>JALMGF010000001.1:222962726-224162726 GCA_023333645.1 Sceloporus occidentalis
TCAGTCTGGATGACGATAGCACTGCCTGTGTTCTGAATGGCCACTGTCCTCCTCTCTGTCCCATTAACAGTTGTGCCTTTGAAGGAGATAGTGATGAAAGCCAGAGGGCTGGAGCTGCCACTAGGGATCTAGGAGAAGACCAGGTCATGACATGGCAGGATTCTAACAGTGTCTGTTCTGAAGTTTCCTTTGTTGTTGTTGTGTACCCTCAAGTCATTTCTGAGGTATGGTGACCCTAATATAAACCTATCTTGGGATTTTCTTCAGGAGTTTCTTCAGGAGTGGGGGGTTCTCAATGCCATCCTGAGAGGTGCTGAGGGAGTATGACTAGCCCAAGATCACCCAGTGGAATTACATGGCTGAGCCAGTATTTGAAACCTGTCCTCCAGAGTCATAATACCTTATCACACGGAGGCACTTACATTAGTGAAACGTTGCTGAACTGTTGCAGAAGCGCGAAGGTGGGATTGTCCATCGCACTTCTAAACATCATTGAGGCTTCCCCCTTTCCTTCTGTCGATGAAACGTTCACGGAGAAGCCATTTTTTGAATAACATGATATCCCGTTATTCAAAAAATGGCTCCCCCTGACTTCTCCATGAATGCCTCATCAATGGAAGGAAAGTGAGAAGCCTCAATTACGTTTTAGAGGCGCGACAGATGATCTCACTTTCGTGCTTCTGAAACAGTTCTACAATGTTTCGCCCACGTAAGTGCCTCCGTGTGATAATCCCCATAGTCCCGTGCTCAAACCACTATGCCATGCTTGTACCATTTGCAAGAAAGTCTAGTTTTCATACTGATCTCTCTTAAATGTCAAGGCTACAGTATAGTCTAGTAATACTCAAAATGGGGATGTAACAAGATAATAAATAATAATAATAAATAATAAAACTTTAATTTATATTCCGCTTTTGTTACCACAATCAAAGCGGTGTACAACCTTTAAAAAATACAATATACAATCCCCCCCTTAAAAAAGGATTAAACAATTCTATGCATTAAAATTACAAATGATAAAATCTAAAAACAGTACGATAATAAAATAACAGTGGGCAGAGACTTCGCTCATATATCTCTGTGGGGGGAGTGTTACTTGGCTGCGTTCTATTCCGGGAAGGCCTGCCAGAAGAGATCTGTCTTGACAGCTTTCTTGAAGCTCTCTAGGTTAGCATTTGATGGATCTCGCCCAGCAGGCCATTCCATAAAGTGGGAAAAAGTCCTCTGGGAGGTTGCCGTCAATCTGGTCTTTGTGGACTGCAACAAATTCCTCCCGGAGGATCTGAAGGTATGGGGGGGATTGTACGGAAGGAGGCGATCCCTTAAGTAGGTTGGCCCCAAGCCAAGGAGGGCTTTAAAGGTAATTGACCAACACCTTGTACTGTGCCTGGAAATGAATAGGCAACCAGTGGAGTGATTTCAGTATAGGTGTAATATGGTCACTCCTAGTTGTTCCTGTAACCAATCAGGCTGCCGTATTCTGTACCAGTTGAAGTTTCCAGACTAGGCACAAGGGTAGTCCCATACAGAGCGCATTGCAAAAATCAAGTCTTGAGTACCAGTACATGTACTATCATTTCAAGGTCATCCCATTTCAGGAAAGGGCGCTGCTGACGTATCAGCCAGAGCTGATAACAGGCACTCTTGACCATTGCATTCACCTGATTTCTCATCTGAAGCAACGAGTCGAGAAGCACCCCTAAGCTGCGAACACAGTCCTTTGAGGGGAGCGTGAACCCCTTTAGGACTGGAGGTTGCGGCCCGATAGCCAGTTTGGGGGTTCCTACTGTGAGTACTTCCATTTTGTCTGGATTCAGCTTGAGCTTGTTTTCCCTCATCCAGTCCATTACTGCTGCAAGACATTGATTGAGGGGAGAAATGCCATCTGTTGTCATTGCTGATGACCGAGACATGGAGAAATATATTTGGGTGTCATCAGCATACTGATAATACCCCGCTCCATGTCTATGGATGATTTCTCCCAGCGGCTTCATATAAATGTTAAATAGCATAGGGGACAGGATGGCGCTCTGAGGGAAGCCACAATTAAGTTCTGTTTTTGAAGAGCAACTGTCCCCGAGCATCACCCTCTGGAATCTACCTGAGAGGAAGGAACGGAACCACTGCAAAGCAGTGCCTCCAATTCCTAACTCTCTCAGGCGTTCCAAGAGAATGTCATGGACTATCGCGTCAAATGCCTCTGAGAGGTCTAAAAGCACCAGCATGGTCACGCTTCCTCTGTCGATGCTTATATATGTCTGTGGGTTAAGTTAAGGCGACCATGGCAGTCTCCACCCCATATCCTGTCCTGAAGCCAGTTTGAAATGGATCTAGAAAATCAATTTTATCCAAGACCACTTGGAGCTGAAGAGCGACAGCCCTCTCGATCACCTTACTCAAAAATGGCAGATGGGAAACAGGCTTATAATTTTTCATGTCCAGGGGGTCCAGGGAAGGTTTTTTTGAGAAGTGGTCTAACAACTGCTTCCTTTAAGGCAGATGGTACATAACTTTCCCTAAGGGATGCATTGATGACACGTCTAAGAAATGCCATCAAGACATCACCCCCCTGGATGGCCAGCCATGATGGGCAGGGGTCGAGAGGGCATGTCATCTTCTTCACCTTTCCAAGGATCTTGTCCACGTCATCAGTACTCACAAGCTCAAATTGATCCAGTCTAGTCTCATAAACGGATTGACTGGATACCTCATCAGTTGAAATGATTGTATTATTTTCTTTTCCGAACACCCTTTGGTAGTAAAACAAAAGTCTGCCTATTGAAAGTTTGTAGGATTTTAGGCATGAGTTGCACCAATGAAAGATATGATTTGACTTACATAGCCTCCCCCATCCCCCTTTAGTCAGTGGCATGAGGAAAATAAGCTTTCTTGTTCTAGGGTTTTCTTCACTGTAGTTAGCATGGAGTAAAAAACCCAAAATAAAACAAAACAAATAACTAGAGTTCCTTATTGAGGTTTCTTCTCTGTGGAGCAAGCAGTGGCCCTTTGCATCATGACTGATGGTGTGTCATAGTATTGTCAACACAGTAGCTAAGTATGATTTGTAAGCTGGGAAATTCTCAGTTTAATAGTTCTTGTTCCAGGAGTTCATTAAGTGGACTTTGGTCATGTTCACTAGGTCTTCAGTAAGGGTGACAATAAGACTGATCTGCTTTTAAGGGTTGTTTATAAAGATTACTGAGCCAATGCATACAAAGTTTGTTGTTCTTGTGTGCCTTCAAGTCATTTCTGACTTATGGCAATCCTAAAGTGAACGTATCATTGGGTTCTCTTGGCAAGATTTATTCCGAGGAGGTTTGCCATGGCCTTCACCTGAAACTGAGAGCATGTGACTCGCCCAATGGGTTTCATGGCCAAGCTGGGAATCAAACCCTGGTTTCCAAAGTCTCAATCCAACACTCAAACTACTACACCATGCTGACTCTCTGCCTACATGTGAAGTGCTTCTCGTATACAACATTCCTCATGGGTACAGAGTGCTTTACATATATAAAACATCTTAAACCTTCCTGTTCTTGTCTGATTTTGGAAAATATAAGTAGGTTCAGTTACAAGATTGGATGGGAGACCACCAGGATGATGTCCAGATATGTGTCAGAAAGAATTGTGTCTGAGACTATGGCAATGCTGGATTAGTTGGACCAAGGGTCTGAGTCAAGGCATGCTAAGCATTATAATCACCATTCCTCCTTCCCAGATCAGCCCTCTCTTCTTGTTCCACTTTCATACTTGGTTCTAAAATTTCACTGTACTTTTCTGTTTCCTTCACTTTCTCTATTTACATCTCTTTTTAAATATCCCAAAAATAGAGTCTTACATTAAAGGTGCTGCACTTGAAGATATTCGGTCTTCTCACTTGCTCTGTCAAAATGGTGACGTTCTGTCCTTCATATTCCAGAAGGACCTTCAGGTCCACAGACTCATTGAGGTTCACCAGGTGCACACATGCCGTATTTGGGGAGGCGCTCTGTAGGACTGAAGGCACTACTAGAAGATACTGCCTGCGGAATCCCAGAAAAGTTGTATTAGTTTGGACCAACAAACACAAGTCATGGAACCAGGAAAGCTCATCCTTCTTTCATGCCAAGAGCTTCTTGGACAGAAGGCCTGGTTTCAAATTCATATTGAAAGTTACTTCATAAATGAGACAATATTGATTAGCTCAGTGGGAACAGCCACAAAATTAATTGTTAGCCAGATGCCTTCACTGTTGATATACAAGTAACAGCAGTGCACACAATTCATATCACTCTTTCTCACCCTTCATTCTATGGGCTCATGCACTTTGAATAGCTGGACAAAATGGGAGCTTTGCCAGTGTATTGTTCTTCAAATGTACAGGGGCCCTGTCTACTTTTATGCTTGTCTACTTGCTGACAACAAGAGAAAAGCTAGCCTACTTGCTCTTATCTATGCCCTTTTTGTATAATACATACTGTATAATCATAAAGTTCAAAGAATGATTCTTTCTGTTCCTTTCACTTGATGCATTGATCTAATTCTGACCTAGTTTCCCAAAGTTTATATGCAGCTGTTATAGTCAGATAAAGATCAAACCAATAATAATAAAAGAGTGTATTATATCTTACAGGTCTTCATTCCCATCAGTTGTGCTAAAATGCAAGACAAGGAAGCCAAGCAAAACCCTCAGCCGCAACATGGCTCTGAATGATTTGAGAAGGCACAGAGCTGGAATTTTCTTTTTAGGGATTTTGGTTATTGGCTGTTTAGACAGCTCTTGGACATGCCTTGTTCTAGCTGCCAAAGCAAACAGAAGCTAGCTCTGCCTTTCTCTTCCTTCCCTGGTTTACTCTTAGAGACTAGCAGATTTATAGTCCCAGAAAGGATGTCTTAATCTCCATGTCCATCCCCTGACAACTTCCAGGACCTATCAGAAAATAAAGGAACTCTCTCTGTCACCCAGTTATGTCCAGAGGTGGTTGCCTAAATTAGTCACCAGGCATGAGAACAGATTGGGACATGCTTCTAAACCTGACGCAAGAAAACCAGAAGAAACAAGAAAACCAAAACAGACCCAAAAAATCCAGACGATCCTGTCAAACTAGTCTAATTTGCAGTAGCTCCCACCTCCCAGCTCTAGAAGAATTTGTAGAGGTTTAGACTACTTATGGAAGGCTAATTTATTTAAAAAACAAAAACAAATGGAAAATAATTGCCCTTTTCAGATCCTCTAAGAAACAAAGCCCAGCATTTTTTTCATCTTTGATTTTTCTTGATAAGAACATGATGACTTGCTAATGCCCCAGATACTTGAAAATGAAATCTTATTGGTTTACATGGAAGTATTGGCAAAGGTAACTGAGAAGAACGAGGTTAAACAAGAGAAAGGAAATGGTGCAAACATGGAACAGCAACCAAAGGAACAAGAGACAGCACCCAAAATAATGCAAATGCTTGGTTATGCAAATTTGATTCAGTGCTTTGTACAATGAATGTACTCCTATTGAAGTGAATATTTTGTACATGATCTCTGCAGCTCGAATAGTCTTGGCTAAATACTGGAAATCTAGTACAATTCCTACTATAGAAGAATGGAAATCTAAACTTCTTGTATTCTGGTTTTCTATGTATGCAGCAGGGAAAAGAATTCAAGAATATGAAAATAAATGAATGGTAGTGGGAAAAAACATGGTATCTACGAGATAATACAGGTACCTAAAGACAGGAGTTACTTAAAATACCATTTGGTTATTGTCATGGTTGGATGGGCCTATTGTATACTAAATTACTATTAGACAGTAATATGCTTTGCTTTGCTTTGATTTCATTTTTAATAATAGGTCTACAGCGGCACTAATAAGAAATATGTATTTTCCCTTTACCTCTTTATTTCCTTTTTCCTCTCCCCCCCATTGTTATTCCCTCCCCTCACTCCCCACCCTTTCCTTCTTTCTTAATATCATGTATATATGATTGTTTGTTCTCTTTGTATATATGTTTAAAACAATAAAAATAATAAAAAAAAAAACCAGTGCAATGCAGCAGCTAAGAAGGCCAATGCGATTTTAGGCTGCGACAATAAAAGTATAGTGTCTAGATCAAGGGAAGTAATAGTGCCACTCTATTTTGCTTTGGTCAGGCCCCACCTCGAATACTGTATCCAGTTCTGGGCACCACAATTTAAAAAGGATATGAAGAACCTGGAGCATGTCCAAAGGAAGGCGACTAAAATGGTGAAGGGTCTTGAAACCATGCCCTATGAGAAACGACTTAGGGAGCTTGGGATGTTTAGCCTGGAGAAGAGAAGGTTAAGAAGTGATATGATAGCCTGTTTAAATACTTTTAGGGATGTCATACTGAGGAGGAAGCTAACTTGTTTTCTGCTGCTCTAGAGACTAGAATCTGGAGCAATGCATGCTACAGGGAAAGAGATTCCACCTCAACATTAGGAGAAACTTCCTGACAGTAAGGGCTGTTCGACAGAGGAACACAGTCCCTTGGAGTGTAGTGGAGTCTCCTTCCTTAGAGGTCTTTAAACAGAGGCTGGATGGCCATCTGTCGGGGATGGTTTGATTGAGATTTCCTGCATGGCAGGTGGTTGGACTGGATGGCCCTTGCAGTCTCTTCCAACTCCATGATTGTATGAATCTCTAGTAAGATTCCTTATGCAAAGGGACACTTCACTCCATGCATCTGAGGAAGTAGACATAGTCTATGAAAACTTATGCTACAACTTCTTTTGCACAATTAGTCTTAAAGGTGCCTCTAGATCCCTTTGCATACTGATCTTCCATACTAACAGGGTTATGTCTCTGAATTCTAGTGAGATGCAAGTTTTGGTATTTGAACCAGTGTCACCAGTACCCTTTCTGTCCAATATTTCATCTACTGCATCCATGCCATTTGCTGATAGGTCTGCGTATTGTAAGGTCAGCCAGATTTAATTCATTTTACAATTTTGTTGTTGTATGCCTTCGAATTGTTTCTGACTTAGGATGACCCTAAGGCGAATCTATCATGGGTTTTCCTTGGCAAGATCTGTTCACAGGAGGTTTGCCACTGTCTTCCCCTGAGGCTGAGGGGTTATTCACACTCTGAAAATAATTCCAGGATGAATCTGTGTTGGATCCCCATTATTCACCGGCATCCCAAATGCACCCAATTACAAACAACAACAACAACAACAACAAAAACCCCACTTAGGCCACACCGGCACTGTGCGTCAGTCTGGGGCCAAAACTAGGGCTCGGTAGCATGCACCAACCACACACACCCAAGCCCTAGTTCGTGCAGACGGTGCCATCGTTATGCAGTGCCATTCACACAGGGCATGTAACAATGACATCACATGCACGCCATGTCCAAACAGAGCAGCGTGCATGTGATGTCTCCATCTACCCCAGACCGCTAATGGCGGCCTGGCGGAGGCGTGGCAAGGAGCTCCGAAACGGAACTTCTTTTGGGCCCCTTCATCGTTGGTGTGGCAACCAAACAGCCATGCCAATGATGAAAAGGACACCCCTTTTCCAGGCCATGGAGAAGTGGCATTTTGCCGCTTCTCTTTGGCTTGGAAAAAGGCTGGATTGGGACTGCAGGGCTGCCAGTGAGGCTGGCCTGGCCCCAATCCAGTGTGAAAAGAGGTGGGTGCAGGCTGCCCCTTTGAGGTGGTCTGTACCGTGCCATAATCTGGGATAATCAATATCGGGGTTTTCCCTGAGTTTTTTTTAAAAAGATCTGCATTGTTGGTAGTGTGAATAACCAATGTGAATAGACCAGAATAGACCCAGGATAAAATGCTGCATACCTTGAACATGTTCTGAATGGATTCGCATCATCGATTCCATCCTTGTTTGAATACTTTCACCTGTGAGCAACTGAACATGCAGAGATGCACATCGATGTGGTCCATAGCGTGAATAACAAATCCAGAATGCATGAGTGAGATTATTTGCATCGTTACACTACCCCCCCCCCCCACAACATCTGAATAACCCCTGAGAGTGTGTGACCTACCCAGGGTTACCCAGTGGGTTTCGTGGCTGAATGAGGAACCCTGGTCTTCAGAGTTATAGTCCAACACTCCAACTGCTACGTCATACTGGTTCTTATTTTACAATTACAATGCCCTTAATAAGAAAGAATTCAGACTTTGAAGGAGAGGATATTTTCTTCCATTTCAGTGGACAGTCTAGACCAAAACATGCATTGCTTCAGGCTCTCATTTGCATGACTCCAAATCATATTTGTGGACTTGAGATTTTCCATCATGTTTGGTATAGTTAGGCTTCTTCTGATGGATTTTTTGAGAACAGTGCCAGAGAGAAAGAAAGAGAAAGCTAGTAAGAGGGACAACAATAAAGAAAGCATTGGCCTGATACAGACAGCCAAAATAAAGCTGCTTCGAGTCACTTTGCAAGTATGCTATTTAAATGATACATGCGTCCTAAGCGTCCAGAAGCCGCACCAAAGCCACACTCCAATCCTAAGGACTGGAGTGCAGCTTTGGTGCAACTTCCAGACTCTTAGGACGCATGCATCATTGAAACACCATACCTCCAAAGTGACTCGAAGCAGCTTTATTTTGGCTGTCTGTATAGGGCCTAAGTTAAGAAATTAGACCTTTATTTTGTATGCACTTTGAACCTCTGTCAGATGATCCAGCCATTTCATCACTATCAGAACTGCTCCCAGAAAGCAGTTAATACTTTTGGCTTAAATCAGCCCTGTTTAAATGTGATACTTTTCTCAGATAGCATATTTAATGTTATTGCGATGTCATTTCCATAGTAAATTGATAACTATTTAATAAAGTGCTCTGTTGTTCAAGAATCACTGGCTCCTAGAGTTTTTCTGTCCAGTCCCCCCACTATGATTCTCCCTTATTTTAGTTTATTTTTTTTAATTTTCCATATATCTTTTGGAGGTTATTTATTCCTAAATTTTTAAGCACCAATTTGACTCCAGTTTTACTTTAAAGTCTATCATTTATCAATAGGAATACTGATACAGCCACTCTGACAGAGTCTTCAGCAAGTTCAAGTATCCAAATATTAACTTATAAATTTTGTCAGTTGAATGTCATGGAGGGATTTCCCCACAGATTTTCTGCTCACAGCAGTTCCTGGCAAACATATTTGTTCTCTGCATTCTTATATTCTGGAAGGATTGGCACATAATCGCCTTACATCCGGGATGGACAGCTTGTACTGAAACACACTGGCAATGTTTCACATATTCTCTTTCTCTCCCTCTCCCCGCCTCTCTCTTTCTCTCTATCCACAAATAAAGTCTATTTAACATTTTGTTGAGATGTATTTAAACTTTCCATGAACCTTTATTATTTCATAATTATAGAACATTGGCTAGTGAATTGTCACACAAGTCGTACTTTAGCTGAGAACTGTACAGCCAGGGAAAGACCTTGTTTTCATATAATACAATATAATTAACTTGTTTTCATATAATACAATATAATTAACTTGTTTTCATATAATATAATATAATTATCTTGTTTTAACTTGTATGCATCATAGCTGCATGTATGGTTACTAATCATGACAGCATGAATGAACCCGCATCAAAACATGTTAACAAATAAGAGCAAATATGGACAAATGCCACAAAATACACACTTCTCACTTAGAAATTATTGTGCATGAAATATGCTCACATTTTGATCCTATTTACTGAACATTAGAAGCAATATTTAGAAAGCACATATTTTAATACATCATATGGAGCACTCTTACTAGTTATGTAAGCTAGCACTAGCTTACTAGCTAATGTACTATCTTACTAGCTAATGCAGCACTCTTACTAGCTATGTACCTTTTATACAGAAGTCCAAACAAGCATTATGTTTTCCCCTCTTGCTGTTTGGTTATATGAAGTTCTACTGAACTAATGGAAGGAAAATGGAAGAGAGCCCCCAAAACCTCCTTTGGAAGGGAATTGCACAGACTGGGAGTCTCCACCAACAAAGCCCTCTCTTGCATCTTCACCAAATGTGGCTCTGAAGGTGACAGGGGTGCAAGGAACTCCCCCTCCTCAAAAGCTTAGTAAGTGTTATATGGGAGAATGTAGCCTTTCAGATAGGCTGGTAGACCTATGGCTACATCATGAGAAGGCACAACTCACTGGAAAAGACAATAGTGCAATGAATGATAGAGGGCAGAAAAAAGAGAGGAAGACCACATGCTAGATGGATGGATTCTATTATGAAGGTCACAAGTATGAATTTGCAGGACCTGAGCAGAGCAGTGGAGGACAGGGAGTCATGCAGATGTCTCATCCACAGGTTTGCCATGAGTCAGGCTTGATTTGAAGATGGTTAGCAACAGAAGAAGAGTAAAAGGCAATGAAGGCCCATGTCCTTTTACTCTTCTACTGTGAATAGGCAGTTTACAATTACAAGGGTATAACCAGCACTTTGAATTGTCATGGAGACAAATTAGATATCAATGAGACTGTTATAACATCATAGTTATGGGCTCCCTGTAGTCACCATCAGTCAACAATCAGGCTGCAGCATTTGGGGCCAATTCAAATTCCAAACAATTTCCAAAGGCAGCTGCACTTAGATTACATTACAGCAATCCAACAAACAATTCATGGTGAAATGTTGTTACATTTGGTGATACTTCCAGGGACAAGAACAGCTGGTATACTAGTCTTACTTGTACAAGTGCACTCCTGGGTTTGTAATTAAAAAATAGCTAGGGTGAGAGCCAGCATAGTATAAAGGTTTGAGCACTGTACTTGTTGTAGTGTGCTGTCAGGTCATTCTGAGCATTGAACTTGTAATTGTTGTGTGCCTTCAAGTCTTTATGGTGATCATAAGGCAAACCTATCACAGGGTTTTCTTGGCAAGTTTCTTCAGAGGGGGTTTGCCATTGCCATCCTCTGAAGGTGAGAGACTATGACTTGCCCAGTGGGTTTACATGGCTGAGCCAAGATTTGAACCTTGCTCTCCAGAGTTATAGTCCAACACTCAAACCACTACACCATGATGACTCTCAAGAGGGTTCAAATTAGATTACTTCTGTTGAGGCTTTTAAAAAGGCAATAAAAACGATCCTGAGGGCCTTCCCAGTCTGACTTCTGCCCTGAATAGAACAAATTTGTTCATCTTGTCAAGCCTCTTTGGTATCGCCATTTTTGTGAACTGTTTTAAATGCTGCTCTGTAATTACATGGTTTTATTGTCGTGATTTTTATATTTAAGGGAGGGAGGGTTGAAGGGTTAGGGGGTCAGGGGTATTGTTTGTTTTGTCAGTATTTTTTGTATTTGTATTAACCTTGCTATTACCTGCCTTCATCCTTAAAGGGAGAATTGGGATACAAATAAATTATTATTATTATTATTATTATTATTATTATTATTATTATTGCTCTGTCATGGAAACTCACTGGGTGATCTTGGGCAAGTCACAACCTTTCAGCCTCAAGAGGCAGGCAAAGGCCACCCCCCCCCCCAAAAAAAATCTTGCAATAGGAAGAATCCCTCTTCCTTTACTTAACTCTTGTCCTGATTGAATTTCATTTCTTTCCCTCATCCAATCCACAAGTGCCTTTAGGAAAAAAAATCCCACAAACTCTCAATTTTAGGAGCCATTTACGTTAGCTGTCAATGGTGCAACAAAAGGATGCCATTGCTGTGCTGAAGGTGCCTTTGCTTACATAGGGATTTCTCATATTGTGGTTTTGTGGCATTTTGATTTGGTGATTTACAAGCCCTTTCTAACGGAAGTCAAGGCCTGTAAAATCCATTTTATTTGCATTGGCATTCCTTCTGCTTTCTCTCTCAGACTCACTCCTTGTTCCCAAGGTTCTCTAATATGTGTTCATTTGGTCTTGTTAAGTTTTTTTCTGTAATGGTTTCAGGTCCGCTGGTACAGAGAGCTTCCATAATTCATCTTTCTCCTTTTGGAAACATTTTGAAAATCTCATCTTCCATGGATTATCCCTCCTACTCCTCTTCAGCAGAGGCCTTTATGGCTACATTGCATAGTCATTCATTTTGAGAGTGGCTTCAAGCATTCAGTCAATGAAAAACACATCCCTCTTGTTGCCTTATGATTTAAGTCAGGGCCAGTGATGGGAAAAATTCTAAAGGACAAGAAAAAGGAGAATAGGAAGGGGACCAGGCAGGTCACTCTTGGAAAAGAGCTCCGTAGATGGAGAGCCAGGAGCACACCAGGGGCTTCAGTATAGTCCCACCTCAACTCCGCACACCCAAGTAACAAGTAAGTGGTTCTAGGCTGCATCCACACTGCAGAAATATCCCAGTTTGAGCCCACTTTAACTCCCAAAGCTCAGTACAAAGCTCAGCACTACTGACTTTTGGGAATTGTAGCTAAACGTCTCACAAAACTACTTCCCCATAGCAATGAACCATGGCAATTAAAGTTGTGTAAAACGGGATTGTTTTTTGCAGTATGGATGCAGTCCTAGTCTTCCCACCATTCAAATGTTTTACATACAAGGCCCTTTCACACTTCACAGTTACAGTGATGATCTAAATCAGGGGTAGGCAACCTGCGGCCCGCGGGCCGGATGCGGCCCAGCGAGGCCTTGGGACTGGCCCCAGACTGGTCCTACCGCCAATTGCCGCCGGGGCCTTTGGGGGGCAATTGTCTATAGAAGCCTCAGAAACATGCATTTATATTAACATTTTTTAAAAAATCAGCATTTTTTTTCGCGTGTCCTCCATTTTTTAAAAAAAGTGTCTTCCATTTGAAAATTTTGTCCTACATTTGTCCTGGTTTATTTATATATATAATTTTTTAAAAAAATTATTTAATTATTTATTTTTTTGCTTCGGCCCCCCCAGTTCTCTGAGGGACAGCAACCCGGCCCCCGGCTCAAAAAGATTGCCTATCCCTGATCTAAATGTCATGCCTGTGTAGTAGAAAACTGATAAAACACTGCAAGTTCTTCCACTAGACTCACAGCAAACCTCGGTCTGACAGAGCCAGAAAGGAGGGGACCAAAGATGAATTTGCCAAACACAGATTGTTTATTTTAGACAGCTGTCACTCTCGGGAGGAATTAGCATTCCAACAAAGATTCCCCGAGAGCCCCGAACAAGGAAAAATGGCTTCTTTATATAGCATTGAAACAAAGAACTCTAGTTGGCATATCCCATTGGACATGGCAAAAGTTAACATATAGGATTTTTGTACAATCAGAGTGCAGATACATGAATACATTAAAGGTACATTCTTGTCACATTCCACTAGCCCATTAGCCTTATCTTTAGCCTCATCTGTCCTTGCCCCCCTTCTAGTCCTTGCAGAGATATCTCTTCTCCAGGATTTATGGCCCTCTGCTAACTTCAAAAACCACAACTCCAGATCCTGGGGTCAGAGCCCTAGGTCACTTTGATCTCTCAGGCCTTAAGTTTTACTCCTTTGCTTGCATTCCTGGGCCTCTCAAATTCCTTTCAATGCATGTACCTTTATTTCTACAAACTACATTTATATGCATACTAAATATGAAACTTTAAAAATCTTCTACCTCACCTGCTTCCTATGGGATCCTGGGATTTATGGTTTACGGAGGGAAATTTAGAATCCTCAAAGACCGAGCTCCTTTAGTGCCCCATGAAACTACAAATCCCGAGATGACTCAGAGTGCAGCCATATTTTATTTATTTATTTATTGAATTTATAGCCCACCTTTCTCCCACAGTGGGATTCAATATATAATAGTGTGAGGAGAGGCACAGCTCTGCTAAATCTACATGCCACCTTTAGCGTCATAAACATTTACAGAGGCACGAGATTTTTCGTCTTCTTCTGGTATTCAACGAAAGGTCTCCATTAAAATGTTGTCTTCCTTATTCTGCATAACTGCATAACTAGTCTGGCTGGCAAAAGCAGAAAATCTGTGAATTATACTGTAAAGAAGATTAATCAAAGTGTGACAAATGGGATACAATGGGTCCTTGATATTTTCTTGGGTTTGGTCCCGGCAGGGACATAGGGACATAGCCAAGGGGGGGGGGTGTCAGAGGGGTCTGGACCTCCCCCTTCAGATGTGGGGACGTTCAAGCTCCTTCCTCCCCCTCCTCCTCCCCTCCATCAAAAGGGAGGAAGGAGGGGCAGTGGGTGGGGGTCCCTCCCTGCGACTTCTTTCCCTTTCTTTCCCTCTCCATCCAAGTCCTTCCATTCCTCCTCCTCCTCTATGCTTTTGCCAGAAGTCTCCCTTCCTGGGAGAGGAGAGGAGGAGGGGGAGGAGGAAGAAGAATGGAAGGAAGACAGGAAGGAAGGAAAAAGGAAGGAAGAATTATAGGAAGGGAGGGAGGGAGAACTAAAGAAAAGAAGGAAAAGAAAGAAAGGACGGAAGAGGAAGGAAGGAAGGAAGGAAGGAAGGAAGGAAGGAAGGAAGGAAGAAAGAAAGAAAGATTGTAAGCCCGAGGGCAGGGAACCGTCTAACTAAAGATATTGCATGTACAGCGCTGTGTAAATTTACAGCGCTTCATAAATTAAGGTTAATAATAATAATAATAATAATAATAATAAAGAAAGAAAAAGGAAGGAAGGAAAGCTCTAAAAGGAAGTATATAAAAGAAAGAAAAGGTGACTTCTGACTTTCCTTTCAGCAGTTATATCCATATACAATATAGTAAAATGTACATAATAATAATAATGATAACAATAACAATAATAATTTTTTATCAGCTAAAGGGTGAGTCTCCCTTATCCAAAATGCTGAGGACTAGATGTATTTTGGAGTTTTTCAGAGCTTGATATATTTATCTATGTATAACGGGGTATTTTGGAGATGGGACCCAAGTCCAGCCATTGAATCCATCTTTGTTTCATATGCATCTCACAGACATAGGCTGAAGGTAATTTAATACACAATATTTTTTAAAATTAGCTGCCAGCAAAATCCTGAGACCACACCAATAATTCAGTAATTTATCTAAACCTTCCTTGAGTTGGGGTCAGACCAGAGGCTCTCATGGTCAGTTTGGGATTTCGGAATAATTCAGATTTCAGAAGTCCAGATAAAGGAGATTCAGACTCTACTATCTGCATTTCTTCTGATAATGAACTCAGGTTTTCAAACACAGTCATTTCTGGATTTTTGCAACAACAAAAAAGAGGTTGGTCTGTGATGCAAAAACGCAAGAAGCTTCCTTCCAGCTTTGTTTTTTCTCTTTTTAAAAATAAAAATAAAATAAAATACAGTTAGCTGGCCCCTTTTCAGCATGTCAATCGGGATGCTTTTATGGAGAGTTCCTGCATGGCAGAATGGGGTTGGACTGGATGGCCCTTCTTGGGGTCTCTTCTGACTCTATGATTCTATGATTAATTAATTAACATAAGGAATCAATCTAAGTGGGTCGTCAATGAAAGGTTGGCTGCAAAGGTCTGGGCCTCTCTGCCCTCCTGCCTTGAAAGCAAAGTCCATTGGCAGACCTCTGGGTTTTACTTTGCAAGGAGTTTTTATTTTCCTTATTTTCGCCTTTTTAAAGGAGTTTCCCCCAAATTCTGCCAAAGGATGAATCGGGGCTGTGGAGTCCTATGGCCCTGCTTCAGGCAATGCTAGACTGCAGGCCCCATCATCCAGCAGCACCACAGACTGCTGGGAACTGCAGTCTAATAAGGCTGCACACTGCAGAAATAATCCAGTTCAACACCACTTTAATGCTATGGAAAATCCTGGCACTTGTAGTATGTTGTGGCACCAGAGCTCTCTGACAAAGAAGGCTAAATGTCTCACAAAACTACAATACCCAGATATTGTTGTTGTTGTTGTTATTATTATTATTATTTTCTTATATCCCGCCTTTCTCCCAGTATACGGACGGACTCAAGGTGGTGATTTTCCATAGCATTAATTTAAAGTATGTCTTTCTACAATGTAGCTGGACACATAATTTGTTGGGGATGCTTTGATTTAGATTTCCTGCATGGCAGAATGGGGTTGGACTGGATGGCCCTTGCGGTCTCTTCCAACTCTATGATTCCATGATCCTACTGTGATTTTAATTGTTTTTAAATTTATAAAGTTTTAAAGTTATAAAATCTTATAATGCAAGCCATGCACTGATGGACTATTGCACTATAATTTTTATTGATTGATTTTATAGCCTGCCTTTCTCCCAAAATAGGTTTCTCTTAAAGAGGTTTGTTTTTTATAAAAAGAAAGGACTGTATAATGTCTTGAAATACAAATTATGATAGATAGATAGATAGATAGATAGATAGATAGATAGATAGATAGATAGAGTCTTGGAATGAAAAATTGTGTGTGTGTGTGTGTGCGTGTATGTCTTGGAATTAAAAATCCTTCTTGGAAGTGGAATGAAATGTTGTGTGGCTGCAGCCTGGGTTCTTAGCTCAGCTCAGAGGTTGGAATGCAGTGTCTCAAAGCATGAATAGAGTGTCTCTGAGCATGAACAGAGTGGCTGCCGCTCATTGCTTGAGCAGCTGCACTTTGATTTATCGACCTGAATTTATCTGATGTAAACACCTTCAGAGGAAGGACTCAGTTTGCATCTGCACTGAAAAAATAATCCAGTTTTATGCCACTTTAACTGCCCTTGGCTCCATGCCGTGGAATGTTGGGATTTGTAGTTTGTTGCGGCATCTGACAGAGATGGCTAAACAGCTCCTCAAAACTACAAATCCCAAGATTCCATAGCACGGAGCCATAATGGAAGTTAAAGTGGTGCCATCCTGAGGTAAACACTCGACCCTCCTTTTGTGTCTGGTGGGGGCTCTTAGCCTCGCAAAATGGTGGCTCTTAGTCTGGACCCCCCCTTTCCAAAATCCTGGCTACGTCCCTGGTCCTGGGACCCCCTGTGCATAGCAAAATCAATAGATGCTCAAGTCCCATTAAACACAATGGCATAGAAAATGGCACCCCTGATATAAAATGGCAAAATCAAGATTTGAAATTTGAAATTTATATTGATTTTGAATATTTTCAAGCCATGGATGCTTGAATCCGTGGATACAGAGGTCCAAATGTACTTCTGAGATCTTACATTATCAACTGGAAACTTTGTCTTTCTAGCTAACATCATTCTGATAGTCCAGGAATTTTCTCCACAAAGGACATGCTCTTAAAGAATCTGTTTGTTGTCATGAAGCTGTAGAGCCAGAGGGGAAAAGGGGGGAATTTCCATGAAGACTGATGGGACAGCGATTGATGGTGAAATAAGAACTTGGGAGACACCCCACCCGTCCCCTATCCAGGGAACTTTGCAAAGAAACAGATTAGATGGAATGCATAGATATAATAAACAGAAAAGACAGAGAAGTGGTGTGGAGGGAAAGTTGATGAGCAGAGAAGATCACTCTTATCTAATTGACAATCAGGATTAAGCAATCTCCTCTCCTGATGTTAAAGAAATGGTGTAGTAAAAGGTTTCAAAACTGGCTGTGCTAGCTCAATATACAGGAAGAGCAAATTGTTCTAGGGTTTTGCATTTTTAAAAAAAACAATATTAAATTCTCCTTTCCTGAGCTATATTGGGAACACTGGCAAATCTGGTGGGGTTTTGTGGGCGCTGGTGTAGGTGGTAAAGATGACATTTATAAATATGTGCTGAAGGAGACACACTAGTGCCAGAATTTAGCATTGCACAAAATATTCTCTTTTTCACAGAGTATCCTAGCCAGCATTGAACATAAAGAAGGACAAAGAGAAATAAGCAGCTCTCTTATGACTTTATCACGCAAGATGTTAAAGCTAGAGAACAGCACTGTTGGTAACACTTATTGCATGATATTGTGGTTGTTTCATTGCTGCTTTGCTGCTAGAGTGTCCCTTTTCATTGCTAGGGAACATCTGTCAATAAGGTCCCCAAAACACTCCTGTAGCATTTGTCAACGAATCATAGAATCATAGAATTGGGAGAGACTACAAGGGCCATCCAGTCCAACCCCCTGCCATGCAGGAAATCTAAATCAAAGCATGCACGACAGATGTCTATCCAGCCTCTGTTTAAAGACCTCCAAGGAAGGAGACTCCACTACACTCCAAGGGAGTGTGTTCCACTGCCAAACAGCCCTTACTCTCAGGAAGTTCCTCCTAACGTTGAGGTGGAATCTCTTTGCCTGGAGCTTGCATCCATTCTTCTGGGTCTTGTTCTCTGGAGCAGCAGAAAACAAGCTTGCTCCCTCTTCATTATGACATCTCTTCAAGTATTTAAACAGGGCTATCATATCACCTCTTAACCTTCTCTTCTCCAGGCTAAACATCCCCAGCTCCCTAAGTCGTTCCTCATAGGGCATGGTTTCCAGACCCTTCACCATTTTAGTTGCTCTCCTTTGGACACGCTCCAGTTTCTTAATGTCCTTTTTGAATTGTGGTGCCCAGAACTGGACACAATATTCCAGGTGGGGCCTGACCAGAGCAGAATAGAGTGGTGCTATTACTTCCCTTGATCTAGACAATATACTTCTATTGATGCAGCCTAAAATTGCATTGGCCTTTTTAGCTGCTGCATTGCACTGTTCACTCATGTTCAGTTTATGGTCTACTTGGGCTCCTAGATCCCTTTCACACGTAGTTTCATTCAGCCAGGTGTTCCCCATCCTATATCTGTGCATTTCATTTTTCTGCCCTAAGTGCAGTACCTTACATTTCTCTGTGCTGAATTTCATTTTGTTAGTTTTGGCCTCACTTTCTAGTCTATTCAGATCATTTTGAATTTTGATCCTGTCCTGTGGGGTATTAGCTACTCCTTCTAATTTGGTATCATTGCACATTTGATAAGCATGCCCCCAATTCTGTCATCCAAGTCATTGATAAAGATGTTAAATAACACTGGCCCCAGGACAGAGCCCTGTGGCACCCCACTGGACACTTCTCTCCAGGATGAAAAGGTGCCATTGTTGAGCACCCTTTGCATTCGTTCGGTCAGTCAACCAGTTACAAATCCATGTAGCAGTTGCCTTGTCTAGCCCACATTTTACAAGTTTGTTTGCAAGAATGTCATGGGGAACCTTGTCAAAGGCCTTACTGAAATTAAGATATACTATATCCACAGTGCAATAACTCTTTGGGTGGCAATTTCAGTATTGAGCAGACACATGGTATCAGTGTCTCCTTCCTCCCCTCTCCCTCCATATTCTAGACCAGATTGGGTTTTTAAAACTGTATTTTCTTTTTCCTTGTCCCCTCCCTGCCAAAGGAAAAAAGAGACTGTCAGGAGACAGGCATGCTGGAGGAGAAGGCATGCTGAGTCAGGCATAGGGCATGGAGGCAGAGACAAGGAGGAATGAGGAAGAGAGAGTGCAGGGATCCTTGATGGCACAAAAAGTCTCATTGCGCTATTGAAGAGCTGTATTGTAATAAAAGCTCCAAATCTGTTACATTTTTGTTCTCTTTTAATGACATGATTGTGGTGAGACCAAGGCTTGTGTCCTTACATTCAGTCCATAGTCCATTCAGCCCAGTATTGTCAACTTTAATAATGTTGGTAGGAATGACTCTCCATGATTTCAGGCAGATTCTTCCCCAGTCCTACCTGAAGCACTGCAATATATTTTAGTGGTCTCCTACCCAAATAATAAAACCAGAGCCAACTCTGCTTAGCTTCCCAACCTGAGTAAGACAGAGTATGATCACTATGGTAGGGTGGACTCTGATCCCTGGCTGAGCTAGCCGGAAGATTCTGGGAACTGTAGTTTAAAAAGTAACTTTTCCAAAGTTTTTTCCTGGCACACCATCACCACCATTATGGAATAAGAATGGTTCTCCTGGAGGCATCTCTGACAATGTGTGGAAGAAATATACAGTTTGCCCTTCCCTTACGTGGGGGATCCATCCCCCCTCATGTAAGGGAAAAGGCACGGATGCTCAAGCCCCATTCAAACAAATGGGGCTTGTGCCTGCAGTGGCCATTGCTTCCTTCCACCGTATGCCTCTGTGACTTCAGTTGTGGCTTCCAGTGTGGTGGAAATATTCCTTGTTGAAATAAAAAAGCTATAGAAAGATGGAGTCACCTTTGTCAGCCAGAGAGATGGTTTTTGAAATAAAGGCTTGGAGTTTAGAAAAACTAGAGCAAAGGAATAAGGAGTGCATCTTGACCTGGATGGAAGCTGGCACCAGTAAAAAGACATAACATAAACTACTGAGATAAGGACACATAGTTGACATTCAG
The DNA here is from genome assembly GCA_023333645.1 of Sceloporus occidentalis. Taxonomy (NCBI): domain Eukaryota; kingdom Metazoa; phylum Chordata; class Lepidosauria; order Squamata; family Phrynosomatidae; genus Sceloporus; species Sceloporus occidentalis. The sequence goes on from JALMGF010000001.1 coordinate 222,982,839, forward strand.
AAGCAAGGTTAGGAGGAAAGCCACTGAATTCCTACAGGAGAGGGTTAGGAGTGATGATGCAGTTTTAATGTATGCATGTATTTCTGTTCTGATTGTAAGAATTCTGTATGTTTAAATTGTAATTAGCCAATCAGGTGTATTGAAGAAGCTTCTTTGTCTTGAATAATATAAAAAGAGCCATTTTGTCTTGTTCGGGGTCTCAGCTTTTGGAACTTGAATTCTACTGAGTTCATTGTTTTCCTTTGTCGACAATTGGAAATAAACTTATGGATTTTCAATTACTAGGTCCTCTTGCCAATCCTATTGCTCTGCAAATCCTAGAAATTTAAGTTTCCTGAAATTTCTGTTACACCAGCGTATGCTGGAATGCAGCCGCGTATAACGCAGGAGCACTGTAGTCCCCAAGGAGAGGTGCATTTCTAGGGTTCCTCTCCCAGGATTCAACTCCCTGCTCCCAGCCCAGGTGTGTGTGTGATATTACACAGGTGGATGACAAGGCATTCTAGTCCCTAAGCAGCTTGGCAGAGAATGTTCTGAACATGCTAAAGGAAGTTGGTTCAAAGAAAAACAAACACCACAGGATTTTCTGACTGAAGGAATGCTTCAGCTAACAACTCCCAAAGACCATACAGCCAAGAATGATTTCCTTCTCTCTGTAGGTTTAAAATTCCCATCCATGTAAATACTTCCACTGTGTAATAGGAATGGAGCTGTTCAGCGATGAATGAGTTGATTAAGCTAAAGAACCCTCATAAAGAGGAAGAAAAACCAGTTATATCATACCTAGATTTCTTATTGTCATGGAAGATACTCCAAGGGCCATCCACTCCAATGTCTTTCTGCCATGTAGCAATTCACAATCAAAGTATCTCCAACAGATGGCCATCCAGCCTCTGTTTAAAGACCTCCAACGAAGGAGATTCCACCACACTCCAAGGGAGCATCTTCCACTTTCAAACAGCTCTTACTGTCAGGAGCTTCTTCCTAATGTTGAGGTGGAATCTCTTTTCCTGTAGTGTGAATATAACTACAAATACTATATGCTAACAAAGGTAATTAGGATAAAGTATCTATGGGATCTACGGAGGAAGGTCAAGGAAGAAAGTGCAAAAGCAGGCTTACTGCTGAACATAAGGAAAACAACATAATGACCACAGAAGTTATTCATAAATTCAACCTAGACAATGAAGAAGTAGAAATAGTAAAAGAGTTCCTATACCTTGGATCAAGCATAGATCAGAAAAGGGGCTGCAGCCAAGACAGCAGCAGCAGCAGAAGAAGAATGGGGAGGGAAGCTAGAAACTGTTTTAAAAAGCAAAGATATGCAACTAAACGTGAAAGTTAGAATCATGCAAGCAACTGTATTCCCCATTACCATGTATGAATGCAAGAGCCGGACAATTAAGAAATTTATATGAACAGAGCCTCATTTTCAGGGGCTCACAGGACTGCTTGTCTTCTGGCTTCCTTATAAGTACAAGACTCACTCTGCTAATGAGATTATTGTCTTTTTTCACCTGGTGACTCTGAAACTCTTTGCTTTGCTCTACTGTAACCTTTACCATGATGCCAGATAGGACATAATTGCTTCGTTTCTTTCTGGTTTCACTGTCAGAGAAAGCAATTTTTTAAATGTTTTATTGTTTATCTGATAAGATCTCTTTTGTTACCGTATTGCTTTCAATGATTTTTTTTAGGCTGCAATAATCACAAGGACTGAATTAAAGTATACATGATTTATTTGACTGTCTTAACTGTTCATAATTAAAGCAATTTGCCATTGTTTGCACCACTGTGTATGTTGTCTTTCCTTGCAACCTTTGTTTGCACTTCTGATTGGCCCATGGCCACTATAGGCACAGAATTGTTTTGTGTGATATGATAGCCCTGTTTAAATATTTGAAGGGATGTCATAATGAGGAGGGAGCAAGCTTGTTTTCTGCTGCTCGAGAGAATATAACCTGGAACAATGATTGCAAGCTCCAGGAAAAGAGATTCCATCTCAACGTTAGGAGGAACTTCCTGACAGTAAGGGCTGTCCGACTCTGGAACACACTCCCTCGGAGTGTGGTGGAGTCTCCTTTCTTGGAGGTCTTTAAGCAGAGGCTGGATAGCCATCTGTCAGGATTGCTTTGATTGAGTGTTCCTGCATGGCAGGTGGATTGGACTGGATGGCCCTTGTGGTCTCTTCCAACTCTAGGATTCTATGATTCTATGGATGGAACTAGTGGTGTTATGATCCTCTGTGAAAATGGAAAATGTCCTTGCCCAGGAACAGAGGCCACTTTGGGAGATCATGCCTTCTAGACATTTGAAGAACAAGAGGCATGATTATCTAAGAAGGCCTACATGCAACTATCTGCAAACTTTTTAAAAAGAGGGGAAATTCTTTTTAAAAATAGAGCGATAGAGTAATCAGAGATACAAGGCATGCAACCTCCTTTCATCCCACCCATAGAAATTGGTTCGTATTTGTGAAATTCATTTTGTTTCTCTCAAAATCTCTGAGATGCTTTGCCAGAGCAGGAAACGTCAACTTTTGATATATTGTTTTAAGCAGAAATGGGTTATAACACTGGGTCATTAATTAGTCTCATCAGTTTTGTGCAGTGAGCTAGGATTCCCCATGATGATATCCTTATTCTGGTGTGACAGATGGTGTTGCAGCCTCAACACACTTTTTCTAATAACTAGTAGTAATCTTGTGTAACCTGTCAAACAGGAAATGGCATTTCCCTGACATACTGGGAAGAAGGCTTTGTGGGTCACAGTGAGAAGGGTTGTCTGAACCAGTGCCATGTTCAGCTGACCAAATATACCCTTCCCAGAAGTCTTTGCAAGGTTTTGTGCACTTCAGGGAAATCCCGGGTAGAAGCAGGAGTAGCTGGTTACTGGTGATAGGGAGCAGAAGTAGGCCAGATGAAGACTCCACTCTGTTCTGCTTGGAAAAGAATGAAATCCCAGCCAAGGTGAGTGACATGATGTGGGGAGTGATACTAGACTCTTTCAAAACATACAAAGAATTGCAGGATAGTGCGGCACTGGACTGGCCAGTGGGCTCTGATGCCTGATGCCTCCAAAAAGGTGACAAGCTTGGAAACTTCCCTTTTGTAGGCCCTGAGGGTTGTTGGGACCAGCAAAGACAACATGCCCTTCATCACAGCAAGTTTCCAATCTCCCACAGTTCCTCTGAGAAACATGTGGCAAGGGGTCTGCTTCAAGTGCCAACTGTCAGAACATGGCCTCCTGAAAATGAGAGAGAGAATCTGCAATTCCATTCTCCAGGACAAGGCACGAAATGGGCCCTGAATCTGGTGTTGTTGTGGAGGCACAGCAGAACCAAGTGGCGGACCAGGAGCATGACCCGCTCTGATTTGGAGGTTTGGTGGGTGAGGACATTGACCACTACCTGATTGTCACACCAAAAGCAAACTACCTTTCTGGCAAAGATCTCCTTTCAGATGCGGACTGCTACCAAAATGGGAAAGAATTATAGAAAAGTGAGGTCCTTGAGGATGCCCTTCTTCTCCAAGTGGGCGGGCCATCACTGGGCATACCAGTGGCCTTTGTGGGGGGGGGGGGGGGAATCCTCAAACCCAGGCTCCCTGCCATATCAGAGTGGACCTGTAGCCCTTGTCCCAAGGAGGTGGTGTCTTCTTGGATGCTAATGGAACTTCCAGTTTATTTATTTATTTAGGTATTTATATCCCGCCCTTCAGCCCTAATGGCTCTCAGGGCGGCTTACAATTATTATTTTTAATCAGACAGTTCAGCAGCCATGGCCTGGAAAGTGGCCAAGGGTTTGGCACAAGCCTCCCCCTATCCTCCCCAATGAAAAGAAAGTCATCAAGGCAATGAGTCACCAAAGCGGACATGGCATGGCCTTTCGCCTCCCACTCCAGGAAGAAACTGAAAGTCTCAAAAGCTGCACAGCTGATGGAGCAGCATATAGGCATGGCCTTGTCAAAGTACCATTGTCCCTCAAATTTGAAACCCAATAAGCCAAAATCATCTAGGTGGACAAGCAGCCACCTGCTTGTCCGTCACACTTGGCCAGGAGGGCACCCCGACCGCAAGTCCGAACAGCCGGACAGCATGGTCAAAGGGATCATAATGCATGGAGCACAGCTCTGGGGGGATGGCATACTTAACAGATGACCCGCACACAATTCCCCAGATTGAACTCCTAACACAGCAGCCTGCAAGGATCCTTCCTTCCCGCCCACCTCGATGATCATGAGAGTTCCCATTCTGTCCTGATGTGGTGCCCCACCTCAACACGCCAGATCAGGTTGTTGATGAGGTCCCACCTGGTGCTGAGGCTCTGGGAGGCTCACTTGCGGAAAGCTATATCATATGTGATGGCCGCCACCTTCCCCGCAATGTCCCATGCCTTCAGGACATTCACCTTGTGATTGTTGAAGTGCCAGCACCTCTCAGGATATGACATCATGATCACCCCCAGTAAATGGGAAAGCCCATCATCCAAATAGTGAAGGACTGTCTCCCTGGCCTCCCACTTCCCCTTCTTTCTGGACCCAGGGTAATAACTCTCCTCTTCTGGCTTCAACAACAACAACAACAACAACAACAACAACAACAACAGATTTATTTCTAGCCCGCCCAATCACGAAGAATCCGGGCGGGTTACAACAATAAAATACAACAAATTAGAATAGAGTTAAAAAATCAAACCCTAGACCTACCCCCCCCCCCATTCCCAGTACTAAAAAAGAATTAAACAGTAATAATATTAAAACATTTAAAACATTTAAAACATTTAAAACATTTAAAACATTGAACAAACAAAAAATAGACAGAAACATTGGCAGGGGAAAATAGACAGATGAGGGGACAAATATCTCTATATCTGGGGAGGGTAACTAAGTTGGAAAGGCCTGCCAGAAGGGATCTGTCTTGAGTGCTTTCTTAAAAGCTGCCAGAGTGGAAATGTGACGGATCTCCTCCGGCAGGTCGTTCCATAGTTTTGGAGCAGCAGTAGAGAAGGCCCTCTGGGAGACAGATGTTAGCCTAGATTCTTTTGGCTGTAGTAAATTTCTTCCAGAGGACCTTAGTGTGCGGGACGGACAATAGGGAAGAAGGCGTTCCCTCAAGTACTCTGGGCCCAAGCTATGTAGGGCCTTAAAGGTAATCACCAACACCTTGTACTTTGCCCGGAAACTAATAGGCAGCCAGTGCAGGGACTTCAAGACCGGTGTTATATGGTCATTCCTAGAAGTGCCCGTGATCAATCTGGCTGCCATATTTTGTACCAGCTGAAGTTTCCGAACTTGGCACAAGGGTAGCACCAAGTAGAGCGCATTACAGAAGTCCAATCGAGAGATTACCAGTGCATGTACTACTGTTTCCAGGTCCCTCGGCTCCAGGAAGGGGCGCAGTTGGCGTATCAGACGAAGGTGATAGCAGGCGCTCTTGACTGTCGCATCCACCTGAGCTGTCAGTTGGAGCGACGAGTCAAGAAGCACCCCCAAGCTGCGAATAGAATCCTTCAGGGGAAGTGTGACCCCATCCAGAACTGGCTGACACAACTTCATTCCTGGATTTGGGGTTCCTATAGCAAGTACCTCCGTCTTACCTGGATTCAGCTTGAGTTGGTTTTCCCTCATCTAAGACAGGCATTCAGAGGAGAGATGCCATCCTTAATCACTGCTTCAGTCCGAGATATAGAGAAATATATTTGGGTGTCATCAGTGTACTGATAACACCCCGCCCCATGTCTCCGGATGATCTCTACCAGCGGCTTCATGTAAATGTTGAATAGCATTGGGGAGAGAATCGCGCCTTGAGGGACCCCCGATTTGAGCTCCCTCTTGGCTGAACAGCTGTCCCCAAGTGACACCATCTGGAACCTGCCCGAAAGGTAGGATCGGAACCACTGCAATGCAGTGCCTCCAATACCCAACTCTCTCAGGTGTTCCAGAAGGATATCATGGTCAATGATATCGAAGGCCGCTGAGATGTCCAAGAGCACCAGCAGGGTCACACTTCCCCTGTCGATGCCCAGACGGAGATCATCGACTAAGGCGACCATGGCAGTCTCAACTCCGTATCTCGTCCTGAATCCGGTTTGAAATGGATCCAGAAAATCCGTTTCATCCAAGACTGCTTGTAGTTGATTGGCGACCGCTCTCTCGATCACCTTGCTCAAAAATGGTAGTAGTGAGACTGGTCTGTAGTTATTTCTATCCAGGGGGTCCAGGGAGGGCTTTTTAAAGAGTGGTCTAACTACTGCCTCCTTGAGACAGGGAGGCAGGGAGCCTTCCCTGAGGGATGCATTAATTATATTTTTCAGCAACTCCATGATTTTTTCTCCCCCCTGGGTAGCCAGCCAGGTTGGGCAAGGGTCTAGAGGGCAAGTCGTCTTTTTCAAGCTACAGAGAAGCTTGTCCACATCCTCATTACTTACCAACTCAAATTGATCCAGTCTAACAGTAATGGAGGAGGCACTGGATGCCTCTCTAGTTGTCTCTGTCCTCAAATTGGCATCCAAATCAGCCCTTATCCGAGAGATTTTATCTGCAAGGTAAAAACAGCCACGTAGTATCATCTGAGGATACACTTCCTGGTCTTCTTGGACAAGTGAAGACCAAGGGGCTCCTCAATGTCTGTGAAGATGGGAAAAGTGGCTGTCTGGGGGTCCTCCCACACTCCCTCCAAACCCAGGCATCTAGCCCTGAACCTGATGGCACATGGAGCGAACCCAGGGGCCAGGGCATGTTCCAACCAGTAAATCTTCCTGCTGACTAGATCAGCAGACTCACCAACCCCATCCCTCCTGGTTTGTGACCTCTTGGCCTTCTTGCTGCTTTGCTTCCTCCTGTGCGTCATGTTCTTGGCAGCAGAGGAAGCACTAACCAATTTGGGGTTCAATGACCTGCTGGTGCTGCTGCCCTCGCTACCCCTTTGGTGACTCATTATGAGGAGGGACCCACTGCTGGTGACAGAGCTGGCTACCCATGCTTCCCCTTAGGAGCCAGGGCAGCCCATGATTTCCTTTGCTGCCCAGCCTGCCCCCTGGTGGCAGGCTGTGCAGGCTCTGCCACCTTACTTGCCTTCTTAGGAGGCAAGACTAAGTGGGGAGGGGGGAACAGAGCTGGTGTCCTATGCCCCTTCCTGGCCACCTGAGAGAGTGGGAGTGCCCCACCGCTTGGAGGCCTTGGCCCAAGGCCCTGCCGGTGAGGGCCCCCTACACCAGATCTGAAGCCTCATGGTTCCAGAGGGGGGGTCTGCATGGAGTGCTGTGCGAGTCCAGACCTCACCCCCAGGCCAACTGTCAGGCCGAACACGATGCGGCTGGAAAAGGGGAGGCCCCCGGTGCTGGAGGAACCTGTATGGGCTCTCTCACTGAGAGCCCAGCAGGAATGACACCGGACAGACTAGCCAGATGGCCTGAAATAGGCATGACTGCTGGTTGGAAGTCACTGGCAGGATCTCCGGATGCAAAGGCTGCTGGGACTTGGAGTCCTGTGCAGTTGCTGGAAGTCCCGCCACCAACTGGCACAGACATGCTGAGAACAGGCCAAGGCCCTGCTGAGCTGGGAGAGCAGCCTGGTGGCCGAATGGCTTCCCCCCCAGCAACTGGACCGGCCCAAATGAGTAGGACAGACACATTTTCTAGTTCCCCATCAGAGATTTACTCATTACTGGGCTTGATTATGAGACTTCTGTCAGACTCTCCAGTTCCATAATATGGGCTGTAACTTTGAATGTTCAACTTTATTAGTATTCACTCTGCTGTTCCTCTTTCACTGCCTTAGCATGCTCCCAAAACCTGCTTTGCAGCGCCAATCTTTGGCAGCAAGAAGGAATGTAGGGGAGCAAGGAGGAGAAGCAAGTTGTGTGCCCTTTTAATAAAAATGTAACTGCAGATGAGCAATCTTATGTCTTTCCACTTTTTAGCTGCTTTTACAATGCCTCTGTTTGTCTCTCCTTCTCTTCCCTTCTGCCTTCCTCCACAGCTTACTTTAGTTGTTGCAAACTGAGCCCAAAATGTAAAAGAAATGCATGTTCAACAGGAGTAAGAGAAGGAGGAGCTGGAATCTTTTCCTTCCCTGTGCTGGAGCCTTTCCTAGCTGGCCTGTTAATCTTCCTTAATAACTTTGCCAGCTTGACCGTGTTTTGGTGATGCTTGGCCACACATGTCTCACTTTTCATGTGGGAAATGTTGGAGGCTGTGCAATAACATGTATGATGTTTAGTGGGAAAGCTTACACTGTGGATGGTATTGTTGCTGTTTTTTTTAAAAAATGTTGCAGACTCTGGATCTTCACTGGATAGAACAAGACGAGGCCAACAAAATGACAACTAGATATCACAATTTGTTGCTGTTATTGTGTGCCTTCAAGTCATTTCCAACATGGGTGAAGGTGATTGTAGGTTCCCCTTAGAGCCACCATTATCATATGATTATCTTGGCAACATTTGTTCAGACCGGGTTTGATTTTGACTTGCACAAGGTCACTCAGTGGGTTTCCACAGTTGACTGAAGATTTGAACCCTGGCCTCCAGAGTCATAGTCCAAGGCTCAAACCACTAGAACTATGCTGGCTCTAGGTGTTATGATAGCCTGTCCCTTAAGGAAGCCCTCAAAGACCAATTTCTTATTGAAATTTATCCCAGATCGATGAATTATTACCACTGCCACTCACCAAAAACAAAAGAACAAAATACACCTTGAGTAAACCAACCTTATGCACCAACCTCATTTATGGCATTTTCAAAGACAGTTGACACAAAGGAGGTAAAGAAGCACTCATGTGAAGGGCAACAGTATATTTAGAATTCTTCTTGCATTCATTTTTAGTACATATAGAAATAGGCTACACTGGGAAGGGAAGTAGATGGATCCTCACTGTTCCTTTCCCCCATTCATATATTTGCAGTCTTTTGTTCTTTCCAACTGGAAGACATTTGCAAATTTTGATATCTTCTTTTCAGTGAAGTGAAACTAAATTATCTTTTATTTATGCTGGCCAAATTCAACAGGCCCAGCTATTGCCGGCATGGTGAGAACTGTGTTGTCCTGCTTCTCATATAGGCTTTGAGGGCATTCCAAGATCCTCGTAACTACAACAATGAAGCTCCAATGCTGTAGTTGTGATTGACTGAGACCCACAACCACCTTTGCTGGCTGGTTAATGCCCTGACGAAGCATTTCTGATGTGTTGAAGATCGTGGTGCTGGAAAATGACTTCCATAGTACACTCCTAGTTGTGGGGCCCTGCTGCAACTGCTTTCTCCAAGGCACTCCACAACCAGGGGTGTACTGCAGATGTCATTCCCCAATGCCCTAATCACCAGCACTTCAGAAATACTTTAGTCAGGGTGATGCTAGGCTGTTTTGGGGATCATGTCCAGTCGTTTATGACCACAGGACACCAGCCTATATGTATTTTGATACATGGTAGGAGATATGTGTTGATGTGTTACAATATTGATTTGAGGTTAGAAGGATTTGTTACCATGGATGAAATATGGCTGCAAGATTTTGCAACACAGATAGGAAAGAGCTGTTTTCCATCCCTATGGAATGGCAGTAGAGGCAGCAAAAAGGATGTGTTGACTAAAACTATTGGAGTTCCACAGAACCAATCAGTTGAGCTGTTTCGAGTGGTCAGGGATCTGTTGCAATCTGGTCCTGCGGAGAACCTAAGCCACTCAATAGTGAAGAATTTGCCCACCATTTCGCTGATGAGTTCCAACATGGCTAAAAGAGGCTGTGGTATGACTTCCCTGGATCCTACTGTATTAGATAACTACAGATTAGTCTCCAATCTCCCATTTCTGGCAAGGAGCTAAAGTGTGTAGTGACCTCTCAACTCCAGAAGTTCCTGGATGAGATGGGTTATCTAGATCCATGTCAGTCGGGTTTCAGACCTGGCAATGGGACAGAAACTGCTTTGATCGCCTTGGTGGATGATCTATGCAGGGAACTGGGCAGCGGGAGTGTGTCCTTGTTGGTCAGCAGCTTCCGATACCATCGGCCATGGGATCCTCCTGAGTCACTTCTTTGGGATGGAGCTTGGAGGTGGCTCCATTCTTTCTTGGAGGGCCACTCTCAGAAGGTGGTGCTGGGGGATAACTTGGCCATTGGCCTGTGGAGTCCCTCAGGGCTCAGTCCTGTCTTCTATGCTTTTTAACATCTACATGAAACCGCTGGGAGAGGTTGTCCAGAGTTTTGGAGTAAGGTGTCATCTGTACGCTAATGATACCCAGTTCTATCACCCCTTTCCACCCAATTCTGAGGAAGCTGTTTCTGTCCTAAACCAGTGTCTGCTGCTGTAATGGACTGGATGAGGGCAAACAAATTGAAGCTTAATCCAGACAAGACAGAGGTGCTCCTGGTCAGTTGAAAGACAGATCCAGGAATATGGATTTGGCCTGTTTATTTTATTTAACTTTGCATAACATACAAATATATAGAATGATACAAATTTATACATAAAGAAATGGAAATATGCATACATACACACACACACACACACACACATGCTTGTATATATATTTGTAAGCCAAATACATCTACTATAGGGGCATGGTGACCTCTTTTCACAGATATTTGACATTACTTTCTGTCATCATCCATTATTTACTCCTTTGTGCGTGGCGAAGTCATTTTTCTATTAGGTTTCTTGTTGCTTTCCTTCAAGCAGTAGGGTGAATAAGCGATTTTTTTTTTTATTCTCAAAGTTTATTCACTTTGCCCCATTTTTTTTGAAAATTTTGATCTATTTTCTCGTTGATCATCATTGTTATTCTGTCCATCTCCTTCAGATCGATTACCTTAATCAACCATTCTTCCAATAAATTATTCCCCCCTTTCCAATATTTAGTAAACACTAGATGCACTGCTGTTACTAAATGCAATATAACATCTATTCATTCATATATATTTTCTCTTTAAGGTCAGCTGTAATGTTCAGTAAGTATAGTTGGGGTTTCAATCCTCGTTCAAACTGAAAGATATTCTGAATTCTCCTGTGTACTCTTTCCCAAAACCTTCTTGCAATTGTGCAGTCCCACCACTTGTGGAACAATGTTGCTTCATTTTTCCCATGTTTCCAGCATTTACTTTCCTTTGAATTTTGGATTTTAGCTAATTTTAATGGAGACATATGCCATCTATATAGCAATTTGTAGTAATTTTCAGTTAGATTGGCACTTTTGGTAAATCTTATGTCTTTTTTCCATTTTCTTTCCCAGTTATCTAATGGAATCGGTTCTTTGATATCATGCATCCATTTAATCATTGTATCTTTCACCAATTCACCTTCGAATGCAATATCTAGTAAAATTTTACACACTCTTGATATCATATATTTTTGTCTCTTAAATAATACTTTATCCAAAATACTTAATTCTGTATCAATACCAATTTCCTTCTTATCCTTATAGTATCTCCCTTTTAATTTATAATAAAGAAGCCATCATTTTCCAGTTGTTCTGGAGTTTTAACTTCCTGTCTTTTTCCTGTATTAGTTAGGATATCTAAATAAGTAATCCATTTCTTTTTTATAGATTCTTCTGCTTTATAAAAGGCTTCTTGGACCAAAGTCCATCTTGGTACTTTAGAGTAAAAGTACTTTTTATACTTCTCCTTATTATATGTCTATTCCATTCTTTGAGATCTTTCTCTTCGTAGCAAAGGTATGCGTGCCATCCTTTCCCTAGTTTTGTTCCTTCTAATGCCAATAAATCATCATTGTTTAGGTCCATCCAGTCTTTAATCCATGTGAAAGCGCACGCATAGTAATTATTTGGTCTGTTTAGATGGGATTCCACTCCCCCTGAAAACTCAGGTTCGTAATTTGGGGGTACATCTGGATTTAGCACTGAGCCTGGAAGCCCAGGTATCAGCTGTGACCAGGAGTGCTTTCTCACAGATAAAACCTGTGCACCAGCTGCGCCCGTTCCTTGAGAAGTCAGATCTGTCCATGGTGGTACATGCCTTGGTTACATCCTGTCTGGATTACTGTAATGCATTCTACGTGGGGTTGCCTTTGAAAAGTGTTCAGAAACTTCAGCTGATACAAAGAGCTGCAGCCAGGCTGTTAACTGGAGCTGGCTATAGGGAGCATACAACTCGCTTGTTGCAACAGCTCCATTGGCTGCCAGTCTGTTTCTGGGCACAATTCAAAGTGCTGGTTTTGACCTATAAAGCCCTATATGGCTTGGGTCCAGGCTATTTGAAGGACCGTATCTCTCTGTATGAGCCTACTAGAGTACTGAGATCATCTGGAGAGGCTTTTTCTCTCACCCTCTCAGGTGAGAACAAGAGAGAAGGCCTTCTCAGTGACTGCTCCCAAGCTTTGGAACTCCCTCTGTAGAGAGGCCAGGATGGCGTCATTCTTACTATCCTTCCGACACCAGGTAAAGACATTCCTGTGCAGTCGGGCCTATTAAGCTGAGAAGGACTGGGTTTTTAATGCTGGGCTATCCAGATTTTAATGGTTTGTATTTTAATATGTTATATTTTAATTTATAACTGTTTTAATCCTTAAAATTGTTTGCTTTTTAAATTTTATATTTATGTATTTTAATATTTTTGTATTGTTTTAAATTGTATTGTTCTATACTCGTTTGCCACCTTGAGTCCCTATATTGGGAGCAAGGAGGGATATAAGAAAATAAAATAATGATGATAATAATAATAATAATAATAATAATAATAATAATAATATCCCAGTAGTTTGACTGAATAGTCCATTTTAACAAGAATGCTAGGGTTTTTTTCTGTGGGGAATATTAGCGAGTATTGCAAAACATACGATCAAATAAAATTACAACTAAAGAGAACTACTCAAATGACTGTAGCAAACAAGTAATATTTTATTTTGTAATCAAGATATTCAAAATAGCCATTTGAACCTTAAAAATGTGTAGCTAGTTTCCAGTAAAAAAATATAAGCTGCCCCAGTCTTGACAAGTTGTTAGGGCAATTGCTGGACTGGTGATTCTCAGAGACACAGCTGATCTTCCTTGCTGAAATAAAGGAACAATTTCATTTAGAGAACGGACATTAAAAATTAGTAAATTAAAACTGGTTTTGGAGCTAATCTTCATTAACATGCTGAACAAGCCTTCAGCTATTTCTTCTGCTTCCTACGAGTGGAAAGAGCACCACTTGCTACTTTAGAAAGATGGCTACACAGCTGCTGCTGTTGGTTGCTGTAATTTGTCGGTATAGTTCTTTTTTTAAAAAGCATCTGAAGAAGCATTCAGTCCCAAAGCATCCAGTGGCAATTCCTGGCACCAGAATCAACATTTTATTCCCACCCACAGATTATTATTTTTTTTAAAAAAAATCTAAGATACATTACAGAAGATATCCCGCAACGGCTTGTATGGTTCAATACGTCATACTGGGTTCCTTGGCTATTGGTTCTCCTCCTTGCTAGATGGGATCAGGGAGAAGGAATACTTCCTGATATTACTATTAGCATTTATTGCAACACTGTTCCTTAAAAAAAAAAAAAGAAGGCATGGCTATATGGGTCTCACAACATCCAGAGCCAACAGTGAGAAAATGCACTGAAGAAATCTGAATGGTGTTTGGCCAAACAGTTTACAGTGTTGTGAGATCCAAATGATTACAATGGGCCCTTTGGATCCACTGGGGTTTGGTTCTAGGAGCCCCTGTCAATACTAAGATCCATGGATGTCCCACTGGAAACAACAGCACAGGAAAATGGTGTCCTTTATATAAAGTGGAAAAAAAATCAAGGTTTGTTTTCTGGAATATTTTAAAAATAATATTTTCAAGCCATAGATAATTTAATTCATAGATAAAGACATTATGGATATGCAGGGATGACTTTATTTGGACATTTGTCTGCAGTGTAATACAGCGTAATCCTCCTGCACTTGTGTGCTGGCTTTTGCAGGGACTGGATAAGCTTCAAGAGGCAACAACTAGTAGTAGTCAAAGCTCTCTGTTGTGAAAAGTCCTGTTTTTGTACTTACCTGGAAGAGTGTGTCTATGAAGTTCTTATTTTTCTTTGACTCTCATGCTACCCACCTTTCTGCCCTTTAAATATGCTAGCATCTTTTGCTTTGCCTTACCTTTCTCTCCATTGCTTTCAAACTCAGTCTTGCTGGCAAGCTGTAGTATATTCAGCCTGGGCAAACTCATCTGGTGGAGGGAGAAAGAAGATGGGTCACAGAAGTATAAATGGGACAATGTATGGATCCATTCACATATTTAGCAAGAGAGGGGTGACTTTAATTTTAGGGAAATGAATTAAAGCACCTTTGGATTGCAAACACAGGATACTCAAAATTATCCCATTCTTTGGAATCTTCAGGTTGAAAATGGATCTTTATGACCTCCCTTCTCTGCCTTTAAAAGCAGCTCCCCTGCAAAAACCAGCAGATGAAGCTTTCAAGAGCATACTGGAATCTGTAGATCAGTCTGTTATATTAACAGTATGTTAAAGACATAGGCAATAATTTTGAAGAAAGCATAGGTGAACTCAGAGGACTACAAGGAATTGTGTTTGCATATATGCACGGGTTGTGAAGCATGTAATGTAATGGCCAAATATGGAATACAATCATGTCAACTGTGAAATAGCTGGCTTTCCATTAAAGAGAAAATTATAACTACAGTCTCATAGTTGCTCATACAAAGGAATTATCATGCAGTTTGGAAGGAATGGCTCCACCTGTTAGCCCTGAAAGGAAACTCTTCAATTATTTCATACCAAATAAATACATCTTCAATGTGGATCTGTTTGTCCCACTTGTACACAGTGACCTGTGTACAAATATATTATTCAGCGACTACCAGATCTCTTACCTGTTTCATAATAATCGTATATTTCAACTTGAGCTGGTTTGATGTTAGACACTGCATGTGTTTGTTCTACAGTTAATGCAAAAGTAATTTTCTCTGCTGATACCTGAGGCATAAGAAAACAGGAGATATTAGAGATAGCTTCTCTTGACATGTTTTGAAGCTGCAGCTTAACAATAAACCTACAAAAGCCCTTTCCCTCCTACTCAGTACTTACAGCTTCCAGATAAAAGAAGATGTGGTCATTCTTGATTTCTACTCGCATCACTTTGTTTTGGAGCTGCATGAGACAAAAAGTAAAAGGAAATATATTTTTACTGACAGGAATTGAGGCATTGGCCTATGACACTGAAGTGAGAAAAATATGGCCTATAGATTGCTTTTTGTCATTGCTTCTGACTAGTTGGAATGATGCCAGTTCTGAAAAGCTCTTCCTTGGGAGCTCTTTCACTTCCATGCTGAAATCTCTAAGTGTATTAACAAGGAGCCTCTACCCACATTAGCTTCCCATGGCAAGATGGGGGGAAATGGCTTGTTGGCCTAGGGCTGCTGGGATGTAGATACTCTACTGCAAGGGTGGGAAATGTGTGGCCCTCCTAAATTTGCTAGACTACAGCGCCCACCAGCACTGACCATTGGCCATGCTTGCTTGGGCTTAATGGTTGCTGGAATTCTAAAGCATCTGGAGGGTCGTATGTTCCCCAGTCCTGCTCAGCACATTTGAGTGAGTGTTGCATGTAGCATGTGGTTATTACCACTCCACTATGGAAATAAGCAAATAAAATATTTTCTAATCCATTCATGGCCCTTTCAGAAATAACATAAAAGGGGCCCTGCGCCACATGGTAACATCTCCTTGACATGCTAGTTCCCTGCCTTATACGAAAAATACGAAAGCTCATGCTAACAGCCTTTCTTTCAGTTAGGAGATCATTGCATGCGAAATCCACGCCAGGTAACACATGGGTTGTTACCAATGGCTACGGATCTTATCACATTTCTCCATGCCCAGGGAGTAGGTTGCTTGTATCCAACCCAGGCCTCTCCCACAGCTTTTCATGAATGGGATTTTCCCATTCATTAAAAGCTGTGGGAGAAGGCTGGGTTGGATATGACTGCCTACTGCCTGGGCATGGGGAAATGCGATAAGGTCCGTCACTGTTGGTTACAACCCACATATAACCCAGCATGGATTTTGCGGGTGATAATCTCCTTATTCTCAAAGGTGCTATAAGATCCTGTTGCATACTAATTTTCCAGACTAAAATGGCTATGTCTTTGAATTCATTCTTTTAGAGCTGAGCCTTTACCTCATTGAGGGACGATTGGACAGGAACAAAACCAGACAGCATCTTCATATCAACAATGGCCATGTTGGATGTGTTGCGCTCCCCAGTGTAACTTGAAACAAAAACAAACCTGAGTCATTTTGTATTCTGACTGAGCCTAGTTGAAAATGTATTGTCAAGAGCTTCCTAAAATATTCATAACATCTGGAAATTCAAATTCAGTGTTAAAAATTCTGTAGCAAGTTAACTCAAGTTTTGCCATGAGAAAAGAACTTTCATCTTGTGGAAGTTAATACATTTTTTTGTTTTTAAAATGCACATTTGTTTATTTTGTATAAATGATTGGGTTATTCCAGCATTTGCCATTATTTATTATTGTCATTAGCAGTAAAAACTGGTATTATACCAAGTAGTGGAAATATGCCTCAGCCCCTTCCCTTCCTACTTCCAAGATTTCACAGAATCTATCCATTTCCAGATGCCTCCTTGCATCCATTAAGCGTTAGAGACCAGTTTTGCTTTTTAAATAGAAGCTGGAAGTTTTTCTTACAAAGTTCAGTTTTGCACTTATTGTGCTTCCATGGAATCATGGTGTATATGTGCCACATGGCTGCCCTAACCTACACTGAGTAGTAAGCAAATTTATTGCTTGGATTTTGCATCTCACACAGACAAAGGGATTGCCAACAATACACCAGGAATAAAACTGTGAAGTCGAAGAATTGCCTCTATGGCAATGCAGCAAGCAGAGGACAGATGCTAATCAATACCAGTCATCTGTTCCCATTCCCTCATCCACATTTCAAATGGGACATTACCTGGTTGTCACAACAACAGTAAATCTGGGCAGGAAATTGCCTGTACAGGAAGCATTTTTTGTTTCCACTGCTAGAGCAAAGCCAGAGGCCTGTGCAGGAAGAATGATGTTGTACCTCAAGGTTGTCTGAAAGAGGAGGAAAAATGATCAGATAGCATCAGCAACAGTTGCATCACTGGTTGTGATGCTGTGCATTAAGTAGCCAAGGTACTTATGGAAGGACATTGACCAAATCATTTACCTGTATGTAGGCACATCCAGAGCCACTGACGTTCACGCTGTAGCTTCCTTGGGCACTAGGCAGTGCAACCTGCTGCAGTAGGACACTGTTGTCCTTATTCACCAAGAACTGCTTCGTGAAAGATTCCCCAGCACTAATATCTACTGTGTTTTCAGCATCTTTTTGAAAAGTCTGGATTCCATATTCAGATAAAGCGTGGAGGGCCACAGGAGTGTCCTGGAGAAAGCAGTATTAGAAAATATCTAAGGGTAGCCATGTTGGCCATGTAGCAAAGTACAATAATATCTAAAAGCCACAAAACAGTTATATCCTCATTGGGCCAACCAAAATACACAAAACTCATGATAAATATTATTAATTATATTATAATATATTATGTTAATTATAATAATGTCTAAGTCCATGGTGGTGTAGTGGTTTGAGTGTTGGACTATGGCTCTGGAGATCAGAGTTCAATTCCCAGCTTGGCCATGAAACCCACTGGGTGACCTTGGGCAAGTCACATGCTCTCAGCCTCAGGGGGAAGCCATGGCATACCTCATCTGGAGAAATCTTGCCAAGCAAACCCCATGATGCATTCCTTTAGGGTCATCATAAGTTGGAAACAACATGAAGACACACATTACCACCACTGTATTAATTATATCATATTATAAATATTCTATTAATAGTAGAAAACCATATGAGGCATCTCATTCATCACATTTCCATCCCACTCCAGGAAGCCCGAGGTGATATACACGGAGGCTATTTGGTTTTGCCTTGACAACAACTCTGAAAGCTAGGTGAGGCTTAGTGAGCTTCATGGCTGAGCAGAGGTTTGAAGCCAGGTCTCTCCAGTCAAAACCTAGCATTTTCCATTTTACAGCCCTGTCTCTTCCCAGCATGTACTAAGGAAGAAGAGAAAATAAAATAATAAAGATTGGCCTTGATTAGCCTTCAGAGCAAAATAGAGCAATAACTAAGCCATGTGGACAGTTTAATTAACTCCCTGACAATTAATTCCATGGGTGTTTGGCAAACCAGTGTGAATGCAAAATCGAAAAAGGCTTTTTACATCATAAAAGAATACTACCAATCTATTTGTAGAGCTTGAAATGGAGGTACTGGGAGCCATTTCAAGTAGTTTACTAAACACAGTCTCTCACTAGTCCATACAGCTTTTAGCCCATTATGGCAAACATTTATTTTGATTCAAAATGCCGTCTGACCCCAAGAGTAGGAGAGGACTAATGCTATTCACCACACAAATATGTTCTGCTAGTTAACTTTTTAGTTAATTTTATACAAGTTTTTAGGCATGATCAATTTTTTATCCTTGTATGTATTTGGATAGTCTAACATAATTTTGTATTATGTATTATGTATTTTGTCTTTTGTCTTTTATTGATATGGTCAGCTAATCAATAAAATTTGTTTTTGTTGTTGCTAGTTGGGTATTACGTATGGGAAAATATGCATTCTTGAAAGCATTGCATTTCCCCAACATCTTCTACTCCAGAACAGGAACAGACTAGAATAGGAATCAATTCAATCAATTCAAATGATAAGAAAATAGACTGTATGCAGACATTAGAATAAATTCTTTTACACTGGAGTAGGTGGTGACCTCTCCATCTCTGGAGGTTTTTAAACAGAGGTTGGATGGCCATCTTTCACAGGTGATATAGCACTAGATTTCTCAACTGCCAGGTACTAGTTGGCCCTTGTAGTGATGATTCTATGACAGACGAAAGGGTGCAATTTCCTCCAGAGCATGCAATTAATTTAATAGTCACCTGACTGGAGGAGAAGCCTCCGTAGAAGTTCTGTTGTCTGACGATCCAATGTGCTATCTGTGAGGCAAAAGTCAGGTTCGCCTGGGAGAGGTTGGGTTGTTTGAGCCAAGCCAGCAGGATGTAAGCGTTGGTCTCAATCTCAGCAGATGGGGCACGAGGATAGAAGGAAGAAAACTGTTCAGCTGCAGGCCTCTTCTCCCTTTCCCAGTACACCAGACCCCCTAGGAATTCAGAAGATAATATTGAGAAATGGCATGGGCAGAATGCATTGGTGGCAATTGGATATTTGTCCATAGGTAGTTTCTTTGCCTTTCACCCTGGCCAAAGTAGGCATTCTCTCAGACATACCCCACAGACTGAGTCTAAAGAAAGTGTCACATGCAAACCCTATCTTAAAAAGGGTGGTGGTGGTATTGTACCACTTAGCCTCAAAGAGTTCTAGAAAATTCAAAAGCGCACACTACCCTCTCACATTTTGATCAGTTTAAATAAAGGTATTTCCTCCTCTGAACAAATCTTGCTAAGAAAACCCCATGATAGGCTTGCCTTATATTCACCATAAGTCAGAAACGACTTGACTGCAAAGGCACACAAAGCAGTGACCCATTTCCTAATTCCCCCTCCTTTTAAACTCATGGACCATCTGATTACTACTTCTGTTTATTTTTAATTTCCCTTAAAGCAATCTTATTTCTTACTTACTGTATATACTCATATATAAGTCTAGAAATTTTAGTCAAAAAACTAACCCCCAAAGCCTAAGCTGACTTATCCATGGGTCAAGTGTAAGTACTGTGCTTTAACTCTTATTTAAAAAGAAACCATCCCCTGGTGAAAGAGTGTAATCTGTTCTAGAAGCATTGACTCGCCCACTAATCGCTCAGCTATCTAGCCATTATGGTGAGCCCAAACAATTATGCCTGCCAGAATTTTATATGTTCTTTAGCATTGTTTTCCTTTGCTTCATCCTTTATATCTTTTATTATATGCCCCTAAATTTTACCCTTGACTTATCCACGGCTCATATCAAAATCCATAATTTTGGCACCAAAACCTGACCTCAACTTATAGATGAGGTTGACATATAGTCGAATATATATGGCACTGAGGTACATGGTGAAACCCAAGTAGTTGCCCTCTGCTAACAGAAGATTTCCAGAAATCCACTCTCTCTCTCGCTGCATCTGTGCTTCTGAAGAATCTCCTGTTCAGCAAACGCTTACCCCCTGGGTCATTTTTAATAAAAAGGGAGGGATACTTCATGTGCTCTCAGGCTACTCTCCAACTGTAGCATTTTCTAGCATTGAGAAAATTGTAAATGTTTGGTCTGCTCATGCAAGGACTGAAATTGTGGTAGGAACAGGGGTGTACATGCAAGCTGTGCTTCCCCCCCCCCCCATTTCTCTATGTCCTTGGCTCCTCCTTGGGTGAATTCATATCAGCTCTCCATATCCATACATTTTTTTATCTATGGTTTAAAGCATCCAAAGTTTTAAAATATTTTTAATATATATAAATTGCACAAAGCAAACTCTGATTTTGCCATCTTATTCAATGGACACCGTCTTACTGTGCCACTATATTTAATGGGACTTGAGCGTCCATAGATTTTGGTGTCCACTGGGGGTCCCTGAACCAAACTCCAGAAGATACCAAGGACCCACTCTAGTTTTCTTACATCCAGCAAAACTGCAATAGAATAGCTCTGCACCATGGTGAAACTGGTTCTCGCCTTAGCTAGGGGTTTGTTTTGTTTTTGTTTTGACTCCTCCAATGGACTATAATGTCCACAGGTTTTTCAATGGTTTATACCAGACAGTCTGCCCACCTTTGGGGTGGGTGAAGGTGCATATCAGATTTAGGTTCTCCCATAGTTCATCTTCAACTATCACGAGAAGAAGCTTGAATTATTTGTTCCTACTCTTGACCCTGGGCTCCGAGTCACAGTAGGCCAAGTCTAAGCTGGGTCTGTAACAGGTGATGATTGGCACTTGACATCTCAGCCTAAGCAGTCATTATACCAACACAGGCATGGTTAGAGGTGTTACAGCATTAGTTGATTGCAGACAGGGTGACTAGATATCCTCCTTTTCCAGGACATGTCCCTCATTTCAGCTTTCTGTCCAGGAGGAATTTCAAAATATTTCCATTTTTGAGTATGCCTAGGAAGCATGAATTTATAGCTCTGTGTGTGTGTGTGTGTGTGTGTGTGTTTAGCTTTTACCTTGTAATGTCCTCCATTTTTCTTGAATGCCCTACATTTTACGATGCCTATTCCTCCTTTGTGGTTGGGACATCTAGTCACTCTGATTGCAGATCATTTCAGTTTTCAACAAAGTTATGGCCCTTATTTAAAACCAAACATAGATGCCTTGTTTTTTACCAGTTCTAGTAGCAGATTTTAGCAGGATATCAAAGATATGGTTCAGTTTTTCCACTTCGCCAGCTAAGCTGTAGGTATAGGCCAAGAGAGCATTGACATAGATGTTTTCAAAATCCCTGTCCGAAAGAGCAGCCAAGCAGGAGAGACCATTCCGCACCACAGGATCCTGTAGTTTAAGACACATGTTATAGACACACTATATAAAGACATTTCTCAATAAATGAATAACTTAAATGGATACTAACATAGTTAGTATACTTGCATTTGAATTAAATAAAGAATTGCACACTCCAGTTGCTAGAACTAGGGTCAGCTCTGGCTAGTACATGAATGGGAAGCTGACAATAAATGTTAGGTGCAGTGGGCTGTATTTCAGAGAAAGGAAATGGCAAAACCACCTCTTGAGTATTCCTTGCCTAAGAAAACTTTATGAATTTCAGAGGATGTCATAAGTTGACAGCAACTTGAAGGCACAGACACACCAAATTAATTGACAAAACTATTCTTGTGAACCTTCTGTTGCTTGCTCAGGATTATTTTGTAATGAATTGTAAAGGACTGTGCCCTTTGTTTATAACGAACAGCCAAGAACAACACGAGGGACATGCACAATCCTGATACTACATATTGTTGTAGATAATTCAGATAGCATGGGTGCCTCCATGGGAAAGGTTTAATTCTATCTAAACTGAAGTTGGTGAGTGAGATTCAAAATTGGCTTAATGCCCAAATTGGAGGACTGGGAGTACAAGTCAGAACGAGAGATTCAGGAATCTGCAGTGCAAGTGCAGAACTGGTGAAAGATACTGTGTGTTGTCATAATAAATCCATACCGATTGGGGAAGTCCATTTTCCATTAGAGAAGCAGTGACGTAAGCTGTGATTACAATTCTGTCATCTGTTCCAGCCTATTTATAAAAGGGAAAAAAATAATTCAGACCAAGGTGCAAACAGGAACACACATTCTTCACTCCAAATGGTGACGGGGATGAGAAGGCGGGTGGTTATCTTTGTTGTTCTTGTTCCTCTCAAAATCCAAAGTAAGAGTAAAATTACATCCCATCCAAAATATGAATTCATAGATTTCATTTTAGGCTGAGTTTAATGATAGTATCTTAATCATTCACAAATTATTATTTTTTTAGTGTGCTTTTGTATATATCCTGGACTTGGCTAGATGGAAGAATAAGACTCTTATACTGTTTCCAACATTCCCTTCTGCTGTATTGCAATCTTCAGCTTCCAAGTGTAGAAAGAATCTAGCCTCCAAGTACAGCACTATGTAGTGCAGGCATCACTAAGGTTCCTTCCCTAATAAGGGGGAAAAGATTGCCAGCAGTGTTACCAATCACCCTCGAAGGAAATCCCCCTGAAAATCCCTGAAACACCCCCAAATTCCCAGGACCATCTGGGTCAGGAGTGGTACATCCAGGCCAAGGGTCTGCAAAGGCAAAAGAGGATGGGGACCCCCGGGTCAGCAATTTTGGGGGTGGTGGGGACTTCTGGGTCAGCCATTTTTTGGGCCGGAAAGGCATTTTTGGCCATTTTTTGGGAGGGAAGTGAAATAATTCCCCATAAACGGAAAGGCTTCTAATTACCCAACGAGAAGGTTTAATTCCCTGGAAATTCCCCAGAAATTTTATACCCGGAAATTACCCAGAAACCAGTGTGTGAAGGTGTGGCCAACCAGAATTCCCATGCTACCTTTAAGGCATTGTTGTAGATGTTCCCTTGTGGCTGGAAGCAGCCATCTCCTTCCTGTTTGCTTGCAATCCAGATGAGTGCTTGGCTCAGGACATTGTCATCTACAAATATATAGGGCTTGCTTTGCGCAAATGCTTTGTAGATCATAGCAGTGAGCCTAAGAAGAAAAGGATAGGAGGAAGCTGGAATGAAAACAGCACTTGGCAGGGCAGAGAAGCCAAAGGCAGGATATGTGAAGCATTAAAGCAGAAGCTATTCTATCTACTTGCAGTCTTAGTTCTCACCAAAGGTTTCCTTCTGCTTTCTTGCTGCCAAAAGTGCTGAAGGATCCATCAATAAGTCTGAAAGACAGTTGCCTCTGGTACCCTGAAGTAGAAGAAAAGATACTAAAGTCAATTTGCAGGTGCTCTCCCCCACCTTTAATTGTAGCAGCATTTTAAGCAGCAGATACTTGGGCTTCAGTTATCATTCCTAAATTAGCTTAAGGCTCCAGTCAATATGAGGACTGCCAGTGACTTTTGGCCCTATTGAAATGTTAAAGAGAATGTGAAGGCTGACTGCTTTCCTATCATTTTCAAAATCAAGCTAAGGTTTGGAACAAGTCTTGTACAATATATTTCAAGGAATTAAAATAGATAATGAGCTCAGCTGACATTTTGATTGCATAGTTCATTTAGACCAGCTTGTAGCCAATCCATAATTATATGGCATGGATATAGGGGAAAAGGAGGCGTGGTGAAGTGGTTCGAGTATTGGACTATGACTCTGGAGACCAGGATTTGATTCTCAGTTTGGCCATGAAACCCACTGGGTGACCATGGGCAAGTCACACACTCTCAGCCTCAGGGGAAGGCAATGGTAAACCCCCTCTGAACAGATCTTTCCAAGACAACCCCAGGATACGTTTGTCTTAAGATCACCATACATCAGAAATGACTTGAAGGCACACAACAACAGCAAATGTGGGGAGAAATATGGACATATGTATTAATGCTTCTACGTTTGAAAGAAAGTAAAATGAGGGAATAGTGTGACACTGTTTTGGTTGCGGGTATGGGTGGTACAGTATGATGGGGAGAAAATGTCATTGTCAATAATGCCAACATTCCAGGAGGTAACCCATTTTGTCACTGAAATGTCTTGTCAACTTGTCAAAGCTGTCATCAGCCATGGGGTGCCCTGTACAGAATGTATGGACAAGATAATGGCAATCTATCAAGCCACATGGAAAAGGCCAAAAGGACAGCTGCTTTTTCACACAGGTCTTTCCCAGGGTGCATCTACACTGTAAAAATAAAGCCATTTTGACACCACTTGAATTTCCATGGCTCTATTCTTCAGAATCTTGGGATTTGTAGTTTTCTGAGGCACCAGCATACTATGGTAGGGAAGGCTGACACCTTGTAAAACTATCATTCCCAAGATTGCAAAGGATGGAGCTACAGCACTTAAAATGGTGTCAAACTGCATTATTTCTACAATGTAGATGCAGCCCAAGTTTGAAAATTACTGAATTTATATAGAATCATAGAAGTGATACAGACCACCCAAAAGGGCACCCTGCTGGCACCTGTTTTTCCACCAGAGGAAAGCTGCAGCCGCCAAACCGCGTGGCTTCCCACCGGTGGAAAAAGAATCCTCAAAAAGCAGGTTCTTTTTATGCTGCGGTGGCGGCGTAACAAGTGTGCCACTGGTGCGCTCATTATGTAAGCACCGTGTAGTGCCATGCAGATGCCACGTGACGCTTACGTAACAATGGCAGTGCCCACGTATACAGGGCGCCACCATTGTTAGGCCCTGATCACGTGCAAGGGTTGTGGGGCATGTGGGTGCACTGCCCTGAGTCTACCCTAGCACATGATGACGACGTTACGAAAGGCCCATCTGTTCTGCGCCATAGAGTTGGAAGCAACCCTAAGGGCCATCCACTCCAATCCCCTGCCATGCATGAACTCACAGTCAAAGCATCCCTGACAGATGGTCATCCAGCCTCTGCTTAAAGATTTCCAAAGAAGGAGACTCCACCATTTTCTGAGGGAGTGTGTTCCACTGTCAAACAGTCCTTACTGTTAGTAAGTTCCTCCTAATGTTAAAGTGGAATCTCTTTTCCTATAGTTTGCATCCATTGTTCTGTGTTCTAGTCTCTGGATCAGCAGAAAACAAGCTTGCTCTATCCTCAATGTGACACCCATTCAAATACTTAAACCGCCCTATCATATCACCTCTTAACCATCTATTTTCTAAGCTAAACATATCCAGCCCCCTTTCCTCATAAGGCATGGTTTTCAGGCCCTTTATCATTTTGGTGGCCCTCATTTGGACATGCTTCAATTTGTCAACATCTTTGTTGAATTATGATGCCCAGAACTAGACGCAGTATTTCAGGTGAAGTCTGACCAAGGCAGAATAGAGTGGCACTATTACTTCCCTTGATCTAGACACTATACTTCTATTGACGCAGCCTAAAATAGCATTGGTCTTATTAGGTGCTGCATTGCACTGTTGACTCATGTTTAACTTGTGGTCTACTTGGATTCCTAGATTCCTTTTACACATTATCTCCTTAAGCCATGTGTCCTCCATCCTATATCTATGCATTTTTTTTCTAACTAGATGCAGTATTTTACACTTCTCCCTGTTGAAGTTAATCTATTAAGTTCATTTTGAATTTAAGTTCATTTTAGTTCACTTAAGTTCATTTTGAATTTTCATCCTGTCCTCTGGGCTATTAGCTATTCCTCTTAATTTGGTGTCATCTGCAAATTCTGTCCTCCAAGTCATTGATGAAGATGTTGAATAGCACTGGGTACAGGACAGAGCCCTGTGGGACCCCACTGGTCACTTCTCTCCAGGATGAAAAGGTGCCATTGTTGAGCACTCTTTGGGTTCGGCTAGTCAACCAATTACAAATCCATTTAACAGTTGCCTTGTCTAGCTCACATGTTACCACCTTGTCTGCAAGAATATCATAGGAAACCGTGTCAAAGGCCTTACTGAAAGCAAGATATACTATATCCACAAAATTCCCTTCATCTAACAAGCTGGTAATTTTATCAAAGAAAGAGATCAAATTTGTCTGGCATGACTTGTTTCTCTGAAATCCATGTTGACTTTTTGTGATTATGGCATTGCTTTCTAGATGTTCACAGACTCTCTGTTTAATGATCTGCTCTAGAATCTTTCCTGGTATGGATGTCAGGCTAACTGGACGATAATTGTTGGGATCCTCTTTTCCCCCCTTTTTGAAGATGGGGACAACGTTTGCCCTCCTCCAGTCTGCTGGGACTTCTCCTGTTCTCCAGGAGTTCTCAAAGATCATTGCCAATGGCTCTGATATTACATTTGCCAGTACTTTTAATACTCTTGGATGTAGTTCATCTGGTCCTGGAGACTTTGTTTAGATTAACAAGGTATTCCTGTACTATCTCTTTACTTATTCTGTACTCAAATTCCCCTAATCTGTCTTCTGTTCCATTATCCTCAGGTTGAACACCCTTTCCCTTTTCTGTTAACCATGTTCCATGCATCAACTTCTCAGGGTCCCTGTTCCATACAATAACTTCCCTAGCTGCAAATCAGAGATCATTTCTAATCACATTATCCCAGATTCCCAGACTTTACACAGATTATCTCTGATTCGTGTCAGTTATTTTAGCAATAATGGCAAGAGAAGTGTGGATATGAAGAAGAAACTCTAGTGATCATGGTGTAGCCAGTGGCTTTGAGGTTTTGGGAACAACAGATGAAACCACATTTCTGATTTGTATATGCTAGGGCTAACATTATAGAAAAACAGAGTAGATCACAGCTGGGAAATGATTCATTAAAATCCATTCATTATTCCCCAAGTGTTAGATTTTAAAGTTGTTATTTTATTGTTAAATGACAGTGACTTGTTACTAAAACAAACAAATATTGCTCACCACTAGTTAAGTGCCCAATGATCCTGGATCTTTTTTCATCTGTCAGCTGCCCGGTGTTGTTCAGATATGTCAAGATGACAAGGTTGGATAGGAACATGGCAATATTTTGCTCTGCACATCCATAGGGCATTTGGAGAAGATTTTCAGAGTTCCGCATTGCTGTGCCCATAACATCACCTGTTGACCAAGATAAGGTAGTTATTTAATTAACCAAACCGTTTCTTCCATCAAACTGTAAACATATATTATTTGCATGTAATGTTTTACAGATCTTAGACAATTACAGCAGTTTAGATTACAAAATCTTGTTTCATACTCTGCATTGCAATGATATTCCAGTGATGATTCCCACTATTTCAGTTTGCCTTCTTTCAGAGACTTTCAGAGAGCATATCAGGTACTCTGTCCAACTTCCTACCAGTATGTGGAGAGATCTTGTAACACCATTGAGATTAACAGAAATAAATTGGCAGCATGAGCTTTTGTAGACATCAGTCTCCTTCCTCAGATGCATTCTGAGAAGATTGAAGTCTATACGAAAGCTCATGCTGCCCATTTCTTTCTTTCAATTAGTTTCAAAGGTGCTACAAGATCTCTCCACATACTGATTCTACAGACTAACACGGCTATATCTTGCAATCTTTAGCGTCCGCACATGTTGGATTATGAAACAAATGGATTATCACTTCATCTATGTAGGCAGAATTTATTCTCCCTTGTTACTAGACAGACTATTTACATACTTTTTTTGCACTATAAGAGGCTGAAGTGGAGGAGTGTAGTGTCTTTTAAACAGACACATTTATACTTAGACCCAAATACGGAGTGAATCTTTTACATTTACTATGGCAAATGCCATTAATGCATCGTTGCAAACTGCTCTGCTGAGACCAGCAAGTAGATTATCACATCCAAAATTAATTACTGGCTTATTGTAACCTAAATCTTCAGGTTGAGCCCAGAGCAGATGGAGGCTTTCAAGTTAGAAAGACCAAGAGGAACAAAAGAAACACCTTTTGCTATTCTCTGCACACTGTGTAGGCAATTTTCTTTGGCAAAAAACCTACCACTGCATTATTATGAAGTCTCACAAAAATCTTAGATAAATAAAATACAAGTAAGGAGAAAATTCAAAATTTTGAAAACTTACCAAGGACAGAAACTACAGCTCTAGCTGAGCCTTCCACCAGATTTTCAGGTAAGTTCAAGGTTATTGGCTCAGAGATGGGTGTACCTTTGGAGTGATAGAAATAAATAATGGGACCGTGGTCACGCTTTCAAAATTCTTTATATAAGAACAAAATGTCCCTCCGGCAAGCTATTTGAATACAGATACGAAAACTGGAAAGGGTTAGTGGTAGAGGTGAGATGAATGTGTTTCCAATATTCTGATGCTGAATACCCAGTGGGCATCTGGTGTCCAATGAGAGCCAGCATAACATAGTGGTTTGAATGTTGGACTGCGACTGGAGGGTTCAGTTCCCTGCTTGACCATGAAACCCATTGAGAGACCTTGGACAAGTGGCACACTCTCAGCCTTTGGGAAGGCAATGGTAAAGAAATTTGGCTAAGGAAACCCCATGCTGTAGGTCAGAAATGACTTGAAGGCACAAAACAACAAATGATATGTGATCAGCATTAAAGACAAGAACATGCAAAGATGTCTAAGCCATTGCATTGTGGCAGGTCAGTTTCTTATGCTCAATAGCAATAATAATAATAATAATAATAATAATAATAATAATAATAATAATAATTGTATATCACCTTTCCAGGTAAAAGAGAACATGCAATTGTATTAAGATTTATTTACAGCACTTCTCTCTCTCTCTCTCTCTGTTAACATAAAAAGGGTAGCCAATTATGTCAACAATAAAATTGAAGCTGTCCTTGGGGCAATAGAAAAGACTTTACAGTGGCGACTGATATCTTTGTAGAAAGTAATTTACCAGAACTTCAATGAAATCATCATCACCACCACCACCACCACCACCACCATCTTGCACCCATTTGTTAACCACTCAAATCAGAATTCATCTATGAATTCCCCAACCATGGTTTCTTGTGGAACTACTTATAGTCATAAATTGGTATATTTCTAAGGAAAGGCATAAATTATAAACATCAGCTTAGCTTTGTTAAAGCTGTATTTGGTTTACACTGTTTACTGAATTTAATGGGATTTTATATTGTTTAATGTCTGTTGTGCTGTGTAAATTAATGACATAAACACAAAGAAAACAAGGTAATAGAGAATCCTAATGGAATAAACCAGTATTTGACAGTTGGCACGTCCAGAGGTTTCATATAAAACCAATCAATGGATGTTAAAGTCTTGGAACAAGTGCAGAAAACTGGCATATTCACTTATTATAACTTGCAAAATTTTCTTTACCTTTTGTACAAATAAGACTGCTCTGGGTCACCTCCTTTTTGATGCCTTCAGGCTGAAGGGCAGAAAAGGGAAAGATGGGTAAGGTTGTATGAATCACAGTTATGAAAATACATAATAACTCAACACTAACAAAATGGAAGCCACTAACATGTAATGCAGAATAGATGAGAAAGTCATACATGTACTTATATATTGACAGTACACCCTTGCTCTTCTTCCCATCTGTGTCTATAAATATAAGGGGGCATCCTCTTCACAGAGACATGCAAACTAATGTAACACTACTACTAGTTCATAAACTATTATTTTCATCTCTTGCAGATCCCAGTAATGCCTTTTCAAATTACCTCAACCAAGAGTGGCAGGATGATTGTGTCCCTTCGTCCCACTGTTCGCTCGCCTGCTTTGGCTTCAGCAGTGACGGTGACGTTCAAGGTGCCTGAAACAAGATCCAGAATGCACATAAAAAAAGCAAGCCTTTTGCCAAAGTAGCAGTTTGCAAAGCTATGGGCCCAAACAGACAGCCAAAATAAAAGTTGCTTTGGGTCACTTTGGAGGTGTGCTGTTTAAATGATGCATGCATCCTAAGAGGCCAGAAGCCGCGCCAAAGCCACGCTCCAGTTGTAAGGACTGGAGCGCAGCTTTGGTGCAGCTTCTGGCCTCTTTAGATGCATGTGTCATTTAAACGACATACTTTCAAAGTGACCCAAAGCAGCTCTATTTTGGTTTGTCTGTTCAGGCCCAAAGATATAGAAGTAAAATAAACAAGAACACCTTCCATTTTAACTTGCATGTTCTAGGCAAAGCACAAATCATTTATACACCACTTCAGGTATTTCTAATGAAAAGCTAGCTAATATGTTACCATTTTTAAAAAAATCAATTTTGTTCAAAGCAAATAAGGGATTCTCATTCCATCTCTCATTTAACATGAAGAAGAGTGTTTGTTCCTAAGGTGAAGTAGTATTTTAGAAAAGAAATGTTAGTGCAGTGGTTCTCAACCAGAGAGGCTGGACATGTCAGTGGACTTCCAGCTCCTAGGATCCCTGGAGTTCTTCATGCTAGTTGGGGGTCCTCGGAGTTGAAATCCAATAAGAGACCTGTTTGAGACACACTGTTTGAGAGAACCTATACAGGGGCAGCAATACAAATGTTACAAGAGGAGAATGAAGATGATTACCCAGCCGCTGAGGAATAATTCTCCAGGTATGGGATTTTGTTTCATTTGCACACAGGCTTGTGAGATTGTTCTCTGATGACAGACTTTCTGCTTTGAAATCCGCAGACTCTTCTAGCGCAACAGTTACCTGAGAGGCAAAGGACCAAGAGGAATGTAAGTAAGGTAGTGCCACAATGCCAATTCATACCTCTGCTCTAGTACTGCTAGCTTGACTAGGATTAGGTCTTTGTTACCTTTCCTAGGATGCATCCACTCTGCAAAAATAATTTGGTTTGACACCATTTTTACTGCCATGGCTCAATGCTATGGAATTCTGGGAATTGTAGTTTGTTGTGGCACCAGAGCAGAGGTGAATGCAGTTGTTGCCTACCTTAAACATATCAAGAAATATGGGATTTGTGGCATCCCATATGGCCCAGTACAAGGGCTAGATTTCAATATGGGATATCCTCTAGAAAATGGGACACCTCGGAACCCTACTTGTAAGTCATAAAATATAGTAATAATACAATATGTGTGTTGTAACAGTGGCAGCTGGAGATAGTAGAACATACTGTACCTCAATGCAGTAGTTCAGGTAATTGTAGACATTGGCTTTAAGAAGGAACTCTTCCTTTTGGATAGTGGAGTAGGGTAGTGTCACACCAACAAAGAATGGCTGGAAAGCTCTCAGAGAGGCAGGCCTTGACATGCCAAAGCCATCCTTTTCTTCCAGACAAAACACACTGGCTTCCCATTCAGTGATAGTGTCAGGTACAGTGTATGAGAGAGTGGCCTTCCCACTAGAACTAAAACAGAAAAGAAGGTAAATGTAGAGGTCTTCTGAGGCCATTTGCTCCCAGGGTTGAACTGTATTACAAAGATCATCCATTTAACCATATATCAGAGGAGATAGGATAAGAGCCCCCTAGTAATGATATTGCAACATATCTCTCAAAATAAAATATGTTGAATGGATTTGCCCCTGAAAGCCACTACTGCTATGACCAGCACTTTCAAGTTTATTTGATTTAACTTTATTAATTCTAGAATAGCACTTAAGAAAAGTCTAGGCATTTGAGGATTTTTCTTAACAAGTCCCATAAATACATAAAAATAAAACTAGCAAATAAAAATAATAAGGAAGTTATTGCTGTAAAACTAATTTTCCAGGTAAATAAGACTGAGAGACAATATTAACAATAAAAACAGTTTTGTTGTTGATATTATTATTATCATTAACTTTTATTTATAAAGCGCTGTAAATTTACACAGCACTGTACATACAATCCTTTGCATGGTTTTTGTGGAGACAGGAAGCAAAATAGGTATTCCTTGAATGGGATACTAAAAGTAATGAACAGCAGGTGAAAGACTCACTCGACTGGAAGAATATCCCATATCCAGGTTTCAGGGAAGTTGGATCTCATGGTCTCCACCACGCTGTCAGCAGATCCGGCATAAGCAACTTCCTTTGCTATAGGAAAGCAGAGCAAAGTCATAATAAAGCCTGTAAACTCAAGAAGTGCAATTGGAAAAGGTTAATATTTACTCAAGAACACTGAATGCTAAGCCCAGAATGTACGGAGTGTTGCATTAAACTGCATCAAGCATGAATGTTGTAAAACCTATTGCCAGCTGTTTCCTTTTGGAAACAAATAGCCCATACAGACAGGCCAAAATAAAGCTGCTTCAGGTCACTTTGTAAGTATTCTGTTTGATGCATGTATCCTAAGAGTCTGGAAGCCGGGCTAAAGCCACACTCCAGTCCTTAGGAGGCCTAAGTGTGCTTTTTACATCAGTATAGGAAATCAACTGAAGGGATCTTCAGTTCAGCTCTTCTACTGAAGAGATCTCCAGCTGAGATCTTCAGCTTCTCCAGATGTTAAAATTGCCCTCAACTGTTAAAACCATCAACAAGGGGCCTCCTGTGGTTGATCTTGCTTGATGTGTTCTAGAAATGCTGTGTTGGGAGTTCCAGGTAGACCTGTGTAACCCAGCTTAGCCATCTATTCTATTCTATTGCTAAAGGAATATACCTGTTTGGGTGCTATGCTGCTCCTATTCTTGCCATCTTTAGTCAATTCTAATTAACTCATCACCTTGATACCTACCAAGACCACCAACACCAGGCTCATCATCAGAGGAAATTTTCTTGCATTCAAAGTCACTTTGGCATACAACCGGCTTCTGTAGTGTGGAGTTGATGAAAACCTTGAGACCCATGCTCTGCAAATGGATAGATAAAATGTTTTTTTCTTTACTGGCAGACACAAACTTCGCAAGAAATGGTTAGCTACCTGATTTGGCACACCTTCTTGCATTCTGACTAGGCATTTAGGGAGGTCAGACACTCCTTCTTTTCCAGTTACACATAAATTATTTTTCAGGAGTAGCACAAGATTTTATGCAACCTCTCAGTGGATCTTAAATTAGTGACTATGATAAATTGCTCTTAAGAAACAAAAGACATACGCCATACAAAATAGCATTCATAACTAATTGAGAAAGTGCACAGTGAACAATTTGGGGGCGGGGCGGGTGGAAAAGGGAGGTGCAAGCTGGGCTACAGAGACTGCAAAAGACTTAGGTTGGAAGGAAGAGGCTTCCTTCAAGCAGCTCTGTCTTCTCCTTTCCACCAGCTATGTCACTGGCTGCATCCCCTTTGGTTCCAGATATTCCTACCCTCACATGTTCAACCAGGTCTTGCGGTATCCATTGGTGTTATAAGAACACATCTCCTGCTAGAACTCCATTTCAAAACAACACTCCCCTACTTCACTATTGCACTTTCCAGATCCATTCACTCCTTCAACATAATTTTACTGAGAATACTTGGTATTTACTTAATGTATCTACCAACTATTGGTTGTTGGTAGATGATCATAATGACATCTGAGGAAGTAGGCTTAAGTCTTCGAAAGCTCATGCTACCAACTTCTCTTTCAGTTAGTCTCAAAGGTGCTGCAACATCCCTTTGCAAATGGATTTTCCAGACTAGCATGGCTATGCCTTTGAATAAATGACTTAGGCCTGTTACAGACTGCCAAAATAAAGCTGCTTCGGGTCTCTTTGGAGGTATGCTGTTTAAATGATGCATGGGTCCTAAGAGTCCAGAGTTCACACCAAAGCCACACTCCATTCCTAAGCACCGGAGTGCAGCTTTTGGTACAGCTTCCGGATTCTTGTGTGCTAATTTATGCTATTAGATGTGCTTTGTGTTTTATATCTCTGTGCAGTGAACTGTAATGGCCCATGGCCATGAACAATAAATTTACATGACAAGCTGAACAACAAAGCTTAACCATTTTTTTCTATTAAAAACCATTAAAACCTTATGTATATATGTGAAATAGAAGCTGACTGCTCACCAACATATTCCACCCTAATTTGGTTAATAGCCATATCACAGAACCTTTTTTGTTAGCTGTGGTCCCTTTTGTTATTAACCACCCTCAAGTTGATTTCAACTGATGTGGATGAGAAATCTTCAAGACTCCCTATCATCCACTATTCTTCTAAGCTCTAGCAGATTCATACTCCTGACCTCCTTAATTGAGTCCATCCATCTAGCATGTGGGCTTTCTCTCTTTCTACTTCCCTCCACCTTTCCCAACATGGTGGTCTTTTCTAATGAGTCATGCCTTCTCATGATGCGGCCAAAGTATGACAGCCTCAGTTCAGTCATCTTTGCCTCCGAGGAAATTTCAGTGTTGATCTGCTCTAGGACCCATTTGTTTGTTCTTTTTGCTGTCCACAGTATTTTCCTTTTGTCCATTTTCTTAACTCTCACATCCATACATGATAACAGTGAATACAATTCCTACTACTATTCTAACTTTCATGCTTTCATCTTTTTCTTTCAAAGCTGTCCTCCCATTCTTAGTCTTCTTCTGATTGCTTGACTGCAGTCCCCATTCTGATTAATGTTTGATCCAAGGTATAGGAACTCTTTTACTATTTCTATGCCCTCATTGTCTATTTTGAATTTATGTAAGTTCTCCGCAGTCGTTATTTTAGTAACATGCAAATGAGAAAACATTCTCACTCTGCTTCCTATGTTTCATTAGGGCTTCTGACAGCAAACATGCTGTTCACAAAGGAAACAAAAAGAAGGTGCCATAGTGTCAGGCCCCATGTAGGTAGACAAACATACCTGGAAAACATCATAGGCATTTCCATCATTGGTAACATTCACAGGGACATAGTACATGCCATCAAAAAATGTATTTTTCAGCTCAATGCATGGTTCTTTAGAGTCATCTTCAAGGTCCAGTCCCATGTAATAATAACCAAAAAGTTCTAGATAAGGCATCTGGTTGTACACCTGTTGAAAAGGGGGACAATGCACTACTTGAAAAAATGGGAAGACACTGAAGAGTTATAAATATGTATGTTATACTATAAAGGTCATGCTACATTTATATTTCAAGATGGATATACAGTAACTCTGTTCAGAGGAACATAAAAGGCAGAATGTTTCTTTTCCCCCCTTTTTCCTGTTTATTATTTTTTCAAAAAATTTAGTTGAAAATACATAAATCTTTTTTTTTTAATCAGTATCTAACTGAGCCAGAATACCTCATATAAATCAACACTTAGTTCACAGTTTGGTTGGGACTATATCTTTCAACTTCTCAATGGTCTGTTACAGACTGCCAAAATAAAGCTGCTTCGGGTCTCTTTGGAGGTATGCTATTTAAATGATGCATGGGTCCTAAGAGTCCGGAGGTCGCACCGAAGCCACATTCCATTCCTAAGCACTGGAGTGCAGCTTTGGTGCAGCTTCCGGATTCTTAGGACCCATGAATCATTTAAATAGCATACCTCCAAAGAGACCCGAAGCAGCTTTATTTTGACAGTCTGTAACAGGCCTAAGTTTTATTTCTTCTTTAACAAACATTTAACTCTTTTGACCACATATAACTTCTTTAAATTAACTTATATTTTACATATCTGTTGAGTCCTCTTATAATACTAATTTCCTTAGCTTTGTTTTATGTGTTTATGTAACCTGTATTTATTTATTTTTTATCCAATAAAATAAGGAGAAGGACACATAACCTGGTAGTCAAGGCTTTTTTATGTCTCTTCTCCTTCATTAAGCCATAACTTTGATATTTCCCCCCATTTCTTTTCGGACTGTTGTAATGCTTTCCCATTAGCCATCATAGAAAGGTTATCCATAATTGTTAATTCATGTAGTTTTATTCTCCATTCATCAATTGTAGGTTGTTGTTTTTTTTACTTTTCCAGTTCTTGCATATACAATGCGTGCAGCTGTTATCGTATATATTAATATATTTTTCTCTTCCTGGTTTAAATTGTCGTTTACAGCATCTGTTATATTTAACAGGAATAACTGGAACTAAAGATAGATTCTTTTGCATTATGTTCTTCATTATTCCGTGTATATCTTTCCAGAACTTATTTGCTACCTTACACTGACACCACGTTTGATATAGTATGCCTAATTTTCCCTTACATTTTCAAGAGTTTCCCCCCTTCTCTTCCGGATCTTTGCCAATTTTGTAGGTGTTATATACCACCTGGAAAATGTTTTAAAGTAATTTTCTTTTAAATTATTACATTTTGAAAATTTGTGATTGTTTTGCCACTGTGCTAATGGTATTGCACTGTTGAATCTTTCTTTAAATACCAAGGCCCCATACAGACAGGCCAAAATAAAGCAGCTTCGGGTCACTTTGGAGGTATGCTGTTTAAATGATGCATGCATCCTAAGAGTCTGGAAGCTGTGCTAAAGCTGTGCTCCAATCCTTAGGACTGGAGTGTGGCTTTGGCGTGGTTTCTGGACTCTTAGGACACATGCATCATTTAAACAGCATACCTCCAAAGTGACTGAAGCAGCTTTATTTTGGCCTGTCTGGATGGGGCCCAAGTTTTATCCCCTCAAAATGGAATTGTTTGTCTGATAAATTCTCTTGCCCTTCATTGACCGTGAGTAAGATGGGGGGATTTGCAGTTGCATCTGTGGATCCAGAATTAATCTAGTTTCTTCTTCTTTTGATATAGTTGAAGGAAGCAATAGACCTCCTCTTGCTCCTTGTGGCTTTCCTCCTGTTCTATCCACTGTACCATCAAAGGGCCCTTTCCCATTATACAGTTATAGCACTATGATTCCACTTTAACTGTCATAGTTCCATCTGCATGGCTCTGGGTTCAAGGGACAGTGAATATTTTAAGACTTACACGGTCAGGAGACAGATCTTCTCCAGGCCTCAGAAGCAACACACTCTTATCCACGGCTCGCAAGGCACAGAAGGAATTGCTGGTAGCTTCAAGGAAGAGGCTGACACTCGAAGCTGGCAATGCCTCTTTCTCAGAGAACTGCAGGCTGACCTGGAATTGAACAGAGATTTCAAATCTCTTTCCACAAAACCATCTCAGAAGGACTCGTTTCTCATTTGTAGAGTCCTCACACATAGCTGTTCAGTCTACTATGGGATGATAAGTATTACATAGTTTCTTTTCTCCAGCACTCTGCTTAATCTCAGGAAAACAGCAGCTACTGTAAAGCTTATATAACACCTCCACAAGTACTATCATAGTTCACTACGTAGTGGGATTTTACTCCCTATAAAGGAGGTTTTTTTTTGGGGGGGGGGTAGTGAATGGACCCCACTAATAGCACATTTGTCTGAAAAGAATTTTAAACTATGCAAAGATAAGCAGATCACCCAAATCATTTAATAGCTTCTTTTCTTTGAAATAATAAATTTCTGGTTCTTTAAAGGAATGCGTAATGCCCTTCGGAAACTGAAAATTTTGAATCCTGTATCAAAAACCATGAAGAGCAAGTTAGACCTACAGCCAAATATTTGACTGGATATCCTAAAGGCACTGGATCCTGCCTGAACTTGGAAGCTAAGCAGGGTCAGCTCTCATTAGTACCTGGATGGGAGACTGCCAACAAATACCAGGTGCTGCAGGCTATATTTTGGAGGAAGAAACTTGCAATACTTGAGATGAAGGAATTAGCAAGCACCTCCTTGCCTAAGGAGTTCAAACAGTGATTAACCCATGAAAATCGTGCAATTGACATTAAAATGTGATTAAAATGAGATTAACACAAGAACCATTATGCCGTGAATAACAGGCAATAAACAGCAAAAAGTAATCCATGAATGATTTGCTGCTGTTTCTTGTCTTGTTATTCACGGGATAATGGCATTTTAATCATGTTTCATCTTGACGTTCTGTGAAAACCATTTGTGCAATTGTGGGATTATCATGCATTATTCATGAGATAATAGTGCTTTGAACATGACCTTGCCATGTTAAAACCATTAATGCAATTGCAGTATTATCACAGGTTAATCACCGTTTATACTTCCATTTATCCCTCGTGTGATAAACTCTTCAGAAAATCCATAACATTCATGGGGTCACCATAAGTCAACAAATGACCTGAAGGTACACACACAGAAAGACACATGTTTCAGATTAATGAAACATATTCAGAAGCAGCATTTATCTCTTGGACTTTGGAATGCATTGTTCCCAGTGCCACATGGTCAGAAGGAGGAGGGACCTGCTTGCATAGATACCTCTCCAGTGAACACCAACAACACCTTGAGAAAATGCAATCCTGTGACTAACACCATTATTTTATAATTCTTTTTTCTTGCATGATTCTTAACAGCTTTGCCTGATGAAGAAGCCATTGAACATTCAATAGCTTGCTACATGTATTTTGTGTATATTGGTTTTCAGATTAAAGGTATCACTGTTCTGAGGATTTTAGATGTTATTGTACCTTGTTATGTATACTTTGCTATATGGCCAATGTATACTTTGCTATATGGCCAACATGACTACTCCACTGTTTTGAGGACTTTGGATGTTATCGTACATTTCAAATTAGTGTGGATGAACTCTGGACTTCTTCAGCTGTCTAGCTGGTGGCCACATGCACCTCTTTCCTCCCGCTGTCTCCTAGCTTTTGTTCTACTCTCAGGATTGACATATTTCTCTTTGGACTTTACCCCAATTCATTTCCTAGACTTACCATTTCACCTTCACTTGCAATTTCTCACTCCTCTGCTGTCTCCTTTGCCAGACAACTATATTTTTCTGCCTGGGCCCTTATAACTCTCCTGTTCTGTGACACCAAGCACAACCAATCCCTGTCAAAGCCTGACTCAAAGTCCTTAAGCATGTGATGATATGCAGATTAAAAGCAACACAATTTCTGTAGTATTTGGTAGTTTCCCAGGCTTTCATGATCAGATCACAGGATAAACTCATATTATCTTCTCAAGCACTACCATTCATTCATCCTATTTTCAAGAAGTCATTATTAGCATTCTGTTTATGCTCTGTTACCACACCCTGCATACTCTGCATTATTTTGAGGTACAAATATTTTGTTATAATAGCAGTTACAGAAAGCCAAAAAGCACGAACCTAGAAAGGTCATGATAACCTTTAAATGAATTTCTGATTACTGCTCGCATAGACCTGAGAGCCCATATCACATAATGGCTGTGAGGATTGCTGCTTCCCAACCCCCTGCCATATTCATTCCTCTTGAAAGTCAAAGACAAAGAAGTATGTTAGCCTAAAGCAGCAAGCCAATCTCTTGGGCACAGTACAAGGTGTTGGTTATCACCTTTAAAGACCTACATGGCTTGAACCCAACCTATCTAAGGGATCACCTGCTTCCATATAATCCACCTCGTACACTCAGGTCCTCTGGGAGAAATTTACTACAGCCCTTAAAGACCAGATTAATGGTAGCATCCCAGAGGACATAGAATCATAGACTCCTAGAGTTGGAAGAGACCTCAAGGACCATCCAGTCCAACCCTCTGCCATGAAGGAAATCTAAATCCAAGAATCCCTGACAGATGTCCATCCAGCCCCTGCATGAAGACCTCTAAAGAAGGAGACTCCACTACAATCTGAGGAAGTGTCTTCCACTGTCGAACATCTCTTACTGTCAGGAAGTTCCTCCTAATGTTGAGTTGGAATCTCTTTTCCTGCAGCTTGCATCCATTGTTCCGGGTCCTGTTCTCTGGAGCAGCAGAAAACAAGCTTGCTCCCTCCTCAATGAGACATCTCTTCAAATACTTAAACAGGGCTATCATATCACCTCTTAACCTTCTCTTCTCCAGGCTAAACATCCTCAGCTCCCTAAGTCATTCTTCATAGGACATGGTTTCCAGACCCTTCACCATTTTAGTCGCCCTCCTTTGGACACACTCCAGTTTCTCAATGTCCTTTTTGAATTAGGGTGCCCAGGACTGGATACAATATTCTAGGTGGGGCCTGACCAAAGCAGAATACAGTGGCACTATTACTTCTAGACCAGTGATGGTGAACCTTTTACAGACCGAGTGCCCAAACTGCAACCCAGACCCCACTCATTTATTGCAAAGTGCCACGTCCCTCTGGCTTTCTAGTAAGAAACTCTGGCACACTCTGCGCTAGGGCAACAGCATGTGTTCCCACAGAGAGAGCCCTGAGTGCCACCTCTGGTGCGCGTGCCATAGGTTTGCCATCACTGTTCTAGACACTATACTTATACTTTTATTGATGCAGTCTAAAGTTGCATTGGCCTTTTTAGCTGCCGCATTACACTGTTGACTCATGTTCAACTTGTGGTCTACTTGGACTCCCAGATCCCTTTCACACGCAGTCTTGTTCAGCCAAGTGTCCCCCATCCTATATCTGTGCATTTCATTTTTCCATCCTAAGTACAGTACCTTACATTTCTCCGTGATAAATTTCATTTTGTTAGCTTTGGCCCAGCTTTCTAGTCTATTCAGGTCATTTTGAATTTTGATCCTGTCCTCTGGAGTATTAGCATTTTCTGCAGCCGCTCCCACTTTATGAAATGGCGTGCCGGACGAGATCCATTCCTTTTGTAATTCTGACATTAAAACCACCAACCAGATGGGAGTCTCATAGTTTTTGGGATTCTTGGAAAATCAACTCAAACGGCCTCGAGTCAAATTGACCCATAAACACCCCTGATTAGGCACTCCCAGTTTTGTCCCATTTAGAATAAGGCAGAAATTATGTCAGATTCAAGCTTGATCATTCACTACTGCTGTCTGTGCCACATGGCAAGGAGTCTGAGTTACTTTCAACTCCCAGCCTTCCCTGAGATTGGATCTTGGCTTCTGGAACTGATAAGACTTGCCCATTGCAATCCTTTAATTTGCTGTCCACTCCTACCTTTTATTTCTTAGTCCGTGTGTGTGTGTGTGTGTGTGTGTAAGTGCTTCGTGTGAATGTTGACATCCCTCTTACTGTTCAAATAATAAAACTGAGTACTCTGGAGTTCTAGTTTCTTTTGAATTGGTAAAAATAGGCTTCTGTCCCGGCTACAGTTATCCTGGCCCTCTCACCGCTAAATTATTGAGCTAAATTAAGTTCCTCATTGAATATATGAGTGGCCCTCTTGGGACCCCTTTCAATTTAGGTAACAGCTCCTTATCATTGTGAGCCACTTTGAGCATGAAATTATGAAGAGCAACATGCTTCATTCAGAGTCATGTGCTGACCAGCTCTTACCTTATTTTTGAAACACTTTTCAACTTCCAAAGAAATACTATCAGCAATCAGGTCACCATTGGGCTGCAAGGAGTAAACCAGGAGTCTAGCTCTTGGGGCCAGCCTCTGATCAACATTCAGTGTGATTGAGAATGTGCTATATTTCCCAGCTGTGTGGGGAAAAATGTGGAATTAAAGGGTGGAGACAACAGAATTCATCAAGCAAATCTAATTAGCTAGTAAAGTCATTGCCTAGGAGAAAATAAAGCTGAAGCCAGCCTGAGATGATATATATGTGACTATGGACCTCAGTTTTTGTGCCCCAGCCTCAGAAGGGACCAACTGATATGCAAGATTATTTGAAACTTGGATGGTCCTTCAAAACCACAAATTTCCTTATCAGCAAAGATACCCACATAACAAAATCCTGCCTTTCACACTACAGCAAAAACTGAATATACAGTATGCTATGAAAATCAATTTATAACTGTTATAATGATGAATGTGCAGGAGACAAATTAGTCTTACTAAAACCCTGTCTTTCCTTGTAAATTGCTCTACCCAAGGAGGACATGTCCCTGAATTCACTCTGAAATTTTGATTCAAGTTCAAAATGAATGGTATCTCTAATTCTTAACTTCATTCTTAGAGCTAGGTTACATAACAAATAGTTACTCTGTGACTTGAATTTAGCAAGATAAAGGTGACTTTCAAGCCTGGTGGTTGCTTTTTCTTTGAAGAATATAAAGGTAAAGGTTTCCCCATTGACCAGGTTGTCAAGTCATGTCCAACTATAGGGGGTGATGCTCATCTCCATTACTAAGCTGAAGAACCAGCTTTGGGAAAGACTACTCTGTGGGTTATGTGGCCAGCATTACTGCCCAGGACACTGTTATCTTCCCACCTATTTATCTACTTCCACTTTTACATGCTTTCAAACTGCTAGGTTGGCAGAAGCTGGGACTAGCGACAATCTCACGTGGCACTTGGTCCTTGACCTGCCAACCTGCCACTATTGCAATTGACAGAATCAATGTCTTAACCACTGAATCACTGTGGTCACCAATAGTATATTGCTTATACTGAGCAATTTACTCCTTCATTTTACCATTCTCTAGCACAGAAACCAAAACACTTACGTGTAATTCTCACTTGCTGTGTGTTGCAATCAATAATTTTGCCTTTGTTCATCAGCTGCATGTAAAGAAAGAAAGAAAAACAAACATAGACATGTAGTAGCTAAAAGTAAATTGTTTGTTTTGCCATGTGTGATAATGGGCTGTCCCATCTGGACCACACAGCTAAGGGGTATATTCTCTTCTCCAGGTAAACAAAGGGTCAATGATGAGATCAACATCATAGGGGAGCAACAGAGATCATGAGACAACTGCCCTAGAGGATGAAAACCTTGGTGAGAAGTGTGGAAGCTTCAAGATGCTTCCAAGAAAGAGATTATAAAACTCAAGGTGCCACAAGGCATGAAGAGAGAGACAAGGAGACTAAGACTTTGGGACTGATGGGGAGATGTGGGGGGTGCTGCCGGCCTCACCTTCCCTAGTGAAGCTTGGTCGTAGGGTGGACCAAGGGGTCCAGCTTCCCATTACTGTCCAAGACCTACCATCTGTATCGTGAATAGAATAGGAAAGTTCAACTAGTTGGATTGTGACTTATATTTACGCTAACCTCAGCAGAATATGACTTAAACGGGTTTTGGAACTGCTCCTAAGTAATACATGAAGGACATGTACAAGATACTCTTTTGCTAATGTAAGATTGCTTGCTTAAAACAAAAGCTTTTCTTTAATGATTTTCTCTTTTTTGTGTTCTCTTCATATGCCTTTGCTCGGTGTATGCATGCATATGCATACAGGATTTTCATCTCACATAGGAGTGGGAGTCAAAGTCTCTGCAGAGTCAGAGGTGAAAAAAAGCAAGTTAAACCCCTCAGTTACTCCCATTTGGTTACTGAATCATGTGGGATGAAGTAGTGGAGGTGGCACTGGCAGCTAGATAGTCTTTGGGAGTTCACTCTTCTACTCAAAAGCAGGAGAGCCCATTACATCAACTCAACATTTGTCATTGTCAACTGTTCTCAAGTTGATCTCAATCCACAGCAATCCTGTGGATGAGACATCTCCAAGATTACTTATTTTCCACTGCTCTGCTTAGGTCCTATAAATTCATACCCATGACTTCTTTAATAGAGTCTGTCCATAGATAGATGGTCCCTTCTGGGATAAAGGTGGCATACAAATTAAATAAATAAAAATCTAGTATGTGGTCTTCCTCTCTTTCTACTTCCCTCCATCTTTCCTAGCAT
This sequence comes from Sceloporus occidentalis, assembly GCA_023333645.1. Classification (NCBI taxonomy): domain Eukaryota; kingdom Metazoa; phylum Chordata; class Lepidosauria; order Squamata; family Phrynosomatidae; genus Sceloporus; species Sceloporus occidentalis. The sequence goes on from JALMGF010000001.1 coordinate 223,026,184, forward strand.
TATTGTTTTTTCTAGTGAGCCATGCCTTCTCATGATGTGACCAAAGTATGACAGCCTCAGTTTCATCATCTTGGTTTCCAGGAAGATTTCTGGTTTGATCTGTTCTAGGACTCATTTGTTTGACTTCTTGGCTGTCCAGGGTATCCTTAGCACTCATCTCCAGCACCACATCTCAAATGAATTGTTTCCCTTCTTATCTGCTTTCTTAACTGTCCAGCTCTCAAATTCATACATATTGTTGCATATGAATGCTAAAATCCTACATTTTGGAGAATATGTTATGGTCACAAAGCAGTTGTGAATCGTAGACACATTCAGGAACAGATTCTCAGCCTGGGGTCCTCTCTTTCCTACTTAGACATCTTGTGTCTCAGGATGTCACAGAGCACTGCCCATGCTCCCCTCTGATGTTTTGCAACATGACACTCCCAGTATTCTAGCCACATCTTTCCACCCAGCAGTGCAAATGCATTTAAGTCCTGCTCAGTATGCTCGCAGCTAGTAGTTATGTCTCCAGTACAGCACTGGGAATATTTAGACACCCCAAGGGCAATCTCCCTTCCTTTCACTAGTTCATTTAAAGTATTTGTACTCTGACTTTCTGCTTGAAAGCAAGTCTCCATCAACCTGACCGAGACAAAGCAAATATAAGGCTCTTCCCTTCCTAGCAATAACTCTGTCAATGGCCAATGTGCTTGGCCATTTTGTAACTTCAATTTACCTGAATTTTCCTTCTCCTGCCTCACCTTTCTTTTAGCTTGGATCTGTTAAATTCTAAGTGATTCTTACAAGCATAGCATATTATTGTGTGTACAATACTAATAAATATGCGAGCTTAATACAGTGGGCCCTTGTTATCCACTGGGGTTTGGTTCCAGGATCCCCCGTGGATACCAAACTCTGTGGATACTGAAGTGCCATTAAATACAGTGGGTTTGCTTTTTGGAATTTATATCTTTCTGGAAAATTTCCAAACCATGGATGCTTGAGACTCTGCATAAAAAATCTGTGGATCAGGAGGGCCGACTGTATATTACTTGGTATTATAGATTATAATCCAGTGTAGTGTAGTGGTTTAAGCACTGGACTATGACTCAGGAGACCAGGGTTTGAATCCCAGGTCAGCCATTAAAACTCACTGGGTGACACTGGCCAAGTCACACTCTCTCAGCCTCAGAGGATGACAATGGCAATGCCCCTCTGAAGAAACATGCCAAGAAAACCCCGTAATAGGTTTGCCCTAGAGTCACCATAAATCAGAAATGACTTGAAGGCAAACAACAACAACACATTATTAATTATACAAGAGTTAGTCTGTTCTTGCACACTCCTCAAGCTCCCAGTCCTTTGTAAAGCACTGACTGGATTTTTAAAGCTACAGGAATTTATTACTTATACGATATTTAATAAGGCTTAAAACATTAACAATATATTGCCTTCTTATACTTACAATATAATGGAAGTTAACATTGGTAGTCTGGACATCCTCATATTGATCTTTGCTCAGGATAAAGTGCACAGTGACTGGCCTTTGCTGGCTACATGGCAGTTCTTCCAGCACAGGCTCTATTTTCACAAAGCTGCCACTCCGGGAGAAGAAGCGCTGGATGTGGTAAATGGCTTCTGGCTGGTTTGTTTCCAACCAGCCATAGTCAGTGCACTGATCTGGTTGATAGTATGCCTGTTAAGAGAAGGGTGGAAAGGAAAAATATCCTAGAGGTTAGTGAATGAGGCAGGTAGACAAATCATTTTTCAAAATAAGCGGCTTGATCATACCCTCAGGTGTTTCCATGACAGGGCTGTGGTGTACAGCCTATGAGGAATAACAGTACCAGGCATGGGGGGGTCTGACCCTGATAAGATACCAAACAAAGAAAGATGTTTCCTTGATCATATCTCTATTCACCTTGGCTACTCCCTTTTTTCAAGTTTTGGGACTTACTCTCAACTTGTAGCGAGGCTCGAAGAGATCAGAGGTGTCGATGGAAAACAGAGCAGTACCATTCTCATCTGTGGTGTAGTTAGCTACAACCACCCCATCGAATTCTAGAAAGAGAAGTCCATTGGCAAGCGGCAAGCCATCCTCATCTCTCAGTTTCAGCTAAGAAAAAGAAGTGGGGAAAAGCAAAAACATTAAGGAAATATATTCAGAGACAGTGCTTGGCATTGGGATCGGAAGGACTTTGCAAAAGGCCCTTGTGGATGGATCAGTCTGTTTCAGTCAATGTCACATTTACATATACTCTCTTGTCAATCTCTATTATTTTATCCCAAGATCCATCCACCTTTAAAAAAAAACCCACAGACTTTTCTGATATTAAGTTGATATAAAAAGATTGTCTTAAGGCATGTAGCTGTGAGGGCATCCCCAGTGTGGAAAACAGATATACCATATAAGGAGATCTGGGTCCATGTTTGGGGATCAGGGAGGCTCAGCATGAGGATGCACAAGAGCATGTAGCTAAGCATGGATTAAACAAGATCAGAATCTCCATAATTCCTTAATCCCTGATTGGAGCAATCCCTGATTGAAGCAAGGGACCTTTTCCTTACAAGTGAACAGAAATCCAAAAATACTTCCCTCTGGGAGTGATAGTCCTTTGAATATTGCACTCTGGAGTTCTACTTTTCAGAGCTGGTATACACAAGCTAGATCCTCACTTGAAGTTACCTGAGCCCTCATGCTGCTTTCAACTGATCTACTAAAATTCACCCATTGAATAATAATTGTGAGTGCCCTTCTGGGACCATGGCATTTGGGTAACAATCTGCTTCATTGTGCCCTCCCCACCCCCCAAAACAAAAAACCCAGTATCACACACAATGTATTTTCTCTCAAACATCTCTTTTTAAAATGAACTTTGAGTGTTTTGGGGGTCAAGAACTCCATCAGAAAAATTGCAAAAGCCAGGGGGCAACTAAGGTCTATGCAGGTCAATTCATAACAGAATTCACCGAGATAGAATTCGTCAAGCATTTTTTACATAAAGCTACACTGGAAGGCCAGGTATTGACTTGGGCCCAAGTAAGTTTAGCTGAAAAGGAAGAGGAGATTGCTGAGGGAAAGGGAGTTGGGAGGAGCAGGCATGGCAATATGGTTAGATGGACATTGTGAAACAAGGGCCAGCTTGCATTGATGCACTGCCTGATTACAGCAGCCACATAGTTGCCTACCAACTATCCATTCAATAGAATTAGAACCATCCTAGACAGTGCCATGTCAGCAGCAGCAATCTACCAACTTGGGTCGCATGCCTGCCGCTCCAATATGCCACTCCAAAAGGATCAGGCCTGCTCTGTGGAGAGTAAAACTGGTTGTCTTTTGGTCTTTCATACAAAGGTCAAGTGATAACAATAACAGCTGTAAAGGAGACAGGCAGGCAGGCAGGCAGGCAAATAGGAAAAGTATGGAAGTAAAGAAATGGAAAGGAAGGGGAACTAACAAAAGAATGAAGAGACAGAGAAGGGAAAGGAGGGGAAGCAAGAAAGAGGACCACATAATACACAACTGAGAAATAAAAATGGGTTCAGGGATGAAGAAATAAAAAAACATGTACTGTCCAAACCTGGTAAATTATATCAGGCTGATGGTGTATAGGATATCTATTTCTTCATACAATGAACAACATTTCTACTGTTATTTTAGGTGCTACTTCTCTGTGTCATGAGTGTTTCCAGAATAGGACATCTGCAAGGTTTCATTCTTTAGTAAGGCCCTGTACAGACTGGCACAAAGTGCCAGCCTGGGGGCAGAGCATCCTGACAACGCTCGCCCGACTCAGCCCCCCTAGGATGCCAAGATGCCGTGCATTGCTCCAGATGGCTCACGACATCATGATGCATCTCTGGTGCTGCATCCAGATGACGCAGTGCTGAAGGGGCACCATATAGCTGCGCTGCCACAGATATGGCACCCTCCAAAGCCCAGGTCACAGCCACGGCATGAGGTTGCTGCAGCCCCTATCCAGCCTCTTAGGGGCAGTCTGTATAGCCCCAGAGTATGTATTCCCATTTCCTACCGTTCCAGTGAAAGGAATCTGTCTTCTATAGTATTGAGCAACGTTCTCAAAGGCTACAGATTTTGTTGCTTGGTAAACAGAGATATAGCTAGAGCTGGAAATCTGGACACCTGTGAAATAAACAGAAGCACCTGTAAAAATCCATTTATATGTTTAAAAAACCACCCCAGTCATGAAGAGTCCTGTAGTGCTGCAGAAAACACTCTGAGGGACTTGTTTTCAGGCCAGCAGTATGTTATAAGTATTTCCTGGCGATATAATGAGTACCTGTTCCTTTCTCTGTGACAACTCCTTCTACCTGGAGGGACACGAAGAAATGGCGAGTCACACCCAGGTTTGTATAAAGGAGGAAGGCTTTGGTACTGATCATTTCAGAAACGCAACCATCTTTGCCCAGCTGAAAAGGGAAAGAGAACTGTGATAAGTCTGTTGTAGTAAAACCAGCCAACACCCTACCCCAAAATACATTATCGTGACCTCAGCCTTTATGGGCGAAAGTCTCTTCATAAAATGCATGAAATTATTATCTCAGAGGTCTGCATGCTTGCATGTGTCTGTGTTTCTCTGTGCAAAAATAGGAGGGACAGAGGTTGAGTGGAAGGTTTCAGATAAGACTTAGAAGGCAGACCAGCTTGTTTTACTTTTTCTCACTCAGAACCTCTACAGCTGTTCCGATTACCAAAGTTATAGGAGAAAAAAATAGTTCCTCTTTCACAGTCATACCTCTGCATTAACAACCTCACAAATCCCATTGGAATCTCCATCACACCTTGGATGGAAATAGCGTTGTCTACACACTCTGAGCTGGGCTTTTCCCTGGACAGGTTGGCCATAGGTATACCTGAGAAGATAGCAACAAACAAACTAAATTAATTGAGGGATGGAAAAATTCAGAGCAGCTTTCAAGTCACATACAGCTGCATTCACACTACAGAAATAATCAAGGTAGACATTACTTTTACTACTATGGATCAATGCTATGGGATTCTGAGAACTTTCATTTTGGGAGGCATTTAGCCTTCTGCCCCACCAAACTGCAATTCCTAAAACTGCATAGCATTGAGCATTTAAAGTGGTGTCAACCTGGAATATCTCTGCAGTGTGGACACAGCCCTAGAAGGCTCAGGCGACCCTAGAGATTATGAAAGTCCAGGAGGTTCTGCTCCACAAAGATCTGACAATGCTTAGAATGGATCCATACTTTCCCTGTAACGGTTGTGTAATATGTCGGGGTGGGAGGTGAGGTTAATGGTGGTGAATTAAGAACATTGCCACCCCAAATAGGAATTCTGCCCACCTGTGAAACTTTCCATCAGTCCCAATGTTCTAGCATTGCAGAGAGCGAGGTGATGAAAACCATTCATACCTAGAACATTGCAATTCACTAAGTTTGCATTCGTTTGGTCACTGCTGGCCTTTTTTCTTTGGCTTTCTCCACTCTATTTCTAACTGCTCATCTGCTATTTTAAATTACTATGATGTAAGCAATTTGGGGATTGAAAATGTCATTGGGAGGCAGGTTTCTTACTGGGGCAATGCTCTTATTTCCCCCACCACCACCACCCAGTAGCTATACTCCTACCTGCAGAAGTCAAGAGTCCAAAATTCATTCAAGACATTGGTCCAAAACACACTGCAGAAATAATCCAGTTTGAGACCACCTGGGAACTGTAGTTTGTTGTGGCACCAGAGCTCTCTGACAGAGAAGGCTAAACGTCTCACAAAACTACAGTTCCCAGGATTATTTCTGCAGTGTGTTTTGGACCATTATCAAAGAGACCTGTGCTTATTTTGTTTTGGGGATCCTCTGAGATAGAGTGAAACATGGCCCAGGAATGTGGCTCAGGAATATCTCCAGGGTGCTTTAAGAGACTTCTTCAAGTCATTTTTGGGGAACAAGTTGACATTCACATCAAAACAGTGGGGTCATGATCTGACAATGTTTCCTCCCCAACTAACTCCCAATGTTTCTTCCTACATTCCATCTAAGGTACAAGTTAGAATAATTTCTAGATCAGAAAACATTGTCCAGCCTCAGTTCCCCAACTTTACAACAAGAACACCTTTGCAATTACATTTCCCCATTTCCACTGTGTTAGTGGGACAAAACCTTATCACTTTTTTGAAATTTAGGTGTTAAAAAGATGTTACCACAGGCATTTTACCTGGCTTCAAGACTTACCGAGCACACATTTCTACTTTTAATTCTTCATCAAAGGCAGAGACCCTCTGTGGTGCTTTGAGGTTCACCTCAAATGTTGGCAACACTGGGGGGAAATGTCAAATGTTAAAATCATTTAGCTTGGTCAAATAGCAGATTGGAAGTGCAACAGGAAACGGAGCTCTACTTGGAGGAAATACTTCCACCATGATGATTATTGGGTGGGAAAAATGACACAGAGAAAATGAATAATTTACTGAAACCTAATTCAATTGTTTTATTCTCACAAATGAGGGCGAATGATTTCCACAATTTTTTTCTCCGCTGTACAGAAAACAAATATTTCTGTGTAGTTCTCACCCAGTATTTAAGCCTCTTGAAGAGTTTTTGGACATTAGTCTGCCCAGAAATACAGTGCTACCTCGGGTTACGAAATTAATTCGTTCCGCGGCGCCGTTCGTAACCCGATACATTTTGCAACCCGAAAAGGCTTTCCGTTAGCGCTGGAAAGCCGCTAGCCGCGCTTCGCATTTGAATTTCGCGCCGAAACGCGCCGAAATGAATTTCGTAACCCGAAAAATCTTTCGTTACCCGGAACAGTTTTTTCCAATCTAACTTTTTCGTACCCCGGAAATTTCGTAACGCGATCAATTCGTATCCCGGGGTACCACTGTACATGTACCCTGTTTTTGCATAGGAATTGTGGGATTTTGTGCTCATTGTTTCCAGGTAGCCATATGTACTTTTTGTGCAAGAATGTTGTTTTCTGGGATAGAAAACAGCAATGTTGCACAAGAAACATTTTAGACAGAATACAGCACCCTTCACAACAGACCAATATCTCTCTCTCATTTTGTACAAGATTGCTCTTTTCAGTATACATTTTTGTTTATTCTGTGCTTCTTTTGCACAAAATAAAACAATCTTGCATACACAAACACATGCACACTCTAATGGAAACCATGGGCGTACACATGTTAACCCTCACAGTTCTCTCAGACAAAACCCATGTGTATTTCTGCACAGAATAATGTCCTTTGGGATGTGTAAATACTAGGAGAAAATTGCAGTTTTTGCTACTATTAGTGCCGGAAAACCCAACTTTCAACCAAAAAATGAATAACGGTGAATATTTTTCCATCCCTAATTCTGGTAACACAAAAATATAATTCATAAAGAGTAACATAATCAAATCAGATTAATGATATTGGCTTCTAGTTTTATAATATATTTGAGCTATTCAGATATATTTGTAATATTCAAGGATCGGAGCTGTCCATCCTACAGCTTGGCGAAGAGAAGGTTAAGAGGTGATATTATAGTTCTGTTTAAATACTTGAAGGGGATGTCATATTGAGGAGGGAGCAAGCTTGTTTTTTGCTGCTCCAGAGACTAGGACCCGGAACAATGGATGCAAGCTCCAGGAAAAGAGATTCCACCTCAACATTAGAAGGAACTTCCTGACAGTAAGGGCTGTTCAACAGTGGATCAAATGCCCTCGGAGTATAGTGGAATCTCCTTCTTTGGAGGTTTTTAAATAGAGACTGGATGGCTGTCTGTAGGGGAAGCTTTGATTTAGACTTCCTGCATGGCAGGGGTTGGACTGGATGGCCCTTGCGGTCTCTTCCAATGCTATGATTCTATCCTGTGGGGAATGGAAGCAGGACCATAAAAATGTCAGCAAGGGCACATGAAGCCAGTGTATCACCCCATTTCTCAATCCCACATTAATGTGAGGAAGAGAGAATCAGAGTGACACTGATGTTCACAACTTTCTTAGTGTGACAACTGGATGTGCACTCAGGAGTCTTTCACATGATGGTGATGACCCTACTTTTCCAGGATTCCCTATCACATGTGATTCAGGTTCCCACCTTCCCTGGCATTGTGAAATCTGACTAGGGATACTGCTCAGTTTATTTACTCCAGTGAAATTTCTTAGGACTCCAGATTTATTTTAGTTTATGTCAATTTTTCCAGTTTCTCTTATGCACAGAGTCTAAATATATTTATTAAACTAACATATATATTTAATAAACATATTTATTAAAGACATGCTCAGGTTTTGTAGGATAGTGACGTGAGAATATTGAAGAGAACGTACTTTTTAATGAAACAAAATATTGGTATGATATCAGCTTCACAAGTGAATGTCATAGTGATGCTCACCATATTCTTCCATGCTGAACCAGTGATAAGTGTTATAGCTTGGTTTATTGTCCACTACAAGCTGATAGGTTCCCAGGGTTGTGTCTTGGACTGTCTGGAACTCATTTTGGAGAATGCCATGGGTAGCAGACTGATTCAACCACTGAGCAACACGATTTCCTTGAGGATCCTGCAGGGCAGGGGGAGGTAAAATCATATGGTGTTGTATTTACAGTACAGTATATTGCAAAACCTAGAACCTTATTACATTACAAAAGTAAGTTGATACACAGCAAGAGAGAAGTGGCTTTCTGCTTACCTCTTTGCAAGTCCTTGAAGCACTTCTGTTCTCTTCCTGAGAGAGATGGTCATGAAAGTGTATCTTTTGTCATTCTGGGAAAATCTGTTTGGCAAGAGCCATGCTTTTATGACCATCTCCCTCTAGAAGAGGAATGGAAGTTCTACAGTGTGATTTGAAGAAATAAGCAGAAAGCTTAAAAGAGACAATGCTTAGATTTCCTTTCCTATGTTAATATCAGAGCTCATGTGCCCAATATTTTGCGTATGAGAGGGTTGCACAGGAATTAATCTTCTGTCCATTCTTTCAGGTTGTTGTGATTGTGTGCCTTCAAGTCATTTCTGACTTACAACAATTCCAAGAAAGCTATGAGATTTTCTTGGGAAAATGTGTCCAGGAGAAGTTTGCTTTTGCCTTCCTCTTAGTTTGAGAGAGGTGATTTTTCAAAGGACATCCAGTAGGTTTTCATGCTGAGTGGGGATTTGAGGTTCAGAGAAAGGCAACAAGGATGGTAAGAGATATGAAGATATGAACAAGAAGGAAGATATGATGAAAGGTTGAAGGAGCTGGGCATGTTCATCCTGGTGAAGAGAAGATATGACTGCACTCTGTAAACACCTCAAGGGCTGCCACAGAGGGGAAGGAGCAGGTTTGTTCTGTGCTGTCCAGAGAGTAGGACCAGGTCTAATGGCTTTAAGTTACAGGAGAGTAGATTTTGACTGAACATTAGAAGGAAGTTCTGGATAATAAGAATGGTTTGGCAATGGAAGCAATTGCCTAGAGAGATGGTCTGCTCTACTCATCTACTCAAGATGTCTTCAGAAAGAGGCTGGAGGTTATCTGCTGGGGTACTCTAACAGGAGATCTTGTACTGAAGAGAAGGTTGGACCTGGATGGCCCAGAGGGCCTCTTCCAACAATATGATCTATGAAGTTTATCAGACGCCTTACGTTCTGCCATGCTCCCCTTGTGTAAACGTCACCGATCTGCGATGGGAGCCTCCTGGTGGGATCGCAGATGGCGCTACGCTTCCTTTTTTGTCATGGAAGCATTAATGTAAGTGTTTTTTAATAATGATTTAATCTGTTATTCTTCTCTTACCTGGATGTAGATCAATGGATACTGGAAAGTAAAAGAAAGAAAAAATCAGATTTGAAAGACAAAACCAGAAAAGATCATTATGCTTTTAAAATCTCAGTTGCTTCGACATCTATAAGCACCCAGTTTCACTCACCACGCGATTCTTTGGCTTTAAATCTGTGTCCAAAGTAATGACTCTAAACAACACTAGAAAGAAAAGGAGAGGGGGGAAAATGTAACTTATTTTATATTAATTTAATACAATAGTTTCAATTATTTCATTTCTATAGAGATTTAACTGGTAGCAGTTGTAATGCTTCCAGGGTGTGGATGTCAATGTGTTCATCCACATATTCATCTTCTTAACTGGATCTGAATAATCAATTCCATGGAAATGGCTTTGGGAATATTCAAATAATCTCTGCTCTTTCTAGGAAAGGCAGCTTTCCAGCCGTTAAAGTAAAGAGGGAGAGGCAGGTCCTTACAGGCATCCAAAGGACTTGGTTTGAGCTCAGGGGATGGCCAACAGCGCTCTTCCCATAACGCATTGCACTGAAACCTCCTGAAGAAGATGACCAGATATCTTCCTTTTCCAGGAATGGCCTACATTTCAGCCTTCTGTCCAGGGGGAATTACAACATGTCCTTCATTTTGAGCACAACTAAGAAACTTGAATTTATATTTATATGAGTGTTTCTAGCTTTTATTTGGTCATGTCCTTTTTTCTTGAAAGTCCTACATTTTGCAGTGCCTTGTCCTCTTTTGTAGTTAGGGCATCTGGTCACCTTGATCTTGAGGTATATTGGCCAAGAAAAGTGAAGTGTGTCTAATGTGGGAAGCCTGTTCCTTCCCCTGCCTGAAGCTATTCACTGAAGAGACTGGGAAGGGTTTTGGATGGTGAAAATAATCCTGGTAGAATGTGGGCTGAAGCTTTGGGCTCATTCCTACTTGCAGTTTAATCTGATTTCTGATTTGGCTTTGCTCTGTGCTGTTTATCAATTCCAAAAGGTCCTTTGTTTCCACTATAAAAATGGATCTTTTCATTATTCCTGTGGAATTGCTTTTTTTTTGTAAGATTGTCATCCTCACTTGTTTGCACTTCTTCAAAATGTATGTCAATCATCTGTGCATCATCAGTGATGTAAGCGGGTCCCATCCAGACCCCTGCCATCCTTGGATTGCCCAATCCAAGCTTGGAAGGAGGGAGGGGTACCCCCACGATCCAAGCATGGCAGGGGTCTTTTAAAAAAAATTAATTCATGGAAAATTTGATTTATTGATTTTGCAAGTAGTTGCAACATCAGTGAATCAAATTTTCTATGAATTTAATTAAAACAAACAAACAAACATGCACCCATCGGTTGCACAACAAGCACAAAGGAGGCACTGGCAGACAGGGAGGGGAATGGTAGATCTGTCAAAAACTGAGGAGGAATGGTAAACACCCCACTGCCATTTGTCCCTCTCCTCCAGAATGAATAGATTCTGATCTGTCATCCCACTTATTGAACTCGCTTCAGAACTGGTTCTTCTAAAAAGAACTGCATGGAGATTACTCTCAGGAAAAACCAAGTGTTTTTGCCTTTTCCTCACTTTATTACGACTGGATTCGGTCACATTGTGACAGCAACTGGTTTCAAATGGGAACAAGGATCATTTACAGCAATTGGCAATTTGCTCTCTATTTCATAGTGGGAATGGGCCCTTTGTTTTCATGTTAATTTCAAATGCATCAGATTATTTTTCGGGGGGGGGGGGTCTCACTTAACTCAGGATAACTGATCTCGGCGTTTCCCCCCAAGTTTTCCTAAAAGATTCACATTCTCAGCTGTGGGGATAACTGATGTGAGTATACCTGGGATAAACTAGGATAAAACAACATGCCTTGAATATGTTTCAAATACATTTGCATAATCGACTCCATATTTACAATGCTGACATGTGTGAGCAACAGAACTTGCAGAGATGCACACAGGTGTGGTTCTGATTAGAAAAAAATAGTGTGAACAGCAAAACTGAAATGTGTGAGATTATTTGCATAGTTGTGCTAAAAACAACAGTGTTTGAATAATCCTTGGGACGGGGGCTGCTCCTCAGGCCATTTCCTCTCCTGTCCTTGGCCTCTTTCAACTGACTCATTCTGCTCATATTATAAAACAGGGATAAAGAATGTATGGCTGTCCAGATGTTGCTGGACTCGAACTGTGGAATCCCTTACCCCTGGCTCTGCTTGCCAGGACTGGAAATAACTGCAGTCTGACAGCATCTGGCAGGCTACATGATCCTGTACATATTTTTAAAAGGATTTTGCAAAGATTTGGTTTTGGCCCCAGCCCAGACTGAAGGGAATTGAGATGTAGGCCATTTGCATCCCTCCAGACTCATTCACCACCCTGTTTCCTGACAACTTGTTCTTTATGCTTGTCCAAAATTCTGAGGAAGTGTGAGGGCCATATCGAGATAGCCTGCAACAGCTTTTTTTAGTTGTTTCAGGGGGTTGTGGTGTTAGAAAAATATTCTTGTGCCAGCTCTCAGGTGCTGCTAGTACAGTCAGTCCTCTGTATCCACAGATTCTTTATCCACAGATTCAATCATTCATAGCTTGAAAATATTTTTTTAAAACCATAAAGAAATCTTGATTTTGTTATTTCATATAAGGGACTCCATTTTCCCATCCATTGTATTTAATGGGACTCAAACATTCATGGATTTTGGTATTCATGGAGGATTCTGGCACCAAACCTCAGCAGACACCAAGGGCCCACTGTATTTACATACTGAACCTGATCTCTCCCTGAACCTATTTTTGCAATCACAGCAGTGGCAGCTTTCATATCAGTGGGACAGGGAATTGGCTTCAGATTTTAACCCAAGTTTTAAAGGATCTATCCAGGTTGTGTAATTCTGTTCCCAACACAGGTTGCACAACTTGGATAGCTTATTTAAAGCTGAAATTAAAGCATGGAATAGATTGACTGCTCCACTGAAATTCTGCTTGCAGGCACCAGTTATGAAGATTATCACGTGAGGTAAAGGACAGAACACTCCTGTCCTTAACTCATCCTTTTGGTGCAATTGCACGAAGATTATCAGATGCTGTCTGTCCATATCCTTATCTCATCCTTCAGTAGTTCTTATCATGTAATTGTGATAACATTTTCAAATGACGTCATGCTTCTCCCATCACTGAAGTGGCATGGCCCCGTCACTGTGTATTAATGGAAATTCCCGTTAATACTATGGGTGCCACTGACGGGAGAAGGACAGGATAAGTGTGGACGTGATAAGGATGGGGTAAGGCGGTAGCAATCCTTCCTTACCCATTGTGATAATCTCTTATATATGCATGCAGATGCCAACTATATCAACTTGGATAGCTCATATAAAGCTGAGATATAAAACATGGAATTGATTGACTGTCCACTGAAATTCTGCATGCAGACACCAACTATATCATGAGATGTAGTACCCAGCTGCAGGATTTGTGATAATGCCTTTCAAAAATGCAGAGGCAATTACCCCAAATCACCTAACAGCTTCAGTTCTTTGATTTTGAGAATTTCAGTAAATAGAATCATAGATTCATAGAGTTGGAAAAGAATACAAGGACCATCCAGTCCAACCCCCTGCCATGCAGGAATTCACAATCAAAGCACCCCTGACAAGTGGCCAAAATACTTACAGGCCAAGAAAAAATAGGTTTTCTGTTTGTTTTGTTTTTAGCAAGAGATGAGTTTTCTGAAACCTGGCACTCACTGACCTAAACCAATTGTCTCACCCAAGGGTTCCTGTATTGTTTGCTTTGAGCCCTGAGCCTTCACAAGGTTTCACAAGGCATTCTTCACTTACCTTTCTGGCCAGGTTTGTAGACAGGCTTATCTGTCTGGGCAAATACAGCTGAAGTTATGTTTCGTACAGCCACTGCCTTCCTTTTGTAGAAGCTGACAGAGGAGCCTTTGGCAGAAAGATGTATGAATGCTAATGCACTAGAACCAGCTGGGGGGACCTGTGTATGGAGAAAAACACATGTAAGAAACTTAATAGTAAAAAAGGAACCCTATTGCTCCTGAAAATGAACACAAACTGGTTTTCATCAGTCAGGTTTACAGGCCTTTTTATTTGTCATTTGATAAGCAGACAAATCTATTATTTCTGATGGAATCATAGGAAAGCCGTGCACCTAATGTTTTAACATCCTTGAAGAAGCTTGGTGATGATTGGATTGTTTCCAACCAAGGAAGGAGTGAAACTGAGCAAAGGAAGAATAGACATTATCAACAAGGATAGATTCCTTCTGGTATATTAATTTTAACATTCCTATTTACTTAAAGAAAGCTAGCAAGAGGGTTGCTAGTACAAAAGGCTAAGCTTTCAGACAGAGTAAAACATTGTGCCAGCATGTGCCGAAAGAATAACTTGTAAAACAACCTTTTGTCATTCATCTTATTCCTGGCAAAGGAAATTGGGAGAAATTTGATGGATATGCTAATCCTGCCATTATTTTTCATTTTCTGGAGCAAAGTTCAAAACATCACTGAATCTTTTCCTCATTAAAAATGTAGATAAAATGATTTTGGATTGGTTCTTTTATTCATGAAAAGAGTCAATCTTTAGGTGACTTTTCTGATTTATGTGCAGTTGGCCTCCCCTTGATCTTTTCCTGGGTGTGTGTGTCAAAATTTGTGTAGTTAATTCACCACCACCACCCCACTTCCATAAGAGAAATATGTAAATGGGAGTTTAGGATAATGGGCATCAGAAAAGATAGTGACACCCATCCTTAACAGTAAACCTGGTGCCGAGTGAAAACTGATCTAAATCCAGAGTTAGACTAAGAGTCAACCCATTGAGCATCCCCATTCTTGGTTTACATTTCCCTTTCATTTCTCAAATCTTGTAGAAGAAGTCTCTTCTTCTTTTGTCATCTTCTAAAGTCTGCACTGATTATTATAGTAGTTCTTTTTGTTTGTACACACAAGTCACTGAACCACTGCATTCAGGGTTCTAACCTTATTTGTGTCACTTTTTGTTTTTGCTTCTCTTTATCCTTAACTGTTTGAATAGTTTCATCTGTCATCAGCTGAGGATTCGCTTTCTTTTTGGTTACAGATAATGTCTGTTTCATTCCTTCATGACAGTGTCTGTGGCTCCCAGTCAATTAGGCTTGATACCTTTAAATTGCACAGGGATGATCTTCTGGTTGTACTTTGGCACAATGGTTGGTTTAGTGTTCTTTAGTTTTACACTAATTGTTGATATCAGCAGTTCATGGTCTGTGCCACAATCTGCTCATGCGCTTGTTTCAGCAAACAGAATGGATAGTTTTTTGGGCTATGTGGCCATGTTCTAGAATATTTTCTTGGCCACATAGCCCCAAAAACCCACAAAAAACTATGGGTGCCAGTCATGAAAGCCTTCGACTTCACAGACAGAAAGGAGCTTTTCTAGCTTCTGCTTCCAATTATGTAGTCTAACTGATTTCTATATTGGCCATCAGGTGATGTCCATTTATACAGTTACTTATTGGATTGATGGAAATAGGTGTTTGCAGTGAACAAACTGGTGGTTTCACAAAATTCAGTTAGTTGTTTCCTGCTTCATTTCTTGATCCTAGTCCACATTTTCCTACAATCTTTGATTCTGCTCTGTTTCTTGTTTGTGCATTTCCAATTACCTATGATTAACAACAAGTCCAGTTTTTGTTTGTGATCAGTTTCCTCCTGGACTCCAGCATAGACTCTCAATTTCATCTTCTTCTGCCTCTGTAGCGGGAGCTTAAATACAGATCATGATAATATAATGGGTATTTCTTGAAGTCTTGTTGATATTATTCAGTCATATTTTGCATTGTATCCTTGGACTGCTTTTGCTGCATCTCTCTTCACCATTAAGGCCACCACATTTTTTAAAAATAGATTTTCATTTTATGAGTAAAACATTGTGTAATTACTTAAATGAAAATGTCCCACTCCTGTCTACTTTAGCTTGCTCACCCCAAGTATTGCAATGTGTATACATTTCCTTTCTTATTTTATTGTGTCTAGCTTCCCCCAATTCTTGCTGTCCACACTGCATGCTCTGGCACTATCTCTTGCTTCATTTTTGATCATCTCACCACGGTTTGTCATGGTAAAAGGCATTCAAAGGGGGTTTACTATGCCTCCTCCTGTACAGTCCTAACAAGTGTTAGCTATGGTGCCACTGCTGCTGTCTGAGATATCCTCTTTCAATGCCACCTCGCCACTACTGCTGCTGCCCATTAGCTGTTTGGCATATTGAATCTGGCTCCTCAGCAAAAGCCTGTCTGACATGAGAGAGCCTACCAGCAGCACTGCTTAACATCAGCATGGCCTCTTTCCTCATTGGAGAAGGCAATTCCACCACCACAGAAAGTTAGTGCCATGCTGAGAATAAATGGGTTTTAACTGAATGAGTTTAGTGGGCCTAGTCTAAATGGCACAAATGCACAATTTAGCATGGGTGTGGTGGAAAAAAAAAAGCCTTCCATGTGTTGTGTTGTTCAGCTGCAGCTCCCATCAGCTCTAGCCAGCATGGTCAACTGTAAGTAATGCTGGGAACTGGAGTGCAACACCTGGAGGGCCACATTTTGTCCACCCCAGTTTAGTCCAAGTGGAACCGAAATAATTTCAAATTATAAATTCTTCTTCCGTCTTTTTTTTACAAGTCCTCCTTTCTCTTCAGGGAAATGTAGGAAGTGCAATATAAGGAAGATGAAAGATTATGTACCGTGAAATTGAAACAGTGGGAGAAGTGACTGTTTGTCACAGTGCCCTCCCATAAAAGATAGCTTTCCGTGTTGTACTCCAGTGTCACATTCACAGAGACTGTCTCCTCCAGATTCTCGAGGTGCAGGTAGGCCTTATTGGAAATGCTGTTCTCCACCACTGCAGGCACAATCAGGGCATATTGGCTGTGAAGAGAGAAGATCCCAAGTCAGCACTGAAACACATCGTGTCAAAACAACCAAGCTAATTAGGACAGACTCTACAGAAATGTAGGGCCTGAACAGACAGGCCAAAATAAAGCTGCTTCGGGTCACTTTGGAGGTATGCTGTTCAAATGCTGCATGCATCCTAAGAGGCTGGAAGCCATGCAGCTTTGGTGCACCTTCTGGCCTCTTAAGATGCAGGTGTCATTTAAACAGGATACCTCCAAAGTGACCTGAAGCAGCTTTATTTTGGTCTGTCTGTTCAGGCCCGTAGATATTTGTATTTTAAGAATGTATACCCACCCTATCTGTTCTTCAGATGGATTATGAGGGCATGGTTTGAGTCAGAATAAGGGCAAGTTGATACTTCCTCACTCTGGGTAGACATTAATGACTGAAAGATTTTGCATTTATTTGAATTTTTACCTCTGGTCAAACAGGTCAGAAAGCTCACAATGAGAGAAATAATGTAGAGCAGCATGACAGGCATCAGCACACTCCTGGACTGACACCAGGAGTAATCTAGGAGCTTAGTTGTGAATGAACACTTGCTGACACACTGATATAGCAATATAATTTCTACTAAACCTTATGGAGTATCTACCCACTCTACTTCTCTATTTAGTCAGATTCACAATGGGTCAATTCAGACTGTTCATTCCTTCATAAGATTGTATTACAGACAGTTGTTTGAGTTGGGTGGTACATAGAGTGAGTTGGCAGTCAACTCCATGACAGGAGTTGCAAGAGAACAGAAGAGATTACCAGATGATGACTTGAGCGATTATTTTTGTAAATCTCCTTCTTGGCCTCACCTATCACCTGTCAACATACAAGTGCTTTCTTGTTTGCTTCTCTGGAGTCAGGTCTATCAGGAAGTCATCATGACCAAGCACAAAGACCATTGAAAAAGGCTATGTCACCTACCACCCTTAGCTTCCTCCCCACAAACCAAAACAAGCAGTTCTAGGGAAATCTTGTTTGTGTGTGTGTGTATACACATCAGCCCTCCATATCCATGGATTCTTTATCCATGGATTCAAGCATCCACAGCTTCGAAACATTACAAAATTATATATCCAGTTAGTTTCAACTTGAAGTGCTCAAAAGAAGATTTAGACTGGGAAGGAACAGAGAAGTAGAAAGAGAAAATAAACAAGAGAAGAGTGTTCTTTCACAGATGAAATACATACACCTGTTAAAAGACAGAGAGTTTGTTGTACCAAGATTACATCAAAGGAAGAAACGTTGGAGCAAATACATGGAATGTACCCCCAGGGAGAAGGCTCTTCCTGGTGCCAAGAACTGTAGTTGGAAAGCAGCAACAATCAGCAGATTGGAAAACTTTGCAGAATGAAAGAGGGGTCACATTAAATATATAATGTGCAACTCCATTCAAAAACAAAATAAAGAAATTAAGTGGTGGTAAGTCAATTTAAACTGGGAAGACAATTTGCAGAGTGGGTAGCTTTTATCTTATGTTTCCCAGTCAAAATATCCCTGACACCAGATAACTCTTGTGTTACCCTGGCTGCTCCATATAAATTTTGGTATAAATGATAGACCTTAATGAACCCTAGATGAACTCTAGTAGCCTGTCTGCCATTGCCAGCAAAGCAAGGGGACATGTACACCACCCCAGTGGGGAAATTCCTTCATTAACATTCTAGATAGGGAGTCGCATAAGAGGATTATCCTTAGACCAGGAAGAGTAAATGTCTGCCTTCCCCGAAGCTATCGCCCCCTTCTCGAGTGTGTTGTCCAAGCAGCTTAAGACAATCAGACAGACACCTAGATGAAAAGAAAGTAATCAAACACCTTTGTTTCGGCCATCAAACATCTTTGCCTCAGGTGAGGTTTCGCCCTATAAAGAGTCCAGGCTTTGGCTAGTCGGCGCACCATTCTAAATGTCTACTTACTCCATGTCAGTCAGACCTCTGCTTTGGTTGCCGGCATTTCTGCTCAAACCCAGGTTGCGGAGCAGACATGTCCCACAATCCCACATCCCATTTGCTTCCCGGAGGAAGTCTACATTCTGGTATGTATCACCATTAGCAAAGCCTGAAACCTCTTCCAAACCTCAACCCTGATTTTCCTGAGTCTTGAATGCATGTGTGTGTGTGTGTGTGTATGTGCAGCGAATGTGTTTCCCCTATTTCAATAAATTAGATATCTAGTTATTAAAATCCGTCTCAGCTCTATTTATTGGAACACCATGGTCTCTTGGTATAAATATCGGGAGGGCAATTTCTTAGGGTTGTCGTAGCCGACCCCCTCTTGCAATAGTTGAGCTAATAACAACAATAATAAAATTCCCCTGAACGGACCCTTGGCTACACAGTAAAGAGTGACTAGAAACAACCCTCCCATTGACAACTCAAAGGGTTTGTCTTCCCTTTTCACTACTTGGCATGTAGGAGAGATTAATTTTGGGTCTGGTTGCACAATGGAATGGAAGAAATAAACCTTCCCCAAAAGTTATGATCTCCAAATGAATACTCAAAAACTCACAGTTTTGACTAAGAAACAACAGTCTGTAGAGACTCACACTGACTATGCAATGTGCTGTGTAATTTCACCCTAATGGTTTTAATTTCCCCCCCAGTGGCAACTGGTACCTCCAATGTCAATGGAATGATCAGTCCAGGAGCAATCTAGGGTGCTATATTTATTTTAGGGGCAGTGACCAGCAGTCTGGATAGGTTTTTTTAAGTTTAAAAATCCAGGGTAGTCCCATTGACTCCAAAAGGAGACACTTCTCAGAAGGTTAAAAGGTTGGTCTTTGCTAAGAAGCCTGACAAAATTCTGCCTATGAATGCTATTTAAACTTGCTTCAGGGGAAGCACACTGCAAATCAAAGTTGCAAGCTTTCATTTTGTTTGTAAGTCATTTTGGATGTCCTCACTCAGAAATTTCTACAGCTTTGAACTGAAGGGGAACATGACCCAATATGATGCTGCATCAAGGAAAGCAAACAATATTTTAGCCTGCATTAATAGAACCATAGTTTCCAAGACAAGAAAAGTAATGCTCCCACTATATCTGCCCTAGTCAGATCTTGAGTACTGTGTTCAGTTCTGGGCACCCCATTTTAGGAAGGACAGAAACAATTTGGAGTGGGTTCACAGAAGGACAACAAGGATGATAAGAGGTATGGAGAACAAAACATACAAGGAAGAATTTAGAGTTGGGTCTCAAGGACTGTCACAGAAAGGAGTGGGTAGGCCTGTTCTGCAATATCTCAGAGAATAGGACCAGATCTAATGCTCTGAAGTTACAGGAGAGTAAATTTTGATTGAACATTAGAAGGAAATCCCAATTGCCTAGAGAAGTGATTGGGGGGGGGGGGGAGTCTAATTCTTTCAACATCTTCAAAAAGATGCTAGACAGCTATCCACTGGAAAAGCTCTAGTTCAGTGATTCCCAAACTTTGGTCCTCCAGATGTTTTGGACTTCAGCTCCCTGAATTCCTAATTATTGTTCAAACCAGTTAGGGCCTCTGGAGGTTGAAGTCCAAAACATCTGGAGGACCAAAGTTTGGAAAACAGAGCTGGAGATTCACCATAAGGGAGGGTTGGACTCAGTGACCTATGGGTCCCCTTCCAACTCAATGATTCTGTCAATCTATCAAGTATCTCCCTCACATCATACTTCTTAGCCAATAAAGATCATCTTTTTAACATCTTGAGACACACCTTTTTCTATTGATTTTACTTGATTCCCAAACTTTGGTCCTCTTTCCATCTAACCCAGTCATTCCCCAACTTTGGTCTTCCAGCTCCTAGAAGCCCCAGCCAGCTTGGCCATCAGTCAGGAATTCTGCGAACTGAAGTCCAAAACATCTGGACGACCTAAATTTGGGAACCACTGATCTAACCAATATCAGTTCCACTAGGCACTGTTGCTTGTTTCTGTGACTTAAGACTTAAGATAGGGAACTACAGTTCTTTGTCTCCAGAGAGGAAGACCACCAGGTTCAACTCCTTCCAAAGGTGTGTCTATCCAGCAACACATTCTTTCCACCATCTACCCCCTCCAGCTTATGCAACCTGGAAGACAAACAGTAGCCCCATGTACTGTAGCAAAGGTACTGGCAGAGGAACTACTTCCAGCAGGAAGAAGCAATCCTTTACTGCAGGGCAGGGAAAAGAAGCAATGCTGTACTGCCCACAGTACAATGTTCGGGCCAACTACATTTTCATTGAAAACCAGTAAACACAAAGGCCTGTTACAGATTGCCAAAATAAAGCTGCTTCGGGTCTCTTTGGAGGTATGCTGTTTAAATGATGCATGCACCCTAAGAATCTGGAAGCTGTACCAAAGCTGCACTCCAGTGCTTAGGAACGGAGTGTGGCTTTGGCTCGACCGCCGGACTCTTAGGACCCATGCATCATTTACATAGCATACCTCCAAAGAGACCCGAAGCAGCTTTATTTTGGCAGTCTGTAACAGGCCAAAGTGTCTCCTAAAGGGATGGTCCAATCTGAGTAGCCACATCTGTCCTACACCAGTGAAATTCTACATATTTTGACCAAGGCCCCTGGGATATAGCCTCCCTATGAAAGAAGTTAGATAGGGCCCTTTTCTCCCAGTGATGGATGGGTGGGCACATTGGTCAGATCTGACAGCAGTTTCTTTTCTTTTCTGTTAGTGACTGAAGATCTATTTAAATCCACCTGTAGCCCAGAACACTAAATTAATATTATTAACCTTGGGATAAAGGCCTATAAGGTTCTGCTAGTATGCATGCCAAATTCTAGGTGTTGAGTTTTTCATGATCTTGGAATAATGTCAGAGACAGACATGGATTACCATGGAGTTCTGGCCCTTCGACTTTTAAGCACCATTCTATACAAACTGGGATCCTTACCTGACATTTGTGAACTTACTTTCAACGAACAGGAGAAGGGGAGTAGAGTTACATGTACTAAATATGATGCCTCTCAACCTTCATGCTTTCACTGTGGAGGTCTGAAGGTCTTACAACTCGCATTCTAGGGATGCTTGGCTTATTGCTTTCAGAGTATGTTCAGTGACCCTCTGTTACGACAGTATACACAATTTCCAAAGGTTTGAAACTCATTTCTTTGCAAATAGAGATGTTGGGAGTGGGTCAAGCGTGCACAGTCTAGGCGTGGTAGGTCATTGCTGTTGCATTTTGTCTCTTTCACAACAGCTAGTCTCCAGGTTTGATCTACCTGCTGAAAGCACGGTGGACTAGCATAACACAAGTTACCTTTATTTCCTTGTACACTCTTGGTTGTATATTTGGCTACAATCCTAAACACACAGCTGCTTGGGTAAGCTCTACCAAAATCACTAGGATGTTCTTGAGTAAACATGGTTAAGACTGGGTTTCATGTCCATTTTAGTCCCATTTTCCTAGTTGCTGTTAACTGAACAGATCCCTTCATTCTTTCTACACCATCTCTCCATCCTGCTTTTAAAATGTGACTTTGTTTTTATATGATTGTTCACTTGTTTAATTTGTTGCCCAAGATTGACATTAGAGAGGACATAAACTGGTGGTAACATCCATTTTCGTTGCAGCTCTGCTCCCTCTGAGTTCTGCTTCACAGTTTAAACTGTTTGCTCCTGCTCAAGTAATTGGCAAATTAAACAATTCATATCGTTACATTGTTTGTTCCTTTGAACCTCCCTGGGTGGATACTAAGATATTTCTTTTCTTTGTAGCGATGACATTGCAGGTCTCTAAACTGAACCCTAACTATAACCTAAACCCAGTTGTTAGTTCCAACTAGGGCTGCTGCCACACTGCAGAATTAATGCAGTTTGACACCACTTTAACTGCCATGGCTGCATTTTATGGAATCCTGGCGTCTGTAGTTTGTTATGGCACCAGAGCTCTCTGAGAGAGAAGGCTAAATAGCTCACAAAACTACAAATCCTAGAATGCGATAGCATTGAGCCATGGCAGTTAAAGTGGTGTCAAACTGCATTAATTCTGCACTGTAGATGCAATGAAAACAGATTCACTGAACCTATGGAGTTCACATAAGTGCTGACTGACTAGATTGCCATTGATTAAATAGGCCTACTCTGGTTGGGTCAAATGAGCTCACATTTCCAACCTAAGTTGACTTACAAGTAAGTTCCTCTAATTATCTTATAAAAGTAAGAGTAAAGGTACTCCCCACTGAGAAAGTTGTCAAGTCATGTCAGAGAGCCAGTATTGTCAGAGACTACTCTATGATTATGGGGCCAACATGATGCACAGAATGCTGTTTACCTTCCCACTGGAGTGGTATCTATTTATCTACTTGCATTCGCATGCTTTCAAACTGCTAGATTGGCAGAAGCTGGGACTAGTATTGGGAGCTCACCCCACCACGTGGCACCTGGACCTTGAAATGCCACCCTGCCAATCTTGTAATACACAGAGTCAGCGTCTTATATAGGAGCTTCCTTTTTGGGCTACTTTTTCCCATAACTTGAAATTCTGCAGTGTTGTCCCTATTTAGCAGAGGCTCCTGAATCAATGGGTTTTTACAAAGGGGTTGGCTTACCATTCAGCAACTGATTCAATACAGCTAGTCCATCTGGAATAAGCACTTGAGATTTAGGCCTTCATTTATAACAAAAATGATTTTTATTTATTTACCAACTTTATTTATATGCTATCTTTCTCCCAGGCTGGGATCCAAGCCAGTTTATAACAACAAAGGTTGGGTGGTTGTTTTTATAAAAATGCAATTGTTTTGTATTATAAGCATACAAACACCCTTGGACACTTTAGCGATAAAGCAGGAAGATGAAAACATACCATATATACTCGACTATAAGTTGACCTCATGTATAAATCGAGGGCATGTTTTGGGGCCAAAATTATGGATTTTGCCATGACTCGTGGATAAGTCAAGGGTAAAACATAGGGGCATATAGCAATGGATTTAAAGGATGAAGCAAAGCAAAACAATATCAAAGAACTTGCAAAATTCCAGCAGACATAACTCTTTGTGCTTACTCTTAAGGCTGGATAGATGATAGAGTAGAGAAGGTCACTGCTTCCAGGACAGATTATACCCCTGCTTTTCACCAGGAGATGATTCCTTCTTTTAAATAAGAATTAAAATACTGTACTTATATTGACCCGTGGATAAGTCGACTCAGGTTTTTTGGGTCCATTTTTTTAACCTAAATTTCTAGACTTATACATGAGTATATATAGTGTTAACCTTCCATAAGTCTACCCATTGAATTAGTTATTTTCCTTGTGTTGTGTTTTTAGATTGCATACTCCTTAGAGACAAGCTTTCTTGGACTCTCAGACATACCATAAATTCATGTGTGAACATTAAGGACTCGCAGCTTGAGCCACCAGATCCTTTATCACACAAACATTTTCCCATAAATGCACCAATGAACCACCAATAGGTTTTGAGCTATTGTCACTACTAGGCTTTTGAATCCCAAACAAGCAAATACACATACATAAATGTGATTACTTACGGCGGTGGAGGCTGCGCAGTACTTAGATGCAAAAGGAAGAACCCAAGGAAAATCCAGAAGCCCATCTTGGCTGTGGTGTGGGAAAAGTGAAGGAAGAGAAGGAGTTCCCTTTCTTTTATGCTGCTCATAACCACTTGCTCCTCCTCTTCCTCTTCCACCTGCTCTTTTTTTAAAATCCAGGTGGCTGGAGTCAGGAAGAAGATTTGCATACTACCATGCTTTTCCTGACTCTCTAGGTTCCTCTGCTGCTGCTCCTTGCATTGGGTTCTGAAGATTCCTGCATTGCTTTCTCTCCCACATACGTCATACTTATATATCTGCCTTCTTTGCCAAAAGATTTCTCAACAGCTGAGTGCTCCAGTGACTCACCTGTCCAACTTTTGTTTGGCTGATGTTTGAGACAAGCACAGCAGAAAAGCCAAGTTACATAAAACATGGTGTGCCTCTTTTCCTGGAGGACAATTAAGACAGAAGATAATTCCACAAGGGATAAAAGGAATACCGTTCCAAAGGCCCTGTTACATTTTAATCAACTTTCCCCCCCTTCGGAGTACAATGCCTTTTCCAGTCTAGGCAGCTTGTGTTACTCTAACATTGTGAGGTTAGAGAGGTAAACCATTTCTTATAATGCCTCTGAGCCAGGATTTGTGAAAGTAATATGGTGACCTTGTCCTCACCCACTCATAGTTATAACAATTGCTTATTTATAAGGCACTCAAAATTGCTAGGCCTTGCAGAAGAATTAGAAATAACATGGGCCCTGCCTCCAGGCATGCTGTCTAAAGATAAAATGGCTAGGCTTTCTAGAAGAATTTAAAAACCTGAAAACAGAAAGCCTTTGCCTGCAGGCACATGTTATGAAGTAACAGGAAGCAAAATATAAGAGACAATATTTTGTTCCAGAAAACCAAATCGTCTTGCACACCTTGGAAAATAGTTGGATTTATGTGCGGAAAGCTCAAGAGAAGAGCATGGAGAAGTGGTCTGGGTGTTAGACTACAACTCTGGAGACTGGGATGCTATTACTCGCTCAGCCATGAAACCTGCTTGGTAATCGTGAGTGAGTCACATGCTCTCAGCCTCAAGGGGAAGCAATGGCAATGCTCCTCTGAACAAAGTTTGCCAGGAAAACCCCATGATAAGGACCCCTTAGGATCAGCTTAAGCTGGAAATGACTTGAAGGCAAACAACACACATACAAACATGTAAAACTCAAACACGTGAAACTCAGGTCTGACTTTGAGGCAAATTAGATTTTGTTGTTTCATATCCATCATGGTAGAAAGCTTCTAGTTCTGCTAAAGGCTGTGGTGGTTGTGAAAGAGCAGTGTCTCCTGTCCTCCCACCATTGCTCTGACACTCTAGGTCAGTGGTTCCAAAACCTTGGTCCTCCAAGTGTTTTGGAGCTCATATCCCAGATGGCCCAACCAACATGGCCTACATGCAAGAACTCTGGGAGTTGAAGCCCACAATAGTTGAAGGACCAAAGTTTTGAAACAACCCTCTAGGCATATGCAAAATTATTGTCTGATTGGATTAATGTCCGGGATGGAGAAAAATTAAGGGCTACCAGGTTCACCTCACATTTCAGGTGAGCTCAGGAGTCATATTTCTGAGTCAAGAATGACAAGTTTCAACATTATCAACGATGCTTTGTGTCCAAAATGACAAAACTATTTCCTCCTCCTAGGTGGTGTCCCATAACCTCTCCTACCAGGTGAAGTATGAGCACCTCCCTAACAGCTCTTTGGAAAGCTGAGAGTCATGATGGCACACATCTTCTTGGGGGGGGGGGGGGGAATGTAATGCACAGATATAGGATGGGGACACCTGGCTTGACAACGGTACATGTGAAAGGGATCTAGGAGTCCTAGTAGACCACAAGTTGCACATGAGTCAACATTGTGATGCAGCAGCTAAAAAAGCCAATACAATTCTAGGCTGCATCAATAGGACCATAGTGTATAGCTCGGGGGACGTAATTGTAACATTCTATTCTGCTTTGGTCAGACTTAACGTAGAGTATTCTGTCCAGTTCTGGGCACCACAGTTCAAAAATGATGTTGAAAAGCTGAAGTGTCAACAGAGGAGAGCAACAAAAATGGTGAAAGGTCTAGAAAGGGGTATCATATTGAGCCTGTTTTCTCCAGTCTCAGAGAGTAGGACACCGAGCAATGGATTCAAGCTACAGGAAAAGATATTCACTTGAACATTAGGAAGAACTTTCTGACAGTAAGAGCTGTTTGGCAGTGGAACACACTCCCTCCAGAAAGTAGTGGAGTCTCTCTGTTTGGAAGTCTTTAAACAGAGGCTAGATGGCCATCTGTCAGAGGTGCTTGGATTGTGACTTTCTGCATGGCAGTATGGGATTTGGAATAGATGGCCCTTGGTGTCTCTTCCAACTCTATGATTCTGAACCAGTTTCTCCCTACAGATTGCTCTGAGTGAGGGCCGACAGTGAAACTGGAAGAGGTAGAGCTCCTAGGAAGCTCCTTGGGTATAAGGACTGGTTTAGAGGGCTGCTCTTGGTGATGCTTTTGGGACTAAGGGTGCAATCCTATGCATGCTTACTTGAACATAAATCTCTCACCAGAACTTGGGAATGCTATCCCTTTGCATTTGAAAAAAAAAAAAAAGGGGGGGGGAAATACTGCGAAATATAACATTTGGGGGCTATATTTCTGTATTCTGTGCAATAAAGTAATATACGTAGAGGCAGCACATTGGTGTAAGAGAAGCTGGAGGAAGAAGTACTGTTTTCTGAGTACAGTTCTTCTATACACCCTTTTTTGTTCCCCATCTACAGTAATAAAATAATGTCTCTCTTTGACAGCCATAGCTGTCATTTCAAAGTCGACTGAAAATGAAACTGTCTTTGAAGCAAGGATTCCCCTTTAAAAAAAAACACCTGTATGTGGAGAACAATTTCAACAGGAGGAGCTCAAACCATCAAGCAAAGCATTTTCAGGTTATAATCTTAACAGAGAAGCTCCAAGGCTTTCCTCAAATCCCTTTTGATCAATCACATTTACTGAGAAAACAATCACTTGCCTAGCAATAACCTTTTGACTTTTATGTCATAGCACAAAGCTTTTCCGTGGAGCCTTTTAGGAAGCTTGCTGGACTCATTTTCCCTGTTACGGGAACGGGACACTCGGGGCCATGCATCACCAAGAAAAAACAGATTTTACCGCACACCAAAGTGTCCTCAAATGGCCCCATTGTGTTCCCCGGCCCCAATCTGACCCCACTGAGTGCTGAGGGATGTTAAATGTTCGGGTTGGAAGTCTTCCAGATGAGCAAAATGGTGCCCCTCAGCACCGAATGGGGACGGCTTGGGGCCGGGGAATGGAATGGGGCCATTTCGGGGATACTTTGGTGTGCCATAAAATCTGTTTTTTCTCAGTGACGCGTGGCTCCGATTGTCCCGTTCCTGTAACAGGGAGGGAAATGAGTGCAATAAGCTTCCATGCTAGCTCACAGTGTTAACTGCAGGTCCCTTGCAGGCCCAAAATACATGAGGAATAGTATGTTTCCCCTTTAAAACATAGCTGGGACAAGACTTTTGCTGCAGGTTCCCTAAAAGAGCTATAGACCTGGTGTCAGCTGAAGCTAGTGCTGTGACCTGCTTACAATCTGTTTACAGCCCTTATTTCTAAGCTATTGATTCCTGATCATTGAAAATCACAAAACCCATCAGGACATCATGGTAGATGACTCGGAATCTGTCACAATGGTTTTGTTTGTCAGCTATGTTGCAGCGCACAGCTGCAACTTGACATTCCAAACAAAGGGCTTTCTAGAAGTAAAAAAAAGTGGTGGGTACAATGGTGGGTTACAAACCGCCGCTTTGCGGTGGTCTCCCGGCGCTGCTGTTTGCTCCGCGAGGGAGTCGCAGCAGCCAAACTGCGCGACTCCCTCGCGGAGCAAAAAAGAAGCTCCAAAATGGAGCTTCTTCCTGCGGCGCAGTTATGACGCCGCGAGGCGCCAATGGCACACTCGTGACATCATAAGCGCCGCACGATGTGCGGACGCACAGCGTCCGCTATGTCAATATGGCGGCGGCCGTGTGGAACGGCTGCCGCCATATTCTCCGTATTGACTACGTATTAGGGTTAGGGGGGTGCGGACGCACCACCCCTTCCTAACCCTAATACGTAGTCAATACGTATTTTATGGCGGTTTGTAACCCACCTATAATTCAATGAATAATGATTTGAAGGGCTGGAAAACAGGAGAACGATCTCAGAGGCAGTGCTGATAAGATCCCAAAGACAGAAAGAAGGGAGGAAAACAAGAGCAGACCCTCTGAGATACGGCTGATGGGATTCCTGAGGTTAAAAATAGGTGGTTTCCATGGACCTTTGTTGAATGTTGGCCATAGAAGATCCAGTTATAATTTAGCTAGAAAACATGAGAAAAGAAACAGAAAGCACCATAGATTCCTTGTGGGGTGGTGGAGAATTCTCTCTGGGCCTGCGTAAAGCACTTCAGCTAGCAATAACCCCTGTGGGAGAGAGAGAAAAATACTTTCCACATAGGAATGCTAAGGCATGACGTCTTAAGCTGTAAACAGCAAATGGTTAGGGAGAACCTCCCAGAACAGAAAATTTTGTAGGTGTGTAACAGATGGAAATTAAATGGATCAGGTTTCTAATTAATGCTTCTAATGAATATAAAAGAAAGTGCGATCAGGAACTTTATGAGTAATTAGGCTGCCTTGAATGAATCAAATTCACATCTGTTCCTCATAACTGATTTGTAGGAGTTTGGCATTGCCGACAAACTGGCTTAATGATCTTTTTAACATTCCCGGGCTCACCTGGGTAGTTGCTTTTGTTCTTTGCCAGGATCCCTGTGATGCTGGTTCCTTGGGGGATTGCTCCTCTGGAGGCTGTGTTCATACTTCTTTAGAGGGACTGTAAAATCATCTCTACACAGAGGGTATAAGTAACTAATAAGAAGGGGCTAGTTAATTCCAAGCTCTGGGAGTTGGTTGTGAAAACTTTGGAGCTTTGAATAGCTTGCCTGCTGGAAAATGCTTCAGTGCCTTTTGCTGCATCTGTACCATTAGACATATCCTCATGTGTTTCCCTGTACTGTTTCTGCAGGAATGAAAGAAACCTAATTTGGGGGCCCAGTTCCTCACACAATTCCTTTCAGAAGAACATGACAAGGCATTATGTTTCTGCTAACATCGTTCCATGCCTGGGCAAGCTATTTTGTGCAACTGGAAATAATAAGTTGCTGCTGGTCTGATGAATCTTCTGAGAAGGTCACTATCCAAAGGAAGCAGAGACACAACCACTGAAGAAATATTTTCGAGATGCATGAGCAGAGCAAAAGGTGTTTTTTTCAGCCAATACCTTGCAGAGCAGGTTTGAAGGGCACTGATGTGTACGATTTCCATATTGTAATGAAATCTAGGAATTACCCAGTTCCCAGACACACCTTTTCAGGGAATGTGTTTTTCAATGGAGTTGCAGAGCTATCAACCCAACAACAAAAATAGTTTTCTTAGAATTAAACAAAGAAATGGTTTGAGGACAACAGCCATGCTAAGCATAAGAGGATTAAGAGTCAAACATAATATGCTTTCCTTTCATGAAAAGGCCATTCTGCATCTTACTAGTAGGACATTGTTTTAATACATGCTGCTAAGGCTCCCTGTGTAAACATTGCAATGTAAGGCAACAGCTTAAAAATGCACCTACCTTTTCAGACAAAGACATTCCAAATGTTATTTTCAGCATGCAACATTTCCAGGAGAAAGATTAATTTGAAAAGATTCAAGAATTGATGGAGATGAAACAAGTTAAATCTGTCCACACTTAACTTCCATTCTAAAACATCTTAGAAGGCTGTGAAATCTTTCTAAGTAAGAAAATATTGTTTTTCCTGCTTTGGCCATATGGAAACTGTTGTTTTGATAGTGAAGATTCGATAACGTGATGAATTCCATTGATTCTGTTTCAGAATAATAACTTCTCGTTGGCTTCAACAAAATCTAGGATTGCGGTTTTCTTTTTATTTCATTTTTGTGGTGTGTGGTTTTTTTTAAAGATACCTAATAATAATAATATAATATAACTTTTATTTTTATCCCGCTTTACTGTAAAAATCAAAGTGGCTCACAATATATTAAAATATCCACATTTACAACATTATATCCCAAATTCCCCCCCCCCCCCCCCCCTAGGATGTTAACTCAGGCTTCCACCTAATTGCAGGATTTGCCCTGCGAGTAACATAAATAGACCTTTTGCTGCTTTTTAGCACTTGACTCCTGTACTTCACTGGAATAGATATGAGCAACGGCTTTACAGTTACAGTGATAAAGAATAATGTAATACTCATTATGGCGAACATTGCAATTGTTTCTGAAACACTTTTTATGTTAAGGAGTACGCTACAGTCTTGGTCCAGCTGAAAATGGGGGTTGGAGAGGGGAATCCTCTACACTGTGGCTGCAGTGAGAGTGTTTTCCATGGAGGTTCAGACCCATTCACCCAGTGCACCAAGCACTGGAAATACTTGGTATATCTGGTGCAACAAATACGTAGTTCATTAGCAGGGATGGTCTCAATTAATCCTCTGTTGTCTCAGTTGCTCAGCTCCTTTTTAAGCGCCCCAATCTCTCTCTGTCTCCTTCTCCCACTTTCCCCTGGCTTGCTTAGGTTACTGCAAAGTTGGGTGGGTTATAGACCGCCCATTTGGGGCGGTCTGCACCGGCCCCTTCCCCTGGTGTATCGGGGCCTCAGCGGCCAGAATGGCAGCTGCTGAGGCCCCGATCCGCCGCTTTTCAGGCTGCGGGGAAGCGGCAAAACGCCGCTTCCCTGCAGCCTGAAAAGGAGTGTCCTTGGGGCTTCAAGCCCCAAGGACACCCCACGGTGGCAGGGAGGGGGAGAAAGGGGCCGCTTGGCCCCTTTCTCTATTGCTTCGCTGGGTGCAGCCGTCTGAAGGCTGCGCCCAGCGAAGCAAAGCGCTGCCGCAAACCAGGAAGGAGCTGAGAAACGGAGTTCCTTCCTGGTCCGTGGAAAGGGCGCCCTAGGCGCCCTGGCGTGGAGTGAGGACATCACATCCGCACCGCCCCATGTAGAGGCGGCGTGGCCGTGACGTCCTCATGATGGCGGCCTTCTGGAACGGCCGCCGTCATTTTTTACGCGCAGAGCGCGTATTAGGGTTATTGAGGTGCGGAAGCACCGCACCTCCCTAACCCTAGTACGCGCTCTGCGCGTACTTTAATAGCGGTTTGTAACCCGCCTTAGTTAAAAGTTCAATATGCCAGTGGGTGAAAATATTACACTCATATAGGTACAAGACACCCAAAATTGCCTGACTGTTCAGAGAATGAGGTAGTTGAGGGACATTATTAAAATGATGAGGTTCAACTTAAGTATAGGCGGGTATAACATGCAGATGCAAAATTGGAAATTTATAGGGTATGAAATCTCTCTGGCAGTCTCCCCACACTTACCTTAAAATGTATTTCTGTGAGGTCAGAAGGATAGTTTTAGTGCAACTTTGTAAAAACATTGCTAAATAGACAATTACAAGCTTTGACCTTTTGATTGGATAACTACAGCAGAAGGAAAACCCTGTTTATACTAGTGGAAGTCAGTGAGACAATGCCATTGCAAAACTTGGTTCCATTTCTTTACTGCTTCTAGGGATTTTGCAATAGCATTTTCTTACTAGTCTGCACTGGTATATACAAGACCTTTGGCACTTCAGTCACTCCTGCTTGAGATGGAATCATACTTCCCTTGGTAGATCAGGCTCATGTTTGGGGTGTGGTCCTGGATCCTGCCCTGATGCTTGACTCACAAGTGGTGGCAGAGGACAGGTCTCTGGGTCCATCATCCTTGGATGAGTTATTGCAGCGCTTCCTTCCAGAATCAGACCTTACATCCTACAAGGAGGGGCTCTTAAAAATATTGGTCAACTGTTTGTTGCTATGTATCTTCAACTCATCTCCAACATATGACTACCCCATCATAGGGTTTCCTTACCACAAATTATTTGAAGGAAATTTGCCATTAACTTCCTCTAAGGGTGAGATTATGTGACTTGCCCACACCATGCTGGCTTGTATCAACTGTTACTGTGATTGAAATGGCAACCCAAAACAAGTTTACCAAGAAGAAGGTATTGGAGTGCTTTGCAGAATATGAAAAGTACCAATCCTTCCCATTTTCAATATCATGGCAAGTCTCCCAAATGTGAAATCAGAAGTTAGCATGCTCAGTAGCCAAGAATATAGAGTATTAAGAGAAGAGGAAAACAAAAACTAGGAGGAGAAGATTGGAATGCCCTATTTGAGATCATTAAAGTTTACAGGAATGGCTGGCTGTTGTGTTCTCAGGAATCCTAAACAGGGCATCTTTGCAGGGGACTGAGAATATACCACCACATGTTATTGCAGGTTCCACATGCCACATTTGTTCGGCTCATGTACAATGGCTGCCAGTTAGCTTGTGCATCTTGTGGGAATAGCTTTCTTCCATTCCTTCCTGTCTTCTGAGACTGGCAAAGGAGATTTTGCTCTGAGTCCTCTTGTTTTCAACACTTATGCTTTTTAGGGACTTAGGACAGGGCCTTTTGGATCACTGTACAAAATCTCTTTATGATCTTGTCCTGAAAAGATCACTTTATGGTATTGGATTTGATTTGTATGAAAAGGTACTTTTGAGAAAAATGAATATAATAATATTCTCAAGCCATCCATAACTGTGGAGCTGTAAGGTGATGTCCTGGATATTGCATCACTGAAGAAGTAATAATATCTCCATACATATCACAAGGGACATCATTCCCCATCCTTCAATGAACATGCTGTGGAACCTCCTTTTTTCAGTGAATTTGGTTCTTGTAAAAGAGCATTTTTTTTGTCCAGTGATTCTTCTTTCTGTGCTATTCTTGTACTGTGTTAATACATAAAAGGGTATCACGGGCATGGCAGAGATAGGACATGGGCCACAAGGGAAGAGAACATAAAGAGTTGGTCCTTGTGAAAGTTCCCCTTAGTTTATTGCAGGACTCTGGAAGATCAGGATTCAAATCCCTGCTCAGCCTTGGAACCCCACTGGATGATCTTGAGCAAGTCATACACTCTCACTGGTTTTAATCCAGAACAATGCTGTCTAGGTCGTTTTAAATATCCCTAAATACTCATATGTCTCTTCTCGTAGATCCCTCCCCTGGCTTCCAGTTCAGACTAGGGATCATTATAAGCTTTTGGCCCTAGCCTTTAAGGCCCTGTAGTTTAAGCTCCCCCCCATATTTGGCAGATTGGCTAGCATGGTATGTACCATCTAGAAATTTAAGATCTGCAGACAAAGGATTATTAGCAGTTCCAGCAACAAACCTTTCAGGATTTGGCTCCATGTTTGTGGAGAAGGATCTGATCCACTTTCATAAAGGGTTGAAGACTTTCCTCTTTGATTTGCTGGATTAAGTTGCTGAGCATGTCTAAGGTGGCTGAGATGGGAGATGACTGAAGAAGATTTTGTTTGTTTTGGCTTTAGTATATTAGTATATTATTTTAGTATTTTATGGTGTGGTGTTTTATTGTTCACTTTTTATTGTATATGTTTTGATGTACCACTCTATGGTGGAAAGGGTGTTATAAATAAACATTATTATTATTATTATTATTTGCAACCTACCAAATATGAGAAAGTACCCTGAAAACTTGTGCTTTGTCATTTGTAGAAGTTGAACATAAAGAGGATCATTGTTGTTGTTAACTGCCTGACTAATGGTGACCCCATGAATGAGACATCTCCAAAAGCCCCTGTCCTCCACTCCTTTGCTCAGGTCCTGCATCTATACTATTTTCAGCATTCTTCTCCATCACATCTCAAATGAGTTGATTTTCTTTCCATCGGCTTTCATCACTGTTCAGCACTCACATGTATGCATAGTTATTGGGAATGCAATGGCTTGGACTATCCTCATGTTAGTGTTCAGAGTTATGTCTTTACACTTTATAATCTTTTCCAGTTTTTTCATAGCTGTCCTTCCCAATCCTAATTGTCTTCAAATTTCTTGACTGGATTCTCCATTCTGATCAATGTTTGATACAAGATATGGGATCTCTTTGACTATTTCAATTTCCTTGTTTTCTAATAATAATAATAATAATAATAATAATAATTTGTATCCCGCCTCTCCCTGTATTGGATTGAGGTGAATAACAACAAACAAGAGAAAAATAAAAACGCTACACAACAACCCTCAAGTAAAAACATAGCAAAACATCCTAAAACTCTCTCCCACCCTGAAATAGTTAAAACAGCAATTCCCAATAAAATACTCCCAATAAGATCAATAAAATCAGTCACGATCACAGTCCATTGGGAACAGCTATGCCATTGGAGAGTGAACATTCTGAGGAGGTCAGTTTGAGAAGGCCTGCCGGAAGAGATCCATTTTTATTGCCTTCTTAAAGGCCTCCAAAGATGTTATATGGCGGATCTCCTCCGGCAGGTCATTCCAGATTTTTGGAGCGGCAACAGAAAACGTCCTCTGGGAAGTCATTACCAATCTGGTTTTCTTAGACTGCAAGAGATTCTTCCCAGAGGACCTGAGAGTGTGGGAAGGATTGTATGGGAGGAGGCCTTCCCTCAGGTAAGCTGGACCCAAGCCATGTTTGGCTTTATAGGTAATGATCAACACCTTATACTGTGCCCGGAAGCTAATAGGCAACCAGTGTGGGGATTTTAAAATAGGTGTGATAGAGTCAAATTTAGAACTCCCTGTAACCAATCTGGCTGCCATATTTTGGACCAGTTGCAGCTTCCGACTGAGGCACAAGGGTTGCCCCATGTAGAGCGCATTGCAGAAATCGAGACGAGAGCTTACCAGTGAATGTACAACCATTTCTAGGTTTTCCCATTCCAGGAAAGGGCATAGCTGGCATATCAGTTGAAGCTGATAACAGGCACTCCTGGCCATCACATCCACCTGAGATGATACCTGAAGCGATGAGTCCAGGAGTACCCCCAAGCTACGAACACAGTCCTTTAGGGGAAGTGTGACTCCATCCAGAACTGGAGAGTTTATCACCATTCCCAGATTAGGATATAGCGACTACCTCCGTTTTATTTGGAATCAGTTTAAGTCTATTTTTCCTCATCCAATCCACTACTGACCTCAGACAGTCATTCAGAGGGGAGATGCCATCCTTGGTCACCGAAGCAGTCTGAGACATGGAGAAGCAAATTTTGGTGTCATCAGCATACTGATAACACCCCGCCCCATATCTCCAGATGATCTCGCTCAGCGGCTTCATGTAGATGTTAAATAGTATCACGCCTTGAGGGACATCCGATTTGAGCTCCTTCTTGGCCAAACAACTGTCACCAAGTGACACCATCTGAAATCTGCCCAAGAAACCACTGCCGAGCAGTGCCCCGATTCCTAACCCTCTCAGGCATTCCAGAAGGATATCATGGTCTATGGTATCAAAGGCCGCTGAGAGGTCCAAGAGCACCAACCGGGCCACACTTCCCCTGTTGATGCACAGACGGAGATCATCGACCAAGGCGACCATGGCGGTCTCGACTCCGTATCCCAAACTGAAGCCAGTTTGAAATGGATCAGGATAATTGCTGTCATCCAAGACTGCTTGGAATTGGTTGGCAACTGCCCTCTCGGTCACCTTGCCCAAAAACGGAAGAAGAGATACCGTCCGATAATTAGATTTCTCCAGGGGATCAAGGGAAGGCTTTTTAAGAATAGGTTTAACCACAGCCAGTTTTAAACTGGCTGGAAAGCTGCCTTCTCTGAGGGAGGAATTAATTTTAGATCTTAACAAACTCATAGTTGCCTTGCCTTCCTGGATGGCCAGCCATGAAGGGCAGGGGTCAAGAGGGCAGGTGGCCTTTTTGACTTTAGCAAGCAGCATGTCTACGTCATCAGTACTCAAAGACTGAAATTGATCCAAATTAATCTCATTAACAGAATTGCTGGACACCTCTCTAGTTGTTTCTGTGTTAAGGCTGGCGTCTAAGTCGGCCCTTATCGGAGAGATTTTATCTGCGAAATAGTCGTTAAAAATATCACAGCAGGCCTCCATGGGTTGTAATAACAGATTCAAGGTGGAAGGAGTCTCAGTTAGCTTCCTAACCACCTTGAAAAGCTCTGCCGGGCGAGACTTTGAAGATGCAATAGATGCAGAAAAGAAAGATTTCTTTGATGCATTTATTGTCACTCGAAAGGCTTTAAGTGAAGTCCTATCACATGTCTTGTCGGATAGGGATTGAGTCTTTCTCCAGCGGTGCTCTAGTTGTTGTACAGCCCGCTTCATCCTTCTAAGATCTTCAGTATACCAAGGATTTCTATTCGAAGCGGGTTGAAAAGGATGCTTGGGAGCAATTGTGTCAATAGCCTTGGTGAGATCGTTGTTCCAGGTGGACACCAAGACTTCGACAGATTCGCCGACATTACCAGCCATTGCACCCTCTAGCACTTCCTGGAACCTTTTGGGTTCCATTAGCCTTCGAGGGCAGACCATTTTAATAGGTCCACCACGCCAGGGGGGTTATGAGTGGCCTTTAGTCCAACTTTAATCTGCATATGTTGTCTCGAGTTTAAAATAGCATTAAAGAACCATCTCTTCCAGCTGTGGAGCCTTATCTTACACAGGGGATCCGTTCCTGACCCACCCACCCCCATGTAAGCCAAAACCCATGAATGCTTGAGCCCCATTCAATATAATGGGGCTTAGGTGCTGCAGTACGGCAGCGCATGCCATTCATTCTATTGCCGTGCAGCTTCAGTGTAAGCTGAAAGCCGTGTATACTGCACTCGCATATGGCACGGGCGCATTGGATGAGTTTTAAATTGTAAATTTATTGTTTTTAATATGTATGCTTTTTAAACTAATGTTATACTCTTTTCTTTCAACTGATCGTGCATTTTTAATTAGCATTCATGTTTCTAACTGTGTTATATGTCTATTTATTACTGAATTTTAAACTGTTGTTCCCTGCCTTGATCCACAGGGAGAAGTAGGAAAGAAATTATTATCATTACTGCTACTGCTACTACTACTACTATTTTAACAATCACATTTTCTGTACAAAATATGTGAACTGTTAATTGTGAAAACACCTTAGAGTGGTCCTTGAATCCTGAATGGAGCATACCTACAGTAATGGAGGAAAAGGGGTTTATTGACCAAACCTCGCTGTGAGCTGATATTTTGGAATTTGCTGTAATGATTGGCCAAGAAGTTTCTCAGGGGATATTCACTCAATGAAAATAATTCAGGATGAATTTGGGTTGAATAACTGTTCTTCACATACATCCTGAATGCACTCAATTAAGTTTTTTTTTAGGGGGGAGGGTGTTCCTTAAAAAAAAAAAAAACACTTACCCCAGGATAATCGATATCTGGCTTTCCCCTGAGTTTTTAAACAAGATCTGCATTATTGACTGTGAATAACAATCCAAATAAACCCGAGTAGACTTGGTAGAAAACTTTCCATTGCTCTGAATGGATTTTGAATGTATTCACATCATCGGTTGACTGCATGGCCCACAAAGCATCACCCCTTCCCAACAGAACAGCAGCTACTGGGGGGGGGGGGGAGAGGAAAGAGAGAGGAAAAGGGGGAAGAGAAAAAGGAATGCCGACCCCCTTGAGTGGTGGAAGGAGAAGCCTCTGCCCAGCTGAGAGGTGCCAGTGAGTGTGGGAACAAGGAAAGGGTGCATGCACATGTGAGCAACCAAACTCACAAAAATGTGCATTGATGTGGATTGCGGAGAGATGCGTTTCCATGGTGTGAATAAGAAACTCAGAATGTGAGGTGATTCACATCGTTCCAGTAAAAAAAAAAAATTTGAATGACCCCTCAGACTCAGTGGTTTTCCTGAGATAAAATGTTTGCCAGATCTGCAGTTCAGCACAGTGGCTAAGGAATTTATTTGTTCTTCCTCTCCTAATGCCACAGCCTACTAACTCTTATTGTAAAGCGATGTTTCACAACAGGAAAAATTTATGAGCCTTCTGGCTCCTCTTGTTGTACAAAGTCCTCTTGTAAAAAGACAGGCAAACAAAAGAAAAAAATAAGAAAGTTTAAAAGAGCAATAAGAAATATTTAAAATGTCTGTGTACCTCCAAGACGTTTGATCCCCATGAATTTCTTTGGGTTTTATTAGGCAAGGAATTCTCAGAGGTGGTTTTGCCAGTTCTTTCCTCTGAAACACCTCTTACACAAAGTCTAGTAAAAAGCAGATCCAATGTAAGAAGCTAGGGGTTTAGGCTTATCTGATTTTCCATTTCTCTCTCTGTTGGTGCTCACACATGCTCAGTAAAGGTTTCTGGAAGCAGCTGCTGTTTACCATGCCTGGTGTAAGCAGATACAAAATAGACATGATGGAACTAAATAGAGGAGAATATCATTCTTTCCCAGATCAAACTTCACTGTACCACTCTATTCTGCTTTGGTCAGGCCCTACTTGTAATATTGCATCCAGCTCTGGGCACCACAATTAAAAAAAGATGTTGTGAATCTGGAACGTGTCCAAAGGAGGACGACTAAAATGGTGAAGGGCCTGGAAACCATGCCCTATGAGGAACGACTTGGGAAGCTGGGGATGTTTAGTCTGGAGAAGAAAAGGTTAAGAGGTGATACTATAGCCCTGTTTAAGTATTTGAAGGGGTGTCATATTGAGGAGGGAGCTAGCTTGTTTTCTTCTGCTCCAGAGAACAAGACCAGGAGCAATGGATACAAGCTCCAGGAAAAGAGATTCCACCTCAACATTAGGAGGAACTTCCTGACAGTAAGGGCTGTTCAACAGTAGAACACATTCCCTCAGAGTGTAGTGGAGTCTGCTTCCTTGGAGGTCTTTAAGCAGAGACTGGATGGCCATCTGTCAGGGATGCTTTGCATGAGAGTTCCTGCATGGCAGAATGGGGTTGGACTGGATGGCTCGTGTGGTCTCTTCCAACTCTCTAATTCTATGAGTCTATGATTGCATTATTTTCTACAGGCATGCTGCTGCCACCCAGCACTGAAAGTCTGTATTTCTTTATCTCTCCATCAACATCCTCTCAGTGCAAATGCTGCTAAAAAGTCTTTCCAGCTAGGCAGAGGACAAGGAAGAAAAGGGAGGCTGGGGAGAGATAAAAAGACATTGTAAAAAGACTTTTTTTTGGTCAGAGACTTTGATAAGTGAGGTGTGCCTGTATATATTTAGAAGCCATTCTAATGTAATGTGTGCATTATGCTGTTTTCCTTGGAAGGTGGTTTGGTTCTATTTTTGTTTTGGCCTATAACTCCATCGTAAATGTTCACTTGATGGGTATAATTCAGCTGAAGTTAAGCACTTTGAATTCCAACTGATTTCTTTGGGAGATAAACTTGGATCCATCTCTCCTGTGGAAATGCATTCACATAAAGACATGGCCAGTTTGGGATTTCAACTTCCAAAATTCACCAGCCATGCCATGTTGTGTATCCTAGGACTTGTACTGTAAAAATCTTTCCCAAGCTCTGACACCCAAATACATTTAACATTGGTTGGATGATGAAGGCAACAGTCTTCTATGGAATAGTTACTTTCTCACATGTAAAACACCACTTAAACTCCTACGATGACTAAAAATTATCCAGGTGCTTTCATTATACTGATGGTATTCTTCAAAGTTCGAAATCTCTTCAGTTGCTATCATGGTATTTGGGCTTACAGAGAATGAGCAGCATCTAGAGGCTCATAGAAGCAGTGCAATATTTCAGATCATTATGTCAAGTTAGTGACATAGCCAAAAAAGCTTTTATGATGCACTTGCTTAGTCTTAAACATAGAATTT
Source organism: Sceloporus occidentalis (assembly GCA_023333645.1). Lineage (NCBI taxonomy): Eukaryota > Metazoa > Chordata > Lepidosauria > Squamata > Phrynosomatidae > Sceloporus > Sceloporus occidentalis. Next base: position 223,066,132 of record JALMGF010000001.1, read on the forward strand.
TCCAGATGATTTTGGTTCCCATTTATAATTGTTCTGTGTTTCTTGTACATTCTTTTTTACCTTAAGTGATCCATTAGGGAAGGTAGGATGAATGCTCCCAAATGTCTATTGGCTGCTTGTGCTGTCTGTCTGGAAAAAATCTAGGTTGCTTTTCAGATATACGAAGGGCCAGACAACATGTGATATGAAATATAACTTTTGCGGTGGTGTCTTCTGTTGTTATTTTTAGCCACACATAGGAACTACAAAGTCCTGGAGCATACAGATGGTTTGACAATCCTTTGTACTTGCATTAGAATCCCAGTGAAGGTGCTGGGAAGAAAGTATGGGCTTTGGTGCAAGTGCAGACTTCTGTTTTCTGCTAAACAGCAGGTGCAGGAAATTTTCTTTGATGCTGCAAGGCACGAGGAAAATCCCTCCCTGCCTTCCCTTAATAATAATAATAATAATAATAATAATAATAATAATAATAGATTTTATTTATAGCCCGCCCAATCACAAGGAAGCACACATCTGATGCTAGGGGGAAGGAGTGTGTGTTGTGTACCTTCAAGTTATTTCTGACTTATGGTAATCATGGAGTATTCTTGGCAAGCTTTGCTAAGAGCTTCTTTGAATTGCAAATGGACATTAAATTTCCTTGAATTTGAAAATCTACCAGTGACCACTTGGCCAAAGGGGGAGGTGCCAGCCTGCAGATAGCCCTCCCTATAATTTGAACTGACCAGAAACAGAAAATTCAGGCCTATGACTAACATCTTCAATTTCTTCCTCCTGTTTGCCTGATGAAGAAGCCAGTGTGACTCTGAAAGCTTGCAACATGTAACTGTGCATTTTGACTGTCCCAGTAATGGTATCATTGTTTGGATGTTATTCAAATAATGTTAAGGATGTTACTGCATTGAGGTTTGAGTATTTAGAGGCCAAGGAAAACAAAGCTAAATACTGCATCATTTCCCCATTGGGTAGGTTATTCCATAACAGAGCAGAGAAGAGAGAAATCACTTAGGGCATCATTAGTGAGTTGGCACTCTGGAAATAAATGGTTCCTGGGGCGGGGGCGGGGGGGGGCTGAAATTTCAATTGTTTCTATTAGTCTGAGTTTGACTCTATTGTTTTCTTGGGCAAACAAAACACTTTGGGGATATCATTATTTTTCCCATCCTGAAATATGCATAAAGCTTTGGACCAGAGGAACAGGCCAAGAGAATATGTATTACAGTTTGTTCCTTTTTACCATGTACCAGTTTCTCAGTAGGCAATTCTGTTTTAGTATTTATTATTAACCTCTAGACTGTTTCTTTTTCTTTGCATGTTCAGCTATATTTCCTCTTTTTGAAATTAGTGAGCAGAATTCTGAATTTGTGTCTTAGATGTTTTTAAATGCTAACAAATATATACAGTGTGCCCACATTATACACGGACGTGACTTAGGTGGACACCAGTATACACTGGAAGCCTGTGCTGGAAGAAGCCTTGGTGCCTCCGGAAGGGATAATGGTGCACACGCCACCACCTCATGCAGGAGCCCCATTATTTTCAATGGGGCTTGAGCATACACGGAATTCCTCTTACCCAGGGGGCCTGGAATGGGTCCCCTGCATAAGGGAAGGGCCCACTGTATTTACTGGTCAGTTCCAGAAACATAGGGCCCAAACAGACAGGCCAAAATAAAGCTGCTTCAGGTCACTTTGGAGATATGCTGTTTAAATGCTGCATGCATCCTAAGAGGCCGGAAGCTGTGCCAAAGCCACACACCAGTCCTAAGGATTGGAGCACAGCTTGGCCGCAGCTTCTGGTCTCTTACGATGTGTGTGTCATTTAAACAGCATACAGTCAGCCCTTCTTATACACTGATTTTTTATACACGGATTCAAGCATACACGGTTTGAAAATGTTCGAAAAAAATATATATTTCAAATATCAAACCTTGATTTTCCATTTTTTATATGGGACATCATTTTGCTATGTCATTATGGCCCTAGCACGTGATGAGGGTGTAACAATGGCAGCACCCTGTACAGATGGGCACTGCCATTGTTACGTGCAGGATGCCTAGCGTCCGCATGTCATGGCGCCATTATGATGTCTCTAGTGTGCCATGGAGCCCTGGCGGCGCAGTGGTTAAATGCCTGTACTGCAGCCATTCACTCAAAACCACAAGGTTGCGAGTTCAAGACCAGCAAAAGGGCCCAAGCTCGACTCAGGCTTGCATCCTTCTGAGGTCACTAAAATGAGTACCCAGACTGTTGGGGGCAAATTAGCTTAATTGCTAATTAGCTTACTTGCTGTTCACCGCTATGATCTTTGGAATAACGGTATATAAATAAAACAAATTATTATTTATTATAACGCACCGCAAAAAGAACCCACTTTTTGCGGGGTCCTTTTTGCTCCATGGGGAAGTCCGCAGTCTGGAGCAAAACTGGGCCCTTTTTGGGTGGTCTGTATTAGGTCTATATTTAATAGGACTTGAGCATACACGCATTTTGTTATACATGGGGGATCTTGGAACCAAACCCCAGTGTATTACAAGTGTCCACTGTCCTTCCAACGCTGACCCGAAGCAGCCTTATTTTGGCCTGTTTTTCAGGCCATAGACGATAGGTGACTCTATAGCCATAGTACGCCTACATGGCACTGCTAACTTTGGGCATTGTAAACTGTGAGCCCAAAGGAGTATAATGGAAATCACAGCAATGATAGCAAATTGGAACACCAGCTGGGCAAAATATGGGAGCAGGCTACATGAGTTTGTTAGTTCAAGGGAAGCAGGAAATATATGGGTTGAATGTGGGCTTTTGGGGCATCCCAAAAGAGTGAAAAGGCTTCTTCAGACAGCCCTTCAGACATCCAAGCTTTTCAGTCTAGCTCACTGGAGACCTATTGTTCTTTCACTAAACAAGCTAGTCTGCTTTCCAGTGGTGACTGGTGCTGTAAAGGTCACTGGGATGATGAGTCCACTCCGTGTTTTATCACAGATTTTAACATTGCTATCCAAGGTGCTGAACTCTATTCTCAAGATAGATTAAGCCCCTTTCTTGGTTCTGTTGATATGGGGACTAAAATCCATGCACCCTATTGACACTGGAGCCATCAGCTGTCATTGCTTCCAGCATCTTTCACATAAAGCAAGGCATGAGTCAGAAACCCATGTGGAAATAGCATGCCTGGTTCCTTGGTCAGAATCCTGTTGATGCTAAGATGTTTACGACCAATTTCAGATGTTGCATAGAAGGTCTTTAAAACCTTGTTCTGCAGTGTTCATTCCCCCACTTCCAGATCCCAAGTGTAGAAGTGCACTGCCACAGCATTTATCAAATAGGATGGAAATTGCTGGAAGGAGACTTCTGAAGTCACCCTCCTGGATCTCATGGAACTCTGTAGGAGGAACATTGCATTCTGCTCACATGATGTAAAAGCTGGTCCAAAATCTCCCTCTCTCCCTAAAGATGGCAGCAAAGGCGAAGAAAAAACAAGGCTTCACACAAACCTCTCCATGTGCTGGAAGTACATGCAGTGTAATTGTGGGGCTGTCTTCCTCACTGATGTGTCTGGGGACCCCAACATCCTATTTTCCATGTTTCAAAGGGTGATTGTTGCTCTGTAAGTGTAATAATGCATTGGCCATGCTGGTTGCGGTGGGGCAAGAAAGTGATTCCTTCAAAGCTCTGGCACTCATGTTTATGCATAGATCTCCTGCTTTTGAGTAGGGCTCCTGGTATAATCATGGTCAATGGTAGACTTCTGTATGAGTATCTCAATATACATCAGTCCATGTTGGCTGGGGAGGCTGGGTGCTGTAATCCAACAGGCAATTTTCCAGTGCGCTCAGTAAAAACTATCTGAGTCCCATGTTTTCCCACCCAGATCCTTTTCCCATTTCCATTCCAGTGCCATGAACTATCACTCACTCATGGCACCATTTGCCAATAGCTCATAGGCTACAGTCCTTTTGGCCAATGCAACTATGCCACTGGAGGAGGTGGAGAGGTCACAGAGCTTAAAATAATAATAATAATAATAATTTATATCCTGTGCCCCTCTACGAAATGCAATAGGGGCGGCTTACAACATTTAAAATATACATAGTCAAGTAATTCAATCGCATCCCCCCTTAAAATACAATTAAACAGTTAACAATTAAAACATGTTAAAATATTATTATTATAACAACAATAAACAACAGTAAACAGTGGACAGTGGTCATAGCGAGACATAGCTAGATTTCCATATTTTAGTGGCTTGGAATTCATTCATGAAAGGCCTGCCAGAATATGGCTCTGGGTGCTACAACAACAGGACATGTGGGTGGGGATGGCAGCAGTTGCCAACTCTCCCAGTAGAAAAACCTGCCCTGCCAGCTCCTGGCAGCTTGAGAGTTGGCAGAGCGGTAGGAAACATCAGTCCTTGATTATTTAATTCTTACAGGCAAAGACAAGCTAGTTCCATTCTCAATATGACATTCCTTCAAATATTTAAACAGGCCTATCATATCACCTCTTAATGTTCTCTTCTCCAGGTTAAACAGACCCAGCTCCCTAAGTCACTCCTCATAGGGCTTTGTGCTTGCCAGACCCTTTAACATTTTGGAGTCCCCCCTCTAGACAAGCTCCAGCTTCTCAACATCCCTTTTGAATTGTGGTGCCCAGAACTGGGCACAGTATTCCAAGTGAGGCCTGACCAAAGCAGAACGTGGGAGCTGAAGCCCATATTAATCAATGGGCAGCAGTGTGAGAGTGTCCACATCACTCTCTAATATGGGGTGAGCCATTCTGTGGCAGCTCCAGTCCACTGATGGCTAGCCTCAATATAAAAGCAAGATGCAAGCAACATATTTATGTAAAGCTGTTGCAACTGAGCATCTCTAAAACACTACATTTGAATATAGCTGTTCTTTCACCCTTGCTCTTGAACATTGAAGCCAGGCCCACTTTTCTCTCTGGCAAATCTCCAAGCTTGGTGATTTTGATTTATTGTCTGGTAAATTCTCTGACTCAACAGCTTCCTCTCCCCAACTTCCTCTTCCAGTCTCTAGCTTTAGACAGACCCCCCTGCCCCCGCCAAGCTGCCTTGGGCATTTGCACAAGCTTGACTGCTATGTCTGTAACCTCTGGTGCAGAATTTTCTCTTATCTGGACATCTTCTGATCTCCATCAGCACTGCTTATGTTCTGCACCTTGTTCCTTCCTCATAACCTCCAGAGCATTGATCAATTCTCTTTCTCAAAAGCATTGGCTTCTTCGCTCTGCTCTAGCTTGTTTGTATTAAGATTCTGCAAGTCATTTTGTTCCTTAATGCATAACACATTTGTCCTAGTCTCGCAATGTACTCTTTGCTCCTCTTAGGATGTTGACAAACTAGAGTGTGCCCAGAAGAGGACAATCAAAAAGGTGAAGGATATGGAAAGCATGCCCTATAAGGAGAGACGTAGGGAGTTCAGTGTGTTAAGCCTGGAGAAGGGAAGGTTGAGAGATGATATGATAGCCCTGTTTAAGTATTTGAAGGATATCATATTGAGGAGGGAGCAAGCTTGTTTTCTGCTGCTCCAGAGAATTGGACCTGGATCAATGGATGGAAGCGGCAGGTAAAGAGATTCCACCAAACATTAGGAGGAACTTCCTGATAGTAAGAGCTATTCAACAGTAGAATACATTCCCTTGGAGTGTGGTGGGGTCGCCTTCTTTAAAGGTTTTTAAACAGAGGTTGGAGGGCCATTTGTCGGAGGTGCTTTGATTCTGTTTTCCTGCATGACAGAATGGAATTGGACTGGATGGCCCTTGTGGTCTCTTCTAACTCTTTGATTCTATGATTCTTAACCAGTGGCCCTGGTTCATTCCTAGCAATCAGCATGTCTTGGTATATCTGCTTAGATTCTCAGTACCATTAGATGACAACAACAGAGCTGTTCCAATATAAATCACCGACCTTTTCTACTCTGCATCAATTTGGCTGATTAACACCATTTCCTCAGCCCTCAGATCCATAAGCCTAAATTTTTCTTTTCTTTTCTTTCTTGTTTGTTTGATTTATAGACCACCTTTTCCCTAGAAGGGATCTGGTGTGTTTGGATACTATGGCCACCGGCAACAACAGTGTGATGTTATAGCACAATTGAAAAACAGATGAATTAAAACCAATGTTCAAGTACATTGATTAAAACAAATTGTTATTTTGAACCTTCGAGTTGACTATGCTGACTGAAGATAGCCAAGATTTATTCAGAGTTTTGCCATGGCCTTCCTTTGAGGCTGGGAGAATGGGACTTGCCCAATGTCACCCAGTTAGTTTCCACGGCTGAGTGTGGATTTGAACCCTGGTGTCCCATATTCATAGTCTAACACTCAAAGCATGACACTATGATGCACCATGGTGGTAAAATAAGAGATCGGCAGTCTATTCCTAAGCATTTATAATCAGTGGTAAGCCCCACTGAGTTCCATGGGACTTACTCCTAAGTAAATGTGACCAAAAATCAACAAAAACTAGTTGTGGAGCAGAGTTATGTCACAAAACCATTTCTCCTCAGATCTATGGGTTTATTTCACATTATTATTATTATTATTATTATTATTATTATTATTACTCAATCATCATATCTCATTGGTTCTAATAGAGTTCTTTAATACATAATACTGCATTATAGATAAAATGGTAAAGTTCCATTTTTGCAAACAAGTTAACTTTAGTATTTATAGATATATAAATTGGTAGGGAAAGATCCGGGGGTTATGTGTGTCCTTTCAGAACAATGTTGGGGAAAAACTAGTAACTTTTTAATTTGCCTGTGTGTGTGAATATGAGAATGCTCCTGAGGAGGCAATGGGCTCCTCAAGACAGCACAAATTGGTTGTGAAATTGTGGTGTTTGCTGTTGTATTTTATTTTTGTGTTTTATTTCAAATCCAAATGATGTTTCTGTTGTCCTCGACAGTTTGTGGGCAATAACCAGCACCAGCTGCAACATTTTATTCCCATTCTCAGGTTGTGTTTCCTTTTAATTCTGAGACACGCTGCAACAAAAAAAAGTCTCCTTTCTCCTTCTCTGTCTCCCCCCTCTCGCTTTTTAGAGTTATAGTGCTATAGTACAGCCATTAAATTACACTTTTGTACAGTGGACCCTTGTTATACGCTGGGGTTTGGTTCCAAGATCCCCCGTGTATAACAAAATCCGTGTATGCTCAAGTCCCATTAAATATAATGGCATAGCAAAATGGTGTCCCTTATAAAAAATGGAAAATCAAGGTAAATTTATACTGTTTTGGAACATTTTCAAACCGTGTATGCTTGAATCCGTGTATAAAAAATCCGTGTATAAGAAGGGCCGACTGTACTACAATTGACCCTTGGTATCTGCTGGAGATTTGTTCCAGGATGCCAAAATCCATGGACGCTCAAGTCCCATTAAAATGATGACAGTAACATGATGTCCCTTATATAAAATGGCAAAATCAAGGTTTGCTTTTTGGAATTTATATTTTGTGGAATATTTTCAATCCATGGGTGCCTGAATCCATGGATAAAAAAAAATATCAATGGATATGGAGGGCCAACGGTATAGCAGTGTAACTCTAAGAATTTGGAGTTTAGAAAACTTGCCATTCAAGCCATAGAATCACCCCAGCAAACCAAGCCCTTTAAAAAAAATTGGGAGACAGCCATACTGCAGTACAATCATCACTAAACCAAAGAATGGAATGAATGAGTATGGAATTGACACCAACCAGCAAAACTAAAGGAGGTATAGTGCAATGCTTCTTTAGATCAGTCTGGAAGAGCTTGACAGTTATCATGTCCTCCTGACCACCTTGGGTCTCCTGACTAGGCTGACCATATGTATCATTTTAAATGGGTCAATACTGTTGTTTTTTAAAAAATATATTTCCAGACTGTCCCATCATTTTAAGATAAATGTCAATTTTGTTTCATTTTCAAGAATAATGCCCTGTTATGTTGTGAAAATGGTTTGAAGATCCCTGTTTGAAATTGTGGTTGTCAAAAAAGAAAAAAAAATGTGTCATGGAGTGTAAAAAGTTTTATGATAAGGTGTTAAAAGACCAAAATTTGCTGTGTATGATTACTTCATGAGAGAAATATTCATAGGATGATCGTGGTGACATACAGTCTCCTTCTATGTCTACCTAAATTTTTGTATGAGTTCTGTCGCTGGAGAATAATTGTTAGCTCAATAGGTTTGTGTACTAAAACTTTAGTTATTGTCTTACTTTTTAATTAATATGGAATATTACATAGTTCAGACCCATTTTTGCCATCCCATTTGGGCACATATGGTCAGCCTCCTCATGACCCCCATCTTCCCCATTCAAAGCATTTCTGGGACCCTGCAGAAAAATATACTTGATGGGCTATGATATATGTGCCCAGAATGGCATATGAACAATAAAGGAGTCCAAAGATCTTTTATTGCACATCCAGAGTATGCCGTTCTGGGCCCATACATCACTCTCCACTAAGTATTCTTTACTATGTTGTAAGGAAGACTATGTGATAACGTAGGAAGGAAAAGGTGACATTCAGAGTGTGCTTGTCATGCATACTCTTTGACCCAAATAACCACTTTCGATAAATGACACAGTCCTGGAATGTAACTGTCGTACAACCATGTGCTTTTCAGTTTCACAGTTCTGCAATTTCCTCATTTGTGAAGAAACGTCAGAGTGGATTGTAAAACAGCATCTTATTGAGAAAGGCAGAATTGACGTCCGCATTATCTTTGAGGCAAGGATGTTAGATAAATCCAGCATTCAGAGCTCAACTCAGAGCTCTGAAAAATCACTTTTTAAGACCATAGCCAGTAAGTGACGTAGTGTGGCAAATATGTACCTGGATATTGTGTTATCTTTTGCTTTACTTAATATTTGAAAAGCAGCTGGGGGATTTGGATGACGGCCGTGGTTCTTGGGGGGAGTGCTTTAAAATTCACACAAGAGATAGAAAGCTTCTAGCGTTTCTGTTTTCCCAATTTAAATAACCATATAAACACCTAATTCCATACAGAAATAAGTGTGTGCATTCACACACACATTGCTATTTGCTTCTGGGATTGGGAAGACAAACATAATACAATATTGGCACTAGCCTTTTCTCTGTTTTCACCTAAAAAGGTGACTGTCATGTTTTGTACACATTTTTTCACATGCAAAATATTCTGTTTTCAAGTAGCATTTTTGTGTGTGCAAAATTGCAGATTTTTGAACCTGTTCCCCCCAGCAATCTTATACAAATAATTATTTGGTTATCTGGAAAGTCTTTTTGTGTGTGAATATAAAGAATATAAAAATAATGACCACAGAGAAGCCATACAAATTTGAACTGGACAATGAAGCAATAGAAATAGTAAAAGAGTTTTCATACCTGGGATTAAAATGCAAAGATATACAACTAAGCACTAAACTCAGAATCATGCAAGGCACTGTAATCTCTATCACCATGTATGGTTGTGAGAGCTGGACAGTGAAAAAAGCTGACAGAAAGAGCATCAATTCATTTGAGATGTGGTGCTGGAGAAGAGTGCTAAGGACACTGTGAATGTCCAAGAGGACAAAGAAACAGGTCCTTGAACAGATCAAACCTGAACTCTCCTGGAAGCCAAGATGACCAAATTGAGACTGTCATTCTTTAGCCATATCATGATAAAGCAAAACTCATTAGAAAAGACAATAATGGTAAGAGAAGTGGTGGGAAGTAGGAAAAGAGGAAAGTCGCATGCTAGATGGATAGAATCAATAAGGGAGGTCATGGGCATAAATCTGCAGGACTTGAGCAAAGCAGTGAAGCACAGGGCATCTTGGAGATGTCTCATCCACAGGATCACCATGGAGCCAAACAGATTGATAGAAAGGGGCAGCGAGACACTTTCCTGGATGGAGACTGCGGCAACCAAATGCCACGGCCTCTGGGAGGCCTAAAAAGAACCCGCCCCAAAGTGGGTTCTTTTTAGCCTGCATGCAGGGCACCATTGCTGCAGTCATGTGCCATGATGATGTCCATGCGACATGATGCTGTTTGGGTGCTGCGCTGCACGGACATCATCATTGCATGCCCCATATGGACAGGCACATGCTATGATGGTGCCCAGGCAGCGAGATGAGGACTTTGAGTGTGGGGACACTCAGCCCTCACCCTGCCAGCAGAACTGCACTTGTCGCCCATCTGTACCAGGCCTATGAGTCATTGTCAACTCGAAGGCAGTTAACAACAACAACAATGCTGTTGTCCCCACCCCATTTACCTCACCATGTGCTTTGTGAGTAGTCTCTCTCTTTCTCTCTCTCAGTATTAAAATAAAGCTGTAATAATGCTATTATGGCACAACATCATTATGGTACATGCTTCACTGCCCAAATTGTGACAGGAGCACTGGAAGAGAAAGAGACCAAACCACCCCTGACATTTTGCTGCCTTTCTCCTGTGAAAAGCAAAAGTGTTTATCATGCTAATTCATTGTTGTCCTGTTTTAAAAAAAATGTACTTCATTTGTACTCATTATGCTCTAATAATGCCATTGTGGCATAACTTCATAAATTATTACATTGTTAAAATATATATATATATATATATATATATATATATATATATATATATATATATTAGCAACATTGTGGTGAATGGTACCACAGAAATCAGTGAAGAAATCTTTGGAAAACACCCCCAAGCAGTCAAAGCATCTGAATAGAGACTTTAAAGGGTTAACAGGCCAGGATCTAAGCTTTAATGCACTGTAACAACAAAACTTTTCTATAAAAGGATGATAAAGGAGTATAGAGCACAGAAAACACAACTATACTCTTTGGAGGTTTTGTCCTCCTCACCCAAGCACCAGAAGTAGTCTGAGGTGTCCCTGCTGAAGATTTCCTTGGAAATCCCAAGGGAGGGACCACCAGATCACACTCACACCCACACACCACAGACTAGCTGATGGTTCTCACAGTGAAGTGGAATGAGGCATCCACACTCAAACTGAATCATAGTAGGAAAGGAGGCTATTAATGAATTATTTTCAGCCTGGAAAAAAAATCACATTCCCAATGACTGTACAATACAATAACACTGGGAGGACCACAACATCGTGTGATAAGGCTGAGACAAAGCTAGACTAAAATAAGATTAAAAGCAAGGTGTATAACAGCATGGTGTGATAAAGACCTGTGCATCAGTCTGAGAGTTGTGTGTTCGGTCTGCACTGGGTGAACTTCCTCCTGTATCAAGTGGACTTCCTCCAGTATCAGGTGGCCTTCCTCTAGTAACACTATATACCCACTATCTACCACTCATGAGAACAATACAAAAAATGTGCCTGGTGACTGGAGCAAACTTTCCTCTGCTGTCTCAGAGCAACTGACATTTGGATAAAGGGTTGCTTTTCCCCCTCTTTGTAACAGAGGAGGTTCGCTTTGGGTTCTGTACAGTGTTTTCTTAATTATTATGTCATATATCCCTGGATTCAGCTGGGTTGGGAAACTCATGAAAAAATTAAGCAGAACCCGTGGGAATGAACTTACTTTGGCACAATATACATTTGATTTATCACATGTGTGTTGGTTTTATTGCATTTGCACAAAGAAGAAAAATATGCCATTATTCAGCATGATAGTTATTTGTTGGGGGTGCAATATGTTCTCATGCTATAAATGAAAAACTATTCACCCCTTGGTGAATACAAATACTGTGTATAGGGACAGCATAGGATAGATTCAAGAGAGAACCTTTATTTTAAAATTGATATGATTAATCATTGCTAAAACAATTATATCCCAATCAAACTAAATAATGAAATAATATAAATGCAAAGACTAAAAGAAAACTATTTAAAATCTCCCATTTATAATATTAGTAGGAAGTTGGAGGCTCCGGTACAAATTCACCACAAAAGGTGTGCTCAGTTGGTTCAGTGAATCTCGGGTCCCACGTTTATTCTTTTCTTCTTTTTTGCCACAGGTGTGTTTCTGCATTTCATCCTCTGAGTGCATGCATCCACAGATTCCTCTGGGTGAATGGAGGTCTGTTTGCAATACAAGTTTCTTTAATAAATCAAATAAACTAAAATCAGATAATTTCAAAACTATCTTGATACTTTTTCTTCTTTATTATATTTCGGCCTGTGGGCCAACGTCTTGGAGAGCTAAAGACCAACTTCTATTTAACCAGTCTTGTTGTGAAAGAGTTTGTTCAATTTTTTTTTCTATTTTCAAAATAGCCCAATACCTATTTGACAGCTATTGTTACTGTGGAAAGCATCCCAGTTAGCTCCTTATGGCATAATTCTATATTTTCTCTCCCCCACCCACACGGAAAGCAATAATAGTTCTCCCTGGCAAGAAAGAGCAATTGTCTGATTTGTCATGCATAAGATAAAATCTATTACTTGATTCCAGAGCTCCTTTGCTTATGGGCATCCTTTGCTTATGGGCATTCTAGCCACAAATGCCTCAATGTGCCACTCCCCCTCCCCAGCTTTACTAATATTTTAGACTTATATCTTTGTCAGTCTTTGACATCTGTGCAGGACAGTAGTGTCAATGGTGTACTGCTTTTAAAATGGTTTCTTTTTTTGAGTCTGAAATTGATTTAAATGTCTGTGAGTTCCATTAATTGAACCAAGTGGTCTCAGGTAATTATATCTCTAAGTCATGCAGTCTTTAGCCAAGGCCAACAAACAATTATAAAAGCAAGACTATCGATCTTTTACTTCTAGGAATTTGCTGGCCACATAAAATCCATGTGGTCAGCAAATTAAGGAACTTCATGCCCCTTCTGTCTATGCCAGATCATTTTCAAAGGTAAATATCTGCATTTTCTGCAACCAACGGAAACCAGAAGAGCATTGTACAGGGAAGATTAGGATAACATATGCTAAGTTTTTATTTTGGGTCTGGTTTTTATTTTGATTCTTTATGATTGGGGGGGAGGGTTGGGATATGCTATTTCTTTTTAAATCATGATTATAATTTTAACTGTTTGATGTTTTAATACTTGTTATATTCCGCCTTGATTCCCTATTGGGAAAAGGTGGAATAGAAACAACAACAACAACAACAATAATAATTTGTCCCGTTATATCAACTTTCTTGGCCCATTATACTAACTTTCTTAGCTTATTAGTCCCAGAAGCCTCTGCAGCTCCAGCTGATGCTAGCTTTTGGCTTTCACTGAGGTTAAACTTAGATAACCTTGACACCTCACCAAATGGTTGCCATTACCACATGCTTGACATGGCCTTGGTCTATAAGGAGGAATTTGTACCAGCCAATCTGTTAAGATACTTTCCTAACTAGTTTTTAGAATAATGGGACATTTGTTGTTGCTCGAATCGGCCCTGACTCATAGCAACCCTGTGGATGAGACTTCTCCAGAAACCCTATCCTCCACTGTTCTGCTTAGTTCCTGCAAATCCATCCCCATGACCTCCCTAATAGACTCCATCCATCTAGCATGCTGCCTTCCTCTCTTTCTACTTCCCTCCACCTTTCCTAGCATTATTTTTTTCCAGTGAGTCATGTCTTCTCATGATGTGACCAAAGTACAACAGCCTCAGTTTTGTCATCTTAATTTCCAGGAAGATTTCAGGCCCGATCTGTTCAAGGACCCATTTGTTTGACATTTTAGCTGTCCTGGTATCCTCAGCACGCTTTTCCAGCAGCACATCTCAAATGAGTTGATTTTTTTTCTGTTGGCTTTGCTCACTGTCCAGCTTTCACATCTCTACATGGTGATGGGGAAATGCAGTGGCTTGGACATTTAGCAAATATTAATTAGCTTCTCTGTGTGTGTTTTGTGTGCCTTCAAGTAATTTCTTATGATGACCCTAAGGTGAACCTATCATGGGGTTTCCTTGGCAGTTTTTTTCAGAGGGGGTTTGCCATTGCCATTAACTGAGGCTGACAGACAGTGACTTGCCCAAGGTGACCCAGTGGGTTTACATGACTGAACCAGGATGCAAAATGTGATCTCCAGAGTTATAATCGAATGCTCAAACCAGTATGCCATATTGGCTTTCTAAGGCCCTGTCCAGAAGGGCCCTTTGTGGCGTGTCCACGATGTGCTAGGGTTGCCTTGGGGCAGCGCATGCACACGCACCACAACCCTAGCACGTCATGCATGCGCCGCAGTTGCAACGTGCCATACATACAGCGCGTGCAATGATTACGTCGCAGCTGCACCGCCTCTAAATGGCGCTGTGCAGCTGCGATGTAACCGCGCTTTCTTTGGCACTTTGTGGCACCGCAAACAGGAGCTGCTTTTGGGAGCTCCTTCTTTGCTGAACAGCAGGGCCGCACAATTTATATGCTGCAGCGCTCCTGCACAGCAGAGGGAGGCACCGAGGAGGCGCCTCTTTTTGGTGGTCTGTATCCTGCCTAACTTATCTAGACACAGATATCAGATGCAGGTGCCATTATTTGGAAGCACATGTCCAGCAGACAACAGGTATTCTTGACAAGGAATGCAACAGTACATGCAGTGCAGAAGGATTTCTGTCTATGAAAGCCCCTATAGAATTGGCCTTAGAAAGCTCAGTGAAGACCAGACATGCTGGCAAGGTATTGTATGTCACCAGCCTGAGATGTCTTCATTATTGCTTCACAAGGGCTTCCAAGAGTTGACTGGAAACAGAAGTTAATCTGTATGCCTTTGTTCGGATAATTTTACTTAATTTAATATCTGTACATTTTGCTGTCTGTCCAATAATTTGGTCATTCTTTTCACTCATTGCCTCTGAATCTTAAAAGAATCGCCTTTTAGGAAAATTAGGGGGATTCACGAAAATGGAGAAATTAATCAATGTAATTAAAGAAAAATCAGTAGAGAATGTTTCAAAAACCTGGGGACCCTTTATAGATGTCTTGAAGGAGGATTCTACTTATGAATTTGAGGTTTAGAGGGTGAGGCAAGTACCACATATAGTCGACGATAAGTCAGCCTCAGGTATAAGTCAAGGGCAGTTTTTATGGACAAAATTAAGAATGGCCCATAGATAGGTTGAAGGTAAAACTTAGGGAAAAGTAACAAAGGATGTAAAGCATGAAGCAAAGGGAAACAATGCCAAAGAACTTACAAAATTCTGAAAAGGCATTAACTGTTTGTGCACAGCATAAAGGCTGGATGGATGAAGAGAGAACTAACTACCATTGCCATTTTCCACCAAGGCATCCGAAAAGGCCAGAAGCAGTGCCACAACAGAGAGAGTAGAGGGGGGGTCAGAAGTTCTTTTAGGTTATCCTCGATCAGACTAAACTCTCATCTTTTGCTACAAAACTAAGGTTGCATCCACACTGGAGAAATAATCTGGTACGACCTCACTTTAACTGCCATGGCTCAGTGCTATGGAATTCTGGAAACCGTAGTTTGTTCCCAGAGTTTCATAGCATAGCTTTGGCCCAGCTTTCTAGTCTATTCAGGTCATTTTGACAGCCATGGCAGTTATAGTGGGGTCAAACTGGATTATTTCTACAGTGTAGATGCAACCACAGAGAAGGGGATGGTTCCTACAGTATGTGCATTGGCCCATGGATAAGTTGACCCAGGTTTCTGGGGTCAATTTTTTGACTAAAATTTCTAGACTTATGCATGAGTATATACAGTACCTTACAACAGTTAAAAATGGGATTGAAACCCAATAATGGTGTTAATGAAGGTTAATAATGGTGCATAGGTTTACATGGGTAGCCAGCCATTTTATATTATCAAAAAGTAAGAAATTGGTTTCTATTTCATACCAAAAGGGCATTTAGAAGTAATATATAAAGGTACATTCTGAGAGAAGTGGGAAGGGAATGCTGTGGATATAGTATAGCTTGATTCCAGTAAGGCCTTTGACAAGGTTTCCCATGACATTCTTGCAAACAAGCTTGTAAAATGTGGGCTAGATTTGTAACTGATTGACTGGCCGAACCCAAAGGTTGCTCAACAATGGCTCCTTTTCATCCTGGATAGAAGTGACCAGTGGGGTCCCATAGGGCTCTGTCCTGGGCCCAGTGCTATTCAACATCTTTATCAATGACCTGGATGACAGAATTGGGGGCATACTCATCAAATTTGCAGATGACACCAAATTAGGAGGAATAGCTAATACTCCAGAGGACAGGATCAAAATTCAAAATTACCTGAATAGACTAGAAAGCTGGGCCAAAGCTAACAAAATGAAATTCAATACGGAAAAATGTACGGTACTGCACTTAGGGCAGAAAAATAAAATGCACAGATATAGGATCATGGGGGACACCTGGCTGAACAAGACTATGTGTGAAAGGGATCTAGGAGTCCAAGTAGACCACAAATTGAACATGAGTCAACAGTGTGATGCGGCAGCTAAAAAGGCCAATGCAATTTTAGGCTGCATCAATAAAAGTATAGTGTTTAGATCAAGAGAAGTAATAGTGCCACTCTTTTCAGATCTGGGCACCAAAATTCAAAAAGGACATTGAGAAACTGGAGTGTGTCCAAAGGAGGGCGACTAAAATGGTGAAGGGTCTGGAAACCACATCCTATGAGGAACGACTTAGAGAGCTGGGGATGTTTAGCCTGGAGAAGAGAAGGTTAAGAGGTGATACGATAGCCCTGTTTAAATACTTGAAGAGATACCATATTGAGGAGGGAGCTAGCTTGTTTTCTGCTGCTCTAGGGAACAGGACCCAGAACAATGGAAGAGAGATGCCACCTCAACATTAGGAGGAACTTCCTGACTCCCTCGGCGTGTAGTGGAGTCTCCTTCCTTGGAGGTCTTTAAGCAGAAGCTAGATGGCCATCTGTTGGGGATGCTTTGATTGAGAGTTCCTGCATGGCAGGGGGTTGGACTGGATGGCCCTTGTGGTCTTTTCCAACTCTACAATTCTATGATTTTATGATTCTATGATTCTGAGTTTTTGTTTGCTTTTTTGTGCATGTGTATTTTTAAAATACATATATTTTTGGTTCTTTTAAAGGGGGAAAGGGAGGCTGTAAGGAAGAAGCAGGTTTCAGTGTCTGTAAGAATGTAAAGATGCCACATGTATGTATTTAAGAATGTCACACATTTTATGTTCCTTTTATGCGTGTTAGAAATTCCTATACCAAAAGAAAGAAAAAAGGAAAGAAAGAAAGAAAGAAAGAAAGAAAGAAAGATAGATAGTGTTATGCATAGCAATCCGATAGCACGGATTGGAACTTCTAGAGCCTGGAAAGTTTCTCTTTTGGGTACTATAGTTTCAAGAACCCCCACAGCCATGACAGCTGGAAGAGTCGAAGAGTACTGCTCCAAAAAAAATAAGGAACTTAAAAAAAACCCTGTGAATTACCTTTAAACTGGAAGATCTTTCACCAACAAAGCTCTTGAAAAGCATAACTACGGCCTGTTACAGACCGCCCAAAAGGGGCAGTCTTGGGCCGCTGCCGGTTGCAGTGCGGAGGAGCCGCAGCAGCCAAACCGCGCGACTCCTCCGCGCTGCAAAAAAGGAGTGCAGAAATCGCACTCCTTCCGGCAACCCAGAAGACGGCTCTTCCGGGTTTAGACGTCTGGACGCTGTGCGTCCGTTACGTCAAGATGGCGCCGCCCGTCTGTATAGGGCGCCGCCATCTTGCCGTACGGAATACGCACGAGGGGCAAGGCGCGCCCGGAAGCACCGCCCCTCGCACGTATTCCTGGCGCAATGACGGCACCGCTTAGGCCCGTGTGTAAGGCGCCTACAACTCTATTATGATCCACATGTAGTGCATACTTGCCTATGAATATGTGGACCGGGGACAGAAAAACAGACCTTAACCATGAGAGAAGTTCCCTTTTTCTAAAGAGGATGTCACCACTCTTAAAAGCGTGTTCAGGAAATAACGTTTGGCCACAGCATATCACATCTACATCTCTCTTAACTGGTTAAAAGGGTAACCTTTTCTCTGTTGGGTGTTTCATAGAACATCTATTAGAACTGAAGTCTCCTTTAAAAGGATACAGTTTTTCACTTGAGCAACGATGACGGAGGAAATAGCATATGCGGAGCTGAATTTTCAAAAATCTTTCAAAGAGCAAGAAAATATTCCCAAAGGTTACACAGTGAAGCATAAAGGTATGACGTTTTACGTTCTCATGGATATAAATTAGTGAGATATGATGGTGAGAATGGGGCTGTATCAGACATTGAAATGAATCAGCTAATCCTTAATATACTGTGCCCTTGATAATCACCTTGTCTGCATGTTCAGTTTGTTCATTCTTGCATTCGAAGCAGACTGCATTTTGTACACTCATGATTACAAGAAGTGATTCTAATTATATGCCATTAAAGTTTATAAAGAGGGCTTAAATACCGTAATGGTTTCAGATCCATATGATCTTGGAATCTAAGTGTGGCCAACCCTGGTTAATACTTGTTTTGGAGACGGCCGATGAATACTAGGTGAGGTAGGTTAAATTTAAAGGAAGGAACTGGCAAAACCACTTCTGAATATCCCTTGCCTAAAAAAACACTATGAAAGTCATAGGGTTGCCATGACAAGCAACTTGAATGTGTATGAGTGCACAGACACAATACATGAACACACAGTTTATAAAATCTAAGAAGGGACAACATACAGTAAATTGACCAGACCAATGAGCTATGTACACCAGTGTATTCTTGCCTAGATATTGGAGTAAATTTTGTGCGACATCAGGGCAATAAGGCAACCATGCTCTCTTTCCGGTGTTATTTAAAATATATATAGGGGATTTATTAATTCAAATTAAAAAACCCATGTAGGACATTTGAAAACATTCAAGTCATGCAGATGATCTTCAGTACACCATTGGCATCATGCTGCGATGACTATTTGTTAATAAGTCTGTTTGTTAATATTATTTTTGTTCTACTCCACTTGCCCAAAACTTCCAAAACATCTTGCAGTTTTAAAATGATATATACAGTCGCCCCTCCTAACTCATGGATCTGAGATCTCCAACCTCGAAAATCCACGGAGGGGCGACCTCTGCTATTTTCAATGGGGCACGTGCCCATTCAGGCCTAGGGGTCTAGAATATGCGTGAGTGTCCATTTTTGCTCAGGTGTGCGTTCTGGAATGGATTCCCCATGAACATGGACAGCCAACTGTATATAGTGGGGTGGGGAGATGTTTTAGAAAAAATACATATAGTAATAGAAGCATCACAACTGAGTGAAAAGACTAACTTCGGGATAGAATGAAGACTAAAAAGCATGGACAATTTTTCAAAATCTTCATCTGTTACTGAACATGGAGCAAGGTGACTTTCCTGGGCAAAGCACTTCATAACTGGAGAGCAAAAAACAGAAGAGGTCCTTTCTTTTGGCAATACCTGCAGAAGTCAAGGGAAGGGCTGCCAAGAAAGATCTTAATAACTGAGTAGATTCATGCAGGGAAAGATCCTCTATTCTGTATCTTTGTGGTGCTACATTTTGTCTCTTATAGGCCTGTTACAGACTGCCAAAATAAAGCTGCTTCGGCTCTCTTTGGAAGCATGCTATTTAAATGATGCATGGGTCCTAAGAGTCTGGAGGTCGCGCCAAAGCCACACTCCATTCCTAAGCACTGGAGTGCAGCGTTGGTGCAGCTTCTGGATTCTTAGGATGCATGCATCATTTAAACAGCATACCTCCAAAGAGACCCAAAGCAGCTTTATTTTGGCAGTCTGTAACAGGCCTAATTTGCCAGGCATGCACCTCTTTCTCCTCCTCTCCCTGTGCTGTTCCTGGTCTCCAGCTGCCTCTGGAGAGGCAACTGGAGGCTGGGAAGGGTTGGGAAGGAGGAAGAACAAGCGCACGCCTCTTCCTCCTCCTCTCCCCACTGCATGCTGGGGGGAATTCTCTGGAACGCATGCCATAGGTTCTTTATCACGGCACTAGCACATGGAGCAATGGATGCAAACTACAGGATAAGAGATTCCACCTAAACATTAGGAGGAATATATTGATAGTAAGAGCTGTTCGACAATGAAATATGCAGCCTTGGACAGTGGTGTAGTCTCCTTCTTTGGATGTTTTTAAATAGAGGCTGGGTGGTAATCTATTGGGAATGCTTGGATTGTGTGTTCCTGCATGACCAAAGAGGGTTGGATTGGATGGCCCTTGAGGTCTCTTCCAGCTCTATAATTCTACGATTCTAGGAGCTAAGATGGACCACTCCACTTCAGAGTGCAAACAGGGGCACACAGAAGTCTTCATACTACCCAAGCTCCTTGGAAGATTGCCTGTGTAAAGAAAACTATAACTTTAATCACACTCTCCTGTGCATAAACCGATTAGCAACTGATAGGAAGTGATACCAACAGGGACGTAGCCAGGATTTTAGGAAGGGGGGGTCCAGACTAAGTGCCACCATTATAATGGGGCTTGGCCGTGGCGGCGCAGCAGCACACACCATTCATTTTTCTAATGGAAGGGGGGGGGGTCCGGACCCCAAGAACCCCCCCCCCCCTTGGCTATGTCCCTGATACCAAATATATGACAACAACTAATAAGAAGTCTGAAGAACTTGCAAGCAGGATTAATTACTTCATGCGTTGTTCTTATATTCCAGATATTCCGGTATCATCCTCTAGATGGCGTTTTTGTGCCTTGGTTTCATTATCTCTGTGTCTACTTTTGACAATAAGCCTCCTAATTCTCGGTTTTATATGTAAGTAAAAACCAATATGACACTCTTTGGCTGATATATTGGTATATACAACAAATATGACACTCTTTGGCTGATATATTGGTATATATGGTCTGCTCAGAAATAAGCCCCATTGAGTCTAGTAGGACTTACTGCTACGGAAATATGTATGGGGTTGCACTGCAACTTCAAGTGTAAGGAATATTCAAAGATATAGCTGTGTTAGTCTGTAGAGTCAGTACGTAGAGAGATTTTGTAGCACCTTTGAAACTAACTGAAATAAAGAAGTTGGCAGCATGAGTTTTCGTAGACTTCAGTCTACTTCCTCAGATGCTTTTGGTGGAATGGAAACCAGGGACAGACATATATATGCTATTGGTATGTGAGAATGTCAATTCAGATTCAAAATCCTTTGTCTAAGGAAATGAAGTAGTAAATCCAGTTAAGTAAGGAATATGTCACTCTTAAAAGCCTGTATGTTGCAGTGGTTTGAGTGATGGACTGTGATACAAGGTTTGAATCCTCACTGGAAACCCATGGAAACCCACTGGATGACCTTGGGCGAGTCACATTCTCTCAGCCTCAATTGAAGACCCAGAACAAATCTTGCCAAGAAAACTCCGTGATAGGGTCGTTTTAGAGGTTATTGAGATGTTTCCTTTTTCTAGTGCGACTACCTGAATAATCTCACTCACACATTCCAGTTTTGTTGTTCACACTATTTACTTATTTTTATTAGAACCTCATCTCTGTGCTTCTCTGCAAGTTCGGTTCCTCACACATATCAGCACTTGAATAAAGACGGAGTTGACTATGTGAATGTATTTGAAACACATTCAAGGCATGCATAGTTTTATCCCGGTTTATCCCGTGTCTATTTGCATCGGTTATTCACACAGCTGACAATGTAAATCTTTTAGGAAAACTTGGAAAAAACCCAAGATCAATTATCCCAGGTAAAGTGGGTTTTTTTTTTTTGGCAGCTCTGGGACTGAACAGACAGGCTAAAATAAAGCTACTTTGGGTCACTTTGGAGGTATGCTGTTTAAATGATGCATGCATTCTAAGAGGCCAGAAGCCAAGTCCTAAGGACTGGAGCGCAGCTTCGGTGCAGCTTCTGGCCTCTTAAGATGTGTGTGTCATTTAAACACCATACCTCCAAAATGACCTGAAGCAGCTTTATTTTGGCCTACCTGTTCAGGCCCTTTGTTTTCAAATTTACTCAGGTCATTTGAAATGCATGTGAACAACAAAGATTCAACCTACATTTTATCCTGAGTCGCCATAAGTCCTAAATGAAGGCACACAACAACCAATCAAACAACTAGGAACTGCTTCCCCCTTGTGGTGGAATCTGGTACTGGAAGGAATCTGTTCCTGAGATTGGGTTGATTTGTACAATAAGCTCAACAAAACCCATGGAATGAATGTGAATTGAAGCTTTGATAAATGTTCTTAAATTGCATTTAGTTAATTATTTATATTTACATTTGGATAAGAACTGTGCTGTGGACATCAAAAGAGCATACACACTGACCACAAATGGAGAATATTTATTTTTATTATTCTTATTTCATTTATATCCAACTTTTTCACCAGTATTGGGACTCAACATAAGAGACTCAAGTATTAAATTTTAATGAAGCAGGTTATAAGAACAGGTTACAGATTCCAGAACAGGAAAACAATTCACAACAGAAGGCAAACAGACAGAAATATTAATAGAACTTTATCCTAAAACTGATGGCTCTTACACCTGAAACAATTATGGCATTGTGATTTCACTTTAACTGCCATGGCAACATCCTGTTGAATCTCTAAGTTCTCTAAGGCGCGTTACAGACTACCTGAAAATGGTGGTCTGCCGGCGCCGCCGGTTGTTGCGTCCGGGAACCACAGCAGACAAACCGCGTGGTTCCTGGACGCAACAAAAAGAAGCTGCACAAAGCGGCTTCTTTTTGCGCCCCAGAAGTGGCGCCGTGAGTCGCTAGTCGTGCACTTGTGGTGTCACTTCCGCCGCGTGGCGTGCGAACGCTAGGCGGCTGCGACGTCAAGATGGCGGCCCCCATGTAGAACGGGCACCGCCATTTTGTACGCACCAAGCGTGTACTAGGGTTAGGGGCGTCTGGAAAGGATGCCCCTTCCTAACCCTAGTAGAGCTTGGCACGTACTTTATGCCCGTCCGGAACGGGCCTTTGATTCCTATCAAATCCTGGGATTTGTAGTTTAGTCAGAGACAACAGAGACATTCCCTTGCTCAGAATTCTAAATGTCTCGCTCTAAACTGCACATCCCAGGATTTTTAAGACATAAGCATAGCACTAACAATAGAGTTACCATATTCCATTTCTGGGGAAATAGTCTGCATATTATGTAAATAATGCACACCGATTGTTGCATGTTTTTTGCTTCACTGTCTTTCAATCTTCACGCCATTTTTTAACAGTTACAACCAATCTGAGCGAACCAGTACAGTCGGTCCTACTTATACATGGATTCAAGCATCCATGATTTGAAAATGTTCAAAAAAAGTATAAATTTCAACTATCAAACTTTGATTTTCTATTTTTTATAAAGGACACCATTTTGCTACGTCATTATATTTAATGGGACTTGAGCATTCACGGATTTTGTTATCCACGGGGGATCTTGGAACCAAACCTCAGTGTATAACAAAGGTCCACTGTACAAGCTAATAGTCAAAGTGTTGAACTTGGAACACATCCAAATTTCTACCAGGTCATGGTGTCCACCCTGTGACCTTGGGCCATCACAACAGAAAGGTTTTAAGGAGCTGAGATTGTTTAGCCTGGAGAAGAGACGGTTAATTTAAGCAGAGGCTGGATGGCCATCTGTTAGGGATACTTTGATTGAGATTTCCTGCATGGCAGGGGGTTGGACTGGATGGCCACTGTGGTCTCTATGATTCTTTGATTCTATGATAGCCCTGTTTAAAAATTTGAAGGGATGTCATATTGTGGAGGGAGCAAGTTTGTTTTCTGCAGCTCCAGAGAACAGGACCCGGAACCATGGATTCAGGCTACAGGAAAAGAGATTGCACCTCAACATTAGGAAGAACTTCCTAACAGTAAGAGCTGTTAGACAGTGGAACACACTGCCGCAGAGTGTGGTGGAGTCTCCTTCCTTGGAGGACTTTAAACAGAGGCTGGATGGCCATCTGTCAGGGGTGTTTTGATTGTGATTTCCTGCATGGCAAGGGGTTGGACTAGATAGCCCTTGTGGTCTCTTTTAACTCTATGTTTCTGTGATTTTATGATTCTATGATCACTACATCTCAGAAAACCTGCCCTAAAGCCCCTTTGCTCTTTGTACTCTGTCACTCACACCACTTAAGGCCTTATTGCATGGCAAAAGAAAGAGGAGAGGCAGCAAGATAGAACTGGCTTTAACTTTATCTTCCTGCATGCTCAAGAAACATTTCCACTCTACTGTCAAGGGAGATCATAAATGCGTGCGTTTTGTCCTGTTGGCAAAATCTGTTTGGCAAAAGTGACATGTTTATGGCCGGCTCCCTCTGTAGGGAGAACATAAATACTACGACATTGTGAGGGAAAGTAAGCCAGAACTAGTCGCTTCTGTTTTGCTGCCTCTCCTCTTTTTTTTTTGTAATGTGACAAACAGTGTTGTATTCATGTCTTTTACTCCAAGTCTCAAGTCAAGTCTCAGGTCTCTACCTTCAAGTCTCAAGTCGAGTCACAAGTCCTTGCAAGGTACTTTCAAGTCAATTCTCAAGTCTGGAAAGCCAACTTTTACAGCAAAGAAGGTGGTGGTGATGGGATGTGTATGGGGCAGGAGTGGAGTTTCAATAACTGGAAAATCAAGAACATGTGCACAAATTTAGGTTAAAAAAACCTCAGAGTCGAATAGCAAACACATTAGTTAATGGACATGAGGCAGAAGGGTCCTGCTAAAGCTTTTGAAAAGCTTTAGAAGGCTCCTCCAATTAGGCTTGCCATATCCCACCTAGGGGCGGGACTTTCCCGGTTTGGGGCGGGTCCACACGGTCCTGCCACGGTTTGGCCCCGCCCCTGGGACACCCCCCTCCCAGCGAGGGCCTGGAGGCTGGGGCTTGGGAGAAGCTGTCCCCAGGCCCCAGGGAGGCCTTGGAAGCGGCTCTGCGATCGCGGAGCACTCCTCCAAGGCCTCTGGGGCTTGGGAGAAGCTCTCCCCAGGCCCCTTTGGAGGCCCTGGAAGTGGCTCCGCGGTCGGAGCTCCGGCTGTGGGGTCCTCCAAGGCCTCTGCGAGGCCGAGGAGGAGGCCGCTTGCCACCGCGGCGATGGCCGTGATGACAGGCGGCCCCCACGCTCCTTCCCGGCCTGGGAGCAGCCCGAGGCTTCCTCCCAAGCCGGGAAGGAGAAGGAGGACAAGGTTAAAAAATGTGGGACCTTTTTTTTTTTTAATTTCCTGGCCAGGAAATAAAAAAAAAGGGCCTACATTTTTGAACCTTGTCCTACATTTGTCCCGGTTTGGAGGTCCTCAGCTATGGCAACCCTACCTCCAATGTGCATCAAGGATAGGCTGCTGAGTAGATCTGAACCGCTGCCTAAACTCCATTGCCTAACATATTTGATGTTTCTGGATGGAGTTAAGCCAGCAAGCCGGTCACTAAAAATGTTCAAGTCACAAGTCTAGTTAAGTCAGTGCATCATTTACTGCCACATCGAGTCTGAGTCAAGTCATTGAAGTAACTTGAGTCTGAATCAATCAACTTGAGTCTACCTCACTAGCGATAAGGCAATCACACTTCCTTTCCCCCACTTCCTCTATTGCTTCTCTTCACATCCTCACAATGCTCCCCCTGACTTCTTACATGATGGCAGCACACTGCTCAGCCTCTCTTCCCTTCTAAATAGCTAAATGCTATGGAATTCTGGGAATTGTAGTTTATTGCAGCACCAAAGCTCTCTGATAGAGGACGCCAAATGTCTCACGAAACTACAATTCCCAGAATGCTGCAGCGTTGAGCAATAGCAGTTAAAGCGGTCTCAACCTGGATTATTTCTGCAGTGCAGATGCACTCATCGTCTCAAACTATCTATGATTCCTGGTATTATGACTATATAAAATTATTTGTTTTTCTTAAGAAAGATATTTTGGTTGTTACCGTATGAGTGTAGCAATGACTAGAAATCTTGTCTAATGAATTCCTTAAAATATTTTCATTTAGGTCAAAGAAAAGAGATTTAGGACAATAATGGAAGATTGCTCTAAGTGAATATGGGATCAAAAGAAAAACAGTATCTTAGCAATTGAAAGAAGCAACACTGAATTACTTCTGTTTGAAGAACATATTTGAAATAAATTTACCCATGTTACCATACAAAATAAAATGAAAACAGTAATGTCGCATTTGTCTTATTTCAAAAGAACAGGGTAGAAATAATGAGTTCCAGTTCTGAGGTTTCTTATTTTAGCATAAAAGGTCCTAAAATGGCACCAGTTTTGATCTGTAACACAGCTAATCTATGTTTTGCCTGACCTCAGATTTGCAGGGTTCCACACGTTTCCAGAAAGAATATGGAGATCTCAAGTCAATGATGGAAGATTTGAGAACAAATTCATCAATGAGAATATTAAACCTGAAAAAACATTTGTGTTTGAAAGGTGAAGAACAGAACATGCAGACTGGTGAGAGGATGGCTTTTTTATGTCAGTCTTCCCTATGTCAAACACAGGAGCCTAATTCCAGTGGTTAGTTAGTCCCAGGTGGAATAGAACAAAGCCATAGAATGAATGAGAAATGTATATAAATTCCATATACTCAATGGGTCGATTTTAGTTGGAGCTAACAATTGAATTTAGGCCAAGAAGGTAAATGATAAGAATGTATCTAGACTACACGGTTGGAGCAGTTTGAATCCACTTTATCTGTCATATCTCCATCGTACAGTATCTTTTTGTAGAGATTTGTAGTTTAAAGGGAGTAACTTAGATTTCTTGCTCTGAGGAATTTGAGGGAATATGATTCAAAAAGTAACTTTTCCAAATCTCTAAGATTGTACTTCATACATTCTCATCCCACGTCACTATGCTATGACAATAGCTGCCATGGATTTAAGATAGCAGACTTTTCTTCATTGCCTTTTTTAGCGTTCAGAAGACTAGAATGAGTTTCCTTGGTTGTCAGAGATGAAGTGCTGTTGCCTACACAACATAGATCATTATCACCAGGGGTCTTTCTCCCTCTTTTTGCCCTTACATCCATTTTTTCCCTTTACAAAAATGTTTTCTGAAAAGGGCTATCAAGGATGTCTGTTGACTGCTCTATCTGAACATATAACTGCAACCTCTCACAAAAGACCTTAGAATTCATTGGGTCCTCCAGACAAGGAAGCAGCCAGTCAAGAATGAGACTATGGCGGGATACACACCGCCATTTAGTACGTATAGAATACGTACTAGGGTTAGGAAGGGGCGGTGCTTCCGCACCCCCCTAACCCTAGTACGTATTCTATACGGACAAGATGGCGGCGCCCCTTCCACATGGGCGCCGCCATCTTTGCGTATCGGACGCTGAGCGTCCGTACGCGTCGCGCCGCTTGTGACGTAGCGAGCGCGCCCCTGGCGCCTCGCTACGTCGCAAACGCGACGGTAAAAGAAGCTCCATTTTGGAGCTTCTTTTTCGGTCCGCGCGGGAGTCGGGCCGTCTGAAGGCTCCGGCTCCCCCGCGGACCTACTGGCGGCGGCGGCAGACCGCCGCAAAGCGGCGGTATGTACCCCGCCTACGTGTGAAAGGGATCTAGGAGTCCTAGTACAGCAAAAGGTGAACATGAGTCAACAGCGCAACATGGCAGCTAAAAAGGACAATGCTTTTTTAGGCTGCATCAATAGAGGTATAGTATCTAGATTAAGGGAAGTAATAGTGCCCCTCTATTCTGCTCTGGTCAGGCCCCACCTGGAATACTGTGTCCAGTTCTGGGTCCCACAATTCAAAAAGGATATGGAAAAACTGGAGCGTGTCCAAAGGAGGGCGACCAAAATAGTGAAGGGCCTGGAAACCATGTCCTATGATGGGGAGATGGGGACTTTGAGAGATGGGGATGTTTAGTCTGGAAAAGAGAAGGTTAAGAGGTGATATGATAGCCCTGTTTAAATACTTAAAGGGATGTCATATCTGCTGCTCCAGAGATTAGGACCAGAGACAATGGGTGCAAGCTCCAGGAAAAGAGATTCCACCTCAACATTAGGAGGAACTTCCTGACAGTAAGAGATGTTCGACAGAGGAACACACTCCCTCGGAGAGTGATGGAGTCTCCTTCTTTGGAGGCCTTTAAAAAGAGGCTGGACAGCCGTCCACATCTGTTGGGAGTGATTTGATTGTGATTTCCTCCATGGCAGGGGGTTGGACTGGATGGTCCTTGTGGTCTCTTCCAACTCTATGATTCTGTGAATAATATTGTTCCCCATAATGTGCTTGGGAGGACTGGGGCTGAGTGAGAGTCCATCCAATGTGTCTTTGGAAGAGACAAGGTTTGAAACCAGGGAAATTCCTGATCCATAGCTCAGTCTCCTACCCCTTAGTCCTTAAGAGCAAAATTACATGGCCAAAATATGTAGCAAGCAGTTTAGTTTAGTAGTTCTTTCTTTTATTCACAGCTAAGTAGCCAGGGTCCCAAAGCATACTGGCAGTACCATAGGATAGGGCTTAAGCTGTAAATTTCCATAATGAATTTCTATAACTTAATTCCATTATTATAGGGGATTTATAAAACAAACAACAAACAACATAGACGTTATATTGGCACAAGTGGATCACCCGCTCTTATTATAAAGCAGTCCCAAACACATGGCAGACTGTTCCTGTTAAACAAAATGATCCTATTTTTCTCTTCTTCTAGACCCAAGGTGCATGTTGTGTCCCACAACCTGGCATTTGATTGGTGTTACCTGCTACTACATTTCAAGAGGCCTTAAGTCTTGGCATGAAAGTAAGCGGTTTTGTGATTCAAGGAATTCCACTCTTCTTATCATAAATGAGGACAAAATATTGGTAAGCCTCTCTCATTTGTTTTATTACTTATTTTAAAGTGGTCTCCAGCTCTTTTGCCTGCAGAGAAATCTTTAGAAAAGTGGGCTGCTTTTACTCAAAGCTCAGAACATGTGTGCATTTAGGAGCTGGGTGGAAACTTACAAGCAGATATTTTACAAGGAAAGTCAGGCCTTCCCTCACTCACTGGTTCTCTGTTTAAAAGAGGTTTTAACTGCATGTTTCCAATCTATGGGGGCCTTATCAAGAAAAAAGAGGACACGGAGAACAATAATAATGCTAGTGAGAATAGTATTTGAAGCCAATGGAGTGTCCAAAACTTGCAACATGTATTTAGTGCATTTTGGCTGGCCAATAAAAGTATCACTCTTTTGTGGATTTCGAATGTTATTGTATTTTACAAAATTATTGTTGTTATTGTTATTATTGGTTTCAGAGAAATTTGGACAATCAATGATTCAGAGTCTACCCAAGAATCGAATATCATTAAATAATGTTTATACTCCACGTAATGTCACTTTTTGCAGTGCTGCTGTTATCTTGTCTATAGCAATTTCATTCAGATGTTTTGCAAGTTTGTGTGGAATTGCACCCATCACCATAGCACTCACCATCATTAGTTTCCCCCCACTTTTTCCTAAGCTGCTGGCCTTCCAACTGTAGGTCATTTTCCTCTCTTTGTTTTCTGTGTCCAGTTGATAATCCAAATGTTCTTTTTCTCACAGTTATGTTTGGCATTCTCTAATAGTTTAGCAGTTTGAACAACTTTTTTCAATTATAGTTCTTTGCAAATCGTAATTTATATGTTTTGCACAGTCCCACTGCAGCCATTTCATCATGACATTTCTTATATTTAGCCCACGCAGTCTTGCTACATAAACTAATAACATGATAAATAGTCTAATATTTTTGGTACAGATGATATTTACTTGTTGTCAAGTTATTTCTGATTTATGGTAACACAAAGGCAAATCTATCTTGGAGTTTTCTTAACAGAGATTTTTGGGATTTTTTGGGCTATGTGGCCATTTTCTAGAAGAGTTTCTTCCTGATGTTTTGCCAGCATCTGTGGCTGGCATCTTCAGAGAATACTTCCATTCCAGTATTCTCTGAAGATGCCAACCACAGATGCTGGCAAAACATCAGGAAGAAACTCTTCTAGAACATGGCCACACAGCCCAAAAACCCACAAAAAACTATGGATGCCGGCCATGAAAGCCTTTGACTTCACATTGGAAATTTCTTGACAGAATTTGTTCAGAGGGGGTATTTGTCTCCCTCTGAGGCTGAGAGAGTGTGAATCACATAGAGTCACCAAGTTGGTTTCCATGGCCAAGTGCGGATTCAAACCTTTCTCTCCAGAGCCCTAGTTCAACACTCAAACCAATACACCACTCTGGCTCTTGATTTTGTCTATAGAAATTTCATTTAGATGTTCAATTAGTTGTTTCAACATGGAGAAATGTAAGGTACTGCACTTAGGGTGGGAAAATGAAATGCACAGATATAGGATGGGGGACAATTGGCTGAACGAGATTATGTGTGAAAGGGATCTGGGAGTCCAAGTAGACCACAAGTTGAATATGAGTCAGCAGCGCGATATGACAGCTAAAAAGGCCAATGCAATTTTAGGCTGCATCAATAAAAGTATGGTGTTTAGATCAAGAGAAGTAATAGTGCCACTGTATTCTGCTCTGGTCAGGCCCCACCTGCAATATTGTGTCCAGTTCTGGGCACCACAATTCAAAAAGGACATTGAGAAACTGGAGCGTGTCCAAAGAAGGGTGACTAAAATGGTGAAGGGCCTGAAAACCATGCCCTATGAGGAACGACTTAAGGAGCTGGGGATGTTTAACCCCGAGAAGAGAAGGTTAAGGGGTGATATGATAGCCCTGTTTAAATATTTGAAGGGATCTTATATTGAGGAGGGAGCAAGCTTGTTTTCTGCTGCTCCAGAGAACAGGACCCAGAGCAATGGATCCAAGCTGCAGGAAAAGAGATTCCACCTCAACATGAGGAGGAACTTCCTGACAGTAAGGGCTGTTCAATAGAGGAACACACTCCTTCCTCTGAGTGTAGTGGAGTCTCCTTCCTTAGAGGTCTTTAAACAGAGGCTGGATGGCCATCTGTGAATGGGGATGCTTTGACTGAGAGTTCCTGCATGGCAGAATGGGGCTTGACTGGATGGCCCTAGTGGTCTCCTGCAGCTCTATGATTCTAGGATTCTAGGCTTATACAAATTATCTTAAATTGTGATTTTTAAATGATGAATTTTAAATGTGGATTGTTTTAATATGTATATAGCTTATTTATTCTTTTAAACTGATATGTTTTAACTGATGTGGCATATCTGTTAATTGTTGTTGTTCACCAGCACAATCCATGGGGAGAGGTGAATAAGAAATTAATAAAATAATAATAATAAGTGGGAACTGATAGGACTGGAGCCAGAAATGGGCAGGGCAACATCTGTTTGAGTCTTGACCATAGTAGTGTTGGCATTTTGAATTACTATAAGGATGTAGCTGATGAAATCTTCAAGGATGAAATGGAGACTATAATCCCCGGGGTCTTCTGTCTTACTCTACTATTCATCTTATCATCACTCCTTATCCACTTTATGGAATGTTTATTATTCAGGAACTTGATGTTTTTCCATCAGTGGGGGATTTATGGCTCTCTAAAAATCAACGTTTGATATGAAAGCCTCAGGACTT
This sequence comes from Sceloporus occidentalis, assembly GCA_023333645.1. Lineage (NCBI taxonomy): Eukaryota > Metazoa > Chordata > Lepidosauria > Squamata > Phrynosomatidae > Sceloporus > Sceloporus occidentalis. Next base: position 223,097,451 of record JALMGF010000001.1, read on the forward strand.
CCCCATGATATTTGAAAAATAAAATAAAAAATAAAACTTGGCATTTCAGTTGGGAACCTTTCCCAATGGATCCTATGGAGTATTAGCTCTATGTATTGCTACAGCTATGTTATATTATATCATGGTTTATGCCAATTGTTCCTGTCATATATAATGGATGAATATGGCTATACATTCTTTGATATGATTTCATTGTGATCTTGTTATAATCGAATGTAACTTTACACTAACACATATTATCCTATAGTGTACATCTGTTTCTGTTTAGTATTTGTTGTTGTCACTAGGGGATTATGGTGGTTTTCTTTTTGTGGACAAACAGATTACTACCAGTACTCTTTGGTCAGAGCTCTGAACATGCAAAGGACTTTTGACCCACTCCATTCATTTCCCCTGCTCTGTTTGTTTCTTGTCATCACCAATTCTATGTTTTCTCCCCATACTTTGCTTAAATGTAAACCACTAACTGCTTGCAGAGGTACTTGCCCCCTCCTTTGTGTCACACTGTTCTTCTCAGTTCCCCTTTTCCTTTTTGACTTCCTCCTCTCGTTTTGGGCATCCACTTCCTCCAGCCATTTGCTTTGATTTTGTTTCCCTTTTTTGGGGAAATTATGTACATGAAAATCATTTGAAGCTTACTTTGTTGCTCTTTCCATTCTCACCTCCTTCAACCACAATGAAGAAAACTCTTCAAAAAAATGGACTCAACACAAATAGTTGGATTGGAATACATGAGGATAAAAGTGGCCAGTGGATCTGGGCCAATGGAACACATATTGCAGAACTACCCAAAGGGTAAGTTTGGGTCCTTTTAAAGTTTACCAATCTGCAGTTTAATTCTCACAGTAGAACTCTCGTGGTCTGAATTCTGATATCTGAATTCTGAATTTAAAAAAGCAGCAATGCCTTGGCGTTAAAAAGAACCATGAGCAGCTGAAGAAAATGAAACTTAAAGGTTTGGACAATTTGCTAGACAGGAGAAAGAATTCTAATGTATCTGGACAGGGGAGGCCCACGTCCCAACAATGCCTTAGTTGAATAAGTGTTGGCCCCATACCACTGAGAGATTGTGTTAAAAAGGAAGTGGAGAGAAACCATCAGAATTGTATTGACATAACTGGCTATGTGGCTCACTATGTAGACTGGATTTTTGTGTATACGAGAAAGGCCTGTCCACATAGTGAGTCACCTGGATGGCTGTTTGGTGAAACCATTAAATTCTGGTGCTTTCCTTCCACTTCCTAGCTCCCAGAAATTTGCAACCCACTTCATCTGCATTAACTGATTAAAAAATCCTGTCCTCAACCGGCAAAGAGAGAAGGCCACAAGTGTGTGCCCATACAGGCTCCCAAGCATTCCTGCAGCACTATTGTACAGGGTTCCATTGCAGAGCCCTCCTGGCACAGCCCTTACAATTCTGTGCAAGTAACTCCATCATCAGCAAGGTTCAAAATTTTTACTTGTGTTTTCAATAGGCTTTGGTTCACTTGGTTGTTGTATTAAACAATAAAAAATGTTTTTGCAGAGTATGTACTACATATGCAAAACCTTATTAGATAAACCTTGTTCTTCCTCCCTAGGCTTAAGGTCTGGAACACTGAAAACACAGAAGAATGTGCCTATCTCTACAGCTATCGGGCCATGTACGTTGAAACATGTGATAAAAAATATCAGTGGATATGTGAAAAGGCAGGCATTGAACTGGCCTAAGAAGGAGAAGTCACATCTGCAAGCATAGTGTTCCCTTATTGACATGTTATTGCTGATTAATAACAGTAAGGAAGGGCCCACTGAACTTGCATCTATTTGGACAATGTATTTGTTGTCACTTAACAGCTTGATGGTCTGCCTGCTTGTTCCGAAGTCTAATACTCTTTGTTTGGCAAGGCTTAGTCCAAGAAAAATGAGCAGTACTGAGGTCAAAATTGTACTGCTGATCTTTAATGTTGGATATCACTTTGAGGGCCTTGGGGCATAGAAGCCCCCTGTAAATAGTATACACGCACAAATAATAAGACTCCAAAAAAGTAGCTTTTATTTCCTTTTTAATTACATTGTGATAGAGAGTTTGTCCAGCCTTTAGAGATCCTGATGGATCCTGACTAAGGAGGAAAGCCACCAATGGCTTGAAGAAACAAACTAAAAGCTTTATTATAAGAAGTACACTCTGAGACAGGAAAATTACTCAGTTAAGAAAATAACTTCAATTATATTTTCTTTCAATCTGTATTCCAAGATGTCTCCTAGCTGTTTCACTTCCTTGCATAAATGATCTATGACTTTCCCACTGCCTTCCCTTTCCTCACAACAAACAATCAGATCATCAATATAGGTCATAATAAATAGCTGCTTGCTGTTTTTGTATCTTGATTACAGGCTTCTATTAGCCTTTCCTGGGATGAATCCCTTCTCAAGGAGTCTCTTATTCTATTTCTTATTCCATGTTCTGGCAGCATGTTTTAATCCATAAATGATTTTCTGATTATTATTTTTTTAACTTCAAATCCAGGAGGTTGCTCCATGTAAATGTCATCTCCTAATTCTCCATGAAGAAAGGCAATCTTTATGTCTAAATGTTCAACAAACAGTGGGCCCCTGGAATCTACTAGGATTGGTTCCAGAACCCCTCATGGATACCAAAATTCATGGATGCTCAAGTGCCATTATATACAGTGGCATAGTTAAATTGTGTCTCTGATATAAAATGGCAAAATCAATGTTTGCTTTTTGCAACTTTTTTGTAAATATTTTCAAGTCATAGAATCATAGAATTGTAGAGTTGGAAGAGACCACAAGGGCCATCCAGTCCAACCAGGAACTCTCAGTCAAAGGCATACCCGACAGATGGCCATCCAGCCTCTGCTTAGAGACCTTCAAGGAGAGAGACTCCACTACACTCTGAGGGAGTGTCTTCCACTGTCAAACAGCCCTCACTGTCAGGAAGTTCCTCCTAATGTTGAGCTGGAATCTCTTTTCCTGCAGCTTGGATCCATTGTTCCTGGTCTTGTTCTCTGGAGCAGCAGAAAACAAGCTTGCTCCCTCCTCAACCTGACATCCCTTCAAATATTTAAACAGGGCTATCATATCACCTCTTAACTTTCTCTTCTCCAGGCTAAACATCCCCAGCTCCCTAAGTCATTCCTCATAGGGCAAGGTTTCCAGACTCTTCACCATTTTAGTCACCCTCCTTTGGACACGCTCCAGTTTCTCAATATCCTTTTAAAATTGTGGTGCCCACACTGGACACAATATTCCAGGTGGGGTCTGACCAAAGCAGAATAGAGTGGCACTATTACTTCTCTTGCTCTAGACACTATACCTTTATTGATGCAGCCTAAAATTGCACTGGCCTTTTTAGCTGCCACATCGCACTGTTGACTCATGTTCAATTTGTGGTCTACTTGGACTCCCAGTTCCCTTTCACATGTAGTTTCATTCAACAAGGTGTCCACCATCCTATATCTGTGCATTTCATTTTTCTGCCCTAAGTGCAGTACCTTACATTTCTCCGTGTTGAATTTCATTTTGTTAGCTTTGTCCCAGCTTTCTAGTCTATTCAGGTCACTTTGAATTTTGATCCTGTCCTCTGAGCTACTCCTTCTAATTTGGTGTCATCTGCAGATTTGATGAGTATGCCCCCAATTTTGTCCTCCAAGTCATTGATAAAGATGTTGAACAGCACTGGCCCCAGGACAGAACCCCACTGGTCACTTCTCTCCAGGATGAAAAGGAGCCATTGTTGAGCACCCTTTGGGTTTGGCCGGTCAACCAGTTACAAATCCATGTAACAGTTGGTTGAATCCATGGATGCAAAATCTGTGGATATGTACAACTGAGTGTACAACCTTTTTCCTACTGTAATGTATAAGAGCATTCTCATGGTAGTGTGTTTTACAACTGGTACAAAGGTCTGATCATAGTCTTCTCCCAACTCTTGTTTGGAGAAGACTATGACAAACAATATAGTTTTGTATCTCTGAATTTCTTCTTGTGCATCATGTTTGATGTTGAAGTCCAACTTACATCCTACAGTATTCTTTTCCTGTGGAAGTTCTGTAAAGGTCCAAGTTTTGTTCTTGCATAGAAACTCAATTACTTCTGCTGCAGCTTTTCTCCATTTGTCTCTTTCATCTACTGGAATTTTATCTAATTCAGCCCATATAGTGCCATCTGGTGCTTCTTCCAGTTTTGCAAGGTAAGAAAGATGTTTGGGTGGTTTTCCTGTATTAGGTCTATGTTAATATCTGAGTTGCACTTCTGCACTCCCTTTTTATCTGTTAGGTGCTTTGACTGCTTTATTGGTAATCTTCAATGTTACGCTGGGTTCTTACTCTTTATAATCAAGAACTGGAGTAGAGATTTTGCCATCTATCACTACTTCTGTGCTTGGTCTCTCTCTTTCTTTCTCTCACTCTCATCAAAGTACACTACTCTTGCTATGACACTCTTTTCATAATTTGGGCATCTGTAGCCTTTATTTCCTGGTGCATATCCCACAAATATATTGACTTCTTTTTTGTTGTCAAATTTGCTTCTTTTCTCTTCTGGGTTATATACATAGGTCTTGGACCTGAACACTCTCAGATGTCCCACATTTGGCTTCTGTCCATTCCATAACTCAAAAGGTATGACCCTTTTAGTTTAAGTTAGTAATCAGTCTTGCAGGTAGGTCTCTGTTACTGCTGCCTCTCCCCAAAGTCTTATTGGCAGTCTTGAATCTAGAATTGAGCATCTTGCCATTTCAGTTAGAGTGCGACTTTTCCTTTTTGCCACTCCATTCTGTTCTGGGAAATAAGGGACAGTTGTCTCATGTTTAATGCCTTGCTTTCTTATGAAGTCATTTATTAAGCTTCCTGTGAATTTGCCATTATTTACTGTTCTGACAATGTGTGACTTTCTGTTAAATTTATTGCTCACTGATGGCACATAATCTTGTAACTTGGCATTTTTGACTGATCAGTAACGATTGCATATTTGCACATCTAAGACATCATATCTAATTGCATATGATTGCATATCTTATTGCATTTTCTGAAACTGAGCTTTCAAAGTCATCACCAAAGTGTCAACCTTTTTTGATAATCCCTTAAAAACGGATGGATTGATTAATTGCTCATCCAATGTCAATTTTATATTCCTCAGCTCATAAGTTATATCCTTTATATTTGACAAATACTCTTGAACTGTTTTATCAGGTTCCAACTGGTTTTTTTTAATTATAACACAGATTATTAACACAGATTATTGGCCCTGTTCATGTATTCATTCAATAAATGTAAGGAACTATATATAACACACACACACATATCTTTGTATGTATGTGTGTGCACACACAGGTATAATTACATGTGCATACATACAAACACTATTTCTGATCAAAGTCCCCAGACTGGAATCAATGAAGAGCATTGTGGCTGAGGTTATCATCTAATTTATGGCCAGGTTTAAGTTGGTTTGCCATTTTCTCACAGATGCAAAACCGGTATCCCAGACAATCTGAAGCAATTAGATTCCCACCCTGAATAGATACACAGATGGGATAATTGCTGGATCCAGTATCAGGAATGTTAAACCTACAAGAGAAAGTTATTATTAGTATATACTAAATATGTTGCATTAGAATTTCAGATCCATATTGAGAGGGAAAAAGCACTTTCAAGGTCATCTAACCCTGTTGAACTGGGGCAAGTTTTGACATTATCATCAGTAGCTTGCCCCAACCTGATTCCCTGTTTTGGAATACAAAGCCCATCACCCCACCCAACACATGAGGTCATCATGCTGGAACATGGAATATTTTTTCAAAATATGGCTCATATAATTCTTATGAATTTCATTGGCGCTTCAACAGGAATAGTTTATAGAAGACAACGTTCAGGCATCCGAATGGGCCAGAAAGCTGGATTAAAGGCCCAAACAGATCTCTGAAGCACCATGCCCACATACAACCTGGCATACAAAATAATATGGGCTGAAAATGTTGCTGAACGGCAACCCTCAGCATCCTTAGTCATCATAGTGTGTGATGAGGGATGCTGGGAGCTGCCACTTGGCAAAATTTGAAGGCAACTGTGTTCCAACAAGTGCCTAAAATTGTGTAAAATTAGATTATGTTCATGGATGCAACATCTGTCAATTACTTTATAACATTTTATGTAATAATAAATTACAAAGACCCACTGCTGCAGGTGATTTTTTTTTCTAATGTTTTAAAATGTTGCATGCCAGGGATAGGGAATTCCCAGTATTTTTATCTTTCATATTGTATGCTGATAAAGCATGGAGAATGTATGGCTTTCAGTTGTTCTTGGATTGAAACTCACTATGTCTCCTCACTATGGGGACTGATGGGAACTTCTGGTGGGCCACAAGAGTTGCCAATGACAGCTGAAGAGGCTAGAAGCCAGGGGAGTCACTACGGTTGTACAGAGTGTGCAGTCCACACCAGGTGGCGCCGTAAGTGGGGTGATACCGCTGCTCCCCAAACGTCTGCCCCTTGGCAGATATGGGCTGTGATGTTCACTTGCATCCCTTTAAAATGCTGAAGTGACGGTGTGAGTGGGGCAAGGCTCACTGGGAGAAGTAAGAAGAGGCCCTTTCTCCTCCCTTTTCAAAAATTAAATTCATATAATATTTTCTTTAAACCATCACATCTTATCAAATTTTCACTTTAACCACATGAAACTACATTCAGACCTTCATACCTGTGGGGAATCCATTCTAGATCCCCACACGGATATGAAAAAATGCAGCATCTCATGTCCCATTGTGTATAATGATGCCACGCTGTGCATGCAGCCACTGTCACGGCTGCATGTACATGCCACGATTTGGGACAATGCCTGTGGATGTTGAAATCCACAGATGATAAGCCCGGAGATGATGAGGTCCCACTATATGTACATGTCAATACATTTCGGTGATGTGTATAATATTGTAATCTAAAGGCATACTTTTAATTTTGCTGGTTGTTTTTATAAACCTGTTATAGCCCTGTGATATTCAGGGAAAGGCTTTCTCTCGATCCCACCACCATTCCAGGCTTGCTTGGTGAGGTCACGAGAGATAGCCTTCTTGGTGGCTGCTTCCAACCTCTGGAACCTCCTTCCATGGGAGGCTAAGCTGTCCCCTCCCTGTTTGCCTTTCGCCGAAAAGCAAAAACCATTTTAATTAAGGCAGGCTTTTTAACATAAAAATCGTGACAGGGTAGTTTTATATGGGGTGTGTGTTTTAGTTATGTTTTAATTTTTGTATGTTTTTAATGTTAATTTTATACTGTTTTAAATAGATGATTTTAACTGTTTTTAAAATTTTCACTGTAACGTTTTTTTTTAAAAAAATGTTTTTAACTTGTGAGCTGCCTTGGGTCCCTTTCCGGGAGAAAGGTGGCATAAAAATGAAATAAATAAATAAATAAGTCACAACTGTTATCATTACATTCAGTGACATGTGGGAATTATAATTATAGTACAAAAAACATAACTAAGGATTTTGTATGGTGTGGTATAGGAGAAGGTCTGGGGTGGGGGGTGGGGATGGGTGGGTGGGTGACACCATAAATTTCTGCATTGGGTGATGCCCACTGTAGTGATGTCACTACTAGAAGCATCAAAGTCATAGTAAAAATCAGAATTATTCAAATTTCATTTAGTACTTCTGAATTGCTTTTTTCAAGTACAAAGAACTTACAAGTCAGTAATGAAGGTACTGTTGTCCTCCCATAACCAAGGCCCACCAGCTCTGCTGCGGAATAAACCGATCCAATAAGAATTGTAGGACTGGGCTGACTCAAGTATGAACTCCTGGATGGAAACACAAGAAGGGCCCAAATTACATTTCTAGGAGGCAGGGGAGGGAGACGCAACTAGCAAATAGAAGGATACAAACATCTTCATCCGTTCTCATAAAAAGCAACTAGGACCACATTATTTTTGTTTAGTTTTGTGTCACAATATCTTTTACCTTCACACTGTTGAGCACCTTACATACATCTGGTGATAATGCCAATTAATTTGATTCCAATTCCAGGTAATAACACAGAAAAAAATATGGAAAAGTTAGAACTGTGTAAATATCTCTGCAGGGCAGTATAAGCTGCACTAATCATTAGCATGGTCAATGTCTATGAAATATCTTAGAGAAACTATGCAAGTCATGTTTACCTTTTGCATCCACACTGCTTTTGGTGAGTAATTATGCCCATCTTTAGACTCTGCGAGGTGCTGCTCAGCAATTTATATAACCAAGGCCCTTTCATACTGTAGTAGCAAGTAGCATGTACATTTCTATACAACTTATCAGTGCACCCCCTGAGCGGTTTACAAAGTGTAAGCTAATTGCCCCCAACAATCTGGGTACTCATTTTAGCGACCTCAGAAGGATGGAAACCTGAGTCGAGATTGAGCCCCTGGGCTGGTATTGAACTCACAACCTTATGGTTTGTAAGTGAGTGGCTGTAGTACAGGTATTTAACCACCATTTAACCTAAACAATTATAGCACTATGATTCCACTTTAACTGTTCATTTGTGTATTGCAGGGGGGGGAGGGAGATATACATTCTTTACCAGCTCTTCCTTAGTCTCTATTTTAAGAAGCCTGGAGTTAAGGGTAATGCACTGAGTTTTGCTTTCTTCCCATGTGTTCCACTTGGCTGAAAGGAAATAGCAATTCTCTCCACGCTGCAGCCACTTTTCTGGGCAAGGGCTGCATTGGCGACCTGTGAAATAAAATGAAATGAAAGACTGTGGACATTTCTCCAGACACAGCAACAGCAGTCGTCACAATTCTCTTGCAAGTTTAATGGGAGAGCACGAGAGAACAGAGTTGGCCAAAACATATCTACTGGCATTAACTCATTTGGTTGAGATTTGGTTGAGATTGTGTATTTAGATAGGTTCAGCCAGTTAATGCACAACTATCTTACTTGTTCTGATTTTATTTTATAGAGTGCAGTAATGCTCACACAATTATACCTTAAACCCAAGTTCCATTGTTGTTTACCTCTGTGGTTTGACAGTTGCTGCAGAGTCTCTGAAAGGTTTTGATTCTTGGCCTGGAGAACATCCAGCTTTGTGAGAAGGTTTTCTAGCATCTCCTTCTGCAGGGTCAGGTTGTCATTCTGACTGCTCATTTTCTGGAATGCCTTCATAGCTTCAAACCACAACAAAGTTAAAATTAATTCCCCCATAGAGCAGTAGCTTGCTGAGCCACACAAGAATACAGGTGTGCATCTAATTTCTGAAGGCTACCAAGGTGACTTGCATGTCCAGGCAGCAAAAATTAGCAACATGAAAGCATTTCCATCCTCTGCAACTGCTCCTCCCAAGAAAATACAAACAAACCCTGCTTGACTCTCCTCCTTCTCTTTTACCTCCTGACAGACTAGGAGGGAGGGAGGAGAAAAAAGAGACTGGTGATGATCACAGAATCATAGAGCCATAGAGTTGGAAGAGACCACAGGGCCATCCGGTCCAACCCCCTGACATGCAAGAACTCACAATCAAAGCACACACACACCCAACAAATGGGGATGACCATCCAGCCTCTGTTTAAAAACCTTTAGAGAAGGAGACCCCACCACATTCCAAGGGAATGTATTCTACTGTTGAACAGCTCTTACTATCAGGAAGTTCCTCCTAATATTCAGTGGAATCTCTTTACCTGTCGCTTCCATCGATTGTTCCGGGTCCTATTCTCTGGAGCAGCAGAAAACAAGCTTGCTCCATCCTCAACATGACATCCCTTCAAATACTTAAACAGGGCTATCATATCACCTCTTAACCATCCCTTCTCCGGGCTAAACATATCCAGTTGTTCCTCATAGGGCATGGTTTCCAGACCCTTCACCGTTTTAGCTGTCCTCATATGTAGTCTCCTTAAGTCCCCCATCCTATATCTATGCATTTCATTTTTCCAGCCTAAGTGCCAGTATCTTGCATTTCTCCATGCTGAAATTCATTTTGTTAGCTTTGGCCTACCTTTTTAATCTATTGAGGTCATTTTGAATTTAGAACCTGTCCTCTGGGGTATTAGCTACTCCTCCTAATTTGGTGTCATCTGCAAATTTGATAAGCATGCCCTCTATTCTTTCATCCAAGTCATTGATAAAGATATTGAATAGCACTGGGCCCAGGACAGAGCCCTGTGGGACCCCACTGGCCACTTCTCTCCAGGATGAAAAGAAGCCATTGTTGAGCACCCTTTTTGTTCGGCTGGTCAACCAATTACAAATTCATATAAGAATTGCCTTGCCTAGCCCACATTTTACAAGCTTGTTTGCTTCATGGGGAACCTTGTCAAAGGCCTTACTTTGATGAGATGAGGGATGACGAGACAAGATGGTGAGAGGGAAATTTGAAAAATGAAAGAGGACATGAGGAGATAGAGAAATGTTTCCTGAAGATATTGGACCTAACAGGAGCTTTCCAAAAACTTGGAAGCTACAGGTTACTAATAACAAATAACAGGAGCAAGTTTTTTCCAAGTTCTAAACTTTCCTCTCAATGAAAATAACTAGTTGAGCCCGCTATTTTGCAGGAGGTAGGGAACATATGGTGATAATGGGGGTGCAGCTTTCCAGAATTCTGTCGGGAGCCAGTCTTTTAGGGCTGCTGAAAATGTGAGATGATGTGATGTGACACATTATCATGCTATGAGTCCTTGTCCCAAGAGGGAAGTCAATGAAGTGGGGAGATACATGAAGCCTGAAGTATAAAGAGAAAAAAAGAGGAAACATGAAATGGACACACTTGAAAATTGCAGCCTGTTTATGTTGTTGTTGTGTGCCTTTATTTCTTCCCAACTTATGGTGACCCTATCATCAGGTTTTCTTGGCAAATTTCTTCAGAGGGGGTTTGCCACTGCCATCCTCTAAGGCTGAGAACATGTGACCTGGCCAAGGTCATCCACTGATTAACATGGCTGAACCTGTTTATTTTAATATAATAATAATAATAATAATAATAATAATAATAAACTTTTTATTTGTATACCGCCTTTCCTCCAGATCTAAGCGGTTCACATATCATAGCTGTAACATATTAACAATACAGTACAATACGTCAAAAATTTTATACAGATTAAAAACCTTAAAAACAATACACCAAACAGTCACGCTATCAGTTTTGGCTAGGCACCCTGGTCTTATTGGGGTGTAATATTATATAGAGTTAAAAGGATATGCTAACTGAAAAAGATGGGTTTTCAGTGCCTTTTTAAAGGCTTCCGATGTGGGGCTGAGTCTGATCTCTTCCGGGAGTGCATTCCAATGGGGTGGAGCTATTGCCTTGTAGGCTCTCTGGTGAGTTGATGTCAATCTCACTCTGGGGTATTCGAGCAAATATTTCCCCGTTGTTTTGAGAGTGCGGGGTGGATTATGTAGGGAGAAGCGTTCCTTCAAGTAACTCGGGCCCAAGCCATATAGGGCTTTATAGGTAATGACCAACACTTTGTATTGCGCCCGGAAGCTAATTGGCAGCCAGTGGAGAGATTTTAGTACAGGTGTTATATGGTCGGATCTTGAAGTTCCCACGACCAATCTGGCTGCAGCATTTTGGACCAGTTGAAGCTTCCATACCTGGTACAAAGGTAGCCCCATGTAGAGTGCATTACAGAAATCCAAGCGAGAGGTTACCAGTGCGTGTACTACTGTTTCAAGGTCCTTTCGGTCCAGACAGGGACATAGCTGGCGTATCAGACAAAGCTGGTACTAAGCACTCCTGGCCATCGCATCTACTTGAGATGATAACTGCAGAGATGAGTCCAGGAGTACTCCCAAACTGCGGACTTTATCCTTTAGGGGGAGCGTAACCCCGTCAAGGATAGGATGACAAATTTCCCTGTCTGGACTTGGGGTACCTATTATGAGTACCTCTGTTTTCTCTGGATTCAGCTTGAGTTTGTTTTCCCTCATCCAGCCCATTACTGACCCCAGGCAGGCGTCCAGAGGAGAGATGCCATCCTTAGTCACTGTATCAGTCGGAGACATGGAGAGGTAGATCTGGGTGTCATCAGCATACTGATAACACCGTGCTCCATATATCTGTTATAAGGCAACTTTATTCTTATATTCTGGAGTACTGGTTGATTGATAAGATATTGTTCCTGCATTGGGCAACCTAAGCTCTCAGCCTAGACTGGAAATGGCTTCCCAACATTAGAATGAAGGAGACCTTCAGGTCCAAAAGCTAAAAACAACCTTGCTCTTGACTACTGTTGCTTCCTTTTCAGAATTAACAGATTTTCTATTCCCATTCCAACTGGTTAAAAGCATGCCGTATATACTTGACTATAAGTTGACCTCATGTATAAGTTGAGGACAGGTTTTGGGGCCAAAATTATGAATGTTGATATGACTCATGGATAAGATGAGGATAAAACTTAGGGGCATGTAGCAAAGGATGTAAAGCATGAAGTTTATTGTCTTCATACATAAATGTATATTCATATCTTTATTCAGAGGTGCCACCATTGCCATTTTCCCACCCAAGCATTCAAAAAGCCCAGAAATGGCATTGTGCTGGAAAGAGTAGAGGGGGTTGGTACTCTTTTTGGGTGCTCCTGGGATGGACTAAGCTCTTACCTTTTGTAACTCTACTCAGAGATGGGAATGAGTTAAAATATAGTACTTACATTGACCCATAGATAAGTTGGCCCAGCTTTTGGGGGTCAATTTTTTGAATAAAATTTCTAGATTTAGACATGTGTATATACAGTAATCCAAAATAAACATAAAATAAAAGGTGATGAAATTGCTACTAGTTTGTAACTCTGCTGTGAGCGGGACAGGGAATCCACTTTGGGCTTTCCCCCCCAGATTTAAGCTCTCCAAAATATAGACCTCTGCTTCCATGATATTTTCATCACTACAAACCGCATCTTTAAAGTTCAGAGTGTTAGACTGTAGGTAAAACTTGGGCATAATCTTCCGTAGCAGCATTTTAAATGGTTTTAATTATATGGTGGTTGAATTACTTTTTAATTTTTGGGCTATGAATTTTTAATGATGTTTGTTTTGCCTTAGCTAGGATCATACATTGATCAGGATGGCAACTGCAGCTAAGGAATAGAAAACCAGGAATGGGGAGAACAGCTATGAAAGAACTGGAAAAAATTCTAAGGAGTCAAGACATGCAACTAAGCACTAAAATTAGAATCATTCAAACCATTGTATTCCCCATCACTTTGTACAGATGTGAGAGCTGGACAGTGAAGAAAGCAGATAGGAAGAAAATCAGTTCATTTGAGATGTGGTGCTGGAGAAGAGTGCTGAGGTTACCATAGACAGCCAAAAAGTCAAACAAATGGGTCCTTGATCAGACCAAAATGGAAATCTTCCTGGAAACCAAGATGATGAAACTGAAGCTATTAGACTTTGGTTACATCATGAGCAGCCAAGAGTCATTAGAAAACACAATGAGGCTGGGAAAGATAGAAGGCAGTAGAAAGAAAGGAAGAGCACATATCAGATGGATAGATTCAATAGGAGAGGTCACAGGCATGAATTTGCAGGGCCTGAGCAGAGAGGTGGAGGACAGAGGTCTTGGAGATGTCTCATCTACAGGGTTGCCATGACTCAGGGTTGACTCAAGATCAATTAACAACAACAAGAACAAGCTCGACTCAGGCTTGCATCCTTCCGAGGTTGCTAAAATGAGTACCCAGACTGTTGGGGGCAAATTAGCTTACTTGCTAATTAGCTTACTTGCTGTTTACCGCTATGATCTTTGGAATAGCGGTATATAAATAAAACAAATTATTATTATTATTAACAAGAACAACAACAAGCCTTCTTGAATCCCAGACTGGGTAAAATATATGATATTTGTTGCTATTGTTGCTGCTGCTGTTGTTATAAAAAACCCTAGAGGAAGCCATGCAACCATTTTTGCTCACTTCCTTAGGGGCATCGGATACTTACCCTTGAATCCCATAGTCCCAGCTGCTCCAAGCAGAACCAAGCATAATATCCCAAGAGAGACTGCTACAGATCGCCAATGGTGCTTTACTGTGGAAGATGCTGAATTAAAGCAAGAAATATAAATTGGATCCCTTTGTAATTTGATTTCAGGACAAAGCAGGCAAACCCCACTTATTTATTGCAAAGTGACACATCCCTCTGGCTTTCTAGTAATGAACTCTGGCAAACTCTGTGCTGGGGCGACAGCATGTGTGCCCACAGAGAAGGCGCTGAGTGCCACCTCTGGCATGCGTGCCATAGGTTCGCCACCACTGTCTTAAGATAATAACAATAAAAATGACTAAAGTCTAGCTTTGGTATAAAAAAAATATTGATTTGGACCATACATAAGTGGATAAGACCACCTTAAGGAGGAACCACCGAGGTTCTTAAATACAGTAAAAAATACATAAATCATTAATCGACCATTTAAAAAAAAAAGAATCAGTTGCACAATCATTTATTTGGGCTGGCTAAAGTAAATGTAAGTCATGAGATGCTTCCCTTTTTTTGGACTGGTTTGAAAAAGCCTAAAAACTAAAAAAACAAAAAAACAAAAACAACCTAAAATATTTTGACAAATTACATTTTATTTTTTTATTTAATTGTGGGATTTATATCCTGCCGCTCTCCCAAAATGGGGTTCAAGGCAGCTTAAATAATTTAAAAAGACAGAACTAACACATTAATTGCAAAAGTTAAAAATAATAATTAAATAATACTAATATTGAAACATAATTTAAAGTATATAGACGCAACGATGGTGGCTTACGTTTTTCTTTTTCTTTTTAATTTTTATTATTATAATAATAATAGACATACAAAATACAAATCACATAATCCAAAAAAAGGACAAAATTAACAAAACAATACATTCTTCCAAAAACATAAAACATAAAACACAATTATATCTAATTTTCATTTAACTTCTAACAAAAGACTTCCTCAAAGCTTTGTATTTAAATCCTCTCTTTAACATGCCTCATAAGTTTTTTTTTCATAATACAGTGGTACCTCGGGATACGAAATACCCAGGTTACGAAATTTTCGGGATACGAAAAAATCCCATAGGGAATTATTGTTCCGGGTTACGAATGTTTTTTCGGGTTACGAAAAAACTTTTGGTGCTTTTTTCGGCTTTTTCGCACGGAATCGCGGCTTTTCCCCATTAGCGCCTATGGCAATTCGGCTTACGAAGGCTTTTCGGGTTACGAAAGCGGCCGCGGAACGAATTAATTTCGTAACCCGAGGCACCACTGTAATTCTTATTTCTTCTTGATTCCAATCACGAATCCTTTTCTATATATCATATACTCTTTAATTTTTTAATCCAAGTCCAATTTTTTAAATCTTTTTAAACATTCCCATTCTTTCTCTCTTTCTTCCATTTTCAGATCACTCATACGTGCTGTAAGTATGTCCATTTCCATTGCCTCTGTTAGATTTTCTAGCCATTCCTCTATAGCAGGGGTCATTCGTGATCTCCAATATCTGGCAAAAGTAATTCTTGCTATTGTGATCATGTATAATATTAGTCTTCTAAATTTTTTTTCCATTTTTTTCTCTAATATACCCGTCATGTTTAAAAGAAACAACAAGGGGTTTAATGGTATTGCAGTATCTAATATTCTTGACATGGATTTCTGTATTTTCCCCCAATAATTTTTGGCCTCTTCACATTCCCACCATAAATGATAAAAAGTACCTCTTTTCTTTTCACATTTCCAACACATACCACTCCCGACTTTGTACATTTTATTTAATCTATTTGGAGATAAATACCATCGGTGTTGGATTTTGATATAATTTTCTTTATAGTTCTGACATAAAGTGAAGGAATGTGAATCTCGCCATGATTTTTCCCATAAATGCATTTCAATTGTTTCGCCTATATCCTGTGACCACTTTATCATACTTTTCTTTACAGTTTCAGATTCCAAATCTCTTTGTTTTAGTATTTTATAATATTTGGATATATGACCTTTTTTCCCATCAAATATAATGCTATCAATTTCGTTCTTTTCAGTTGTTAGTTCATGTTCTTTTTTATCAATTCTAAATTTTTCCATTAGTTGTCTTTGCAATAGCCAATTCCTGTTAGTCAACTTTTCTATTTCATCACTGGGTTTCATTACTAGTTTTCCTTTTTCATTATTTAATAGATCTTTATATGTTAACCAACATTGGGTTTTTTTTTGTTTAGTTCTTTTATAAAACGCCTCTTGGGCTGAGATCCATAATGGCCATTGATTATAGAACATTTTTTTAATTTTTAACCAAATCTTAAATAATGAATTTCTTATAAAATGATGGGAAAAGTCGGAGTTCGCATTTAGTTTTCCATACCAAAGAAATGCGTGAAACCCAAATCTCATTTTCGTACTCTCTAGTTCTAACAACTCCTCATTTCTTAAAAAAACCCATTCTTCAAGCCATTGTAGGCAAGCTGCATAGTATTATATTTTCAAGTTTGGTAAATTACAACCTCCTTTCTTTTTATCTTCTGTTAACAACTTCCACCCAATCCTTGCTTTCTTTCCCTGCCACACAAAATTGATAAGGGTTTTTTGCCATTTTTCAAAATATTTTTCTTTACACAGGATGGGTAGATTTTGAAATAGGAAAATGAGTCTCGGCAACACGTTCATCTTCAAAATTTCCATTCTTCCCAACAAGGAAAGATTCAGTTTTGACCATTTCATCATGTCTCTCTTGATCTCATTCCATACTTTTTCATAATTATTAGAGTAGAGATCTATATTCCTTTTTGTGAGATATACACCCAAATATTTAGCTTTTTTAACCACTTTAAATCCTGAAATATTGCTTAATTCTTTCTCTTCTGTTTCTGACATATTTTTGGTTATAATCGCTGTTTTACTTACATTAATCTTGAAGCCTGCCAATTCGCCATAAATATAGGCTTACGTTTTTCAAAGTAACTGTCTAGAACATCCCCTAATGATTTTTAAAATTAAAAGAAGACTCTGCTAGTGAATTGAACATGGCCTTTCAGCTTGAAAAATTGCACAGTTTTGTACTGGCGTAGAGGGTGGGCTGAGGAAATAATGTTGGCCTAGGAGGGAGAAAATGAAGAACGAGGGGGGAGAGAAGAAAATGTGTGCAAGTCCTCCCCAAAATCCGAAAATTTCATATACTTGAGGCATGGCACTTAATGTGGAATCAGAGTGAAAGGACCCTAGAATGCTCTATCCGAAAGAGAAAAACTTCCAGGTGTGAAAATAGACCTACAAATCACATGCAGATAAAACTTCAGATGTATCAGATCTGTGTCAAAACAGCTGAATTTGACAACTTGCCACACATTCATTACCTTTGCTTTTGGTTTGCTGGAACTCCTCATTCTTGTTCTTTGCCAGTGTAATGAACTTCAGGTCAGCATAAGTCACTTCTTCAGCCATCTCTAGCATGATTTCTAAGTAAACTCACCAGGGATTGAGCCAGACTGGTGTTTTATAGTCATGAGAGAATGATGCAGATGCAAGATCTGTGATTTGTATGAGACACTCATATCCTCCCAAAGACTGGAGATAAAGAAAGAGTGATGGCAAAGACTGTGTGTGTGTTCCACTATGCAGAATTAGAGGAGGGCTTTAAATAGGGATTAACACTACAAGATGTCTCATCACACACCCATTCATGTACAAAGAGTTGGGCAGGGGATCAAGGAACTGGTATTGGATTCTTGTTGTTGTTGTTGTTGTTGTTGTTGTATGCCTCAAAGCCATTTTTGACATATAACAACCCTAAGGGGAACCTATCATAGGGTTTTCTTGGGAAAAAGCGGAACAGATTTTTTTTTTAACAAAACGTCTCAATACAGAAGTTAAAATATAATTAAGCTAACCTTGATTTTAAAACACACATACACAAATTAAACAGAGAAGCTAAAACAGGATTAAGAATATATTTTAAACATAATAAAATAAAAACGCAGTGCCTCTCCCCATTAAAAATTCTGTTGCTGCCACCAAATGCATCCTTAAAAGATCCTTACCTTCAGGCAGAAAGGTAGCAGGGAGGGGGCCAACTGGACCTCCCAGGGAAGGGAGTTCCACAACTTGGGAGCAGCCACTGAGAAAGCTCTTTCTCATGTCTTCACCAGACGTGCCTGGGATGGTGGCAGAAACAAGAGAAAGCCTTCTCCAGGAGACCTTAGAGCATGGACTTGTTACCCCAGGATCCAGCCCTCAATCACCCCATTTGACATCAAATTAATATCAGAAGGGAGGTTGCCAGTGGCTGACCACTAGGGGGATCACCAGCACATAAAAACAGCATACCATATTAAGATATCCAGATGGCTCAGCATGGGAGAAGCTGAAGGCAGTTAGCGGAGATTGCTCAAGCTAGAAATCAGCATAGTCCCTTCTCTGAGATGACTGATGAGGGAGAGCTGGACTTGGAAATTGTCTGCATACAACATTCATTCTGGAATGAAACTCTTTCTGTCTGAGGATATTCACACTGATTGTCCAGATGTTCTTGCACATTTCATTCCATTCTTCTCCTCTGGGAAAGCCATGTAACACTTGGAAAAACCATTTAACTCCTGAAACACTGCCCTCAGGACCCATTTCTTGCTATAAATACAGTAGCACACTTGTGTAGTTTGAAGCCAGACGGAACCTCTGTTTGATTTCAGCTTTGCACCTCAGTAGCCAGTCATCTCCTGTGTTACAGTGGCTACTGAGCCATCCTCATTCTGGTAACCCTGCAATTGGATTTATACATCCAGATCGGTATAGTATTACCACTTAGCCACGTTGCAACTTGCTATTACCTACTGTCTTTGCATCGTGAGTTCTTCTGTGTGTGAGTGAGAGAATGTGCTTGTGAGTGTGTAGTCTCTTTGTTTCTTTCTTTGTTTGTTTGTTTGTTTTTAAACGAAAAATAAACTAAACTGATTTAGAACCTGCCTCTGGAGTTCTCTGGGTTTGAAACAAATATACACAGGCCAAGATCCTGATTTTTCATTACTGAAGAGTTTTTGCTGCTTCCTATTGAGCTAAATTAATTTCCCCATTGAACTCAATTGAACTCCCCATTGAACTCAAGGCTGACTTTTGTAGGTCAGTAAAATGGGCACCCAGTTTGTTGGGGGCAATTGACTTACAGATTGCTGAGAGAGTGCTGAGTTCACTGATAAGCAGCAATGCCATTGCTATTCCTGAGTCAGCAACATTTTGGCTACGGCATTTTGAATTTGCTGAAGCTGTTGTTATATTTATTTATACGTTTCTGTTCCATTTCCAAAGGCAGCCCCATGTAGAGTGCATTACAGTTATCCAAACTGGATGTAATCAAGGCATGTGTCATTGTAGCCAGATCTGACATCTTAACTGTAGCTCAGATCAGATTCAGGGCTTACCAAAATGCACCAATTTCTTAATAACTGGAATGGGAAACAACATGACATTTTGGAAAATAAAAATATGGAGTGAAATCAGAATTTACAGATTCATTCAATCAGGCTCACTGTTCTGAGTTCTTAACTCTTAAAATTAAGGGTTCAAATCTGTATATTAAGCTGAATGCTGAACTGTAATCTCATATGGCCAATAGTTACAATACAGTAAGCCCTCCTTATAGGTGGGCTTTCCTTCCACGGCTTTGAGCTTATGGGAAGGCAAGCCCCAGCAGAAATAATGGGCATGTACTCGTGCCACTGCGAGCACACACCTCATTAATTTCTATGGAGCTTGAGCATATGCTCTTTTCCCCATACAGGGAGGAGTTTGGAACGGATCTTCCGTGTATGCGGAGGGCGGATGTACAGTATTCTCCATGCTAGAATTATTCTCCATGCTAGAATTACAAATTGTTAGTACAAATTCAGCTACTCATGCAGTACAATTTTATTTCACTTTTGAGGACTTTACCCAAATTCCTACATCACATACTGTGTATAGACAGGCCAAATTCTGTACAGATGTGTGTAAATAATTCAGATTTTAAAAGACATGGGGGATTGAAAAAATGTGGATGAAATTGAAAAATGTCAGCCTGGACCATCCCTAGTACAGAGCAGAAACTGGCAGCTGAGAAGAGGGAAGGAGAATGATGAATGTTAGTGGGTAGCACTTTTCTGAGTCAGGTCCAATGTGTAGAATATTTACTGAGATATGTCGGTTGGAAAAGATAACTTGGAAAAGTTGAGTGGCATTGTTTTGGTTTTTTTGTGGGTTTTTCGTGGCGTTTGAGTGGCATTATTTGGATTCTGACAGGGATCATTTCCACAAGAATGAAGAAATGTAATAGTCTCTCTAGTGCTGCAGCATTTCCAAGCCCAAAGCCCCACAGCTGAGGAAACCCACACACAGATTGGCAATTTCCATTTGACAGCTACTGAGAAGACAGCTACTGTTGTCAAGTTTGATCAAAAAGATAGATTGATAACCAAAAAGTTAGGGTTACAGTCAGCAAGAATGAGCAGCTCAACTTTATTACTTTTTTTTTTTTTGCAGCTCCTCCAAATAAGTGATGTGTGAAGTTCTCTTTGTTGTGAAAACTCTTTCTGCCTTTTAATCCTTACTACAGCCCTGAGAAAAAAGTTTAAGACAATGACAACAACATTTCAGTCAGTGACCTAGAACTAAATACAAAATTTGGAAAGGAACAAAAAGCAAGAAAAATTACAATTATACAATTGCATACTTATTTAAACATTGAGCTCTTTATTTTTCCTATGCTTAAACTCAATTAAAAATTGAGAAAAAAATGGCCTCTCTTTCAGAACTGTAGAGTAGTAAACCTTGTAGTGGTTTGAGCATTGGACTATGATTCTGGAGACCAGGGTTCAATTTCTAGCATGGCCATGAAACCCACTGGTGACTTTGAGCAAGTCACATGCTCTCAGCCTCAGAGGATGGCAATGGCAAACCTCTGAGCAAATCTTGCTATGAAAACTCCATGATAGCTTCACCTTAGGTCATCATAAGACAGAAATGATTTGAAGGCATACAGCAGCAGCAGCAACAACAACAACAACCCTCTCAGGCAACAGGAAACTATGGCCTGTTACAGACTGCCAAAATAAAGCTGCTTGGGGTCTCTTTGGAGGTATGTTATTTAAATGATGCATGCAACCTAAGAATCTGGAAGCTGCACCGAAGCTGCCCTCCAGTGCTTAGGAATGGAGTGTGGCTTTGGCGCGACCTCCGGACTCTTAGGACCCATGCATCATTTAAATAGCATACCTCCAAAGAGACCCGAAGCAGCTTTATTTTGGCAGTCTGTAACAGGCCTAAATTTGCAAAAAAGTATCTAGAAAAGGCTGTTGGCTGAGAATGATTTAACTGTTCTCTGCAGTTTTTATACAGAACACAGTCCAGAAGAACATGCTCAAGTGATTGCTGGGTTTCCACTCCACATAGACATATTAGCTCATTAACTGGGATCTTATTAAATTGTCCTCCTAATATGCTGATAATAGCAAATGCTTTTCTGCTTTTAGGAATAGTTAATGAATACTGATATGAAGCTGTAAAAATCCTGCAGCCTGAGGGTTTACTGTACAATGATGAAGAGCAAGAGCCCTTCCTGTCAGTCTCATCCATTGCAAGGCTAGGGGGATGTTCCCATTAGGTGAAACCCCGCGTTCTGAATCGAATCCAAGGAGTGGCGTTCCTATTAGGATCCGATTTAAACCTAGAATGGTTCTAGAGCAACCCGCAATCGTCCCCACTACAAATCGAATCGTAGAGCGGGATAAAATTTTGATTCGAGTTTTCCTCATTTAACACGTGTTAAAAAAACACTAGGGTCTGACCTACGTTTTTCCATTGATTCGATTTAGGAACCGGAGCATTTAAATAGGAACGACAGCCTTTGAAAGCGTTAGATGAATGGGAGAAGCGGAGTGCGATGGGGCTGTCCTTGGGGGAGTTGCCCTTTCTGTCCCCATCCGTCTGGCTGTCGCCATTTTTGCTTCCCTCACCCCTTTGTCCGCAGTGGTCTTTCAATAAGAGATAAGGATTATTTTTATTTTTTATTTTAATGGTTTAAAGGCGCTTAATCTCTTCAGCGCTTTAAGTGCCTGAAGTCCCGGCTGCTCAAGCGCCTGCATCTGCCAAAGGAGTACAAGGCTTCCCCCGGTGGATTGCAACCTCCCCTCTGTGTGGGGAGAGCCCATTTCTAACGGAGGAGAGGCAGGGAAGGGATGGCTCCTCGCGAGGAGACATTCCCTGCCCGCTTGGGCACTGATCTCGCCCAGACAGGGAAGGGAAGGCTCCTCGCGAGGAGGCATCTGATCTCGCCCAGGCAGGGAAGGGCCCTGATCAATGGGGGGGGGGGGGAATAGAGCCTTTCTCCCTCCCTTTCTCAAATGGAATCTGCCTTCTCCTCCAACCCTGGAAAGAGAATCTTTGGGAAGAGTGCTCCCTCCCTGCTTTTCCAGCAGCCTCCTTCATTGATCTCTGGGCTCTCTGAAGGGATTCTCCCTGGCTGTCTTTTGGGAGACATGAAGAGGGGATGCTGTCATGGAAAACCTATCCCATAGTTCCTCTGGAAAGAGCTTGGGTTTCCTAAATTCGCTTTGCCAGAAGCCTCCCCCATTGATCTCTGTGCTCTCTGAAGGGATTCTCCCTGGCTGTCTTGGGAGACATGAAGAGGGGATGCTGTCATGGAAAACCTATTCCATAGTTCCTCTGGAAAGAGCTTGAGTTTCCTAAATTCGCTTTCCTAAATTCGCTAAATTCACAAACAGTCAATGAAATGGAAACGATGCCAAAAGATAAATCGCTTCCAAATATTCTGGATTAACGTTACGTCATTCTGACGTACTATTGATTGACAGCTCCAAATAAGGTATGGAGGAGAAGAATCGCTTTATTTAAACACCGATTTCATGCCAAGTAACGCTTGCAGGTAAAAACTTCGATTTAAAAAACCAGATGGGAACGAAGAATAAAAGCGATTCGGAACGCGGGATAAGACCAGGGTTATTTTGAATCGGATCTATTAAAAACGTTATATTTTAAATCGTTTCAAATCTTAAGTGGGAACATCCCCTAGGTTAATTAATCTTTGGACCAGACAAAATTGTGTTTTTTGCACTCCATAGTTCCCCAGAACCCCAACAACAATAACAACACCAAGCTGGAAATCTTTCCCCACATCATCTTCATCCAGCAACTACTAAAAATGTCTAAAAACATTTTTAAAAGGTAATTTCTGGATGCAGTTAAAAATGTAATCTGTGGAGTTTATCGCATTGGCTTTGCTCCTGTGATAGATGTGGGATGTAACTTTAAGAAGGCAGGTTTTATTGCATTTCCCAGTTGCCAGAGTACACAGCCTGTATGCAAGATGGGCTTCTTGAGGCTCCTCCCACATCTTTTCCAAGAATTGGATTTTCCCGTTCTTGAAAAGATGTGGCAAAAGCCCCGGTTGCAAACAGGCTACATACTCCCCAGCGACAGGGAACTGCGATAAAATCCACCTTCTTAAAATTACATCCTGTGTCTATTGTGGGAGCAAAGCCAATGCAGTAAACTCCATAGAGAAAAGTCAAAGTTTGAGATCATACCTTGGCTAAGTTCCTTCAATAAAGCTCTCCCAACTGTAGTCGCACCATCTGTTCAGTTTCTAAAAGCTCAGACTTGGGGACTCGAAACAGATCTTCCACATTTGTCAGTACCAGCTGGAAGTGGGAGAATCAGTACGGAATCACACTAAAACTGCAATACTGGAAGGAGGTTGGTGGGCTTTCCTGTTCTTTGCCCTCACATTGGCTGTTCAGTCAAAATCTCTGACTTCACGGTGTGTAGGGGAAAACATACAGCTATCTCTTTATAATGTTCAAAGTGTGTGTGCGCGTGTGCATGTGTATGTGAAGACAGTGACAGAGATTCAGTTCAGACTATGCAAACCAGCCAAATACCATGAGAAGGCGTAGGATGGTTTTAGTTTTGCCTAAAAAGAAAAGGGTCCCCACTCCATTTGAAGCACAGCTTGTTTGCTATCTGTAGTGGGTATTTTATGCAGAGAAAATGGCAGCTCCAGGAATGGAAAGATTATTTTAAGCAGGAAAATAACATGGTGTGTGTGTGTGTTTTTTCTCCCAAATGTCTTCGACATGCTCAACAGTCCCTGTCTGATTCAGTCTCACACACCGTCAATTATATTTTATTTTTGAACTGCCACAAATCCATTATGCTCTCTCAAGTAGTGCTCATAACAGAGCACAATCCACAGCTGAAAAAAGTTAATTTGCTGGATTACAAATTTCAGAAACCCCATTTAGCATACCCAGGGCAATTCTGGGAGCTATCATGCAAAAAAGTATGAATGCCATGTTCTGGCAGTTTTAAGGGTGTCATGAAAAGGAGACTTTATTCACCCTCTTTTCTGCTGGATCAAACTTTAGTCTCTTGTCAACGGTGCCTCTGATGGGTTTTTCCCTGTGTTGCCGTCCAGAATGGACAAGATGACAAAAGAAAACTCACAGTCCTGTGGAAGAAGGTATCTATATGGCTTCCAGTGGTACACAATGTGTGAACAGACCTAGATAGATAGGAGGCTCTGTCTCCATATATTCCACATTCCCTGCTCACTCATGGTCTGAGCAGGGAGAGGGTTTACACCAACTTTTTAGGGTGAGATTCCTCCCTATTTGACTGATAACCTGCTTTGTCCAAGACTCACAGTTGCTTTCTCAAATGGTTGGTGAGCCTAAGCATTCTATTCCAAGGACTCAGAATGCCTTTATTTAGTCTTCATTTTGTTAGATCATTTATATCCCACTCTTCCACAGATCTTCAAAAGCGATTTTCAAAATGCTTTCTTTATCCCAGAGTCTGAAAGTTAAGCTACACTGAATTTTGTGCAGTTAGGTTTTGGGGGTATAATTATGTCCAAAACTGAAGAGGAAGTTGAGTTCTGGGCTACAACTCTGGAGACCAGGGTTTGATCTCCATCTAGCGCATAAAAACCCAGTGGATGACCTTGGGCAAGTCACACTCTCTCATCCTTGGGAGAAGGCCATGGAAAGTCTCCTCTGAAAAAAATCTTGCCAAGAAAACCCCATGATAGGTGCACCTTAGGGTTACCATAAGTCAAAAATTACTTGGAGGTACATAACAACAGCAACAAAAATTAGCATAGCTGCACAATTTTGAATACAGTATGCATATTATTTTGTTGCAAAGCCTGGAATAAGAGTCATAAAGACTTTGCTAAAGAATTCAAAGCAGTCTTTTCCATTGCTATTGCATGTCCAATAATATAAAATCTATTATTGTGCAGTTTAGAAAGAACAAATGATGCTTATAGGTTCAAAATTCTTTCCATCCTCTCTGTTTCCATGCTGAAAGAGGAAATAGCATTTGTGACTGATTCACCACCCTAAGTACTTTGCTGTATACAAAAAAGGGACACAAGTAACAGAATGATTTCCATTGCTTCTCTCAGCAAGCAACACCAACTTAGATCAAACACTGATCAGAATGGAGACTGCAGGCAAGAAATCTGAAGAAGATTAGGAATGGGGAGGGCAGCTATGAAACAACTAGACAAGATCCTAAAGTGTAAAGATACACAACTGAACACTAAAGTTAGAATTGTACAAGCCATTGTAATTGCCATCACCATGTATGAATGTGAGAACTGGACAATGAAGAAAGTGGATAAGAAGAAAATCAATTTATTTGAGATGTGGTGCTGGAGTAGAGTTCTGAGGATACCATGGACAGCCAAAAGGATGAACAAATGGGCCCTTGAACAGATCAAGCCTGAAATCTCCTTGGAAGCCAAGATGAATAAATTGAGGCTGTTGTATTTTGGCCACTTCATGAGAAGGCATAGAATCATAGAATCATAGAATCATAGAGTTGGAAGAGACCGCAAGGGCCATCCAGTCCAACCCCCTGCCATGCAGGAAATCCAAATCAAATCATCCCCAACAGATGGCCATCCAGCCTCTGTTTAAAGACCTTCAAGGAAGGAGACTCCACTATACTCCGGGGGAGTTTGTTCCACTGTCGAACAGCCCTTACTGTCAGGAAGTTCTTCCTAATGTTGAGGTGGAATCTCTTTTCCTGTACCTTGCATCCATTGTTCTGGGTCCTGTTCTCTGGAGCAGCAGAAAACAAGCTTGCTCCCTCCTCAATGACTCATTAGAAAAGACAATGATGCTGTGGAGAGTAGAGGGCAGCAGAAAGAGAGGAAGGTTGCATGCCAGATGGATAGATTCAACCAGAGAGACCATGAGCCTGAGCCTACTGGACCTGAGCAGACAGGGTAGGAGGGCTTTGAGACATCTAACTCATGGGATTGTCATGAGGCAGGCTTTTAATGTGTGATCATGGGATGGCTTTTATACAGGGTATTTGTTATATGGAGTGAGTATTGTGGTTCTATTGTTTGTCATTTTATGTTCTTTTTAGCTGATGTTTTTAACTGTTTTATTGCAATATGTTTGTTCGAATTTTTATTTGCAAGCCGCCTTGGGTCCCTTTCAAGGAAGAAAGGTGACATAGAAATTAAATAAGTAAATAAATAAATATTTCTTCATTGCATGGTGGAAGGAACCTAAATATTCAGAATAGTATTCATGTAAGTCATATTGTACAGTAAATTTCATTTATTATATGTATATTTATTATATATATATATTGCCTTTCCAAAAAGCTTCCCTAGGCAATTTGCAATAAAACATATAAAACATATAAAATACAGTATAACATTGTGAAATTTGGGGGGGGGGGGGGGGGAGACCCGGTTCACTCCCAAACCATGTCCTCTCAACAAAATTTCAGTCATATTTCGGTGAATGAGGTTCCTCTCTGTGTGAATTGCCCTGAAGCAATACCTTCCCAAATCACAGACTTGGCAAAAGGTTACTGACCTTCCCAAGATCATCAATATTCAGGTGATGTATCTCCATGGCAACAAAAATGGTCCAAGTAGACTAGCTGATGATGGAAGGAGATGATTCATCCAGATGATTCATCCACATTTTCCCCTTCTAAAGTGGCACCGTATGCGTGCCTATATGAAGAGAACATTGCTTTTGGAAGCAGACAGAGGAAAACACAAAGTTGAGCTGGGCTCTGTAAATAGATTTTAGGGTACTGGATGTCTACCTATGGATCTAATGTGAGATGCTGGGTGCTGTGGACTTTGGCTGGCTGTTGCAATGTTTGCAGGGGATCCAGCGTTATGTCGAGGTTTGAATGTTGGATTAGGACTCTGGAGACCAGGGTTTGCATCCTCGCTCAGCTGTGGAAACCCACTCAGTGACTTAGGGCAAGTCACACTCTCTCAGCCTCAGAGGATGTCAATAGCAACCTACCTCTGAAGAAGCTTGCCAAGAAGCCCCCCAATAGGATCACCTTAGGGTCATCATAAATTGGAAGCGACTTGAAGGCATACAACAACAAAAAGCAGTGTTTACAACATGCCTCCACTTATGCTGCACCTGTAGATTTGGAAATTAATGCAGATATTATGACATTCTAATTAGCTTCCATTAGCCTCTTTCAAAGAAAGGCAGTGTGGTGTAGTGGTTTGGGTTCAAATCCCTGCTTGGCCATGAAAACTCATTGGATGACCTTGGCCAAGTCATACTCTCTTATTTTCAGAAAAAGGGCAAAGGCAACCCCCGTTGAACAAATCTTGCCAAGAAAACTGCATGATAGGTTCATCTTAGGGTTCCTATGTTAGATATGACTTGAAAGCACACAACGACAGTACGCCTCCTTGCAAAGAGAATCAAACCTAGGTAAATCCAATGAAACCTATCACTCTTCAGAAAAATGAGGGGTGTGCAAAACAATACCATGTTCAGCTTGGCTATCAAAATATTACGTCCATGAGCTCCCAGAGTAGCCCATATCAGAGACTATTTCTGGGTGCACAAATTGTGTTGACTGTATCAGCATGCAGTTCTCAATGGCACTTCAACCCGCACTGGACTATTTCTATCCTTTCATCTCTACTTTAAAATCTGTGTCCAACTTCTAGCTGCATGGTGCATATGCAGTTTTCAAGAATCCATTTGTTCTGCTCTCTGCCTCTGAAAGCTATAGCAAAGTAATGATTCACCAGCTTAATTGCCGAGACAACATGGCTGTAGCAAAGGATAACATGCCCTTTGAGATCCAACACTAGCCAGCCTTTCAGAGACATGAACATTACAGGAGAAGGACTGTTGAGGCCAAAACTGATTTTATGCTTGTTAAGTGGCTGACGTTTAACTTACTGGTTATTAGGAAATGTCTTCTCTTTCGCAGAAACTGTATTAACATGTGAATACATACAGACTCAACGCCTATATATAGGCACACCGGATAGGGCAGGAATGCCGTTAACAATCTAGGATGGTTATAAAGAGCAAAACAACAGGTTGTTGAAAGGGACTACTTAATGTAACAGCTTGAGGGAAAATAAGCATACTTTGAAAGCAGAAAAACAACCTCCATTAAAGAGAAAGGGTGGAGAGATCTAGGTGGGAACCAATCACAGAAGATAGATGCAGTTGCTTAAGAGATTTATGAAGCCCCACTAGAGCTCTGGAGCAAAGGAAGCCCATGCAGTTATTGGAAGAGAGGGAAATACTTCTGGGGTGATTCTTAAAATATCCCCTTCTGTCCTTGAAGGGGTTTGTGAAAAGGTGCAGGAGAAAACAGGAGTAGGTCTCTTATCCTAAGTATGGCTCACTGAGACCATCTTCTAAAACCAGACTCTTGGAGAGAAGATCAGGAGAAAAGTAGCAACGCACAGGAGAGGTTGGGTCCTACCTTTTAGATCCCTCTCCAATTTCAATGGGCTTCTGCACTGGGTTTCTGGGATAAATAAGATAAGACTGCATTTATACACTGTCAATGTGTCAAGATTATAATACCAGAGAAAGCCTGATAGACCGTTTTTAGGAACAAAAGGACTGAAAAAGCAAAAGAGAACAAGCGTGAGATGTGGATAAAGTTTATGCAATAGGAAAGAAAGAAGAGTGAAGAGAAACTGTCCTTCATGGCATCCTGAGACAATGCCTCAGTCTGTTATCCTTGCCTGAAGACCATGCATGGTGAACATGCATTAGGAAGGAGGTTTTGGCTTTAGAGAACAGAAGAAGCAACGTATCTCCTAATGGGAAAGTATACCAAAGGAGTGGCTATTTCTGCTTTGATGTGCTTATCTCAGGTAAGACACATTGAATCCTCACTAGTATGAACAGGCAAGAAGTATTAACAAAATAGAAAGCCAGCAAGAAATGATAATTGTAAGAAGGATTGCGGTGTATAATAGTATAAACTATATGAAGAATGTCCCCATTGTGCCGAGGAAGGAGAGGAAAGGCAATTGAAATATCTGACTACTTTTGGATGGTGATTGTGGGGGAAATAATGTTATATCCATTGGAAAAGAGAAATGCAAAGATTTGGCAGTGGGTGAAGGGGGGGGGGGTAAAGTTGGAAAATAAAAGGATAAAACCAGAGCAACCTCCTTTTATCTTCAAAGGTTCCTCAAGTGCAAACTCAGGAGAGCTGTACAAATGCTGACCAGTGAGTATATGTATATATATAAAGATATTGTATTACTTCTTATAACATATTTGAGGAGGGAAACACACATCTTATTTGATCAGTTGACTCAGTTATGTTGAGCACAGGTGACCAGATGTCCTAACTGCAGAGGAGTAATAATAATAATAATAATAATAATAATAATAATAGCTTTCTTTTTACTCCACCTTCCTGTCAAGGAGACAATCGAGATGGCTTACAATTAAAACAAACACATACAGTACCCAATACCCCAAAATGTTCCCTCACTCCCCTAAAACATTATTAAATGCATTTATCATTAAAACAATACATTAAAATAATCAGACGGATGAGTGAGGCTACAAAATACTGAGAGAGATGGCAGGAAGGCAAGGAACTGCAAAATGTAGAACATTCAGGAAAATGTAGGACATTACAAAATAAAAGCTAAAAACACTCATAAAATATAAATTCATGTTTCTTTGTCCAAAATGAAGGACATTTTGGAATTTCTCCTTGACAGAAGGTTGAAATGTAGAACATGTCCTGGAAAATGAGGATGCCTGGTCACCCCGGCTGAACATTTAGAAGTGGACTAAACTTTTTATTTATTTTCCCCCCTATCAGTGATTGAATTTGTGGCCAAATGAAGTCCCTTGCCTAAAGACTGGGGTGCAGAGATTTCTCTGGAATGCCTTCACGGTGATATAACCGCATGATAGTCCATGACATTCCCAAAGCATTGGAGGAAGTGCAGCCGGTGGGAGCCAGTGGCAAAGAGAACTAAGTCACACTGGTTCTAATGCCTATGCTTTTTTTTACCAGGTTTGTCTCCTGTAGGGAAGATTCAGGATGTGGGGCATTATTCAGTAAGGTCTTCATACTACTCCCCTCTCCATGGCTGAGCAGTCACATTTTCTAGGGCACTTCATAGCAACAAGCTTCTCCTGCACAAGAGGAATGTAAATTATTACATAAGAGAGCTGACTAAGAACAAATTCAATTATTTGCTCTAACTGGGTATAATGAAGAAGATTCAGGCTTTTCAGTATTAAAATACCTCAGTGGGGAGCCTTGACAAAAATTATTTCCCATTAACCCATCATCAAAAATCTCTATCAAAACCTGATTCCATTTCTTTGGAGTTAGTTTACATATACCAAATGTATCCGTTGGTGTCTCCAGCATCTTGATGACATGCATGTTAGAGGAAACCATGAATAGCCCTATAAAGGTCTGGAATTTCTGGAAGAATTGTGATAGTTTGTTATCATATTCACCTATATGCTTAAGGGATGGATAACATACTGACTGGGTTTAGTTAATCAAGTAGGCCTGGTATATATCATTCCTCATAGGGCATGGTTTCCAGAACCTTCACCATTTTAGTCGCCCTCCTTTGGACACGCTCCAGTTTCTCAATGTCCTTTTTGAATTGTGGTGCCCAGAACTGGACACAATATTCCAGGTGGGGCCTGACCAGAGCAGAATAGAGTGGCACTATTACTTCCCTTGAACTAGACACTATACTTCTATTGATGCAGCCGTAGGCCCCATTCCCACTCGCCCATTTGCCCTGGATAGAATTGGGCAGATCCGAGTCCCCCCACATCGTATCTGCCCGGAAAGAAGTTCGTACTACCCTTTACCTCGATTGGGGCAATTTACCCCTCTGAAGTTTACATTTGCGGTACCGGTTTAAAATGGAGCCTCCTCTGTTGTCAATCAAATTCACTTCCACTTTCGCCAAAGGTGATGTATCCTACAGCCATTGGCCAACCGAATGAGTGCTTCCTCCCCTCCTGGTGGCAGTGTGCGCATATTGTGTCAACTTGTCAGATTTAAAAACCTCCAGGTGTGTGTGTGTGTGTGTGTGTGTGTGTGTGTGTGTGTGTTGTGTGTATTTGGGTCATTACAGATTATGGCACCCATAAAATGACCCCATCCTGGGATTTTCTTGGCAATATTGGTTCCGAGGAGATTTGCCATTGCCTTTCCCCTGCGGCTGAGAGAGTGTGACTCCCCCAAAGTCATGGGTTTCCACATCCCAGCCTCTAGCCTCCCCTTCGCTTCCAGCCCAATGCTACCTCTGAAGCCCTTGCCTCTCCCACCATGCCATCATCTTCCCGTCACAATAATAATAATAATAATAATAATAATAATAATAATAATAATTCCTCACCCCAGAATGCCATCTCTGCATCCTCTTGCTTTGCTTTCCCTCTGACTGCGACCCCAGAATGCCTTTACATATGTAGCAAATGCATTCATGTATTGTATCAATTTGCCAAATTGAAAGGGAAACATTTGTAACATTTGCATTGTAGCATTCGCATATTACACACAAAAAATAATTTTAAAAAACCTCTTGCAAAGTGAGGTGCTGTGCTGGCAGCAAGCAGAAAGGTAAATGTAGCACAAGCAGACACATTATATCAATATGTACATATAAAAACCTGTAGAACTATTTCCATAGTCTGTCAAAAATAAGAATTCAGAGAGAGAGAGAGAGAGAGCTGCCTGCGAGAGGGAGGCCCCTCCGCCCTCCCCCGACCTAATCCCTCCCCTGAACATGACCCTTCCTTCTCCTCCTCCTTTGCCCTGATCCTGCCCTCCATGGCACCCTTCCTCCTCCTTCGCCCTGATCCTGCCCTCCATGGCAACCTTCTTCTTCCTCCTCCTCCTCCTCCTCCTCCTCCTTTGCCCCAGTCCTGTCTTCCATGGCACCCTTCCTCCTGCTCCTTCCTCCTCCTCCTCTTCCTCCTTCACCCCGATGAAGGGGAGGCATATTCCACCCTTTGCCCTCCCTCTGACCTAATCCCTCCCCTGAAATCGACCCAAACATGACCGGGGCCAAATTCACATTTGCCGGAACCCGGTTTTTCTCAAAAGATAGAGGTAAAACTCCGCTTTCAAAAGACCCATGCCAAGGGGCATTTGCCCCTCAATGGGTGTGCAAACCCCAAATTCGGGTGTTAAAGAACTGGGGCCAATATGAACTTCCCACTTTTAATCTGGTTTCTGAACCAAGGTAAAAGGTAGTCTGAATGGCCCCTGTAATTGCACTGGCCTTGTTAGCTGCCACATTACACTGTTGACTCATGTTCAATTTGTGGTCTACTTGGACTCCTAGATCCTTTTCACACATAGTTTCATTCAGCCAGGTGTCACCCATCCTATATCTGTGCATTTTATTTTTCTGCCCTAAGTGTAGCATCTTACATTTCTGCGTGTTGAATTTCATTTTGTTAGCTTTGGCCCAGCTTTCTAGTCCATTTAAGTGTTTTAAAATTTTGATCCTGTCCTCTGGAGTATTAGCTATGCCTCCTAATTTGGCGTCATCTGCAAATTTGATAACTATACCCCCAATTCTGTCATCCAAGTCATTTATAAAGATATTGAATAGCACTGGGCCCAGGACAGAGCCCTGTGGGACCCCACTGGTCACTTCTCTCCAAGATGAAAAGGAGCCATTGTTGAGCACCCTTTGGGTTTGGTTAGTCGACCAATTACAAATCCATGTAACAGTTACCTTGTCTAGCCCACATTTTACAAGCTTGTTTGCAAGAATGCCATGGGTAACTTTGTCAAAGGCCTTACTGAAATCAAGATATACTATATCGACAGCATTTTTCATTTTGCTGGAAAAAAAGGTAGGAAGTCATGAAATAAATAAATAACACAATTCATAGGACTTCAGTATCTATTCAAATGCAAAAGTCCTTTCAGTGAAATCAGGATAAACATCTTGGTGACTGTTCTCAAATCTAGAGTAAAGTGAAGAAAAATCATATTATCTCATGAATGCAGAAGCAGCTCATTTATATCTGACACTAACCTTTTCTCAACTTCCTTTTCCTCTCCAAGTTGTGCAAATGTAAACTGGGTCCATCTCTGGTATATCTGGTAAGTGTTTTGGGGAGGGATTTGAATGTTTAACTTTCATTTGTGATGCATGTGTTGGTTGAATATGTCCATAACTCCAGTCTTCTCATAGGATCTTTATCTTAGACAATGAGAATTCAGTCTCACAATAGATGATACAATAATTAAATGCTTCTAGGCATGTGCAGGGTGCTATTCTCTTCCCATTAAACACTGTATTCAAGAATGCATGGGATACCAGTTTGGGCCTTTTTCAGTGTAGCAGCAATGATGCCATCTCTCTGAGCACCATAATTCTTGGAAAATATCAGAGATTATAGTGCATATCTCAAGCAAAGCATCTGATGCCATAGGTAGAAGTTTGAAAGGCTCACCAGCCCACTCTGCCCCACTCCATACACAATATCGAGCAGCAAAAGAAATCAAATTTAGGCTTCTTCATAAAGTACATGAAAGTACTTTAACCACAGATAAGGTTCATCTTCTTGAGGAAAGTAAGAAAAGGAAGAGTACTACATGGTACACTGAAGAAAAGCATCCTGAAGTTGTTTTCATCTCTACCAAACTGCACTGACACTTATTTTTCCAGATAATACAGGACCACTTGATATTAGCTTACTTGCTAATTAGCTTACTTGCTGTTCACCGCTATGATTTTTGGAATAGCGGTATATAAATAAAACAAATTAAATTATGTCCTCCATAGGGCATACCCCAAAGTGCATATTTAATAGGGAAAAATTGCTTTGGCAGTCATTCTGTACATAGGTGCATCCAGTTTGCTTTTGGAGTTGATACATTATTACATTATTATTTTGCATTTATGGTGCAATGTGATCTTACCAGAAGTTCAAAATACAGAAGATGGAGCCTACAATACTTTCCTGCCCTTCACATATTACACCAGGACTCCCGATTGGGTATGTGATGTGGCTGAGTTAGGCAAAAAGGCATGCGATAAGATCCGTTTTCACCTGTTCAAGTATGTACCCATTCTATGCCTGGATCAGGCGAAATTACACGTGTAATAATATCTTTAGTCAGGGTGAACAGATTTCATAATTATAATTATTGCACGAGACTTTCTAGACTTAAGCCTATTTCCTGAGATGAACTGAGAATCTGCGGGTGCTTTGACTTTGAGTTCTTGCATGGCAGTGGATTGGACTGGATGGCCCTTGTGGTCTCTTCCAACCCTAGGGTTCGAAGAAGGACAAGGCACTGCAAAAATGTAGCACATTACAAAATAGAAGTTAAAAATGTTACTATAAATGTAAATCCGTGCTTCTTAGTCTTAGTCTCAAAATGGAAGACTTTTTGAAATTCCTCCTGGACAGAAAGTTGGTATGTAGGATATGTCATGGAAAAGGAGGATGTCTGTTCACCCTTTATTTAGTCTACTCTGTTAGTGTGCTCTGATGCCCGAATAAATTACAAATCCTAGGGTTCCATAGGATGGACTCATGACCCTTAAAGTGGTGTCAAACTGCATTGATTGTGTAGTGCGGCAGCAGCCTTCATAGAAAGAAACATGTGTAGTGGCAGGTTTGCTCCAACCTTTATCTGCTTATTTTCTAGGCTTGTAGTTGCAGTTGGTGGACTCCTCCTCTTCTGTGGCCTAGTCTGCCTTTGTGTGAAGTGTTGCTGTCTTAACTGCCAACCTGCAAGAGAAGACACCAGCCCCCCACCCTATGAGGTCACAGTCATTGCATTTGATCATGACAGCAGCACCATTCAAAGCACCATCACATGTGAGTGGCACGGCACTGTTGGGCCTGAAGAATCATAGAGAAGGGAGGAAACAACACAGAAAGGGCCAGGGCATGGTAGTGGAGGTTGGTCCACTGGGAAACTTCCCAACAAGAAATGTTTGTATGCAGAGCCAGCCCTACCATTTGGTAGAATAGAAGAGCCACTTCCTTGGGCATCAAATTTGGGGTGTTATGAAGCAGTAACAAATTTTAGACCCTTATCACATTAAGAACAAACCCAGCAGGCAAAATGAGAGAGACACGTTTATCTCTCTGTCTTTGCATGATATCAAAGCACTTTCATTATCCTCCAGTTGGAAAAGCATGGGAGAGGGTGGTAAAAACACCCCTTTTGCCAAATAGTTTTTTTCCAGCTTGGCAAAAGGGCCACTTTTACTACACTTTTATGACCCTCTCCCATTCTTGTACAACTGGAAGAGAAGTAAAGTACTCTGATGTCATGTGAAGACAGATGAACACACATCTCTCCATTTGCCTGCCCTGTTTTTAATGCAATAAGGCTCTTTGTTGTTTAGTATGTTGTGTGTGTGTGTGTGTGTGTGTGTGTGTGTATTTCCCCTTAGACATCAGGTTTGAGAGATTAAGCAGTTTTCTGCTAAAGTTAGTTTTCTACTGTTTGGCCAAAATAATTTTGCAGGCTTTAGGCGCTATACAACCTGATGGAGGCATTATTTTGTAGATTGTATTTGTATTTTGTAGATTGTATTTGTAGATTATTTCTACAGTTTGGATGTAGTCAAAGTCAACAATGGTATGGCATAGGATTTTTTTTTTAACCCATGGTTGGTGACATTTCATCTCATGGAAGAGAAATGTGACTTGACTTCCAGTTTTCCAGAAGCAGTTTCCATTCTTTTCTCATGGGCACATCTATGAGCTCCAAATGTGTGTTCATGGTCCCACTCCCACAAGAAACCTTTTCAGAAGGAGAAGCAGAAGAACAAGGAACTAAAAATTATTTATAGATCCTTTTTCAGTGCTAACTGTAACATCCCAAACCATTTTTGGTGGAACGTCCAAAGCAGAGAGAATGTAACTCAGACCCTTTCTGAAGGGTTTCCCTTGTATCAGCTGGGGACTTCCAAGTCACTGGCACAGTGAATCAGCTCTGGGTTTTAATCTGGACTTTAAGGT
The DNA here is from genome assembly GCA_023333645.1 of Sceloporus occidentalis. Taxonomy (NCBI): domain Eukaryota; kingdom Metazoa; phylum Chordata; class Lepidosauria; order Squamata; family Phrynosomatidae; genus Sceloporus; species Sceloporus occidentalis. Next base: position 223,133,707 of record JALMGF010000001.1, read on the forward strand.
AGGGCTACTCAAAGTGGGGGTCCCTGGACCATTGCCTGTACCTGACCCAGTGGTGGCTAGTCCCTGGCAAGTTTATAGAAAAGAAGGAAACCATTGTGCCCAGTGGTCATAAATTTGGTGCCAGTGCAGGGCATACTGGCAAAAAAAAATAATGGCTGGTATGAGAAGCACTGCTTTTAAAAAATCTATAAAAGATGCTAAACCTATTTTGCGGATAAGGATCAGTACATGGGTAGCTCCTTTGCAGTTTGGAATAAAACTCAGAATGATTCATCACCACACTGACATGGAAGCCACCATCTGACACTGGTTTTACAGATGGTTAACAGGTATTGGAAAGTGATTTTGCATGCTTCACATTATAAAGTTATTACAGTAGGCCCTTGGTATCTGCTGGAGTTTGGCTCCGGGACTCCTCGTGGATACCAAAATCTGTGGATGCTCGAGTCCCTTTAAATACATGGTGTAGTAGAATGGTGTCTCTTACACAAAATGGCAAAATCAAGGTTTGCCTTTGAAATTTATATATTTTTGAATATTTTCCAGCTGTGGATGCTTGAATCCAAGGACAAAATATAGAGGGCTGACTTCACTTTATACTTTGGAATGGATTTGGTTAGCTATTTTAGGTATTTGTAACATGTGTGATTTGCAGATGACAATACATACACATATATATTTTCAAACCTTGAAGAGCAATCTTGTACAATTGTCCAACTGAGTGATATATTGACTGTGCAATTCAAAACAATCCAAGTTGGGATGATTGTTCGATGAATCATGACTGCTCTTTGTGGTTCAGAAAGCTGCCTTTAATGCTTCTGTTGTTTCTCCCCACTTTCAGCCCTCCATTCAGTGTTTGGCCCAGCTGCTAAGAGAATACTAGCCGTGGCTCATGCCCACAGTGCTGTGCAAGCAGTGCCTCCCTCTGCTGTAACAGAAACACCTCCCATTTATGAAGAGGCTATCCACATGAGTAGGTTCACTGTGGCTAAAAGCAGAGAAAGTGCACCTGAGCTGCAGCCAGTGTCGGAGGAGAAGCAGATGGTTGATGAGAAAGGAAATGGAACATATACAGTCTCACATCCGTGAAGCCAAGGCTCCATAAAGAAGAACTGCAAAGGGTTATAACTTGAGGGCAGGGTGACCAGATGTCATAACTGCAAAAGAGTACAAAGCAACACAAAATGTAGGACATTCAAGTAAAAATGGAGGATTTTACAAAATAAAAGCTAAAAACACACATATAAATTCATGCTTCTTGGCCATGCTCAAAATGGAGGACATTTTGGAATTCCTCCTAGACAGAAGGCTGAACTGTAGGATGTGCCTTGGAAAAAGAGGATGCCTGGTCACTGGGTCTGAAAGAGACATTGTGGAATGCACAATGGCAGCCTTTGGGGTGAATCTTTTTTAGATTGTTCACATCCAATAGCTAAATATAGTGTCATACAATTTTGAAGACAATAATTCTCCAATTATATAGTGTGAGAAAAAAATCATGGAAAATACTATGTGCATGCTCATCACAATGTGGCAATACAAGAAGTGACCAAAGCAAAAATTTTATACAGCAGTTCTGAAATTTGTATGCTTTTTCTCTGTCCCTGCGAGAAAGATGCATCATCCTTGCTCGGAAGGCTCTGCAGGAGGTTTCATCACAGCCTTTTCCTGTCATTGGTCTAAATTCTGTTGTTAGCTCTGAAGAGAGCAGACCCACTGAATCATTGGGATTTACATACATTTTGGCTCACTATTCAACAATTGACTGACTAGCTTTACTCCATTTGGAACTAACCACCAGGATGCCAACAACCTCTCTTTCTCATTGATGGTTACACTTCCATATGTCTTAGTGGACTCATGTTCATAAAAATCTGAGCCAATAACAATTTACTGGTAGTGTTTTAGTAACTGGGTTCATAAAATTGTTTTGCTTCTTAGAATCACAGAATCATAGAGTTGGAAGAGACCGCAAGGGCCGTCCAGCCCAACCACCTGCCATGCTTAGGAGCAAGGCTTAAATTAAGTTAATCTCTGCAAATTGTCTTGTGTGCCAGTGCTTGGAATTTATGAGTCACGAGTAATGCCTGTAAAAAGTTACCTATGGTAAGGAGTAACAAAGAGGTAACTTAGGTCCCAAACAGATAGGCCAAAATAAAGCTGCTTCAGGTCACTTTGGAGGTATGCTGTTTAAATGATGTATGCTTCCTAAGAGGCTGGAAGCCGTGCTAAAACCACGCTCCTTCCTAAGGATTGGAGCACAGCTTTGGCGTATCTTTGGGCCTCTTAAGATGCATGTGTCATTTAAACAGCATACCTCCAAAGTGACCCAAAGCAGCTTTATTTTGGCCTGTCTGTTCGGGCCCTAAGTCACATTTCAAAAGCAACCTTACAAATGAGAATGACTAGTTTTCTAGATACTTTAAGCATGGATTTAAGCATTTTAGAGGCTTTTTGACTAGAACTTGTCATGTTTTACACCATTTCCTTATAAATCTGAAAACAATAATAATGAGAAGTAACAAAATCTAACCGGTTCAATCCAATGAGCTATTTTTAAAACCTTGCAATGAGTAATAGCAACAAATCATTCCTTAATCATTGTAATGAGTAATGGGAACAATTACTGTTTAAATCAACATTCCAAGCCCTGAGAGGTATTACTGGAAATTTGAAGGATAAGTTCAAGTAGATAACACTACTGCCTAGAAATAGAGTCAGTTTCCACTCCAGACAGAATGTGAGTTCAGATTCCAAGTTTTGGGTGGGGCAGAAAAATTTCCAGATCTGATCCGGAACACACCTGTTTCTGGTTAGTTTGAAACCGTTCCCAGAAATGGCCTCCCTGGAACACATTGGGAACACATTTGGAACACATTTGGAACGCCCGGCGGCGACGGCGGCGTTCCGCTGTGCGGTAAACTAGCGTTCTGGCCCTCATCACGTTCCAGGCTCGCGCCCGTGAGAACGCATTGGGGAACGCTTTTACCCTAGTGCGGTAATCTCCCTAGTCTTCAATCTCTGTTTTTACTGCAATCCTCATTTTGATCAATGATAGTTTCAAGTTGTGGGAAATTTTTAACAATTTCAGTTTCCATGCCAGGTCTCATATTGCTAGGCTAGAATTAAGAGTTCTTTGGATTGACACCGAAAGGTATACTTGTAACTAGAACTCCTGGCTCCATAACTACATTAAGGACGAGTTCCTTCAAATTCCTACAGAACACATGAACAATTACTGTCTTTTGGGCTGCTCACTGCTTTGCATGTGAAGATGGAAAATGGACATGTGGGGGAGGAAGTTATTTAGGGAGAACTGCTGTGGAAACTACTGTTTGTGCTGCAGTGTGTTGCTTATGAGGAACATTTTAGTGGTTTGAGCCCAGGTATGACAAAAAGCAAAAGGAAGAGGTAGCTCACATGTTTCATGTCAAGGTTCTTTTTTGCCTTTCAAATTATTTTTGTACTCTGAGATGTTTTGCAAATAATAATAATAATAATAGAGAGGGAAAAACTTGCACAAAGAATTAATTTGCACTGTTTACACAACAAACAGTGTGTTTTAAGGAAACCAAGATTTTGTGCAAAACAGACTTTTGTAAAAATGATTTTTTGAAGTCCCAGATTACCGTAACCTACCACCCCACCAATCTTGCTGCAGTTCTCCATTTTCTTGTTTGATGTCTTGATGGGCTCAGAGAGAGAGAGGGAGAGACACCTTTCTGACAGAAGATGAGAAAACTGGCACGTATTCTATACATTCCTACGCACTAAATTGCCTGTCCCTGCAGTCAAGTATCATGAAACAATGTTCAGACAATCTTCCTGCATATGTTTGTATCTCCATTCAACATTTTGTGTGTGCAAAACAATCAGATGGGAGAAGACATAGTAGTAGTAGCAGCAGTAGTAACAGGATGTCTTCTGATTTTCTTTCACTATTGCATATGTTGAACTGAAACTATTGGTTTTCTATTCTATATAAAATTCATTTTAATACTGTATTAATATTACTATTAAAAGGCTCCTTTTCCTGCTGGTGTGAACTTTTGTGTTACCCAAAACAAATACTACTTTTTAAAAAATTTAATAGAACCATAGAATCGTGATTTCATGTTTCTTTTCTGCATAGAATAATAGAATCATAGAGTTTGCAAAGACCTCAAGGGTCATCCAGTCCAACCTCTCTTCTACCATGCAAGTATACACATCCAAAGCACCCCAACTAGCCTCTGTTTCAAAGAGGAGACTCCACCACTTTTCAGGAAGTGTGTTCCACTGTCAAACAGCTCTTACTGTCAGCAAGTTCTTCCTAATATTTAGTTGGAATCTCCAATCCACTGCTCCATATCCTAGTCTCTGGAGTTGCAGAAAATAGATTTGCTCCCTCTTTGATATGTGGTGTCCCTCAAGGTGCCATCCTGTCACCGATGCTTTTTAACATACACATGAAGCCGCTGGGAGAGATTATCCAGAGGCACGGGGCGGGGTGTTATCAGTACGCTGATGACACCCAGATATATTTCTCCATGTCTCGGTCTTCAGCTTTGATTTTAGATGGTGTCTCTCCTCTCAATGACTGTTTTGAATGGATTGGATGAGGGAAAACAAATTGAAGCTGAAGCAAGTCAAAACGGAGGTATCGGCTCGGAACCCAGGTATTGGGATACAACCACTAGTCCTAGAAAGAGTCACACTCTCCTCAAAGGACTGTGTTTGCACTCTGGGGTGCTCCTAGGTCCATCGCTTCACATGACAAACCAGGTCAGGAGTGCCTATTATCAGCTTTGACTGATACACCAGCTGCACCCTTTCCTGGAAATCAGGGACCCTGAGATCGTAGTACATGCACTGGTAACCTCACGCCTTGATTTCTGTAATGTATTCTACATGGGGCTACCCTTGTGCTTGGTCTGGAAACTTCAATTAGTTCAAAACATGGCAGCCAGACTGGTCTCTGGTACATCCAGAAGAGACCATGTAACACCGATCTTAAAATCACTTCACTGGCTGCCCATTAGTTTCTGGACCCAGTACAAGGTGTTGGTTATCACCTTTAAAGCCCTAAATGGTTTGGGTCCAACCTATCTTCGGGACCGTCTCCTTCCATATAATCCTCCCCACACACTTAGATCCTCAGGGAGGAATTTGCTACAGCTTTATAAAACAAGGCTGTCCACGACCTCCCAAAGGACTTTCTCAGCTGTCGCGCCCAGATTGTGGAATGGCCTGCCGGTTGAGATCCGTCAAATTATCACCCTAAACAGCTTTAAAAAAGCTATAAAGATGGATCTCTTCTGGCAGGCCTTTCATGAATAGTTCCCCGGCCACCAGAAGGAAAGTCTAACTGCTGAACTCTTACCTCACCACAGTCATGACCTATTGTTTATTGTATTGTTTTTAAGTGTGTTTTAATTCTTACGTTGTTTAATTGTATTTTAGGGGGAGGGAATTGAGGGTTTTGGATTGTATATGTTTTAATATTTGTAAGCCGCCCCAGTTGCATTTTGTAGAGGGGCGGGATAAAAATATTATTATTATTATTATTATTATTATTATTATTATTTTGTGATATGACATCCCTCCAGGTATTTAGACATGGCTATCATGTCACTCCTTATCCTTTTAAAAGCATTTGCAAACTAATTAGGCTGAGGGTAGGGTCTGTACTAGCTCTGTAATCTTCAGCACCAAGAAATCTGGATAAAACTAAGATTTTGGCTAACCGAAAGGTTTGGCAACCTTTGTCAATACAATTCAAATGCCTGCCAGATGTTTAGGACTACAGCTCCCATAATTTCTTTCTATTGGTCCTGCTGACTGGGGCTTATAGGAGTTGTAGTAAAAAAAAAAACATTTGAAGGTCACAAGCTGGATGAAGGATTATTTATGACATCTTTTCCTGTTATCATTCAAGGCATAGGTCTGGGGCACAAATCCAGAAAATTCCAGCATGCAAGCTTAACACATACGGTGTTTTATGGGCTTCTAATAATCTAACTGGTTAACTTCATTTTAGAAAGCTAGTGTGGCATTGCAGTTTAGACCAGGAGGACCTAGTTTCAGATCCAGAAAATTCCAGCATGCAAGCTTAATGCATATGGTGTTTTAAGGGCTTCTAATCTTCTAACTGGTTAACTTTATTTTAGAAAAGTTTTGGAAACCTAGCTTCCAATGCCCAAGACAACCAAGAACTTCAGTGAGTGACATTGGGTCTGTCAGTCTCCCTCCCTCTCTTCACATTTTTATTGTGAAGCTAAAGAAGGGGGAAGATTATATACACAGACTGGAATGCTTTGGATTGAAAGGTGGGATACAAACATAAACAAACAAACAAACATTTGAATATATTGCCTTTTCTTCCTAGAACACACTTATAGCAACACACAAAAACTGTATATATAGCAAAACTGCAAAATCAGGTTGAGACAAACATTACTCTGAAAACGTTTCTTGTTAACAGGGGAAGCAACATTCAAATGTTTGCAGTTAATTTCCTCTTACAATCTTCAATCACTGACCAGCTTTTACTGTGCTGTGCTTCAATGTGTCATTTTGTTCTCACTTACCTGGTGCTATAGAGTCTCCCTGATATCCAACATGGTGTAGTGGTTTGAGCATTGGACTACACCTCTGGAGACCAGGGTTCAATTTCCATTTTGGCCATGAAACCCACTGGATGACCTTGAGCAAGTCACACACTCTCAGCTTCAGGGAAAGGCAATGGCAAACCTCCTCAGACTAAATCTTACCAAGAAAACCGTATGATAGGTTCACTTTAGGGTCACCATAAGTTGGAGGAAAAAAACTTGAAGACATGCAACACACACACACAATATAATCTTCCTGCCCTTGAGTTTTTAATCCTTTAAGTACTGCTATTGATCATTTAACAATCAATGTTGGAGTGGTGTTTATTTGAAGCAGACTATTAAAGTATTTGTGTATTGGGAAGGGGCAAGAGTATCTGGGTTTTATTTAATTAAGCAGTGAGTTACTCATTGAATATTTCACGTCTTGCGGTATATAATGAATTGTTTGAGTCACATGGCTCTTTTTCCATGCCTCAGGTGATGGGTAAAATCTGAATGGTGGACTGCAAATTGGGATCCAGCCCTACCCTTACATTCTGGGTAGTAAATTTCACTGAAAGCAGTAGGATTTACTTTTGAGTAAATAAACTCGGATGAGCTCTTTTCCTAAGAGTGGTCATTCATGCTGCATGCAATTTGTAGGTCATGCTGCAGAGTTATTCTACCTGTGTCTACAGGGGCTTCAGCTATGTTCACTGCTGCCCAGGGAAGTGCCTCTGCTCCTGGATTCCCCATGTTGGACTGTGGCAATTATAAAATATTTAAACATATTTTATTTGATTAAGCTGGCATAAAATGCCACAAAGATATGGACATGCCCTTGAACCCCAGCTGTTCCTTACATATATTACTTACATATGAATTATGGAATGGCATCATTTGTAACCCTAGTTGTTACTTACATATGTTTCTTGCAAACTGGGGTTACAAATGATACCATTCCAGGGGTTGGAAAGTTACCTTTGAAAAAGTTTCATTTATTTGAAGCATTTATACCCCCTCTAACCCTTTAGCCAAAAAGGTTTACAGTGGCATACATACAGAGGAGGTAAAATGTGGGCATTGTTCCCCAGGAAGGATTCTGCCCCACAGATGAGGTTTTCCTTCCCTAAATTTCTAGCATTTCAGAGAATGGGACAGTGAAAACTGATCACACCTAGTACTTTATTGTTCACTGGGTTCACATTCGTTTGGTAATTTTATTGTTCTTGTTTCTTTGGATGCCTAGACATTATTTCTAAATGTTCAACTGAAGTTTTCAGCAGTGACGTCATTGGGAGGATGCAGTGGATGTGGATTGCGCTGGGTGACAACCAAGAGGAGGAGTGACCTCCGGTTGGGTCCTCTTTCCTCTTTGGTATAGGAATAGCAAATGTGTTTCCTTTTTGGCTGCTCCATTACCAGTCTTTCTACCTGAGGAGGAAGCCTGGTGATGAAACAGCAGGAGGGGCACACACATGCCCTTCCTGCTTGATACCCTCCACACTAGGTGACACCCTAGAGAGCTAAACCACTGGTTTTAAATTGCTGCAAGGCTGCAAATTTGAGAAGTGAAGGAACATTTCATTTAGTGGTGGCAAAATTCTTATTTGGGGAGCAATGCCCTCCTTTTGCTCTTCCTGTAGCTACAACAGCAATGCCCTGTTCCCAGAGCAGCTAACACACATGCACACACAAGTGGAAAAGGATGGGAAGGAAGAAAAGGGAAATTCACCTGGAATACTGTGTCCAGTTCTAGAGCGTGGCTTTGGCACAGCTTCTGGTCTCTTAGGATGCATGCATCATTTAAACAGCATACCTCCAAAGTGACCCAAAACAGTTTTGTTTGGGCCTGTCTGTTTGGGCCCTATATTCAGAGGAACTAGGTGCAGGCAAGACAGTGTCTGCATGTTGCCGCACGGGGCTTACATCGTCAGTGCACCATTGACGCACTCGTGACATCATTGCGGCACCAGAAAAAGAACCAGGTTTTTCCAGGTTCTTTTTCCTCCACAGTGATGGCACACCTTTTGGGGGCTGCACCGTCCCTGCGGAGGAAACTAGGCCGCTGGCAGGCCGCCATTTCTCGAAGGTCTGTCCCGGGCCATAGTAGGCTAAATACAACTCAGTGTTCAAATCCCACAAGCATATTCATTTTCCACAAAACAGATATATTACTTTTTTCTTCTTTATAAATGAGATAAATAGTTCCTAGCCTTTCAAAATGTTGTGCTGCATTTTTTTAATCAGAGGCGGGTTATAATCCGCCGCTTTGAGGCAGTCTGCTGCCGCCACCGCCGCTTGGTCTGCGCGGGAGCCGTAGCACCCACACCGCGCGGCTCCCGCGCGGACCGAAAAAGAAGCTCCAAAATGGAGCTTCTTCTTGCAGTGCCTCTGTGACGTCGCAAGGCGCCAGGGGCGCATTCGCGACGTCACAGATGCTGCGACACGTTCGGTCGCACAGCGTCCGATACGTAAAGATGGCGCCAGCCGTGTGGAATGGCCGGCGCCATATTGTACGGACAGAGTCCGTACTAGAGCCAGGGGCGTCTAGAAGAGACGCCCCTTTTTTAAAATGGGACGTCCTGCGGACGTCCCAAGTGGCAGTTTGTAACCCGCCTAACTTTCACCAAAGTTTTCTTTCATCAAACTTTGCAATAGTTTTTCTTTGATGCAATTTAAAGCCTTTGATTGTTCAGAGTGGGCCTTTCTTCACAAACTGGGTAAAAGAATGGAGTTGAAAGTATGGGCCAGAACACACTGCAGAAATAATCCAGTTTGAGACTGCTTTAACTGCCCTGGCTCAGCGCTAGGGAAACCTGGGAACTGTAGTTTGTTGTGGCACCAGAGATATCTCTGACAGAGAAGGTTAAATGTCTCACAAAACTACAGTTCCTAGAATTCCCTAGCCCTGAGCCAGGGCAATTAAAATGGTCTCGAACTGGATTATTTCTGCAGTGTGTTTTGCACCTAGGTTTTCTATCAGCACTTAAAACACTGTATAGTAATCACCATGCAATTATAGGAAATAATGGCCTTGATTTCTTCATGTTTCAAATGTTCAGTTATACCAAACAGGCATGTTTGCAAGGCCATTGATGTTTACTAAATCTATTTGCCAGTGATCTCATTGTAACATGTAGTAAACCCAATGGTAGGTATTCCACTATAATGGAGACTATTATGGAATATTGGTCTCTAGTGTAAAGATTAACCAGGACAAGTCAAATATTATGCCTCAGCTTTTCACATTTAGACAGGGAGAGGTTGGAGTATCAAGTAAATACCAGTTAAAATGGCACAGTTGAAATACTTAAATGTCATCACTGTAGTATACTAAACAAAAACCAAAACCTTATTTATCTTAATTTTAAGCTATTAATACATTAAGTACAACATAAACTACAACTATGAAAGAAACAGAAGTTATCTATATTATTACAACAATGGCAAAGACGTCTTTATCAATAACAGTTTTTAAAAATCAAGTTACAAAGGCAACATTGTATAGAAAACTAAAAGAAGGTGGATTGGGAATTCCCATTTTGGATCTTTATTATGCAGCCTGTCAGATAAGACAAGACATTGGAATAATGGATGAAGATTTTGTGAAAACTGGCTATCAATAGGAGCCCTGGTGACGCAGTGGTTCAATGCTGGTACTGCAGCCACAACGTTGTAAGTTTGATCCTAGAGGAGGGCTTCAAAGTCCACTCAGCCTTCCATCCTTTTGTGGGTTGGTAAGATGAGTACCCAGATTGTTGGGGGCAATTAGCTTACACATTGGAGATTATCAGATGGGAGCAAAGTGGATTGCTCCAGTCCTTAGCTCATGTTATTTGCACAATCAAGGGGAAGATTATCAAACCCCCACAAGTTTATCCCATTCTTCTCTTGTCCATAAAGAGGAATAGGCCCATCACTTGGTATTAACGGAAACTCCTGTTAATCTCCACTCCCCAATATTCCCGTTAATCTTCTCCTTGATCGCATCAATATCACAGGTTAAGAATGGGAGCAATCCGCTTTGCTCCTCCAAGAGTAAACTGCTTAGGGAATGCTTAGTTCACTGATAAGCAGTATAGAAATGTGCTTGCTCTTGCTCTTGCTATTAATATAGGATTCAATTTTCCTTCTAAGTTCAAATATGTCTCTTCTTGATTGGAAAATCTCTACCTAAAGAATTTACTGGGAATTTGGAAGAAATAGAAAAGAAAGTAATTTCAGTGTCTCTCTTTTCTGCTTTACTCTTGACATGCCAATTAGAAGAGAAGAGAAGGCACAGCATCAACCAGCCAGTGAACTACGCAATACTCCCTCCATTAAGAGAGGCCATCCTACCCAAGTAATTATAACAGTAACTAAAAGTCATAGTTACACTACAAAGGAAATTGGCAGTGTGGAATAATATGTTTATTTATGAAATAACATTTTTGTACTTATTTTCATTTTTAAAAAACCTCAAAGCAATACTCAATAAAATCATAAAAGTAAATCCAATAGCAAAAAGTAAAAAACAAACAAACCAAAAATCTACAATCCATTCTTTAAAAGACTGTTTTTTCCCCAGTGAGCCATGGAAAATGACAAAATTAATCACTTGCTAATTGAGTACTTGCAAGTAATTACTCCTAATCTCTGCTTTATTCTATTTCCCCTCCAGTTATTAATCTGTTATGACAACTCGTTCTTGCATATTGCTTATAATGTAATGTAATTTCTAAGGAGTAAATATGCTTTGCTGGCTTTTGTAGATCCTTATTTTTCAGCTTGAACAATTCAAATCCTGTTCATATTAGTCAAAGCTGGGCATACCTCTTCCCATTGACTAAGTGCTTCTTGGAAAAATTGCATTTAGTCACCTGCAGAGACACTGGATCTCTGAATGTGTAAATTATGGATTAAGGGCCAAAACTAGAAACAGACTTTTTCAGTTTCATACAAACAACCATTCCTTGCCCTCTCTTGAAAAGAACAGTTCAGACAATATAATTTGCATTAGCATGGACAACACATAGACACTAGATGTCAGCCATGTTCCACCTTCAATAGATTTCTCTAATTCCTGGTGCATTTTTCAATTTTCCTTTGAGAGTCTATACACAAATGTGTGTGCATGTCTGTGTGTGTGTGTGCATGTGTGTCTTCAAGTCACCTGCTGACCTATGGCAAACCCATTACTTTCATAGGCTTTTTCTTAGGCAAGAATAAGGTTTAAAAGGGACATGTGTAAGAAATGTAAAAGAAAAGGGGGAAAGCACTAAAGAGGAATTCAAACAAATAGCTAGCATGTGTGGGGGTAAAGTCACAAAACCTAAAGCATGGAATGAACTCATGCTTGCTAGAGAGGTTAAGAACAATAAAAGGGTTTGGGGGGTATGGGGTTCGATAGATGCCTCCATCATTACCACAGCCACCCAACGGCGCAGCAATGATGCCCTGCCTGAAAGAAGCTGCCTACAGTGGCTTCTTTTTTGTGGTGTTACAATGGCGCTCGCTCGCCCTAACATCACCGCTTCTGGTGAGCACGCACGTCATCATTGTGTGCCCCGTGTGGGCGGGCTGCGGGAAGATGGTGCACAGGCGCCACTATTAGGGCTGGGCACATATGGACGCACAGCTCTAATGACCCCTTAAATCGGCCCCAGCACAGCACTTTTGGCCATCTGTATCAGGCCTATGTCCATAGCAAAAGGAAGAAGAAGGAAGTGGTAGGGCCACTGTGTGGAGAAATAGAAAGCTGCTAAGAGGACATGCAGAAAAGGCAGAACTAGTCAACACCTTCTTTACCTCCACTTTCTCCTTTAAAAAAAACCTGCTCAGCTTGGAGAAAATGAAGGAGATGATGCAGTATAGGAAATGCAGCACAAAATAGGTAAATAGTTAAAGAGATAATATAGGAAATCCTAGCTTCTCTAAATGGATTCAGGTCTCCAGGGCCAAATGAACTACTTCCAAGAGTATTAAAAGAACTGGTAGAGGTAATCTCAGAACTGCTCACAATAATCTTTGAGACTTCCTGGAGAACAGGAGAGGTCCCAGTAGACTGGAGGAGGGCAAATGTTGTCCTCATCTTGAAAAGGGGGGGGGGGGGGAAGGACTCAAACAGTTACCATCCAGTCAACTGTCATCAATACCAAGAAAGATCCTTGAGCAGATCATGAAATAGACAGCTTGTAAGCACTTAGAAAGGAATGTTGTGATTAAAAGTCAATGTGCATTTCCCAAAAACAAGTTATGCCAGACTAATTTACTGATAGTAGGGAGTGCTGTGAATACAGCCTATCTTGATTTCAGTAAGGCCTTTGACAAAGTCCCCTGGGATACTGGAGTGGAGATCCTGTATTGAGCAGGGGATTGGACTCAATGGCCCATGAGGCCCATTCCAACTCTTTGATTCTGTGACTGTGTAATACTCTTGCAAACAAGCTAATACAATGTGGGGCTCACAATGCTACTGGCTTGAGGGCAGTAAATACAAAAGGGATCTAGGAGTCTTAGTGGATCACAGGCTGAAGATGAGCCAGCAATGTGATGCAATAGCTAAAAAGGCTAAAGCGAAGTAATAGTGCCATTCTATTCATCTTTGATCAGGCCTCACTTCTGGGCACCATAATTCAGGAAGGAAGTTGAGCCTGTACAGACAGGCCAAAATAAAGCTGCTTCAAGTCACTTTGGAAGTATGCTGTTTAAATTATGCATGCGTCCTAAGAGTCACATGTAGCCCAATGTGTCTACTTCCCCCACAGAGACGTAGCCAGGATTTTAGGAAGGGGGGGGGGGGTCCAGACTAAGTGCCACCATTATAATGGGGCTTGGGCGCGGTGGCGCAGCAGCATGCACCATTCGTTTTTCTAATGGAAGGGGGGGTCTGGACCCCAAGATCCCCCCCTTGGCTACGTCCCTGTCCCCCATCACTCCTGTAATGGGAGAATGGCAAGGTTCTTTAGCCCAAAGGCCCACTTCAGTTTCAGAGAGATTTTCTGGGACCCCATTCCAGTAGAGGGTGGGTGAAAAAGAGTGGGGCAAATAATGCGGCCATATTTTAGTTTAAAGTTTTCTCATGGTCAGTAAGAGCTAGACTAAGACCACAAGACAGCCTGATCTGGCCCCAGGGCCTATGTTTCCCTACCCATTCTGTAATGGAAATTCAGTTGCATCTGGGAAGAAAAGAGGATTATGCTGAGCATTTGGAAAAAAATTATAAGGCAGGCATGCAGGCAGTTATTTTGTAAACATAAAATTTCTGTTTGGTTTAAGGGTAAGATTGCCATGATTCCAGTGTGTACCAGCCTTTCTCTCCAAGGGTAGGTGTGAATTCCACACTGGTGACCAAGGCAAAAGGAGGCAAGACTAACACGATGAATCAGTAATAATATATTACACAGGATGGCTATTAGGGTGTATCACCTGCCTCTTACCTGCATCTTAAGTTATTCAAGAAGCAGGAAGCAACAACTAATCATATCTATGGTAAAGATAATTGTTATCTTCTAATCAACATGAGCAGGATCACCCAACAAAAATAAAGATTTATTAGACCTTCACCCTGTGCTGAAAATGTTTGCTTCTTGTTGTTTGAACTGGCAAAGCATAACTAACAATTTAAAGACCATTTCAGCAAAGTCCATTCCAAAAACCAGAAATTTTGTGATAGAATGGGCATGCAATGGAGTTGCAGAAGGAATGCAGAATGAAACTACAAATATAGGACTTTGTACTGTTGCTGTATCACCAATTCAGTGGCAGCAAAGGCCTCCATAACAGAGGGGCTTTGTTGTTGTTGTTGTTAACTGCCCTCAAGCCAGCCCCAATTCATGGTGACCCTGTGGATGAATAATTGAATCATAGAGTTGGAAGAGACCAGAAGGGTCATCCAGTCCAACCACCTTCTGCCATGATGGAAGACATAATAAAAGCACCCCTGACAGATGGCCATGCAGCTTCTGTTTAAAAACCTCCCAAGAAGGTGACTCCCCCACAATCCAAGGAAGCATCTTCCACCGTCAAACAGCACTTACTGTTTATTCCTAATGTTCAGGTGGAACTTCTTTTCCTGTAGATTGAATCCATTGTTTGGTGTCCTAGTCTCTGGAGCAGCAGAAAACTAGCTTGCTCCATCCTCAAATGGTTTTAGCTTTTACTTGGTAATGTCCCCCATGTGTCTTGAATGTCCTACCTTTTGTCCTCCTTGCCCTCCTTTGTGATGAGGACATCTGATCATCCTGGTCCTGGAGAGAACAAATTATCTTGGTTTCAAATTACCTTGGTGAGCCAGCATGGCATAGTGGCTTGAGTGTGATATAGTCTGGTATAGTGGTTTGAGTCTAATATAGTGGTTTGAGTATTGGACTGTGGTATAGTGGTTCAGTATAGTGGTTTGAGCCTTGTAGAGTGGTTTGAGTGTTGGACTGTGGTATAGTGGTTTAGTATAGTGGTTTGAGCCTGGTAGAGTGGTTTGAGGGTTGGACTGTGACTCTAGAGACCAGGATTTGAATCCCTGCTGAACCATGTAACCTCCTGGGAGACCTTGGGCAAGTTACACATGTCTTCTTGAATTTCAGGGTGTTGGATTAGATGACCCTTGTGGTCTCTTCCAACTCTACAATTCTATAATTCTGTGATCTTGGAAATGTAATCCAAGGCTAAAAACATTTATGTTTCATATGTACCTATATACACGTAGCCTGAAATAAAACTTATACAACATTTTAAAATAATTTTGTGAATGAAAGAAACTTTGTGTACATTGAACCATCAGAAAGCAAAGGTGCCAGTATGGGGCGAAACAGACCACCCTGAAGGAGTGGCCTGCTACCGCCCCTTTGAGTGCTGGATCAGGGCTGTGGCAACATCATGCCATGGCCCCAATCTGGCATTTTTCTGGGCCAATTGTTGTTGTTGTTGTTAATATTATTATTAACCTTTATTTATAAAGCGCTGTAGATTTACACAGCGCTGTACATACAATCTTTTTAATTTGACGGTTCCCTGCCCTCAGGCTTACAATCTAAAAAGACATGACACAAAAGGAGAAGGGAAAGGTGGTGGGGAAAGGGATGAGGTCCAGCAGTTCCTCTCTACCTCCAAGGCCTGGACCAAGGCAGATGGACTGGAGGGAGGGCTTGGCTTCATAATGGATGGTTAATCTTCTTCCAGGGAGGCCTGTTGGAGCTAGCCTGCCACTCTAGTAGGATAATACATATAAAGTACATAGCAATACAGGAAATGGTTCGATAAAACAGGCACCAAAAGAACATCAAATAGCAAGTGACAATTATGCAATGCCTGGGAACGCTTCTCTGAACAGGATGGTCTTCAACTCCGTTTTGAAGCTGGTTAAAGAAGTGATGGCTCTTGCTCGCGGGGGAAGAAGGTTCCAGGAGTAAGGGGCAGCGAGTGAAAAGGGGCGAATCTGAGATGGGGCAGAGGAAATCCTGGGCTGGGACAGCTGACCCTGACTACCAGAACGGAGGGCCCTAGTGGGAAGGTGAGGAGAAAGAAGGTCTGATAAGTAAGGAGGGGCCAGCCCATGGAGGGCTTTAAACGTCGACAGCAGGAGCTTATACTGAATACTGAATTGCACTGCATCTCACTTGTCCTGCAGAAAACCTTGACTCCTCTGGACACATCTCTGGATTGAATTGACTGATTTACTGTTCTTGTAAAATAATCCCCTACTTGGACACTTGCTGGCTGGAGCATAGGAAAATAGGAGAACACTGTTGCTCTTTGGCAGAGAATTCTAGGCCTCCCACCAGAGTACAGATCCCAGGATTATATAGGATGAAGTCTTCTGCAGTCCAATTTTGATGTAAAGACAATGGCGGGATACAAACCACCGCCTTGTGGCGGTCTGCCGCCGCCGCCGGTTAGTTCGCGGGGGAGCCGGAGCCTCCACACGGCGCGGCTCCCGTGCAGACTGAAAAAGAAGCTCCAAAATGGAGCTTCTTTTAGAGTCGCGTTTGTGACGTAGCGAGGCGCCAGGGGCGCACTCACTACATCACAAAGGACGCGACGTGTACGGACGCTCAGCATCCGATACGCAAAGATGGCACCGGCCATGTAGAAGGGCCGGCGCCATCTTGTATGGACAGAGTCCGTATTAGGCCCAGGGGCGTCTAGAAGAGACGCCCCTTTTTTAAAATGGGACGTCCTCCGGACGTCCCAAATGCCGGTTTGTAACCGGCCCATGTGTCACAGTGCTAGGTCTGAATCTATCCCAAAGCAGAGATAATTGCCATTGGCACGATTGACTAAGATGGGCAAGGCACCTTGGCCATGGTCTGCTATATGGTTATTCAGGAACCAAGCAAAGTCTGGTTTGTGATCTTTATCTTAAGAGAATACCCACGTTGTCCCATCTTGGACAGACTGAAATGCTTTATCTGGAGAAGTTCGTGCACAATCAAGAACATTTGTATTGGTTAATCTTTATATTTAAGCTCTTGTTTGTTAAACCCCATCCATCTTATTATTGGTTAAGGCATCAACACCTTCTCTACAATCAGATGGATCAACAGAGTTGTGTTTCACCTGAACACTGATGTCCAGTGCACCTCAAATCTCCATGTTCAGATGTTTCATAGGATATTAAAGAGCATAGGAGACAAAAATGGAACCTAGTGGGATGTGACAGGCCAAAGGGCCAAGGTCTAAATAGCTCCATATTTTGAAATTGACTTTGCAAGAATGATTAAAATCATCTCTAAACAGTGCCTTTGCTGAATTTTGACAGGTATAAATGTAAATGACAGTAAACTCCACTGAGAAGTCCAAAGGACCAACAGGAATGTATCCTTGGAGTTGCCTTGAATCCCATTTTAGAAGAAAGGCAGGGCATAAGTTGAACAAACAAACAAACAAACAAACAAACAAACAGTCCTATCATGTTCCTGATGTAGGTGGTCTATCAGAATGATCAAAGTAATTTCCATCCTAAATGCAGACCTAAAAGCACTTTGAAACAAATCCAGATAATCCATTTTACTGAAGAATCTGTGAACCTAGAATAACAGTAGAGGCTTGGCCAAAAGTAACTTGCCTAAAAAGGGAATGTATGGTGCAAGATTTCTTTCTTTTCTTTTATGTATTAACTCTCTGACAAGCACCAAAGGCAGCTTACAATTTCAAATGGCAGTTTCTCAGTTGCCATTCCTGTACCATTCCTATCAATAAAGGTGTTTGTCACCCTTCTTTTATTTAATCTCTATATTAATGATATAATTTTTTCTCTATTAGATGCAATGTTTTTCTCCCATTATTTGAAGGATAAAGATACGTATCCCCATCTTATTATATACTAATGATGCCATCCTTCTTTCCTGTGCACAGGTGGACTTGCATAGGCTTTTGAGGGCTCTAGGAGAACATTACGAAAAAGAATTTCTAGAGGTTAATGATTAAAAAAAACTAAAACCATGGTGTTTGGAAGGAGAAGGCAGAAATATCAATGGCAAGTTAGTCATTATAAATACCTAGGTTAACATTTAAGGACTCTGTATGCTGGTCAATGCACTTGTAGCCGCAGCTGATATAACAGCTAATGCTATTTTTCAGTACACAGCACATTCTGCTGGTTGCTATGCCTTGAGCTCTAGAACAGCAAACAATTGCCCCAGTTGTTATATAGAGCTGCAGTGTGGATCCTCTCGGATGTGTCAGTTTTTGACTCAATACAACATAAATTTCTAACAAGAGTTCTGGGCACCCCCAAATCTTTTTATAATGATTTCACCATTTATCCCAGAAGACTGCCCTCTTATTTAGCCTTTTCTTTTCCTTAAGGCCCATACTGCCTTAAGACCCTTTTAACTATGTGCAGATTAAATACTTTGCACCTAATGTTAAAGGGTGATATGATGGCATACCAAACTCCAATAGACAGTGTGCATATGGCTGTGTCATTTTTTTAATGGAATGTTCTTCATATTTCAACTTGGGAGCTTAATACCTTGACTTGATTGGTCAATTGCAATCTGCATCTAAGCAAGTGCATCCCTAACACTGAAAATCCAATGTGATGGAGAGGTTTATTTCACCAACATTTCAATTCAGAATGTAAAACATAAACAAAGCGATGTCACTCAGGTTGGCATCACCCAGTGAGGTAACTCATGGTGCTGACCTCCTCGCATGCCACACCATTGAGAATCCTTAGGAATGCTTTTTGTACTAATGCTACTCATAAATCAGTTTGGAGAAGGAGAATGCAGAAGGCAGATGGCAGAAAGCCCTGGCGATGCAGTGGTTATATGCTGGTGCTGCAGCCATAACGTTGTGAGTTCGACCCCAGGGCTCCAAGATTGACTCGGTCTTCGATCCTTTCATTGGTCAGTAAAATGAGTACCAAGTTTGTTTGGGCCAGTTTGCTTACAAATTGTAAACTGCTTAGAGAGTGCTGAGTTCACTATGAAGTGGTATAGAAATGTAAATGCTATTATTGTTTCTATTGCTATAAACCATAATTCCCATATATCACTGGAATGGCAATTGTTGTGGTATAAACAATTAACAAAATTAAAATGATATCTTAAAATGGCAGTATCATATACACAGCCTAAATGTGTAAATAGTTCCATGTGGTTAAAGTCAAAATTTGGTAAGAAGAGATGTTTTTAAAGAAACCTTTAAAAGAATAAATTAAAAAAATTATATTAAAATAAAATAAGCCTGGGGGGGTCTCTCCTCCCCCCCCCCATGGAGCCTCTCCCCACTCACTCACTCATTCAATCCATCTCTTCAGACTTTTAAAGGGACATAGGCAAATGGCACAGCCCAATGCTGCCCAAAACCAGAGGAGAAGTGGTGTCAGCCCCATTTAGGGTGTCACCTGGTGCAGCCTTGTGATGATATTGCATAAACTACCAGGCAGACATGATCAAGATTTCTAATATATAAGCCCTAATATATAAGCTAGTTGGCACAGAAAGCCATGTTGTCCCAGAATCCATGCAACAGCAGGTAATAGCAGTGTGCTTAACAGATCAGCGAAAAAGGCAAAGGAGACAAGAAGTAGTTTTTTTATCAATAAATTTATTTTTTCTTTTATTAGCTCTTCTTTCTGTTTATGTTGGATTTAGTATTTTTATTATCTTTAGCATGACTTTTTAAAATGGATTTAAATGTGCCAACTAACCTGGCAAGTGACTCCTGCTCAGTGCCCAGGGGAAGGCGAAAAACCTCCAGGATCTCAGGCCAATCCGCCCTGGAGGAAAATTCCTTCCCGACTCCAAAAGTGGCAGTCAGCGCTAGCCTGGGCATGCCATGAGCAAGAGCCATGCGCATGCGCCCCACTGCTATTCCCTCTTCCCTCCTTCCGTTTCTCCCATTGTTGTACTGTAGCGCAAAGGCCAGCCCTGCAGGCTCTCTTGTTCTCTTCCACAGAAAGAAACAACTTAAATGCATGAAGAACATTCCTTATTCATAAACTTGTGTTTGCTGATGCTATTTCTTCTTTCTCAGCTAGGGACTGAGCTGATTTCCTGAACAAACATGAGCACTGACTCCTTGAAGATCCAGATAATTTCTTCATAACCAGCCATTAGTAAGGAAGGATCCTTTACATTTTTTTAATCTTTTGGGCTGTTTCTTCACCAGTCATGGCTGATTCTGCTTTCCTTTCTTTGTGATCCATTTGGAGTTTTATCTTCTGCATTCATCACTATCTGACATTTTTACTCCATTTCTCAAATTGCTAAGGAGTTCCAGATTAACATTAAAAGTAACATGCATGCTCCTTTCTTTTGAAAAAACATATGCCATTGAGTTTAGGGCATTTCTAAAGTGACTTTCCCTCTTGCTTAACACAGTATGCTATAACCTACACATTTAGTAAGCAGACTAAGAGATGGATTGCCTAGAGGAATTAATTCCTTACCACTCATCTGTCTCCAGTTTGTCTCGCTTCGGATGGCCTCTGTAATCAAAATAAACGTACTGTTAAATTCCTAAATATACTTTCCCCAGTTTGTTTCAATATAAAGCTGGATTGATTTTTCTGGATTCTATTCAACTTCTCTTTTCCGCTCAGACTAGAAGCAGAGTAACTCATACTGAATGCAGAATGAATGGAGTACATTTCACTTTAATTTCCCAAATTCCTTTCAAATTTGCAAAAGAAATCAGAAGTCAACCAAGGACTTACCTTTTAAGTATCTACTATGATGCTTGTGTTGTTTTTTGCACTGAAGTTGGTGGCCTTCTTGGCCCATCATTAAATATGAATTTTAAAGATTTTCTAGCCAGTTCCTACAGAGAAGGTTATGTGCAAAGTTCCTTTAATTTTCAATATGCCTTTCTAACCTGCTGAAAGGGGGAAAATCTAAATAACATTATTGAAAAGAGCAAGGAGAAAAACCTCCAGGAAAAGTAAGGAAAACTTTGGTTTTGGCGATCAAACAATGCTTTTTAATTTATTCTCTTTGAAGAAGCAGCAATATGAGAAGTAATATTTCTTACCTCATGAGACTTTTTGTTATGATTTGCTTTCTTGATCTTGCCAAATGATTAATGTAATGATTCTTGTCACCCATCTTCAAGGAATGGGTCAACTGCAGATCTCTTCACAAGGTTAATCCCTTTCAAATCTGCAAAGAGGTCACTAAAGAAGTATCAGAAAAATGTTGGAAACCATCTGAGGACCTACCTTGACATTGCTGATGTTTACCTGTGACATTTTCACACTTCTTTCTTCTTGAATCATTACAACTGTTATTCTTTACATCACATGAGATTTTTTTCCCCTTATTATTCATTGTTTACTTTTTAAAATCTTGTTAAAATCCAACTCATTTTCAACTCACTTGCTTTAAGGAACTTAACTTGTAAAAAAAAATTCAAAGCTGGAAAGAAGTTCACATATGATCAAACAAATGTTAAACGTCAAAGTTTGAAGAGAACATGTAGCTGAAAAAGAACAATGACCAATTATCTGCTTTCTTTCTACTAAATGACTTATTGAATGGATGTTAATTTTTTTTAAAATGACAACCTAACCTTTACTTTTCCAGGCTACTCCTAAAGTAATATTGCTTCAATTTGTCTCCTTCTTTCCTGCACCAAAGTGTTAGCTTGCTGAACGGGGAAATAATAGTTTAACTGCTGCAGTCAGTACTGACAAAATATGGTTGAGAGAGCCAGACAAAGAAATAAAATGACAGACCTTAGCGATTGGAAGTAATAAAGAGTTTACCTCAGCTCCTGTTTCCTTTCTTCCAGTCTTCCTGAAAATGTACAACTGTGATAGTTAGTAAACCAGGCAAAGTAAGGAATAGATTTTGGTCACCATGAAATCTGTCAACTGCTGGGTTGCTTTCTTCCACTCACTGTCACAATGTACAAAATGGATCAATTTACCCCTACCAAAATGGATTGATTGAGAGTTCTTTTAAAACGGGAAACTTCCCTTTCAAGTGTGCAAAAAGATTATATACAAAATTAAGAAATAAACCTTTAACTGTATTTAACCATCTTAGATATTTTTGAGAATATGATTTTTCCCCTTTCAGAAACGTACCCCTTACAGGTTTACCATCATGTTGATGAAGTTCAGCTGAGAGGCTTTTCACTTTGCTCTTCTTGAAGCATGTCTTGTTCTTTACCTTATATCAGAATTTTATTACATGTTTGCTGGGTTTTGAAGCTGGCCAGAGGCTTGAAATCTAGGCAAAGTTGGGGATAGATTTTGGGAACTAGAAATACCGAAATACCTCATGTCATCTGCTGAACTGCTATGTTCCCATCTCTTTTCAGACTGTCCATCTCACTGTTCTAGAATGGAAGGCTGTTTCTTACCTTTCAATTGCCAACCTTACCATATATTTTGTGTGTAGAGGGGATGGAGTACTAATTATTTACTGGTATTCCATATATCCGTCACATAATTTATCCCAAGTTCTTTGCTTGGTGTGAGTGGCAGGGCCATCCAAACTTAGGCCACACTTTTCTATCCTTTTCTCTAAAATGAAGTAAATAAATGAGAAATATGGGAAGCTTGCCTAGAAAGCTGAAGTTTTGAAGTCTTAGCAGGAAAATACGCTTTTTGCTATATGTTTTTAGATTACATATTATTATACCATGTACCTTATTTATCTTTTCTTCTTTCCCATGTTGTACATTCAGTTTTTTCTTCCATCAGAGGAACTAAACTATGAAATTCCTCTCCCTCTCTGACCCCTGAGTTTGACCCACCACTAAAAGAATCATTAGCGCATCATAGTAGAACCATCACAGGTTGCATCACAATCAGATCCAAGTGAGGTGAATAAGTGAGGGGGAGGAAACTGGGTTTCATTATAATCTTCACACTGAAGTGGTGTAGGGTTGCCATAATTGTCCACTATTACCAGGGACAACATGTGGAACAAATTCGAGACCAAACTGTAGGACAACTGCAGGACAAAACTCAGCCCAAAATGTAGGCCATTTAAGAAAAATGAAGAACCTTAAATGGCCTACATTTTGGGCTGAGTTTTGTCCTGCAGTTGTCCTACAGTTTGGTCTTGAATTTGTCCTACATTTTGTCCCTGGATAATTATGGCAACCCGGGGCAAACTAGGTTCCCTCATATTCACCACATCCACATAGCAGGGAGTGAGGTGGGGGTATGGAGGACAATGCATCATTAGGAAAGGCAGTATGCCAAAACCTAATAGGATCTTTCCAGCCTGTTAATATAAACCAAATTTACACTGGTCTAGTTTTGAGAGTGTTTCTTTCATAAGCGAGTGGATTGTTTGAGTGGGTTGAATTTTTTTACTTTGGACAAGGACTGAGGACATTATAACACAAGCCACACTCTCACACTAATTGCAACATACAAGTTGCAGAGCAGCCAGTATCTCATGTCTTTGCAAATGCGTGAGGAGGGCTGCCACCACCATCAAACTCTCTTCCTGACTCCCCCATAATAGCATTTCACTGCCTCCCTCCCTACCCAGCATGCCTGGTTATTTTATTTTTATTTTAATTGTTTCATGCAGTTCCAGAGCTCTGCTACTACAATTGAAGTTTAATTAAAAATACAGCAAATAAATAAAGGCAGTCAGCCTCCTTGGGAATAGTGAAGCAGAGGGAGTGGAAGGGACCCTGAACCCACATGACTGCCAATATCACAACTGTCCTGGCACTGAGTACATCTCATTTTGTACCCAGGGACTAGTGTGACTGGGAGATCATTGACAGATTTCCCTGTCAATGAAAAGAGATTCACTCACTGCGTTTCAGGAATATAGCAGCTATGGGTCAGAGGCATCGTGTGATAAGTAAAATCAAAGCCACTATTTTCCTGGCTGTAATCATGATTTAGAAGCCCCATGTAATAATCTTGTTAGTCTTTAACAATCAAACCAGATGTATGTGCAATCATACATGGGGGAGCATACTCCAATCCTCTCTTCTCTCTCTTCTACTCATGACTAGTCCTTTTTCAGCTGGTTTCTGTAGTGCAAATCGGACAGTGAAGTAAGGAAACCAATAGAAAGGGTTTAAAGAAGGGACATGCATCAGGATAAGTTGGTGAGGGTTTGGCTTCCCTCCCACTTGCCCTCCTCTTTGTAGCAGATGTTAACATGCATCCTCCCTGTACAGAATGGGTGCAGTTGTAAATATATACATGTTTGGTTTAAAGAGCTAGACCAAGAGCTTTTTCCGCCAGAGAGGAATGACAGAAAAGTGTCTCCTCTCCTTCCAGACACAAAAGTCAACTAGACTGGCAGTTGGACCTTATCTTCTCAGTGGTGATGATACTATCTACCACACCTGGAGTAAACAGGTTAGCAAAACTGTACTCGTTGTCTGTACAGCTTTCCTTTTGACACCCTTTAGCCTCCCTCCAGTCTTCTCCCACATGAAACAACCATCTCTGAATAATAGTAGGTAGGGCTGCCCTTACTGTATCCATACTGTACCATTCTACCAGTATGAAATCTGTTCAAATGAGATGGCTCCACCCTTCAATATCCTGACGTCTGTCGTTTGGTGAGGTACTTGGACATCTTTTGTGAAGTTCAAGGCTGTCATTGCTGTATACAGTTTTCCAGGAATCTGCTGCTCCTAATAATGAAGGTCCCAGGAGCCAGAGGCTGAAGTAGTAGGGGTTTCTGCTCCCCAGCAGGAAGTGACAGTGGCTGAAGGTGCTGAAGGACACCCCTGTCCTTTGCTGAGTGATGAACAAACACCAATCTCAGTGGCTGTTAAGTGGGAGACTGATTAATTCGGCACCGGGTGTTGTTGAGGGTGCTGCCCATAATTCTCCCAGTGTCTATGGCCTTGTTCCCACTGTGGTTTAAACTGGATCAAGATTTTAAATGATCCGGTTCAAACCACCATGGTTCCCACTCAGTTCGAATCACTGAAGTGATTTGAAAAGGGGGAGGGCATAGTTTTTACCCATTTTTACCCATTTAACCCCCATGAAAAAGACACTGGTAAAATGGGTTGTTTTTTGAGCTGAATTGATTTATTTGGGAAATAAATCAATTCAGCCCAGTGGGAACCATGCGGATTCGAATCTGAACCCCGGCGCAAGTGAGAACCATCATGGTAGATTTGAATCCATTTGGCTGTGACAGCTGGGGGCAGCTGCAAGGGCCCCAGCCATGTCCCCTGTCACTGGCCTCCCTGGCCTCTCCTTACCTGGGCCACCAGCTTCTCCTTGGCCTTGTGCATCCCCTGTCGGCTTCCCTGTGCACTTCTTCTGCTCGGCGACCTGCTTCCCAAGCTTCCCGGCTCGATGACCTTCTTCCTCCATTTTTGGTCTCCCCTCAGCCAAGGAAGCTGGGAAAGAGGCCTCAGGGAAGCCAGGGACACCATCCTCCATTTCTACATTCTCTCCAGCAGGGATTCCCAAAGATCCTCCATCCTCACCATGATTAAGTTTCCAAAACCCACTGCAAAAATCATAATCCAGTTTGAGATGCTAGGGAATTCAGGGAGCTGCAATTTTGTGATACATTTAGAGAACTCTGGTGCCACAAAAAACTACAATCCCCAGGATTCCCTAGCACTGAGCCAGGGCAGTTAAAGCAACCCTAAACTGAATAATTTCCGCAGTGTGTTTAGGAGCTAAGAGGCACGCATTTATATTTATGAGTATTTTGAGCTTTTCTTTGGTCATGTCCTCCATTTTTCTGAAAGATCCTGTATTTTGCAGGGCCTTGTCCTCTTCTGGGGTTATGACATATGGTATATGGTCACCCAGAGCAAGGGGAAGGAGTCAGGAACAACTCTGAGAAAAAGAAATAATGCTATTCTAACATCAGCCCCTCAAAACTCTCAAGGTCACCCTGAGCTGGGAGGCCATGGGGTCACTTCAGGTAGTCCACCTTTTGGGGGGGGGGGTGTATGTCTGTGTATACAGTCAGCCCTCCATATCACTGGATTTTTTTTTAATCTACTGATTTGAGTATCCATGGTTTGAAAATATTTTTGAAATATAAAAATTCTCAAAAGCAAACCTTATTTTTACCATTTTATGCAAGGGACACCACCTTACTGCACCATTATATTTAATGGGATTTGGGTATCCACGGATTTTGGTATCCATGGGAGGTCCTGGAACCAAACCCAAGTGGATACCAAGGGCCCACTGCATATATACTATATTCCATATATTGCTAAAGCCCATTTCTTCCTAAAGGCAAGGGATACCCATCCCTTCCCTCACTTCTTTTATCCTTCGCACAAAAACAACCTTCTGGAGTACGTTATGCATGGGGTAGTGGTTTACATGCTGGACTGTGACTCTGGAGACCAGGATTCGATTCTACACTCAGCCATATAAACCCACTGGGCAAATCACACTCTCTCAGCCTCATGGGAAGGCTAAGGCAAACCTCCCCTGAACAAATCTTGTCAAGGAAGTCCCATGATAGGTTTGCCTTAGGCGGGTTACAGACCCTCCCCTTTCCCCGGTGTATCGGGGCCTCAGTTGCTAGAATGGCAGCTGCTGAGGCCCCGATCCGCCGCTTTTCAGGCTGCGGGGAAGCGGCAAAAGGCCCCTTCCCCGCAGCCTGGAAAGGGGTGTCCTTGGGGCTTCAAGCCCCAAGGACACCCCGTGGCGGCGGGGAGGAGGAGCCTTTCTCCCTTGCTTCGCTGGGTGCAGCCGTCTGAAGGCTGCGCCCAGTGACGCAAAGCGGTGCCGCAAACCAGGAAGGAGCTCCGAAACGGAGCTCCTTCCTGGTCCGCGCAAAGGGCGCACTAAGCACCCTGGCGTGGACCAACGACGTCACGTCCACGCCGCCCCGTATAGAGGCGGCGCGGTCGTGATGTCATCATGGCGGCCCCCATGCGGAAGGTGAGCCGCCATTTTGTACAGACTCAGTCTGTACTATGGTTAGGGGGGTGCGGAAGCACCGCACCTTCCTAACCCTAGTACGGACTGACTCCGTACTTTAATGGCAGTCTGTAACCTGCCTTAGGGTCACCATAAGTCAGAAACAACCACAACAACCTCCCTCTTGCAAAGCACTATCCTTGAATAATAGTGGCTTCCTGGGAGAGTTCAGACTTGATCTGTTCTAGAGCCCAATGGTTTGTCTTTTTGACCACCCACAGTATCCTCCTCACACTTCTCCAGTACCACAACTCAAATGAACTGATTTTCTTTCTGTCTTTCTTTCCTGTCTGTCTCTTGCATCCATACATAGTGATGCTTGGACGATTCTAAGTTTGGTGCTCAGCCTTTAAGATCTGCTCTAGCTCTTTCATGGCTACCCTTCACATTCCTAGTCTTCTTCTTATCTCTTGACTGCAGTCTCCATTCTGGGCAATATTTGATCCCAGTTACAAGAAATCTTTTACTATTTTGATTTCCTCATTGTTCAGGTTGAATTTATGTAGGTCCTCCCTGGTCATTATTTTTGTTTTCTTTATGTTGAGCAATAAGCCTGCCTTTGCACTAACTTCCTTGACCTTCCGTAGTAATTGTTCCTAGTCACTGTTTTCAGCTGGTGGTATGGTGTCACCTGCATATCTTAGATTGTTGATATTCCTTCCTCCTTTATCTTCACCCCTTCTTCTCCTGAATCTGCTCTTTGTGTGATATTTTCTGCATATGGGTCAGATAGGGGGAAAAGGATGCAGCCTTTCCTGATCACTCTGCCAATTGGGAACCATTCTGTTTCTCCATATTTTTTTCTGACAGCTGTCTCTTGTCCTGAGTTCAGATTTCTCATCACAACCATGAAATGTATTGGCACTCCCATGTCCTTAGAAGCATGCCATAGCCTTTCATGACCAATTCAGGCCCCATTCTCACTCACTTATTTGCCCTGGATGGAACTGGGCAGATTCGGATCCCCCCCCCTGCTCCCGAAGCTCTCCGGAAGCAAGTGCTCGCTAAAAATTTACCTTTAATCAGGGTAATTTAACCCTGAATGCCACTGCAGCTCTTGCAGAGAGTTCACATTTGCAGAACTGGTTTAAAATGAAGGCACCTTTGCTGTCAATCAAATTCAGTTCCGCTTTTGTCAAGGTGACGTTTCCTACAGCAATTGGGCAACCGGAAGTGTGCTTTCCCTCCTTTTTAAAAACTGGCGGCAGTGTGCACATATTTTGTCAAATTAAAGAACCTCCAGGTGTGTGTGTGTTGTCTGTGTTGTGTGTATTTGGGTCACTACAGATTATGGATTTACCCCTGCCTCCGTTTTCAACCCCAAAATGCAATCTAATGTCATCTCTGCATCCTCCCTCCTTGCGACCCCAGAATGCCTCATACACATACAATAATAATCATCTCAAATGGCATCTCTGCATCCTCTTGCTTTCCCTCAGCCACCCCAGAATTCCTTACAGACACATACAGTAGCAAAAGCATTCGGTATCAATTTGCCAAATTGAAAGAGAAACATTTGTAACATTCACATTGTAGCATTAGAAAAAAAGCCTCTTGCAAAGTGCGTGCTGGGTGCAAGCAAATGAAAGGGAGATATAGCACAAGCAGCCACATTCTATCTATGTATGTATCTACCGGTAGCAAAAAGCATGCACATAGTCTGTCAAAAATAAATAAAAAGAGAGAGAGAAAGCTGCCTGGTGCAAGAGGGAGGCTTGTTCCGTTCTCTGTCCTCCCTCTGACCATCTCTTCCCTGAACTTGACCCTTCCTCCAGCTCCTTCCTTCTCCTCCTCCTGCTCCGTTACCCTGATTGCCCTTGGCACCCTTTCTCCAAGGCTCCTTCCTTCTCCTCCTGCTCCTCCTCCGTCACCCCGATTCTCTTGGCACCCTTTCTCCAGTTCTGCCCTTTGCCCTCCCTCTGACCTAAATCCCTCCCCTGAACTTGACCTGATCCTGATCGGGGCCAAGTTCATATTTGCTGGACCCGTTTCCCCCCCAAAAGTTACAGCTTTTACTCTGCTTTCAAAAGACCCGCACTAAGGGGCATTTGCCCCTGAATGGGTGTGAAAGCCTCAATTTCACTTGTGAAAGGATCTGGGCCAATATGAACTTCCTGTGGTTAATTTGGGTTCTGATCTGGGCTAAAAGGTAGTCTGGATAGCCCCTCAGTCAAAGGCTTTTTCCTATAGTCTGTAAAGTACATGTCGATTTCCCTTTGGATACTTAAAGATACTTAAAATGGATATTTAAAGAACCACAAACACATACACACATCCTGTATATCTATTGCAAAAAATATTAATAATAATTGCTATTTTGGAGGGTTCTTTTTCTCCTTGGTTGCTTCCCTCCCTTATTCCCATTGAAAACAACAATCTTGGAAGAGCATGGATATTTAAACAACCACAACTACACACACACATCCTCTATATCTATTTCAAAGAGGGGAAAAACACACACAAAAACAACCACACTGCTATTTCAGGGTTTTTCTTCCTGGTTGCTTCTCTTCCTTCTTCCCATTGAACACAACAATGTTGGAAGGGCATGAGTATTTAAGCAACCACAACCACACACACACACACACACACACACACACACACCCTCTATAACTATTGCAAAGAAAAGAAATAACCACACTGTTATTTTCATTCCCTTGTTCCCACTGAACACAACAATGTTGGAATGGCATAGATACTTGAACAACCACAAACACACACATATCCTATATACCTATTGCAAAATAAAAAAAACGACAACACTGCTATTTCAGGTATGTTTTTGTGCTGGTTGCTTCTCTCCCTTCTTCCCATTGAACACAACAATCTTGGGCCTCATTCTCACTTCCTTTTAAATGGGATCACACTTCGGTTTGAACTGATCCAAATACCCTGGTTCCCACTTAAATCAATTCACTGAAGCAATTCAGTGAGGGTAGCCATGTATCAGACCCATTTAACCCATGTCTTTTTGACGCTGATATTTTTCTGCGTCTTTTTCACCAAATCGATTCAATGCAAGTGTGAACCAGAAGCGGATCGGAATCGATTCAAATTTGCCCTTCAGCTGGCTGGAGCCAAATCATTTTGAATCGATTAATTTGTGAAAGTGAATCCCAAGTGGGTTACTTTGATGCCATAAAAAGACAGAAAATGCGATCGGGACAAGTGTAGTGTAAACAATAATCTGATGTCGAATCTATCCATCGATTCGGATCACGCACCGATTTATCTGTAAGTGGGAATGAGGCCTTGGATGGGCATGGATACTTAAACAACCACAACCACACACATCATCATCTCTTTTTGTCTTCCAAATGGAACTTAAAAAAATCTTTATTTCTTGGAGTTCCCCCAGAAGGAAGAGAGGCCCACTTGCATGAATATCCCTCCACAACACCCGAACTGAGAACAGCCACATCTTGAGACTAATATTGTGATATTATAATAATAATAATAATAATAATAATAATAAATGCATTTATGTAGATGGTAGATTTGAATTGCAATTTTACTTATGCTCAGGAGTTGAAAAATCATAGTGCTGAAATGTACTGAGAGCAAAGACTGATGTTTCAAGTCATGTCAAATCCTTGGCTTTGGAATACAAATAAATCGGTTCCTGCTTTCAGCTATTATTTAAAACAAAAGGATATAACACAGGACAGTTGGAGACAGTGAAAGAAAATCATACAGATAACAGTTTGATTGATGCATATACCCCACAAGGGATAGAGACGTATGTTCGGTGTAATATTAGAGTATCCAATGAATATACCGGGATGTAAATGTTTAATTCAAATGCAATCAATGCAATCAATGAAATGTAATTTGTAGTTTTCTCTTGTTCAAAATACTATAAAAGCTTGGTTCGCATTGGAATTGGGGTCCCGGTAATTTGGATGTATTTCCTTCTGGGATCACTCCAGCTAATAAACTACGGGCCCGAACAAACAGGCCAAAATAAAGCTACTTTGGGTCTCTTTGGAGGTATGCTGTTTAAATGATGCATGCACCCTAAAAATCTGGAAGCTGCACCAAAGCTGCCCTCCAGTGCTTAGGAATGGAGTGTGGCTTTGGTGCGACCTCCGGACTCTTAGGACCCATGCATCGTTTAAATAGCATACCTCCAAAGAGACCCGAAGCAGCTTTATTTTGGCAGTCTGTAACAAGCCTATGTTTCCTTTCCAATCAGCTATGGGTCTCCCTGCTACTTCTGGTTAACATTCTGGTTTTAAATTATTCTGTAATGTTTATACCCTGTCTCTCCGATTAGATTGAGGTAGCTTACAACAATATTATTTTTTCCTTCTGCATTTTTTAAAAGAACTCCTTTGCTTGACGAAGAAGCCAGTGGTGCTGGCAAAACTTGTGCCATGTGTTTGGTACATTTGGGGTGGCCTAGTAAAGGTTTCCCTGTTTGCCCGGCTCAGCCATGGAAACCCACTGAGTGATCTTGGGCGAGTCACACACTCTCAGCCTCAAGGGCAAGGCCATGGCAAACGTCCTCTGGACAAAGAAAACTCCATGATAGGAATGCCTTAGGGTTGCCCTAAGTCAGAAACGACTTGAAGGCCTGCAGCAACAACAACATGCTATGTAAACCCTCTGGGTGATTTTGGGCGAGTCACACTCTCTCAGCCACAGAGGATGGCCAGTGCAAACCCTTTCTGAAGAAACTTTAATTAATTTAATTAATTTCTTTCTGGGGATTTTGACTGAATAATAATAATAAATATTGGGGAATTCCAGGGATATTAGATTTTGATAAAACATTCTGGGGAATATCTTCGAAGCTGGTTGGCAACACTGTTGAAGGCCCACAACAACAGCAACAATAACCTCCCTCTTGCAAAGCACTGCCCTTGAATAATAACAGGGTTGTTCCATGGATCACTTGAAGGGGGGGATATATAGAAAAAAAGATGCCACTTTTTATTATTGTTTTTTTTAACTGTCAGCCCACAGTATCCCAACAGTGTGACAGTATGGCTTTGGTCGCTGTCCCAGACCCGGGAAAATTTAATTTTTAAATTAAATTTATTAATTGTCTTCCCCCCCCCCCCATAGCTCTGGAATGGTTTAGTCCAGAATGAGAGAGGGCGGGGGAAGCTGCTGAGGAGCAGCCGGGCCCCGTGACGTCACAATGCCCAGCTGGTCAGACCCTGGAAAAGGGTTCGTTGCAAAAGCTTGCAATCAGCTGATCGCGCCATCAGCCGCAGTGAAGAAACAAGGCAGAGAAGGTTTGGGGGTCCATCCGTTCGGGAGAAAAAGGAGGACTTGGAGGACTGCAGCTTCAGCTGGAGGACGATCCAGTCGCCCTTGCCCAGGAGAGCCATGAAATTCCAATACAAGGAAGACCATCCTTTCGAGTACAGGAAAAAGGAGGGGGAGAAGATCCGAAAGAAATATCCAGATCGAGTGCCTGTGAGTGGGGTTTGGGGGGGCTGCTTGGAGGGCCTGTAACCTCTGCTTCCATTGCTCCCCCCAAGGCATCCGCACTGCAGCCTTAATGCGGTCCCATACCCCCTTTGACTCCATGCTGAGGCATTCTGGGATTGTTGTGGCCCAGAGCTTTGCTGTCTATTGCTTTCCCCCTTTCTGGCTTGGCTGGGGGGGGAGGGGTGCTGCTTGGAGGGGGCTGCAACCTCTGCTTTCATTACATAATTAATTAATAATTTATATTACAATAGATTTCAATAATATACAAATATACAAATCCCCAGTGGCTGACCCGGTGCATCCGCAGTACTGAGTTAATTCGGTATGAACCCCCCCCCCCGACTTCCAGGGATCCATGCTAAGGCATTCTGGGATTTGTAGATTGTTGTGGCACAAAAAAGGCTCCCCCCCTTCTGTCCCTGTGTGTTCACACTGCAAAATTAATCCGGTTTGACACCACTTTTTGACTACCAGGAGTCTGTGTTATGGATTTCTGGGCATGGCAGTTTGGGGGGGGGGGGGCGGCAGCAGAGTTTTGCTGTGAATTGGTTCCCCTTTCCTGACCCTTTGTGTCCACACTACAAAATTAATCCGGTTTGACACCGCTTTGACTGCCCTGGCTCCATGACATGGAAATCTGGGATTTGTAGGTTGCTGTGGCACTGGAGCTTCGCTCTGTATTGCTTCCCCTCTCTTGACCCTTTGTGTCCACACTGCAAAAATTAATCCGGTTTGATACCACCATGACTCCATGCCCCCACAAACTGCCATCAGCACAGCTAGGATGCCTATTGAATTGAGCTCTGGTGACAATTGCTGACAAGTCTTTGAGCATTAGTTATGATTAGTTCTGCCAAAGCAGTATCAAACTGGATTAACCATGCAATAGTGTGGATGCATCTCCATTTCCCTCCATTAATGTCTGGAAGCATCTGGGAGCTGGAGGGGTTCACTTGTGTCCTCCATGTTGTGTCCATGGATGCTAGGAAGACAATGGCCGGGGACCCAAGTGACTACCTTCAGAGCAAGGTCCCAAAGCCTGCTTCCAACCTGATCCTCCAAAAGGAGGTCCTGGGTTGAGAGGACCCTGTCCTGCCCACTAGATCTGTCTCCTCTGTGGGTCTTTGGAGAGATTCCCTGGCCTTGCTTGCATAGGCCAAGCAAGAGGGGAGGGACTACACACACAAAAATGCCCAGTCATGCTCCTTCCCATGCTGCACATCTCCAGGGTAATTGTTGCGCATCCTCCTTTTCTAGGACATGTCCTCCATTGCAGCCTTCTATCCAGGAGGAATTGCAAAAGGTCCTCCATTTGTCTAAGAAACATGGATTTATATTTCTAGGGCAGTTTTGAGCTTTGATGTGGTCGCATGCTCCATTTTGTCTTCAATGCCCTACATTGTGAGGAGCCCTGTCCTCCTTAGCGGTTAGGAGGACATCTGGTCACCCTGACTGAAAAGTCTCTCTTTAATCTAAAATCAGGATGACTGGACATCCTCCCTTTCCAGGACATGTCCTCCATTTCAGCCTTCTGACCAGGAGGATTGCCAAACTGCCCTCCATTCTGAGCATGACTAAGAAGCATGTGTTTCCATTCCTTCCCATGCGCCACATCTCCAGGGCAACCAGGCGTCATCCTTTTCCATGAATTTATATTTCTAGGAGTGTATTTGACCTTTGGTTGGGTCGTTTCCTCCATTTTTCTCGAATGGCCTACATTTTGCGGTGCCTTGTCTTCCTTTGCGGTTTATGATATCAGCTACTTCTGGGGCAGCTCCCATGATCATGATGAGCAGGGGTCCTTCTTTTTTTAGGACATGTCCTCCATTTCATCCTTTCAATTCCAACATGTCTTCCATTTTGACCATGACTCAGAAGGATGCATTGATATGAGTGCTTTGAGCTTTTATTTTGTACTGTCCTGGATTTTTCTTGAATGGCTTGCATTTTGCAGTGAGTTGTCCTCCTTTGGGGTGAGGACATCTGGTCACCCTGCACATCTCCCTTCCCACATCTTTGGGTGGGTTCTTTTGTGGGGTGAGTGTGGTTCACCCTGGCTAGTGTGGCGAATATGAGAGAGCCAGCGTAATGTAGTGGTTTGAGCGTTGGACTATGACTTTGGAGAGCGGGGTTTGATTCCCAGTTCAGCCGTGAAGCCCATTGGGTGACCTTGAGAAAGTCACACTCTCTCAGCCTCAGGGGAAGGCAATGGCAAAGCTCCTCTGAACAAATCTTGCCAAGAGTTGCCATAAGTTGGAAACAACTTGAAGGCACAAAACAACAATAATCGTGTTCATTAATGTTGCCATATTTCCAATATACAAAAGATGCCTTTGCACAAGAAGGAGAGATTTAAGCATATAAATTATCCTGAGCATGATGACTTCAAGCAGATGTATAGGACCACAGCCTCTATCTCTATTGCATACTCTACTCATAGCTGTTGTTGTTGTGTGGCTCCAAGTTGTTTCTGGCTTCTGGCAACCCTAAGGAGAAACTATCATGGGGTTTTCCTGGCAAGGTTTGTTCAGAAGGGATTTGCCCTTGCCTTCCCTTCAGGCTGAGAGAGTGTGACATGCCCAAGGTCACCCAGTGGGCTTCATGGCTGAGCTGGGAATCAAACCCTGGTGTCCTAGTCCAATGCTCAAACCACTAAGCCATTCTGGCTCTTGTACTCTTAGCTACTGGGTTGCAATGTTGCCCTTTCTTTGTTTTTAGCAGGTTTGAAATGATTCCTTATCATGTGTATAAGCTAAAAAGAAGGGCCTCTTAACCGAACTTTAACAACATTTTTTGGTTTTTGTTCATCAAGTAATAATCTGAGGGCAGGCTGTTCTCCTTATTCATCCTTCTTGTTGTTGTGTGTCTTCAAGTCATTTCTGATTTATAATCTAATGAATTGTGGATAAAAATTGGGTTCTTGGCTTCGTTGTCTTCTGGATTTTTGTGTATCACCCACATTGTGTTTTCCTGAAAAACTACTTTCTCAACATTGCCAGTGTTCCCCTACAACATGCAGCCACATCAGATGTTCAAGAATTAATTATCTCCTCTATCTTGAGGACTGTGTGGTCTCAATATACTTCACCTGTACTCCTTGAAAATGGAGCACTGACAATTAATAGCAAGGCAGTTTTTCTCTCTCCAACCATCACCAACAATCAGAAACCTCAGCTATGTGAGATGATGATGTGATATGTATACAGGGGTTCCTCAATGTAATAAATCCATGGAGAGAAATTCTGTGAAGGACGAAGGTTGAAAAATTGCTTCCTTGGTGTATTGCTGTTGAACTCGGGTAGAATTAGTCTCCTTATGTGATGGAAATTGGGAACTTTTCAGATTATAAAAAAATGACAATAGTGAAAAGATCAATGGGCTCAAACTACAAGAAAAGAGATTCCACTTAAACACTAGGAAGAACGTCCTGACAGTAAAAGCTGTTCCACAGTGGAAGATGCTCCCTTGGAGAGTGATGGAGTCTCCTTCTTTGCAGGTTTTTAAACAGAGACTGGATGGCCATCTGTTGGGAGTGCTTTAATTGTGAGTCCCTGCATGTCAGGGGGTTGGACTGGATGGCCCTTGTGGTCTCTTCCAACTCTATGATTCTATGACTGGGCATAGAATCATAGAGTTCGAAGAGACCACAAGGGCCATCCAGTCCAACCTCCTGCCATGCAGGAAATCTAAATCAAAGAATCCCCGAAAGATTTCCATCCAGCCTCTTTTTAAAGACCACTACATTCTGAGGGAGTGTGTTCCACTGGCGAACAGCCCTTACTGTCAGGAAGTTCCTCCTAATATTGAGGTGGAATCTCTTTTCCTGGAGCTTGCATCTATTGCTCCAGGTCCTAGTCTCTGGAGCAGCAGAAAACAAGCTTGCTCCCTCCTCAATATGACATCCCTTCAAGTATTTAAACAGGGCTAACATATCACTTCTTGACCTTCTCTTCTCCAGGCTAAACATCCCCAGCTCCCTAAGTCGTTCCTCATAGGACATGGTTTCCAGACCCTTCACCATTTTAGTCGCCCTCCTTTGGACACGCTCCAGTTTCTCAATGTCCTTCTTGAATTGTGGTGCCCAGAACTGGACACAATATTCCAGGTGGGGCCTGACCAAAGCAGAATACAGTGGCACTATTACTTCTCTTGATCTAGACACTATACTTCTATTGATGCAGCCTAAAATCGCATTGACCTTGTCAGCTGCCACATCGCACTGTTGACTCATGTTCAGTTTATGGTCTACTTGGACTCCTAGATCCCTTTCACGCGTAGTTTTATTCAGCCAGGTGTCCCACATCCTATATCTGTGCATTTCATTTTTCCGCCCTAAGTGCAGTACCTTACATTTCTCCGTGTTGAAATTCATTTTGTTAGCCTTGGCCCAGCTTTCCAGTCTATCAAGGTCATTTTGAATCTTGATCCTGTCCTCTGGGGTTTTAGCTACTCCTCCTAATTTGGTGTCATCTGCAAATTTGATGAGTATGCCCCTGATTCTGTCATCCAAGTCATTGATAAAGATGTTGAATAGCACTGGCCCCAGGACAGAGCCCTGTGGGACCCCACTGGTCACTTCTCTCCAGGATGAAAAGGAGCCATTGTTGAGCACCCTTTGGGTTCGGCCGGTCAACCAATTACAGATCCATTTAACAGTTCCTTTGTCTAGCCCACATTTTACAAGCTTGTTTGCAAGAATGTCATGGGAAACCTTGTCAAAGGCCTTACTGAAATCATAATATACTATATCCACAGCATTCCCTTCATCTAACAAGCTGGTAATTTTATCAAAAAAAGAGATTAGATTTGTCTGGCATGACTTGTTTCTCTGAAACCCGTGTTGACTTTTTGTTATTATGGAATTAACTTCTAGATTTTCACAGACTCTCTGTTTAATGATCTGTTGTAGAATCTTTCCTGTTATTGATGTCAGACTAACTGGACGATAATTGTTGGGATCCTCTTTCTTCCCCTTTTTGAAGATGGGGACAACGTTTGCCCTCCTCCAGTCTGCTGGGATCTCTCCTGTTCTCCAGGAGTTCTCAAAGATTATTGCCATTGGCTCTGATATTACATTTGCCAGTTCTTTTAATACCCTTGGATGTAGTTCATCTGGTCCTGGAGACTTAAATTCATTTAGGTTAACCAGGTATTCATGTACTATCTCTTTACTTATTCTGTACTGAAATTCCCCTATTCTGTCCTCTGCTCCATTATCCTCAGATTGAGCACCCTTTGCCTTTTCTGAGAAGACTGAGGCAAAGAAGGTGTTGAATAATTCTGCCTTTTCTCTGTCTCCTGTTAGTATTTTGCCATCTTCTCCACGGAGTGGCCCTACCATTTCCTTCTTCTTCCTTTTGCTGCGGACATATCCATAAAAGCCCTTTTTATTGTTTTTAGCCTCTCTAGCAAGCCTGAGTTCATTCTGCGCTTTAGCTTTTCTGACTTTACCCCTACATGGGCTTGTTATTTGTTTGAATTCCTCTTTGGTGATTTCCCCCCTTTTTCCATTTCTTATACATGCTCCGTTTAAAACTTAGATCAGTTGAAAGTTCCTTAGTCATCCATCCTGGTTTCTTGAGACATCTCAATGGAACTGTTTGAAATTGTGCCTTCAGTATCTCCCTTTTAAGAAACTCCTATCTGTCTTGAACTCCCTTCTTTTTTAGTATTCCTGACCATGGAATCACCCCCAGTATTTCTCTAAGTTTACTAAAATCAACTTTCCTAAAGTCTAGAATGTGTGTCTGACTATGCCTGGCTTCTCCTTTCCACTGTATAACAAACTCCAGGAGAACATGGTCACTTCCACCTAAGGATCCCACCACTTGCACTCCATTAACCAAGTCATCCCTGTTCGTTAGGATCAGATCTAAAATAGCTGATCCCCTTGCTGCCTCTTCCACCTTTTGGACAATGAAATTGTCTTCGAGGCAAGTGAGGAATTTGCAAGACCTTAAGGATTTGGCTGAGTTTGACTTCCAGCAAATATCAGGATAGTTGAAGTCACCCATCACTACTACATCTCTCCTTTCTGAGTGTGTGGTCATCTGTTCTAGAAAGGCATCATCCAATTCCTCCATCTGACTTGGGGGTCTGTAGTAACCTCCCACAATAACATCCTTGTTGTTTCCCTCCCCTTTAATTTTTATCCAGATGCTCTCCACCTGGCTTCCAGGATTGATGTCCTGGATCTCTTCACTGGTGTAAATGCCCCTGACATATAATGCTATTCCTCGTCCTTCCTGTTTGGCCTGTTTCTCTTAAAAAGGTTATACCCCTCTATTTCTACATTCCAATCATGAGACTTATTCCACCAGGTATCAGTGATGCCTATTATATCATATTTGTTTTGCTGTGCTAGGAGTTCACGTTCATCTTGCTTATTTCCCATGCTCTGTGCATTAGTGTAGAGACATCTTAGGTCATGGGTCCCCTTGACTTGCTGCCTGTGTAAGTTTTTTTGTCTCCCACTTTTGGGTCCTTGCACTGTTTGCCTTCTTCCCTCTATGACAGTTTGACTATTTTCTCCAGCCCTTTTGCCTTCAAGAATACTGTCTCCCTCCCTCACATAACTCAGTTTAAAGCCCTCCTGATCAAATTATTGAGACTGTTGGCAAAAACGTTTTTGCCAACTGGCATGAGATGCAACCCATCCCTTGCCAGAAGTCCCTCCTCATGGAACCTCAGTCCATGATCCAAGAATCCAAACAGTTTTTGGCGGCACCATCTGCGGAGCCAGTTATTCACCTCTGCTATTTTCCTCTCCCTTCCTGGACCATGCCCTTCGACTGGGAGAAGAGATGAGATGACAACCTGTGCATCCACCTCTTTCAACTTCCTACCCAGAGCCTCCTAATCCCTTATGATATTCTGAAGGCTGTGCCTTGCAGTATCATTGGTTCCCACATGAACCAAAAGAAAGGAGTAACTGTCAGTAAGATCAGGCAAGAATTTATTAGAAACTACGAATCCCAAATATGCTTCCACTTCACAAAGAGCCTTTTCAACAAGGGCTTTGAGATTGTAGAACAGCCTTCCTGAGGACATCCGATTTTCACCCTCATTAGAGATATTCTGGAAAGCAGTGAAAACCGAACTATTCCGTCAAGCATATCCAGATATGTTATAAGATAATGACTGACATGGCCCTGAATCAGGTGCTGCTGATTTGCCGATTGTATTGTATTGTGTGGTTATTTTTAACCATTAGTTAATATGCTGGATCTAATCGTCATATTCATTAGAGAATTTTAATTATATGTACGGTGAGTTTTTAGCCTGTAACCCCGCTTCGATCCAGTTGGGAGAGGCGGGGAAACACAAATAAATATTTTATTAGTAGTAGTAGTAGTAGTAGTAGTAGGCTTGACAAGTCTTGTCAGCCTCTCTGTCAAATCACAGATCTTTGCCCCAGGGAGACAACACATCTCCCAAGACATCTTGTCAGGCCCACAAATGTTCAGTGCCTCTCAGCAAGGAGTCACCCACAACCACCACTCGCCTCCTCCGAGGCTTAGCAGCGGCTGTTCCCTTTGGTAGAACTCTCTGGGCCCCCTGCTTTGTCCCTGAAGTCTGTCCCTGCTGCTGTTCCTCATCATCCTTGATAGTAGAGAGAGATTGAAATCTGTTCTGCAGCTGCAAGCTCACAGAACGTTCCCCGGTTTCCTTACTTCTGTGTGTGACTGTAACAACAACACTCCTTCACCTTATGGCAGTCCTGTGGGGTTTTCTAATCTCACCCCGCTGCCACCAACTTATGTAATGAACCCCCTTTCTTATGTGGCAGGTGCTTGGGACTTTTATTATCTCATTTCCGCCACCAAATATGTAACGACCCTTTATGCTCTACCACCAAATACAATTGATGATAGCACCCTGTTTAAAACTCAGGTTCGCAGTATTATATAATATAGTAGAGTGGATATAATATATATGGTAGACAAGCCTTTAGGTAAAACAAAATATGAACTTTATTGAACAAAGGGTTTGAACAGATATTACTTGACCTAAATGGCATAAAACAGCTGTTAGTTCAGGCATGAGTTACTTCGTTACATTGGAACTCTTTACTTCGTTACTGTTATTCCTCTTTCTCCAGATATTCTTTAACCACCTCAGGACTTCCCTGTCCCTCTTTGGGCAATTCTTTTTGCTAACTCAGCCACCAAGGCTATAATATCTCTCCGGAAATTATGTAACCGAAACCCCTCCTTCTGAGTCTGGCTACACTGAGTCTCCCATCTCTAGACTCCCAAACTAATACTGTCCCTCTCTGGACCTATCAGACCCTTTCTTGGTGGGATAGATGATCAACACCCCACTCTAACAAAATGTTGTTCCCTCAGGGACTTCTGGAACCCAGTCCTCTCTTGGACTCTGCTGTTCTCCAGCTGAACACCAGCTTCATCCCTCTAGATTCCAAACCCTAACTGACTAAAACCAACTGCCAAGCGGAATCTTCAAACTCCTCAGCCAGCACCTGATTGGCTTAGGGCCTCTGGCTTCTGATTGGCTGTTTGAGTCAGTTCATCACACACCTCCCCACTTTAATAGGTTCATTGACACACATAACCAAACGGTTATATGGGCCAATGAACTCTCAGTTATAAATTATACTTACCCATTATATAATATTGTATCTATAACATTATATAAACATCATGTAAACACCATCACTATATACACCTATATATATCATTTATATATACCATTACATTGATCCGTTATCACCACTTACCATGATACACACACACACACACACACACACACACACATACACACACACATGTTTAGCATATTATACTCTACCCCATATCACTTGTTGTGTTTTAACACTTTAATAACACTTAAATAACCTTTTCTTCTATCTTCAGATCCTTTGTATGTTCCATTTAAATGTTTTTATCAAACATATTCAATCTCCTAACCCCTCTCTCTTACTGGATTAAAGATTGATGGAACATTATCTCTAACCACTTTTCCCCGTTCCCAGTATGGCTTTGAAAATATTTCATCTTCCCTTATACTAATGACAAACAACAATATATTGTTTTTTCAGGTCTATCAACTCATTTATATCATTGTCTTTTCCAGGAGTTTTTTTCTGGATCATTTCTTGTATCCGACAACGTGTTTCTTTTTATCAGCTGTGGACTTAACACCTCAGCTGATAAAAAGTCTTTGTTTCTTCCTGTTTCACTGGACCAGATTCTTTGAGTGCGTTGAACAATCTTTACATCTTCTTCTGTAGACTTTAAAGCATCCCTTATCAAAGTCATCATGTTTTCTATATAGGTCATCACAATCTCTGGTTTTTCTTTCTCTGTTGAATCTCCTTTCCCAGTTGGTTGATGGCTTTTCAGGTCCCACCAACGATGGTCTGTCATCTGGTCATCACCAGTATGTTCGACAGTGACGTTTATAGATGTTTGCATGTTCTGTATACACACATCTATTTTTTTAAGCTTTACTTTTTGAAGATTCTTGCAATCTCTTTGAATTAGACCACTCCCTTGGGTTATATCACTCATTTGCCAAACTACACATTCTTCAACACTGTCCCATTTAATATATAGCTTCCAGATATATGTCAGATCTGAAAGTATAGAAAGTTCATCTACCTGGGATCTATGAAGTTTGTCCTCTATTTCTATAACAGGTGGATTATAAATGAATTTTATCATTATTATTAAAAACTTGTTGACAGTATGATGTTGTGTCCTTTTGACTTAGTAAGGATGCTTTTCCTTTAACTTGGATGTTTTCTCCTCATCTGATTTTACCAGAGGTTTTAAACTTTTAGGACTCTTTTCTTTTTCCTGGCTAAATTCTTTTTTTCTTTTTAGATCCTATAATCACAGGCGGGTTACACTTTCCCCGGTGTATCGGGGTCTCAGTGGCCAGAACGGCAGCCGCTGAGGCCACGATCCGCCACTTTTCAGGCTGCAGGGAAGCAGCAAAACGCCGCTTCCCTGCAGCCTAAAAAGGGGTGTCCCTGGGGCTTCAAGCCCCAAGGACACCCCGCGGCGGCGGGGAGGAGGAGAAAGGGGCCACTTGGCCCCTTTCTCCTTTGGTCCGCTGGGCGCAGCCGTGTGAAGGCTGCGCCCAGTGAACCAAACCAGGAAGGAGCTCCGAAACGGAGCTCCTTCCTGCTCCGCGCTAAGGGCGCACTAGGTGCCCTGGCGCGGAGCGAGGACGTCACTTCCGCGCCGCCCCGTATAGAGGCGGCGCGGTCGTGACGTCCTCATGGCGGCGGCCGTGTGAAACGGCCGCCGCCATTTTGTGCGTGCAGAGCACGCACTAGGGTTAGGGGGTGCGGAAGCACCGCCCCTTTCTAACCCTAGTGCGCGCTCCGCACGCACAAAACGGCCCGTTTGTAACGGGCCTCAGCCCCTTTTCCATCAGGCTCATTAGACCTATTAATTTCATTGTCCTTGACTGCTACTTTTTTCTCTTTATTTATTACGTCTACTTGTTATTGTAAGGCTTTTTCTTCTTGTGTAATCTCTATTTTTTTCTTTTTGTCTGTGACTCAGTTTTTATACCGAAAAGCTCAAGTTGGAGAGTATTGTATTTTGCTTTTACGTGGTATTGGCTTTATGGCAACTTTCCAAAAGAGTTTGAACTTCTCTGTCTTTAGAGTTTATCCTTTTTTCCAGTCTGGCAATCTCTGTGAACAGATCTTCAGTTTTTAACTTTATGTTATCAAGCTCATTTTCACCTTCATTGACTTTTTGATGCAGAATCTCCTTTTCTTGTTTTAAATCATAAAGTTGTTCTTGTAACTTTTTATTTTCTTGTACTAAAGCCTCTTTTTCTCTCTCTTTTTGACTAAATCTCTCATTTGTTTCATCTAGCAAACCCTGAGGTCTGTGAATATCTTTTTCATATTTATGTAGGGTTTCATTAGCACTTTTTGAGGAACGTTTCATATCAGAAATGATATATTCTAACTCCGAAACAATCTTTTCTTTATTGTCCAAACTTGTTTTTAGAGAAACAATCTCCTCTGTTTTTCCTTCTATAAGACCTTGTAATGTCTGGTTTTCGGATCCCAGATTAGCTATTTGTTCTTTAAGTGTATTAATTTTATCCTGGTTTTTAAACTTCTCTTTAAAACCATCCAGTTTTTCTGCTAACTTTTTCTCATATTTTCCTTCTAATATATCTTTGTTATGCTTTAGTTCTCTCAACTGTTTTTGAAACTCCATCTCTCTTTGCTGTGCCTCATATTCTTTTCTTTTTATTTCCCTCTCATGTTGCCATCCTTTTTCTTTCATTTCTCTCAAATATTTCAGTTCTCTTAACTCTCCTTCATATTATTTTTCTTTTAATTCTTTTCTGTGTTTTAATTCCTTTAACTTAAGCCTAATCAAATCACACTCCTTGTCTGATATCCCCATATCATCACAAGCTTTTTCACAATTA
Organism: Sceloporus occidentalis; assembly: GCA_023333645.1. Classification (NCBI taxonomy): domain Eukaryota; kingdom Metazoa; phylum Chordata; class Lepidosauria; order Squamata; family Phrynosomatidae; genus Sceloporus; species Sceloporus occidentalis. The sequence continues at coordinate 223,177,489 of JALMGF010000001.1, forward strand.
GCTTTATATAAGTCAAAGCTACATCCCGTAACATATATAGGAATTTTTTTGTATCATATAGAGGGAACCCATTAATGTTATTCTTGACAATATGAGTAACTCTAGATTCTAAACTGATCATTAAGCCCCATGTCCTCATCTTTATGTCATTTATTTCTCTCACATGAGCCATCTCATTCTCCGGTTTTTTCATTTTTAGATCATGCATTTCTCTGTCATGAGCCATTTTAATGTCTTTCTCTTTTTCTTTTCTGGCCATTTCAAGTTTGAATTCCCATATTTCTAAACTTTCTTGAGGTTTAGAAACGTCCATGTCACCACTAACTACCATCTCTTTTTCAACCGCCTCTTTCTCCACCATTTCTGTCATTGTTGGAGGTTTGACTTTGTTAGGAGGCATGTTTTAAGCATTTCTCTACAAATACCTAAAACTTTTACCTCAGGAAATACTCAAATGTGACTGTGTTTCCACTTAATAACACAGATCCACTTGAATCTTATAGTTAGGTCAGTGATTCGTTACTTTACCACTGACTTTTACCTCATGAATCACTATGTGTGCTTTTTTTTCTTTGTCAACTAGTCTCTTACAATTACCCAGTATGTTTACCTCAGAGAGTAGCCAATTTCTGGTGTGGTCAGTGTCCAAGCAATCTCCTACAATTTCCCTTGTATGAATACCTCAGAGATCGCTTTACTGACACCAATGCCTAGATTTTAAAATACTGAACTTCTTATTTTCATGTTCACATATAATATTGGGTGTCTGGTAATTCGCACTCAGATCCCTATAACCAAAGCACACTTCTGGCTACCGGATTTTTCGGATCCTGGCACTCTAAAACTGTAAGTTCTCTTTCTTCCAGTCCCCTACAATTTACCTCAGCAAATTACCTCAGGGACTGGTATTACCCCTCTTATCCAGCCTGGTCAGTCTCTAGGTAATCTCTTACACAGTATCCTTGACTATTACCTCAGAGATTCCCCTCACTGACTTATGCCTCCTCATTTGAACTGTTGAACTTTTTACTTTTCAAGTTCAAATCAAATCTCGGGTTTCTGGTAACTTGAACTCAGAAGCCAGTAACACCAATTGTCTCTAGCACACTTTTCTTCAAATTTCCAGCCACTGGATTTTACGTATCCCGATGCTACTCACCAATTTATGTAACGACAACACTCCTTCACCTTATGGCAGTCCTATGGGGGTTTCTAATCCCACCCCGCTGCCACCAACTTATGTAACAAACCCCTTTCTTATGTGGCAGGTGCTTGGGACTTTTATTATCTCATCTCTGCCACTAAATATGTAACAACCCTTTATGCTCTACCACCAAATACAACTGATGACAGCACCCTGTTTAAAACTCAGGTTTGCAGTATTATATAATATAGTAGCATGGAGGGCCCGCGCTAAGGCCTGTTACAGACGGGCACGAAAGTACGCACGGAGCGTGTACTAGGGTTAGAAAGGAGCAGTGCTTCCGCACCCCCTAACCCTAGTGCATGCTCTGCGCGCACAAAATGGCAGCGGCCATTCCGCACGGCTGCCACCATGAGGACATCACGACCGCGCCGCCTCTATACGGGGCGGCGCGGACGTGACGTCCTCGCTCCGCGCCAGGGCGCATAATGCGCCCTTTCCACGGAGCAAGAAGGAGCTCAGTTTCGGAGCTCCTTCCTGGTTTGGTCCACTGGGCGCAGCCTTCACACAGCTGCGCTCAGTGGACCAAAGGAGAAAGGGGCCAAGCGCCCCCTTTCTCCTCCTCCCCACCGCAGCGGGGTGTCATTGGGGCTTGAAGCCCCAGGGACACCCCTTTTCAGGCTGTGGGGAAGCGGCCTTTTGCCACTTCTCCGCAGCCTGAAAACCAGCGGATCGGGGCCTCAGCAGCTGCCGCTCTGGACGCTGAGGCCCCAATACACCGGGGAAAGGGGCGGGTGCAGCCCGCCCCAAAGAGGCAGTCTGTAACCCCCCCTAAGCCTCTAAATTATCTAGTCCGTGAGCTGCTTTTTGCTGACAATGCTGCCCTCATTGCCCATATGGAAGCAGCTCTGCAGCGCCTACCATCTTGTTTTGCAACAGCTGCAGAGCTCTTTGGGCTGGAAGTCAGCCTGAAGAAAACGGAAGTTCTCTACCAGCCGGCACCTCGGGAAGAACACTACCATCCCCACATCACTGTAGGCACATCTGTGCTCAAGTCTGTTCAGCACTTCACCTACCTGGGAAGCATCATCTCCTCAGATGCCAAGATTGATAAAGAGATTGATCACAGACTAGCAAAGGCATATACAGTTGGCCCTCGTCTTACACGGGGATCCGTTCCGGATCCCTCCGTGTAAGGTGAATTCCACCTATGCTCAAGCCCCATTGGAAACAATGGGGCTCGTGCACGGCGGCATGGAAGTGCGGCAGTGTGCGGGGCGCAATGGGCACGTGCGCCCATTCAATTGAATGGGATGCGCTGCCCCTTCCACCCCGCGCGCGCCCCACGGCTTGAGCGTGTAAGCTCAAGTCCACGTAAAGCACGCCCGCGTATGACGCGGGCGTGCTGTAGTGCATCCAGAAGTCTTCACAAAAGAGTCTGGAGTAACAAACACTTGAGGCGAAGCACAAAAATCAGTGTGTATAGAGCCATTTTACTGTCTATTCTCCTCTACGGGTCTGAAACATGGGTCACCTATTGCCAACACCTACGACTCCTCGAATGCTTTCATCAGTGCTGTTTATGCACAATTCTAAATATACACTGGACTGACTATTTGAGGAATGTTGCTGTACTCGAGCAAGCAGGGATCACCAGCATTGAGGCCATGCTATTGAGGACGCAGCTGTGCTGGGCAGGACACGTGTCTAGGATGAAGAACCACCGCCTCCCCAAAATAGTGTTCTATGGTGAACTCGCCACGGGTCAGCGTAAGAGGGGCTCCCCAATGAAGAGATACAAGGACTCCCTAAAACAACATCTCAGGCGTGGCCAAATATCTCACCAACAATGGTCTGCCCTGGCCTTGCACCGGGAGGCATGGAGACGCACTATCCACAATGCTGCAGCCTTCTTTGAAAGCTCATGCCGAACGAGTCTCGAAAAGAAACGACAACTCAGAAAGAACCGCAACCTGGAAACATCACCCAAGAAGACTTTCCACTGTGCTTTCTGCAACCAGACCTGTTTATCCCGGATTGGCCTTTTTAGTCACCAACGCTCTTGTACAAAGCGCGGGATGAGTCCTCCCTGAATCTTCGTTCGCGAAGCAAAGCCAGAGAGAGCTTGGATATAATATATATGGTAGCCAAGCCTTTAGGTAAAACAAAATATGAACTTTATTGAACAAAGGGTTTGAACAAATATTACTTGACCTAAATGGCATAAAACAGCTGTTAGTTCAGGCATGAGTTACTTCGTTACATTGGAACTCTTTACTTCGTTACTGTTATTCCTCTTTCTCCAGATATTCTTTAACCACCTCAGGACTTCCCTGTCCCACTTTGGGCAATTCTTTTTGCTAACTCAGCCACCAAGGCTATAATATCTCTCCGGAAATTATGTAACCGAAACCCCTCCTTCTGAGTCTGGCTACACTGAGTCTCTCATCTCTAGACTCCCAAACTAATACTGTCCTTCTCTGGACCTATCAGACCCTTTCTTGGTCTATGATCAACACCCCCTCTAACAAAATACTGTTCCCTCAGGAACTATCACAACACAGTCCTCTCTTGGACTCCACTGTTCCCCAACTCTCCCTCTGTCAATATTCCAACCTCATCTCTCAACATTCTAAACCCTAACTGACTAAAACCAACTGCCAAACGGAATGTTCAAACTCTTCAGCCAGCACCTGATTGGCTTAGGGCCTCTGGCTTCTGATTGGCTGTTTGAGTCAGTTCACCACAGTGACCTTCCTCCAACTATTTACTTCTGTTGTGTGTTAAGTGACCTCCTCCTCCCCAGCAACTTCCTCTGTGTGTTTCCCGTTCAGGACCATCTGGTCCGTTCTGGTCAGGAAAACCTCTTGCTCCCTATGATGCTGAAGTGTAGCTACCAGGGCCTCTAGCTGCTGTACTTTCTCTTCTAAGAGAGCCACCAACTTGCACTTAGTGCAGGTGAAGTTCCCCACATCTGTAGGCAAGAAGGCAAACATCCCACAAGTGTTGCAGGTGACTGCAGCAGGGCCTTCAGTGTCCATACGGAAAAGTCTTAAGGAGGCACTGAACAAGACTGTGGGCTTCCCCTGTTAAACACCAGAGTAAAGAACCCCTGGGGGCCTCGCCTTTGTCCCCAAACTCTGTTAGCGAGCTCAATCAACTGGGACTCTAGTTACGTAGAGAGCTCCTGGCTACTAGCTCCTTCCAGAGGCCAGTCTCTGACTCACTTCCTCTGAGCAAGTCCCCACAAGCCCCTTAAAGGAGTTGTGAACAGAAAGTGTAAAATTGAAGGAGATGTCTTCCAGCACTGTGCCCAGGTGACCTTCTCCTCTGTACGCCAAACCCTCCTTGACTATAAGAAACAAAAATGAATAAAAGAAAAATTGAATGTGAAAAGAAAATTTTGCGCACCATTAGGCGTGCGCCTTTACCAGCAGTTTCTGTAGAATGGGCTTCTAGCTCCTCCTCCTCCTCCTCCCAGTGACCAAAAGAAATAGCTCACACTTTTAAAATTTTAAGCTATTACTAAGCAAAGTGAACACAGAAAAACCAGGCTCCCTTTTGCAAGGTATGTCCCAGAATTCCTCTATCGCTAAAGCACTCCCCCGCCCTCCAAGGCACTCTGTTCCACTTTCAAACAGATCTTACAGTAATGTTCTTCCTAATGTTTGGGGGAAATCTTTTTTCTTATAATTTGAAGTTAATGGTTCATTCTCTAGTCTCCGGAGCAGCAGAAAACAAGCTTGTTCCATCTTCTACATCGTATCTTTTTCAAATATTTAATAATGGTTATCATATTGCCTCACTAGGTATGTTTATCCAAGCCAAACATAGCTAGCTTCCTAATCTGTTCTTCATAGGGACTGGTTTATAGACCTTTTATCTACAATGCCCTCTTCCGGACACATTCTTGCATGTCAATGGAGATTATCGCACCAGTTTTTATTCCCATGCTAGGTATGGCATGTAAACACACAGTGACGGATTCTATCATACAGCTCCGTCCCCAGTCAACCCAGGTTGGGTATGGGATGCGTACTTCCCAGGGATGGAGCTGTGTGATAGAACCCTTCCATGTGCATTTAATCCTATGTCTAGTGCAGGAATAATAGGCAGTGCAATAATCTAATATCCTCCTTGCAATGTGGTGCTCAGAATTGGACATCGCATTCTAGGTGATGTCTGACCAAAGCAGAATAGAATGGTACTGTTATTTCCTCTGATTTGAATAGTAAGCCTATGAGGAATGACCTAGTAAGAGCATGTATGCACAGGGTGTAGTGGTTTGAGGACTGAATCATGACACGCTATCAGTCCTAGAAAAACCCACAAAAGCCTTAGGGTTGCCATTAGTCAGAAACAACTTGAAGGCACACCACAACATGGGAAGAGAGAAGGTAGATGTAGAGTTTCATTTAATCTACCCCGCCCTGTGAATGAATGCTGATGAGTCAATAAAGGGCTATACAGATTGCCCCTAAGGGGCGGCATGCGGCTGCCCCTTTCTTGACTGGATCGGGGCTGCGGCAGCCTCATGCTGTGGCCCCAATTCAGCCTCGGGAGAGCACAAAAAGGAGCCGTAAAAAGCAGCTCCTTTTTGTACCCTCCAAGGGGTGCCATAGCCATAGCCATGGCACTGCAGCTTTATGACGCCCCTTATGTGGATGTAGCACCAGAGGTGCATCATGATGGTGTGTGCCATGTGGACTGGTGCATGCCAAAATGGTGCCATGGGGCGGAGTTAAGGTGTCCAGTGTCAGGCCGGCGCTTTCTGCCAGTCTGTATAGGGCCTAAGTTTTCCTTAAGGGACTCTGTGAGCAATACTTACCTGACCCCATTGGAAACTGAAAACTTCAATCTGAAGGCCCAAACAATTTTTTTGGTCATGATTGAATGTATTCATTAAGCGCTGAACATTTAAAATATACTCAGTATAATGGTAAAACAACAAAGTTCTAACAATTGATTTAATATCTTAACAATTGTGCAGCAGTGGTTAAAATCTGGAAGACAGTTATTATGCTGGAATACTAATATCAAACCTTTCTAGATGCACTGAGGTCATGCGACCTAAAGGGATGGTTTTAAATATGTTTTAACCTGACTTTTTTTTAAAATACTGTACCTTTTATACTATATCTTTTTATCTGTGCTGGTCTATGACCATAATAAAGAAATTAATTCATACCTTAACCCAGGGATTGGCAGCTCTGGAGAGGATGGGGGCTGCACAAGTCCTCGTGTCACGTCTGTTTGCATTTTCAGATAATTTGGGAGTATTTTATTTTTATAGTTTATTTTTATATTTACGTATTTTAACAAGGGGGCTTAGTATGGGTGCAAAATGAAGGTTCTGATGTACTTGTTGCCATCTTTCACCTATGCTAAAAATCACCCCACAAATGAATTGGAGGGCATCTGGGGGTATGGAGAGTTTCATGGGCCTTCATGCCTTAGAAGGATGGAATACAGATGGAGCCAGCGTTAATGGTCCCCCACATCTGAGGAAAACTTGCTAGCTGAAAAATGAAGCATGTCAGCCACCAAACAAATTCTAAAACACATTTGCTTATGGAAGAAGTGTGTAGGTGGGTTTTTTCATTTCTAAACAGACAGAGGCACTCTCATGTACAAGAGTCTCAGAAGATTGTGGGGAGGAATAAAAAATCTGTTGTCCAAATCAGAAAGTTCTCTTGTGGCTAGGTTTAGGTGATTTCTTGTGTTTAGGAAAGAAGATGAGAAAACTGTTTTATTAAACCCAGGATTGTCACATATATGTGTTGTTGTTCTGTACCTTCATTTCCAACTGGCAACCCTAAGGCGAACCTATCATGGGGGTTTCTTGGCAAGTTTCTTGAGAGGGGGGTTTGCCGTTGCCATCCTCTGAGGCTGGGAGAGTGTGACTTGCTCATAGCTACCCAACTGATTTTTATGGCCAAGTGAGGATTTGAACCCTGATCTCCTGAGTCATAGTTGAGCCTTCAAACCATACTGGCTCCCATGTGTGTTTTACATTCCTTCAGTTCTGTCATTCTTTTAGTTTCAACTTTGTGAAGTTTGCAAAGAAGTGGGAGTGAGAAATCGGACAACATGGCCTTTTCCAGGGATATGTGCTATAATTGCCTTATTTTTCCTCTTTTGTTCAGGTTATTGTGGAAAAGGCACCGAAAGCAAGAGTACCTGATCTTGACAAGAGGAAGTACCTTGTTCCTTCTGACCTGACAGGTAAACCAGCTCAGTTCCATCATTTCTAACACTGTTGCTCTTCAAGGAATGCTTTCTACAAACAATCTCTAAAAACAGGAGCAAGAAATTCTTCTGCAGCCATCTAAGAGATGACTCTATGTCACTTTTTCTTTGCTGCACAGAAAGAGAGAAAGTGGTTCGACTTGACATTGGTTTGTAACAGTTTGGATGAATGAACTATGTCAAGGCCTACTATCCTTTCTTGAAACCCATGTTATACTTTGCCAGCATTCTGATTCCTCAGCTGCTGGAGGCTGCAGCCTCTCTATTTGTTCATCCCACAAGAGAACCAAGAGAATAAATAGGCAGCTGGTCCTGTGTCAATATCTTTGAAGGGTTTTTTAAAAATGTTTTAAAAACAGAAGTTTGTGGATTCATATGAAACTTCAAGTTTGAATGAATACTTTGCTTATTATGGCATCTGTAACTCTTCCAAACTATATTGCCTAAGTATGCAGGGATAGCTGTGTTGGCCATTTAGCAAATTCAAACAAAAACCCACCAAACAGTGATACCTTTATTGGAACAACCAAATGCAATACATACATACATACAGGTTTGAATGCTTTTGAGGGTCCACTACTTCTTCATCACACAGAGATGTTAAAAATTATACAGGAGGAAGAAAAAATTGAGAAGATCTTTGTCCCAAGCCTGCATTTTGTCAAGACATGGCAGTTGTCAGTTCAGATGGTTCTGGAGGGAAATTCATGCAGGCGGGCCCTTCCTCCCTCTGTCTATGTGGAAATAAAGAATTTTAAAGTTTCATTCGTAAGACTTCTTTAGAAATTCAGTACTCTCTGCCTAACAAAGGAGCCTGTGGCATCACAAAGGATGAGAGGAAACTTGGATCTCAAAAGGAACATCTCTTTTTGTCTTGCGAATAGAACTTAAACATTCTTTATTTCCTGGATATTTGGTAGATTTTTGGATGTTACTGTACTTTGCTAACATGGCTACCCCTGGATAGGTATACTAGTCAGTTTACTTGCCTTTCTGCAGTTTCTACACCATCTCACTACACAATTTAGAAGGATTTTAAATAGGTATCTTGGTAGGTCTCTGGCAGAAATGGCTGGTGGAACAAGAATAGTATCCCTGGACTGGTTCATATAACCAACGCACTCCTCCCTCCAAACTACTTGGGGGCATGTGTAGGATTCCTGAGAGGCTTATGGTTGGAAGATGCTGAGATGGAGTTGGAGGCAATTCCTGTGTGAATCAGTGTAAGCCAGAGGATGATCTACATGGGTGTTTTGATGCACATGATCATGGCAGACAGAGGGGAAGAAAAGGCTAACAGAAATGATGATGTTGATGCAGTTTCCTCATACGGAGATCAGTCAATGCAAAGAGTGGTTCAGTGCCATTTTGACTGAGCTGTGATTTTACAGCAGCCCTATGAGGGAGGTGCTGTCATGTCCAGCTGAATACCAACATTCCGAAACTCAGGTAGTAAAAATACCCAGATAGCTTTATTAAGAATACTTATAGATCCAGTCTGGTGACTTCCATTGTCAGCACTGATCAGCAATTATTACAACCACATAGTTAAAATGCATACAATCCAAACATCAAGCAGGCTTAAATCTAATTAATTGAAATTAAGAAATTTCGCTTGCTTATTTCATACCACCCCTTTACTTTGTTGTTACAGCCAGATGCTCTCTCACTCAAATGATCTTGGACATGCTTGCCTCTTTTCCTGGCTTATCTCACCACCTGGACTGAGCTAACAGTACTAAAACGCAGTTATCCAGCATTCCTAAAACATGCTATAGCTACTACATATCCTATTATTACATTATGGCAGGACAAAAGCATATGCTGACAGGTGCTTGTGAGAGAGTTGCCAGGTGTATGCTACATGCCAGGATAGAGAGATATTGGCAAAGACATCCATAGCAAACATAGCTCTGGAGTGCAGGGTAACATTCAGATGTGTTAACAGAGCAGAAGATTAGTGTCTCTTGCCTTAGATATTTATTTTATTCAGTAGACTTGGCTCTTAACTTTTGGCAATGCTGCCAGTCAGTGAACAATAAAACATTTCAAAAATAACAACTTATTTTTTAAAAAATAATCCCAAGAATTACATAAAACAAAATATCAGCAATAGAGTGACATTAAAATTGTCGAACTCAAGTCACTTCAATAACTTGACTTGGCAAAAATGACAGACTGACTTGACTTAAGACTAGTATATTTTTAGTGACCGACTTGCTGGTGCCATTACCTTTGAGCAGCAGGCAAGACCTATTGCCAAAGTGTAGGACTCATTTCTTGGAAGGGAACAGCAAATGCATTAGGCAATGGGCTTGAGGCAGAAGGATCCTCCAATGTGGCTTTTCCAATGTACAGCAGGGACAAGCTGCCAAGCAGACCTCAGCCCTCACCTCAAGCCCATTGCCTAAGATGTTTGCTGTTCCTCTCTGAGAAGTGTACCCCATGTTAAAAGTTGGCTCCCAGATTTGAGAGTCGACTTGAGACTTGACTTGAAAGTATCTTGCAAGGACCTGAGACTTGAAGGTAGAGACTTGAGAGCTGACTTGAGACTTCAATTAAAAGGCTCAGATACATCACTGTTAAAATATCTAAGGACAATAATCACATATGATTCTGAAGCTTGAAATAACTTTTTTAAAAAACCTGCTTTCTTCCTTCCCTGTTAATTCTAGTTGGCCAATTCTACTTCTTGATCCGAAAGCGAATCCACTTGAGGCCAGAGGACGCCCTGTTCTTCTTTGTCAACAACACCATTCCTCCCACCAGTGCTACAATGGGCCAGCTGTATGAGGTAAATGAAGGCTCCTTTTCCTTTCCAGAGGTGGAATTATTAGAACTGTTCACATGGTCATCAGCACCATGAGACCTGGTCAGGGTGGCAGCATTTTCAGGTCACTGTCAATCTTCCTTTCCTGTCTCTCCTGTCTACATTCAAGCGTAAATGTGGAATGCACTAGCAGATCCTTTTTGTGCCAAACAGGCCCATATTTCCATCCCTGCATGCCTTATACTCTCTTCTCGATGCCCTCCATAAATGTTGATGCTCCATCTTTTGATGGGCCTGAGAAAGAATTATGATATCCAGAATAAAAATGGGCTCTCAGATTGACCTAAGATTGAAACTCATGCTTAATTCTGAAGTAATGGATTGTTCCCTCTTTGATATTTCAAAATGTTCCATCTTTTCCCCATGGATGTTATTGACGTACTGCATTTGGTTCCCCTAAGAGCTTTGCAATTTATGGTTTCATGTTGCTAAAAATAAAGGATTGGAAACCAGGTCTCTAAAATGCTAGTTCAATGCTGCAAGGCAACAGGGACATCAAGAAATCCAAATTAGCAATATATTGAATCTCAAGACCCCTCACTTTCCTTAAATAAAGGTAGTAGAGGCTGTGGTGTCTTAATTTTGAAAACTGGGCTTCATTTTACTCATTAGTTGAGAATATCTGAGAATGTGCTCCAGCCAGCTACTGCTTTGCTCCCTAGTAGTCATACTGCGTATAGAGCAAGCTTTTTTTTCTGCTGCTCCAGAGAACAGGACATGGATCAAGCTACAGGAAGAGATTCTACCTCACCATTAGGTTTTTAAACAGGATGGCCATCTGTCGGGGGTTGCACTGGATGGCCCTTGAGGTCTCTTCCAACTTTATTCTTTTATTGTAGTTCATGAAGGAGGTTGTCTGCAGTTTTATCCATCTGCCTTCATGCTTCTGAACATATAATCAGAGCTCAGGATCACCTAGTGAAACTAATTGGTTTTACCAGTGGCATCACTAGGTTTGGTGTCACCCCAGTGTAGTAACTCATGCTGTCACTCCCAGGGAGCCTGTCCCCTGCCACCAGGCCAATGGCCTCAAGAAGTAGATCTAAACACTATGGAAGAGAGAGGCTCTGGTCTACTTGCCATGGATCGCTAGTCAACCATCCATGTCTCAGGCCATTCTGATCTATCTGCCTTGTTCACAACTTCCAAATGTGTCCAGACACTATTCCACAAAGGGACTGACCTCCGGGTTTTCAGTGTGGCATGCTGACAGTGTCCCATCTATCTTCATTCCTGCATGAGGGCAGGTGGAATGGGTCCTCCCCAGGACCTTCAGTCTAGGTCTACTGGTCTACTCATAGTCTACTCATGGAGAGGTACAACAGACCATACCAGAAAGTGGTTCTTTCCCACAAACACACCAGGAGTCACCCCCTCTGAAGTGTCATCTGATGTAGTCTGCATCTCTTGCACCCGCCTAGAAACCAGGGTGACCAAACATCCTCCTTTCCTAGGACATGTCTTTCATTTCAGCGTTCTGTCCAGAAGAAATTCCAAAATGTCCTCAACTGGACATTTATATACGAGTGTTTTTATTTGGTAATGCCCTCCATTTCTCTTCAATGTTCTTCATTTTGTGGTGCTTTGTCCTCCTTTGCGGTTATGACATCTGGTTACTCCGCTAGAAACACACCAAGGTGTTACTAGTAGTAATTGCTCGTAGAATCAAGAAAGGCAAAAGAAGTGATTTATTTTCACAGTATGTAGGTATCTTACAGATTGTCTACTACAGATGTAGTGATAGCTAGTAGTCTAGGTGGCTGTAAAGAAGAGATTACCAACTTGCATTTGGCAAATTGAAGCACACATCCTCCCACAAGTACTATAACTCAAAATAATAGATGCTGGAGGTCAAACAAGAGGAAAGTGCCTTCCACATATATGCTTCATTTTCTGAGATTGCCAGAAACATCCAACTGTTCCGAAAATGCTTGGTTTGACCCAACAAGACTCTCCTTATGTAATGTCTTGTGGTGGCATGAGAGAAATACAAGCATGTAAATCAGATGTTATCCTTAAATGTTGACAGGAAACAGTGGACACCATGCAGTTTCTGGAATCCATTTCATTTGTGGGACTATGTGGTAGTGGTGATGAGGAGGAAAATAAAAGGTTATTAAAGGATAACAAAAATAATTAACATTTAAACTTTTGCAGCAGAGATGGCAAACATATTGCCCATATCAGGTTTCTACTGATTTTTTTCTCTCTCATTCTTTCTTTTTTGCCCCAAAGAGGAATTGCTGCTATTGAAAGCTTTCTTTAAATCAAGCAACACCCCCTCATTGTGCCTTGTTTTCCTCTTTAAAAAACCCCATAAACGTGGGTTTACAAAACTGACAATTTGTAGATGTAGGTGTGGTTTGAGGTGGGTCCCCAGGGTAGAAATTTACCCTTTTAAGCTGGCCCACACTTTCTCTATAGTGTTTTGTCCCCTTCAAAATCTCTGTCATAAAATCTATAAGTGAGGCTAGAAAAACTAGCACAATTTTGCACTTGAGACCAGTGGCACCCGGTGCAGTAATTCATGGCATCAGCCCTCCATTGACTTCCTCCCATACATAATCCTTAGTCATGTTTTTTGTACTAAAGTTACTCATAAAACATAATGTAGTGGTAATTGCTGTGATATAACCAACTAGCAAAATTAAAATTATACCTTCAAATTGCAATAGCATATGCACAGCCTAAATGTATTTACATGAAAATTTGGTAAGATCTGATGTTTTTAAAGAAAAAAAATAAAAATAATTTTGTTATTATTTTTAATTTTTAAGGAAATCCTCTCATTGAGCCTCACCTCACCCACCCCATCTATTCAGTGTTTTAAAGGGATGCAGACAAACATGACATGCCATTTCTCCCCAAAGTCAGATTTTTTGGGAGCAGTGGTGTCACCCTTTCTTAGGGTGTCACCTGGTGCAGTCCGCATCCCTTGCAGCCCCTAGTGACGCCACTGAGAGATGTGCTAAATCTACTTCCTATATTTATGGAGAAGGCAAGATTTAAACTTGGGGCCTTGGTGTTTTTTTTTTGGGGGGGGGGGGAGATTGTTTTTGTCTTTTTAGCCACCAAACCCATTCTTTGGATGTATATGTAGATTAAAAGGAAGCAGTTTGCTCTCTGTGATTACCTTCAGTGTCCTAATAGGCTGAAAGCAATCTGTAAAATAATTCATATAAGGATGGAGATGCCTTTGAACCAGGTTATTTAAGAGATAATGCAGTGAACATTCATTTGAGAGAAATTTCTATTCCCAAAGTGACTACACTGGTTCTGAAGGAGGATAGTCTAGGAAGCCTAGTTACTAATTATCTCTTTTTCCTTCCTAAGGAGGGATGTTTTCTATTATTATCCAAACAAGGTGTCATCCTGCAGGGCAAGATATTAAGGTCACTTCCTAGAGATGCTTAGAATCAACTCCTGAAATTAAGTCCTTGGCTTGATGGTAGATAAGCACAGTTAATAGACTGGCTCACTCAAAGTCTTCTTCCAAACCAGGTTAATCATGTTTGAAATGTGGAGCTATGCTGACCTTTTCCAAAAATAATGTCAGTAGTTTTTTGTGGGGTTTTGGGGCTATGTGGCCATGTTCTAGAGGAGATTCTTCCTGACATTTCATTCTCTGAAGATGCCAGCCATAGATGCTGGCGAAATGTCAGGAAGAATCTCCTCTAGAACATGGCCACATAGCCCCCAAAACCCACAAAAAACGATGGATGCCAGCCATGAAAGCCTTCGACTTCATAATGTCAGTAGGTTGTAATGTAAAATGTAATACAAAATCAGAAAAGGAGCACCTTTGTCAATTTCAGAGAATTCAAGGGGAAGCGTTCTATGTATTAATAGCCTTTTATTCTGTAATAGTTCCCAGATAAGCAGGTTCTGAAATAACTGGAAACTGTAATATTTCATGGAAGTTCTGTGGGAATGAAACTTTTTTGAAATGAAAATAAAAGTATTTGTTGTGGAGTGTATTGAATAGTAATATTCTAGAGAGCCAGCATGGTGTAGTGGTTTGAGCACTGGACTATGACTCTGGAGGCAATGGTTCAGTTGCCAACTCAGCCATAAGACCCACTGGGTGGTGACCTTGGACAAGTCACATTCTCTCAACCCCAGAGGCTGGCAATGACAAACCTCTTCTGAACAAACTTGCCAAGAAAAACACATGATAGGTTCACTTTAGGGTTGCCATTAGTTGGAAATAACTTGAAAGCACATAACAAGGCAAAAATACGAAGGCAGAACTCCACACATGGTACATGAATACAACACAGCTTCATCTGCACTGCAGAAATAATGCAGTTCGACACTATTTTAATGGCCATGGCTCAGTGCTATAGAATCCTAGGATTTGTAGTTTGTTGTGGCAGAGGAGGCTAAAATTTCATAAAAATACAAATGCAAAAGCCCAGAATGCCATAGCATTGAAACATAACAATTAAAGCGGAGTCAAACTGCATTATTTCTGCAATGTAGGTGCAGCCCAAGTCAGAGCAAGGATGTTATTTGACATATTATGGTTGGAATGGGATTAATTCGGATATTTTCCCCATCAGATTTACTAGTTTATCCACTTTTAATCTATGATGATTACGATGATGATGATGTTGAGCCTCCTCCCTAGGTACAGTCAGCCCTCTATATCCACAGATTCTTTATCCATGGGTGCAACAATCCATGGCTTGGGAATATTCAGAAAATCTATAAATTCCAAAAAGCAAACCTTGATTTTGCTATTTTATATAAGTGATTCCATTTTGCCATGCCATTGTATTTAATGGAATATGAGCATCCACAGATGTTGGTATTCACGGGGGTCTTAGAACCAAACCCCATTGGATACCAAGGGCCCACTATACATGCTGTTGTTGTGTAGAGAGCTTCACTTAAATCAGTCTTTATATATGTGTGTGTATTTTTATTAGTATTATTTTAAAAATAATTATAAACATTTATACAAAAATATACTCATTTTGCAAACACTGACAACAATAACATCATTCGGTACTTACTTTTGTCATTTCCAGTCTTTCTGTAAAAAGCTATCTCAGTCCTTTTACTTAACAGTCCACTGTGGTGATTGTGACTTGATGACATCTCTGCTTTGGTTCCCTCCCTGGTCCCTGCATTCTTCTTTTCCAGGATAATCATGAGGAAGATTATTTTCTCTATGTGGCTTACAGTGATGAAAGTGTATACGGAAAGTGAGCCAGCCGGCTTCATCGATGGGACGGACAGAAAAGACTGTTGTGGGAAGAATTATGCATCAGATGGAAGCAAGAAGAGAGAAAGAGAAAGAACTGGATCACCCTCCTCCCACCTATTTCCACACCACCATTTCTTGCACCCTTATTATTAATTAGTTATTACGATTGTTTCATTTAATCATTATTTGAAGAGGTGATTGGTGCTTTTTGAGAGGGAGATCTGTTTACCACCTTCCCTTCAACCAACTGGCACTTCAGTGTGCCCAGGGAAGGACAAGAAAGAAGAGGTGAATAGGGAACAGGATTGCCAAAGGGAATTAATAGCAAAACATCCAACATCCAGCCCCTTAACTGGCTCTTTCCATCTGCATTTTAATTTACCCAGTTATAAAATGGTAACATTTTCCTCCCTAGCTGAAGAAGGCCGAACACAGACCCCTATTTTCTGGAGTTATTTCTGTTTTTCCTTGGACCTTCTCTCTGATCCTGTCATCCGTAGCATTTATGCCATACTCCTTCTTCCTTCTTCATGTGTAGCATCTTGGATGAGTCCATATATTACGTTAGCAGTCTAATAGCTACTAGGAATTGATGTCACTACATGTGATGGGAACAGACTAGAGTAGCTTCTCACTAGGCTTAGCCAACTTAAAAACACAGCAAAACAAAAACTGCACCCAAGAGTACATGGTATTCTCTCAGGGTGTAAATCAGGCCTTGAGCACCTCATATGTGATATGTTCTCATTACTTGCATGAGTGTTTTGTGATATGTGTCTTTGTCAGTAAAAGACTGTTCACCCCTAGGACTGCATCCGTACTGCAGAAATAATCCAGTTTGATACCACTTTTAACTGCCACATCTCAATGCTATGGAATTCTGGGACTTGTAGTTTGTTGTGGCACCAGAGCTGTGGCGGTTAAAAGTGGTGTCAAGCTGGATTACATCTGTACTATGGATGCAGCCAGACTTCGGCAGTACAGATGATCTATCGCCATCCCACCCTTTAACCTTGTGTTGTGTTCTCTATCGCTATCAATGCAATGGTGGGGTGGAAAACACGGAGTTAATTTACCTATGTTCTTGCCATAAAGGCTCGTTCTTTTTTCTGAAGAATTGCCCTTCATGCCTTCCTCTGTTCCATCCCTACCCTGATAAACGCTTAACTGTTAAGCATGTGAAGACGATCTGTCACAAAGCAGGCCTTTACATAGCAATGCCAAAGCAGCTTTTTCTTTTCCCCAAGTGCAACAGTGATCATTTCCCTCCCTCTCTCCTTATATCTTTTGTTCTAAATGGGGGAATTATGACAAAAATGGGGACACTTCATGCTGAGGCTTCTAGTGAATTAATGACTGTGCTAGATTTTTTCCCCATTTTTATAGCCTCATTGAGGGTGTGTAGAAGAGAGACTATAAATCAGCAGAAGTATATAATCTGCAACCCCTAGGAAAAGATATATGCTAGATGGGGGTGCATGGAACTGCTTTCTTTGAGAAACCTGAACTTTTGAGTAGTATTTAATCTTTAGAATATTTGTGGAGTTAAAGAAACTGACAATAACTTAGCCTCTGCTTCTTTGAATTTCATGTTCATAGCTTGAAGTGTCATTCCTCTAAATAAACATTAAGATAGCAAGGGATCCAGGGGGACAGGACTATTAAGTGGCATCTGAAGAGCTCATGTTATGAAGGGATATTCAGGAACTGAAAATGAGCAGCATTTGCAGAAGTAAAAGGCCTTCTGGATAAGAAAATTAGGAGGAGCCCTACCAGCAATGAGTAAGTGGCATAGAGTAATAGCAGGCAACGAAGGCCAAATGAAGGAGGCTTGAATATCTGCTTGTTTGTTTGTGCGCTGAATCTAGTTTTACTGCTTAGTTCTGGCTTGAATATACCTTTCAGGGCAACTGGTTTTACTTAGGATTCCAAATTCCTTCCATTACCAATTGCAATTTGCTTTTGCTTGCTTAGTCTTTCTGTTTTCTGGTTACCTTTTAAGAGGCACATTGCAAATCCAGAACCAAGCATGTCATTCAAGATATGTCTGGGGTCACAGTGCACATTAGTATATATCACCTGTATATCCTCTCACCTGTCCTCAGGGGTGAAGCAGTGGATGCTGAAAGAGAACTTGAGTTACAACCTCCCACCCAGGCTGCTACTGATATTTAAGCAATGTTAATGGGATTTCAGCACTTGGTACATAATGAAATATTACTTTCAAAGGATTTAACTGGATTGTGGATTTTTTTTCCATTGTTGTTCAGCTCCAGTTTGTAAAAGGTGATGTTGATTATTCTTTCTATGTCATTAATTTTAGGCAGCTTCAAGTTCTTATAAAAAGGTCATGCTATATCAGCTCAATCAATAAAGACACACTTGAAAATGTGAGATACGGAGTGGAATGGCATTTTTTAATGACATATTGGATGGAGGCTGGAACATCTTATTTACTTCCTATCCATAGGTGTTATATTTGGAATACTGAAAGAGAAATTATTCCTATACAGTATTTGTATCTGTTTATTACATTTGTGTCCTACCATTTCAGGGTGATGGATATTAGACTGTAGAGAGATCTTGTGGCACCTTTGAGACTAACTGAAAGAAAGAACTAAAAGAATGAGCTTTTGTAGACTCAGATGGCATCTGAGGACGTCGAAAGCTCATGCTGCCAAACTTCTTTCTTTCAGTTAGTCTCAAAGGTGCTACAAGATCTCTCTACATAGTGATTCTACATACTGATTCTACAGCTATATCTTTCAATTCTACCATGTATATTGGACTGTTTTACTTCATTCTCACATGCAAAACATGCATCTGAGGAAGTAGGCTAAAGTCTATGAAACCTCATGCTACCAACTTCTTTCTCTTAGTTACTCTCAAAGGAACTGGAAGATCCCTTTGCATACTCATTAATTTTCACAGTAATTGTGTTAAGTTGAGGCTCATCTACTTTGGGCAGAATACTCTGGGCTGCTCCTGGAGTATTCAACTCATTTGAGATGTGCTGCTGGAGAAGAGGGATGAGGATACTGTGGATGGTTAAAAAGACAAACAGATCAAGCCTGAAATCTTCTTGGAAGCCAAGATGATCAAATTGAGGCTGCCATACTTGGGCCACACCATGAGAAGACACGACTCATTGGAAATGATTCAGGACCAATTTGAGGGCGACAGCAAAGCCAAGAAGGTGAAGCACCTGTTAGGCCACCAAAATCCTATCTAGGTGCTTCCAAGGAACAGTTTCCATAATAGGTAGCTTTTTGTTTTCTGTCAAGTATTTCAAAATTCTGTTATTCAACCTCTTCTATCCTACTCTTGTTGTTGTTAATTGCCCTCAAGTTGGTCCCAACTCATGGCCCTATGAATGACACATTTCCAAGCCTCCCTATTCTCCACTCTCTGCTCAGGTCCTGCAAGTTCAGGCCCATGACCTCCTTGATTGAGTCCATCCATCTGGCATGTGGTCTTTCTCTATTTCTACTTCCCTTCATCTTTCCTAGCCTTATCTAGGCTTTCTCATGATGTGGCCAAAGTATGACAGCCTCAGTTTGATCATCTTGGCTTCCAAGGAGGTTTCAAACTTAATCTGATCAAAGGACCATTTGTTTGTGTTTTTATCCATCCATGGTATTCCCAGCACTCTTCTCCAGGACCACATCTCACATGAATTTACAGTATTTTCTTCTTATCTGCTTTCTTCACTATCCAGCTCTTGTACAATTCAAAGATATAGCCATGTTAGTCTGTAGAATCAGTACGTAGAGAGATCTTGTAGCACCTTTGAGACTAACTGAAAGAAAGAAATTGGCAGCATGAGCTTTTGTAGACTTCAGTCTACTTCCAAATGGATCTGAGGAAGTAGACTGAAGTCTACAAAAGCTCATGCTGCCAATTTCTTTCTTTCAGTTAGTTCAAAGATGCTAAAAGATCTCTCTACGTACCAGCTTGTTTACCTGTACATGATGATGGGGAATACAATGGCTTGGACTATTCCAACTTTAGTGCTTAGTTGTATGTCTTTGGTCTTTAGGATTTAGGATCTGCTCTCTTATTCCTACCTTACAGAAAACATGCAGGGATAGCTGTGTTGGCCATTTAACAAATGCAAACAAAATCCATCAATGATATCTTTATTTGGCCAACTGACTTTAAATTTCCTGGACTTTGAAAATCTCTCTATTGTCACATGGCCAGAAAGAGGAGCCTGCCTGCACAAAATATATCCTCCCCAATATATCATGAGTGAACAGTGCGATGCGGCAGCTAAAAAGGCCAATGCAATTTTAGGCTGCATCAATAAAAGTATAGTGTCTAGATCAAGAGAAGTAATAGTCCCACTATATTCTGCTTTGGTCAGGTCTCACCTGGAATACTGTGTCCAGTTCTGGGCACCACAATTCAAAAAGGACATTGAGAAACTGGAGCGTGTCCAAAGGAAGGCGACTAAAATGGTGAAAGGTCTGGAAACCATGTCCTATGAGGAACGACTCAGGGAGCTGGGGATGTTTAGCCTGGAGAAGAGAAGGTTAAGAGGTGATATGATAGCCCTGTTTAAATATTTGAAAGGATGTCATATTGAGGAGGGAGCAAGCTTGTTTTCTGCTGCTCCAGAGAACAGGACCTGGAACAATGGATGCAAGCTGCAGGAAAAGAGATTCCACCTCAACATTAGGAAGAACTTCCTGAGAGTAAGGGCTGTTCGACAGTGGAATGCACTCCCTCAGAGTGTAGTGGAGTCTCCTTCCTTGGAGGTCTTTAAGCAGAGGTTAGATGGCCATCTGTTGGGGATGCTTTGATTTGGATTTCCTGCATGGCAGGGGGTTGGACTGGATGGCTCTTCGGTCTCTTCCAACTCTATGATTCTATGATCTTTACTAAGGACTGAAACAACATGCAGGTATCTGACTAGCATCTCAAATTGTTTTCCCCCATCCTGTTTGGTTTGTAACATTTTGCCTGATGAAGAAGCCCATGGAGCTTTGAAAACTTGCAACAAGTATATTGTGCATTTCGGTTGGCCAATAAAGGTATCACTGATGGATTTTTGTTTGCATTTATTCTTACCTTGTTATTTTTCTTATGGACCCATTCTGGTTATAGCAGATTTTTAAAAAAGAAATGGGTTTATATATAATAGAACAGTTGCCTTTTTTAAAAAAAATAAATAAAAATACTGTGAACTAGTCAAAAATTGAGATAAAAATTAAGGAAGGGTTAAGTTGATGGGCACCCTAAATTGATTGATTGCTCCTCAACCTGGTATAGGTATCTTTTTCACTAGTTTATATCAGGGAATGACAATTTCCTTGATATAAAGTGGTTAAAAAGTACTGACTGCATCTCCCATGATCCCTCACCATTTGTTACACTGACTGGGGCAGATAAGAACTGCAGCCCATAGAGGGCTGCAGTTTGTCCACTTATTCTGTATAAATGCTTATTGGTACACTCTATGAAGTGGTAAGATCTCCATGTTAAGGACTAACATCTCATAAGCAGCTCCCTACATACACACACTCACACAGAGTAACTAGAACTCTCTGAAGGATACAATGCAATCCTAGGTACACAATTAAATTCCACTGTGTTAATTGAGGGTTACTTCCTAATTACATGTGTTCAGGATTGCAGCCAAAACCACTGAAGCAATGTATTCCACAGATAATAGCACTGCTTGGATTAGTACTCAGCAGCTGAGAAGTATAAATAAAGCTACAACCTACTTAGACTTTTGCAATAGGGTTGCCAGGCTTCAGGCTTGGCACTTCCCCAGGCTTCAGGGGTTTGGGGAATTTTGCATGGAATTTTAATATGTAAGCTGTCTCGATTATTTTTGATAGAGAGGTGGGATACAAATAAAAAAAAATTATTATTTATTTTTATTTAAGGAGAAGGAATCTCAGGGCAAGAGAAGTGTCTTGAAAGCTGTGTATCTTCCTCATTTGTTAGACTTGGGGTTTTGGGTTTATCTTGTTTTTCTTGAATGGTGTGTTCTGTGCAGCTGTCATTAAACTCTGACCATATCATGCTTAGGGGCATCACAATTGTCTGCTGTGGAAATATTCACTTGTTCTACCACTATCAACACTTGTGATAACCCTGTTTTTATTAACTGCTGCCACCTTCTGTAAATACTCTTGCAACAATCACCATTTTGACATTTTTTGTGGATTCCTTTTCTAAACCACTACTAGCCACCAAAACTATACATCTACTGCCATCAGACACCATTGTGTCTGACCTTATCAATAACTTAATCTCATTCTAATAATCCCAGAAAGCATGTGTGTATGAACAAATTATTTTTTAACAGACGATAATGAAACTGTTCACAATTACTTGTTTAAATGCATATGGTTACAATACAGTAACCTAGTTGTTACATCTACGTATATGATTATATGCTAGTAGTAGTGGTAATTAACTTCCTCAACCACATCCCACAAATTCCACTCTATAGTAGTCAGCTGAACTCCTGAGTGTACCAATTTACCTGCTTCCTCTAATTCCTTTCTCACAGATTCATCTGCTGAACTAAACAACAAAGAATATATCTTACTCAAATTGTGAGCATGAGGACAGGTTAAACACAGCCATATATTTTCTGTCTTTTTATGTTAATACATAACAACAACAACAATCTGTTTCCTGCTTCGGCTCAAGATGGGGTACAGCATGTTAAAATACAAAACACAACTGTAATACATAACCCCCCAGTTAAAATCCTATATTGTAAAACGATTAAAATACGCTCATAAGAGTTCACATACAGATAAAGAGCCATGATTTAAAATTTACTGAGTAGGCCTGTCAGAAGAGATATGTCTTCAATGCTGTTTTAAATGCAGTTAGTGTTTTCAGCTGTCGTATCCCCGCTGGCAGGTTGTTCCCTAGTCTGGGGGCAGCAGACGAAAAAATCCTCTGGAAAACCATTGCCCGTCTAGTCCTGGCTGGTTGGAGCAAACATTTCCCAGAGGACCTAAGTTTACCGAGTGGATTGTATGGGAGAAGGCAATCCTGTAGGTAACTTGGACCCAAACCACGTAGGGCTTTAAAGGTAATAACCAACGTGTTGTACTTTGCCTGGAAACTAATTGGCAGCCAGTGGAGTGATTTTAAGATCGGCATGGTGAGCTCACTCTTGGATGTCTATCTACCAGTTGGAGTTTCCAGACTTGGTACAAAGGCGGGATACATACCGCCATTTAGTACGTATAGAATACGTACTAGGGTTAGGAAGGGGCGGTGCTTCCGCACCCCCCTAACCCTAGTACGTATCCTATACGTACAAGATGGCGGCGCCCCTTCCACATGGGCGCCGCCATCTTTGCGTATCGGACGCTGAGCGTCTGTACGCGTCGCGCCGCTTGTGACGTAGCGAGCGCGCCCCTGGCGCCTCGCTACGTCACAAACACGACGGTAAAAGAAGCTCCATTTTGGAGCTTCTTTTTCGGTCCGCGCGTGAGTCGGGCCGTCTGAAGGCTCCGGCTCCCCCGCGGACCTACTGGCGGCGGCGGCAGACCGCCGCAAAGCGGAGGTCTGTACCCCGCCAAAGGTAGCCCAATGTAGAGTGCATTGCAGACGTCCAGCCTTAAGGTTACCAGCGTGTGCACTATCATCTTTAGGTCCCCCAGTTCTAGAAAGAGGCGCAGTTGTCATTTCAGCTGAAGCTGATAACAGACACTCCTGATCATCACATCTATCTGAACTGACATTTGGAGGGATGGATCCAGGAGCACTTCCAAACTGCAAACACAGTGGGGAGTGTGACCCCATCAAGAACTGGATGACACGCCTCCAGCCTCAGATTAGGACCCTTAATAGTAGGCACCTCTGTCTTGTCTGGATTCAGTTTCAATTTGTTTTTCTTCATCCAGCCCATTACTTCCTTCAGGCATTCATTCCAAGGAGACACACTATTCTTAGCTGTTTTTGAAGGCATGGAGAAGTGTATTTGGGTGTCATCAAACTACTGATAGCACCCCACCCAATTTCTGTGGATGATCTCTCTCAGCAGTTTCATGTAGATGTTGAATAGCATTGGGGATAGGATGGTACCTTGTGGTACGCCATATAACAGCTCCTTTTTTGAGGAGTAGCATATCCCCAAGCACCACCTTCTGGAACCTGCCTGAGAATTAGGACCACAACTAAAGCAACACAGTGCCTTCGATTCCCAGCCCCCTCAGTGGTCAGTGGTATCGAATGCTGAGGAGAGGTCCAAGAGCACCAACAGAGACACACTCTCCCTGCCAATGCTCACGTGAAGATCATCCACTAAGGTGACCATAGCAGACTCAACTCCATATCTTGTTCTAAACTTATGTAGTCATTGACTTTGCCAGTTCAGAACTGTAGCTGCTTGAAGTCTGACCTTACAGTCTTCCTTGCCATTTTGCCTTCTGGCACTTCTGTATCAGAAATCCTGTAGCTCAGGTGGGTAACTGAGATGGGTTGGGAGGCCACACTACCCTCTGATGGGAACTTCATGTTTTTCTTGTGTAGTTTTCACTGGAGAACATTTTGACCAAAAATCTATGACCAAAATGCTTACCTAGTTATTTTTACCATATTATTAGCTCCTTCAGGCCATTTTAGGTGCTTTACTAATGGTTTCCATTTGGCTCTCTGGCTTGTCTTTTATCCCCCTGGGATTCCTAATCTTGCAGCGCTGTGTAAATTTACAGTGCTTTATAAATAAAGGTTAATAATAATAATAATAATAATAATAATAATAATAATAATTGTGTTGGCTTGGTTAGGTGGGGGGGAGAAAATGATTGGAAAATACAAGCACAAGGAGAGGCAGAAATCTGAGAGAGGGAGGCAGGGATGTAAAAAGGCACTTTTGAAAAACACATACACACATATGTGAAGTCAAAGGCTTTCATGGCCAGCATCCATAGTTTTTTGTGGTTTTTTCAGGCTATGTGGCTGCATTCTGGAAGAGTTCACTCCTGACGTTTCGCCAGCATCTGTAGCTGGCATCTTCAGAGAATACACACATACTTTTCTCCCCAACCTTTTCTAGACAATGCAGCCTCTGGGCAAATGGTAATCCCTCCCTTTTGAAATTCAAGATGGTCCAGGAAGAAGATGGACATCAGCGATGCTGGACTGATAATCAAGGACAAAATCTGCTGATCTGCTTTGCATGCCTGATATGTGGCAGTACAGTTAACTGGTGGTACCGTGTTTTACATGTTTGTTTAACTTTTTCTTTCTTAGGTCACAGGACAAAATCGCAGCTAGTGCGGTTCCAGCTTCCAGCTATTCCCCAACCAAGGGCTTTATCACACCAGCCCCTTTCATGTTGTAGTCCTGAAAATAATAAAATGCTGGTATAGGAGCAGCCACCACTGCACTTCCTCCTTTAGCTCAACTGGGGCTGTTGCTAGCATTGCACACTATTCCCATCCTCCCCCTTAATCCCTCCCTTCTCCTCTTATAGCAATAGCAATAGCAGCTTCATTTCATTCTCCTATGCCTAGCCTTGCATGCCTTTTGGGTTTTTTTTGTTTTTTTTTTAAAATCCAACTTTTTTCACGCTACTTTGAAGCTCTCCATCCCCAATCCAATGAAGTTTTGAAACTTTGGGGCTCTGGAGCTCCAAAATAGCATGGAAAAGGTTGGGCTTTTTTTTAAAAAAAGGGACAAGAGGAGGGAAAGGGGGGAGAAGGGGACAGTGAAACCAAGTGACTGCCAGTTGTGCTACTGCCACATGATGGGGGCTGTAATAAAGGAGTTCCCCCTTTTCTCAGAGCCTTCTCCCTTGATAACAAAAGGTTAAATGTGGGAGGGGGTGCTGTTGCATTGTGAGGAGAGTTTACATCTCTGGTGGTGAGATAGCAACTGTCCAGTGGCATGGGCAGCTGGAAAGAAGGGAGAATCTTCTAGGATGGTGCTGAGGGAGAAGGTAGAGAGAAGGCCTGGAGGAGCAGCAAGGCTTCAGCGCATTGGCCTGTCTGCCTGGTCTCTGGCCTGAGAGACCATGAGGGGGCTTCTAACTAGCAGAACTATAAAGAGGAGTAAGATTAGGAACAAATACTAGTCAGTGATGTCAGGTTTGGATTTATTTTACTGGTTTTACTGAAAAGACTCTACTCTGCAACTTATGCTTTAAGTTTGTGCCTGGAAGACAAGCTGGTCCTTCAGGTAGAGTTATTCTCTTTCTATAGAATTCCTTTAGTTAGAAAAAGTAACTAAAAGTACTCTGCTTCTTTGTATTCCTGTTAACATACTTTAGTTTGGTTAGTTCCTAACTGGGTTTGCAAATACCAATGGAATTCCCCAGTAACATCCCAGTGCATTGTTAAGGTGTAATACATAGAATCATAGAATCGTAGAGTTGGAAGAGACCGTAAGGGCCATCCAGTCCAACCCCCAGCCATGCAGGAAATCTAAATCAAAGCATCCCTGACAGATGGCCATCCAGCCTCTGTTTGAAGACATCTAAGGAAGGAGACTCCATCACATTCCGAGGAAGTTTGTCCCACTGCCAAAAAGCCCTTACTGTCAGGAAGTTCCTCCTAATGTTGAGGTGGAATCACTTTTCCTGTAGCTTGCATCCATTGTTCCAGTTCCTAGTCTCTGGAGCAGCAGAAAACAAGCTTCTCCCTCCTCAACTTGACATCCCTTCAAATATTTAAACAGGGCTATCATATCACCTCTTACCCTTCTCTTCTCCAGGCTAAACATCCCCAGCTCCCTAAGTTGTATTAATCATTGGGTGATAGCAGTGAGTTCTTTAGGTAAAAGGGTGTCTCAAGGGGTCTGATCCAGTTCAGCAGGAGTGGAGGGGGGCACATATTGAACTATCACAGGCTGCAACTTTCTTTTCTCAATATTGTGATGTTTAGCTATCATCATCATGGTTCAAGATGGCTGCGATGGGGCCAATTCTCAAACCTTACGTTACCTTTACCTCTTATCCACACAAGGCCTGTAGTTACTAACACTTGCTCTGCATTTACTTTATGCATGCTATTTTGACATGTAGTAGGTCCAAGGACCCAAGTGTCCCACAAACCAGTTCAATGTTTAGGTAGCATGCTTGCCTTTATATATAGTTTATAGAAAAAGAAAAGGAAAGGGAAAAAAACAGTAACTATTAAATAATACTAAGGAAATTATTGCACACCTCTTTTTGTCTGATCTGGGCACAGGATGGGGTCCCAGAAGTCCCATGCTCCCCAGAAGTCCCATTCCCGGCACCAGGTAACACCCAGTGCCCAAACTTGGTCCCTAAAAGGTTCGCCATCACTGACCAATTCACTGCAAACACAATTTCCATACAGCCAGAAAGAAGGCTATACACATGCAGATCATCAGATGGCCAACACAAAAATCAAATAGATTATATAATAACAAGTAAAAGATGGCAAAGCTCCATCCTGGTGGCCAAAACTAGACCAGGCACCAACTGTGGCACAGATAATGAATTACTCATATCAAAAATAAGAATAAAACAAAGATAACAAAACCAGTCATCATACCAAAATATGATCTAAACAACATTTCAACAAAATTCATTGACAATATAAGGAACAGATTTGCACTACTAAGCATAATAGACCAAGATCCAGAAGAACTATGGACTGAAGCCAGGGACATAATAAATGAAGAATGCACACAGACACTTTCAATAGACAAAAAGAAAGTGAAAAAATCATGGTTGACCAATAAGGAAAGAAGAAAAGAAAAACAAAAGGGAGATAGGAACAAATTCAGAACCATGAATGCAACAGTACAACAGCTAGTGCGAAAAGATAAAGAAAACTATAATGACCAAGGCAGAGAAATAGAAGACAACAACAAAAACAGAAGTATGCCCAGTGCAGACAGGCAAAAAGCACCAGCTTTGGGCTGTGTTGGGGGCAGGGTGTGCAGATGACATACACCCAAAAGTGGCTGAAAGCTGCATGGAGAGCACACCAAGTCCGTGACAACTCAGCACACCAAATGGAGGAGCAAAAAGCAACTCCTGCTGGTGGCTGGGTTTTGGACCATGGCAGTGGCCCACTTTCTGAGTGGGCCATCCTGGCACTGCTGTCCCATGCTGATCAGGGGTTGACTGGGAATGGAGTGGCCAAAGCTCCCCAACTGCTTCATCTATTCTACCAAATCCAGGAAATCAAAAGAAAGTTCAAACCAAGGGCTGGAATGCTGTATAACAATAGGGAAAAAAACATAATTCAAGAAATAAAAAGAAGTTGGATACAAATACATAGACGAATTATATAAAAGAGATGATAAAATAAAGGACACATGGAACAAAGAGCTATATGAAGATGAACCCCAAATTCTAAAAAGCAAGGTGGAGGCTGCAATAAGAGAAATGGCAAAAAACTAAACGCCAGAAACAGATGATATTCTTAGGGGCCATTCAGACTACAAAAAAACCTGGGTTTGAAAGTGATTCTTGCATGTGAAGTTCATATTGGATCCGAATCCATCACAATCCATGTCGGGGCTTGCACAAGGAAATGCCCCTTACACCGAAGTATCCAGATTCAGGCTAAAATCTGTCTTTTCCCAAAAGACTCGGGTTGCGTGAAATTTGAACTTGCCCTTGATCATGATTGGGGCAAATTAGGGAGGGATTAGGGGCGGGGGCGGGCAGAGGTCAGAGCATTCCCTCCCATCATCAGAAGGGAGGGGGGAGGAGGAGGAGGAGGAGGAAAAAGCCGAAAAAAAGGAAATCGCTGGATGCAAAGGGTGACAGGAGAAAGGGGGAAATCAGGGGTGACTTTTGGGATGCAGAAGGCTGTCAGAGAGAGGTGGGGGGTGGAGAAAGTGATGAAGGAGGAGGAGGAAGAGGAGGAGGAGGAGAAAGGGGCCGTGGGAGGAAGGGAGCCATGGAGGGGATCCTAAAACGGAGCAGGAGGAGGAGGAGGAGGATGAAGGAGCTGGGGGAAAGGGTCAGTGGGCATCCCTGAGGAAGGAGAGGGTCTGAAGGAAGGAGGAGGAGGAGGAGGAGGAGGATTTCCAGGGGGAATTGGGTGGCAGGGCTACGCTGGGGCATGTAGGGAAATCAGGCTGCTTGTTCTACTTTCATCTTGCTCCTGGATTATTGTCAGAGGGAGGTGGGGTGGTGGTGGAGAAAGCTCAAAGGGAGGTGAAGGTCAGAAGGAAGGAGGATTGCCCAGGGAAGTAGGGCTGTGGGTCCAATCTGGGGCATGTAGGGAAATCAGCCTCTTTTGACAATTTATGTGCATTATTTTTTGGGTGCTTGCTTGTTCTACATTCCTGTTGCTCCTGGATTATTATTATTATTATTATTATTATTATTATTATTATTTGTGTTATATGAGGATGCTACAGGAATACCTGCGCTGCATTTCCATTTTATTCCCAATTCATTCCATGGGTCTACTTTTGTTGGAACTGACAGGTCACACTCTCTCAGCCTCACTGGAAGGCAATGGCAAAGCTCCTCTAGCAGGAGGAAAAGGGTCAGGTCAGGTCGGGTCAAAGGCAGGACACCAACGGAGCTCACATCAGGCACCCCCCCCCCTTTTCATATTTTTTAAAAATTATTTTTGACCAAATATGCGCATGATTTGTTTTCTTGAGGCAGATAGAGCAGGGCTAGCAGCTTGTGCACTTTCTCTTTCATCCGCTCACTTCCAGCAAAGGGGAATGTTACAAATGTTGCAAAAGGCTAGACTTACAATCAATGTTACATTTTTTTGCTCTTGTCAATTAGACAAAATGATACATGCTTTTGCTACTGAATTCAGAGGCAGCCCTGAATTGCTTTTAAAAGCAAAAAAAAAAAAAAAAAAAAAAAAAAAAAAAGAATGCATGGCAATTGCGTCCTTTTCTGGCATTTCCAAAGTGAGGAATTTATTATTATTATTATTATCATTATTATTATTTCATGTGTAAGAGGCATTCTGGGGGGCAAGGAGTGGGGGATGCATTAGCTTGCATGGGATTGAAAATGGGGATGGGGCAGATCTGACCCAAATGCCCAAATATACACACAACACACAAAATGAGGTTTTTAAAAAATTGACACTTGGGGCATTTTGTGCATGGCTCTTTAAAAAAAAGGAGAGGGGAGGACACTCCGATGACCCTGCAAAACGTCACCATGACGATCGCTTGATTGACAGCAGGCACCTTTGGCAGCAGGCACAGAATGCATTCGATTTAAAATGCCTCTCTCTTTGTAGTGGGCACTTGCCAATGGAGAGATTCAGGGGAGGGGCATCCGAATCAGCCCAGTTCCTTCCAGATCTTTGATGCCAGTCTGCATGAGGCCTTAGCGAACTGCTGCAGTCCACATTGACAGAGTTAACTCTAGTGCTAACCAACATATGTCAACAGACATGGAAAACAAATTGATGGCCAACAGATTGGGAACAATCAATATACATCCCCAGCCACAAAAACAGAGACACAAAAGTCCGCAGCAACTATATGACCATAACACTAATCTCCCATGCAAACAAAATCATGCTCAAAATTCTGTAACATAGACTCCAACCATACATGGAGAGAGAAATTCCAGAGATCCAAGGTGGGTTCAGGAAAGGAAGAGGCACTATGGACCTTGCATACAAACTAGTGGAGCACACCAAGGAATTCCAAAAGAAAATCAGCATGTGTTTTATAGACTATAGCACAGTCTTTGACTGCATAGATCATGAAAAGCTATGGAATGCCCTTAAAGACATGGAAGTACCAACATATCTGATAGTCCTGATGAAGAATCTGTACTCAGGACAAGAGGCAACTGTCAGAACTAAACATGGAGAAACAGAATGGTTCCCAACTGGCAAAGGGGTCAGACAAGGCTGCATCTTATCACCCTACCTGTTTAACTGATATGCAGAACATACTGTAAGAAGAGCAGGTTTGGACACAGAAGAAGGAGGAGTGAAAATAGAAGGAAGGAATATCAACAATCTATCATATGCAGATGATAACATTATACTAGCAGCAAAACTCAAAGACCTGGAACAACTCCTAAGGAAGATCAAGGAAGAATATGCAAAGGCAGGCCTACTGTTGAACATAAAAAACCAAAAACCAATGACAATGGAGAATCTAGATACAGTAAATTCAATCTAGACAAAAAAAAGTAATAGATGTAGTAAAAGAGTTCTTATTCCTGGAATCAAACATTGATAGAAGTGGAGACTACAGTCAGGAAATCAGAAGAAGATTAAGAATGGGGAGGGCAGCTATGAAAGAAGTAGAAAAGATCCTAAAATGCAAAGACATACAACTAAAAACAAAAGTCAGAATCATACAAGCCATTGTTTTCTCTATTACCATGTATGGATGTTAGAGCTGGACAGTTAAGAAAGTGGATAAGAAGAAAATCAATTCATCTGAGATGTGGTGCTGGAGCAGCATGCTGAGGATGCTATGGCTAGCCAAAAAGACAAACAAATGTTTGTCTAGAGCAGATCAAGCCAGAAATCTCCCTGGAAGCCAATATGACAAAACTGAATTAACAGCAACGAAAGATGTCACTCCACTCATGCATGAGCCTTCCTGTTGTTACTCCATGCTAGTGGCTTCCTACATTTGTACTGCTTCTTCCTGCTATGACTGTGCCACTGCATTGTGTTCTGGACTTCATGGAGTGAGAAGTGGGTTGAGGTGGGCTTATTTCTGTATAGATGTCTGTGACTTTTGAGGAAGAGCTAGGCTTGAGGGGCATCACTTCTGGCACTATATTGAAAAGTTTGGTCCTTTCGGGGGGGGGGGGGAATTACAAAAGCAGGCCAGATTCATCTTTGTCTAGTCAGTGAGCTATCCTAACATGGATATAAGCCTGAAATATTTTCTCCCTTCCAGTCAAGAAGCAAATGGTGAGAGGTGGTCAAGTGAGTCTTGCCAAGACCTCCTCTTCTAAAGCAGCAGCGGCATCTACTCAGCCAGTCATCTTTCCTCTCTGCTTTTCCCCTGTGAGGTTACAGAGGTTTTCTCAACAATACTGGTAGGCAGATGAAAATTATCATACTTGGTGCTTGAAGGCCTTTGGTCTAACTGACAGAGGGGAAAGGAGCAGTAGTGCATTTATTGGCTTACTTCTCTTACCTGTTACTTTATTCTTAATATATATTTAATATATCGATATACCAGTCTCTGTAACATCATCATATTTTTTCCTCTTGTATGATTTTTAATATCTTTGCCTTCAAAAGCTTGCAAGATGTATGTTGTGCATTTTGGCTGGTCCAATAAAGGTATCGCTGTTTTGTGAATTTGGGATGTTATTGTACTTGGCTACATGGCCAACACACCTACCCCTTAATCATAGTGTTTAAGGGCAAATTACTTCTCCCATCTATTATCCTTCAACCATCCTTTAAATATCCAGGCTCTTACAAGCACAATGTGTACATAGAAGTCTTCTCCATCTTTTCAGTGTAACTCACTTCCAAATAAGTGTGCATATGACAGACTGTATGCAACCTTTGGTATTCCTGGGTGGATTCAACTACAACAGCTATCTTAATCATGTGTGTGTTTGTTTTTGACCATTTAGTACACATCTGCTTGATAGTTCCTAATGGGATTCAGCAATATAGTAGTCTTGATGGTCCAATTTTGTCTGTGATTTCAGCACCCACAGTCCCAGGGATGAATCATCTCAATGCCTTCTTCTCCAGGGTCCATGAATGCCCTCCAGAGAGTTTGACAGGTTCCAAATGCCCTACTCTGTTGAATTCTGTGCTGGCAGCATCCAGCCAATCTCCCTGGGCGCCCCATCCCCAGAAGGACCCTACAAAGCCAGAAACTGGAGATCTGCCCTATTCTGGGGATGAGACCTCCTTGGAGCAGGAGCAACAGGGAAAGAAGGAGAGGCAGCACAGTTCATTACTCCTGGCATTTTCCCATCTGTGATGGGCAGCTCAATCTGCCTGTTGCATAGGATGTCCTGGAGAAAAGACAGAGAAGGAATGCTGGCGGTTAGAGGTGCTCTAATGAGCTTTATGTTTCCAAGGGTCCTTCTTGGGAGCGTCAGGAAAAATTTTAACATAAAAAAATATGAGTGTATCAGTGAGGATGTAATTTAGACTGCATCTGCACTACAGAAATAATCCAGGCTAACACCACTTTTTAACTGCTATATCTTAATGCTATGGATTTCTGGGAAATGTAGTTTTGCAAGTTATTTAGAACTCCCTGTCAGAGAGCGCTGTTGCCACAACAAACTACAATTCACAGACTTCTATAGCATTGAGCTATGACAGTTAAAGTGGTGTCAACATGGATTGTTTCTGCAGTGCAGATGCAGTCCAGGTCATCATCTAAAAGAGAAAATTAACCCCCTCCCCAAAGTGGACAAAAAGAAGGCTCTGACTGAGTTGCATATTTTTTTCATAAACTAATTCATATATGAAGATGTGAATTTAGAAATAACTGTTATGATTTAGACAGAAATACATCTCATCCTAGTTGGGGAAGTCTGTAACCAGATGGCCTACATGCCTGCTCCATCTGCTGCCCTATTGCTAAATAAAGATGAGCAATCTCTAGGTCTCAGCTGTCCCATCATACTGTTTTGTATTTTTAAAATCAAATAGAAGGTGGCTTTGAATAGATGATGTGTTGAAATGAGGACTGTCCTCCATAATTGAGGCCAGAAGGCCACCCTATAAACAAACTGCCCAGATAAAAAAAACTCAGGCTACACTCAGTTGCAAGTCTTGAGGTAAGTTTCTGAAAGATATATATAGAAGAGGATTTTCCATAATTTTCTATTTCAATATTAAGAAAATTAGATCATTTTAATTTTGCTGTGTAAATACTGTACTAAATTTTCCACCATTTTCTGACATGGGAGAGTGGAGACAGGTCTAAGCAGCTAGTCAGGTGGATGGTACTGTATAAGCTGCCCAGCATTATTGCAACTCCCTTCCCACCCCAGCTAACAAGTATGTACCATTAATGTTGTGAAAATGTAGCACAAATGTAACTAGATTTGACCTCTTATTTATTTATTTAATTAATTAATTTTAATATTTAATTTTATATGGTACAGTATTTATACCCTGCCCTTCAGCCCTAAAGCCAGAGCAGCTTATAATTATTATTTTTAATTACACGGTTCCCTGCCCTCAGGCTTACAATCTAAAAAGACTCAACACAAAAGGAGAAGGGGATGGTGGTGGGGAAGGGAATCAGGTCCAGCAGTTCTTCTCTCCCTCTGAGGCCTGGACCAAGGCAGATGGACTGCAGGGAGGGCTCTTCTTCTTAAGGATCTACTAAGAAAGTTTGGATCCACTGGAAAGTTTGGTGACTTAAACATTACATTTACAAGCAGCATGTGAACATGTCTCTGATTCACATCAGTCTTAACACCTTAACACCCTAGGCTTGAATGATGAGAGAGCAGCATCACTCCCTGCTAGGAATGATGCATAGAATGATGGAATTATAGAACTGAAATTGAACCCAACATCCATCGACTACAACCCTCTGCCAGAAAACATCCAGAGGTAGCTGTATTGGCCATTTAGCAAATCCAATCAAAAATCCACCAAATTGATACCTTTATTGGCCAACCAAAATGCACAATATACATTTTGCAAGCTTTCTAAGCTCCACTGGCTTCTTCATCAGACAAGGTGTTACAAACCAAACAGGAGACAAAAATTGAAGATGTTAGTCATAGGCCTGCATTTTGCTGTTATTGTTCTCAGTTCAGATGGTATGGAGGGGCATATCTTGCAGGCTGGTACCTCCTCCTTCTGGCCACGTGGAAGGTTCTCAAAGTCCAGGATATTTAACATGCATTTGCTTTGCAACAAAGACACTTCCTTTGCAATCCAATATGCCTCCGTTGAGGTTAGGACATCTGACCACCTTGTGTCAAGGTCTGAGGCGTAGGTAGCCTGGATTCCAAGCCTGTGCCAGGATGGTGGATGATGAACTTAGGGACTCTAATGGGCCAGGGACAGGAGGGAAGGTCAGGAAACACAGCAAGGCTAAATTCCAGGAGTTCAATGGGCTAGAAATCCTATTTGGTTAGAATTTGCATTATATCCTTTGACTGCTTTTACTTCATCTCTCCTCGCGATAAATGCCACCCCATTTGTTCTTAGATTTTCATTTCCTGAGTAAAACACGGTAATTTTCTGACTCACAATGTCCCATTCCAGTCTACTTTAGCTCCCTCACCCCAAATATTGCAATTTATACATTCCATTTCTTGTTCTACAATGTCTAGCTTCCCGTGATTCGTGCTTTTCAAATTCTACAATCCTGGGCACATCAATAGCTGAGGGCTTTTTAGCTTGAGTCCATTTGTGTCATTAACCACAGTACTACTCATCTTCATCCTCTCCTCTTCCTCAATAGCTTATTGAGTGCCTTCCAACCTGGGAATCTCATCTTCTGGCACGATCCAAATGTAAAAGCTCTAATTTTAAAAATTCAGACATAACTAAGGCGCGATACAGATCATCAAAAAGCAGTGTACCAGTGCCGTATTCGGGTTAGGGACTGCGCACCATTACACGCTCTATAACCCTAGTACATGCCAGTGGCGGCATAATGGTGGTGCCCTGTGTACATGGGCACCGCCATTATGATGTCACAGCCATGCCGCATTCAAATGCCGCAATGTGGGCGGGACGTGTTCGCGCCGCCCCAGGCTGCTTGTGGTGGCCTAATAGCACACCTCGTTCCTGCAGCCACCAAACAGCTGCGGGAATGGCGCCAAGGAGAAAGGGGCTGAGTGGCCCCTTTCTCCTCTGGCTGCGGCTGTCAGGGTGTCCTGGGGCATGAAGCCCCAAGGACATCCCTTTTCCAGGCCACAGGGAAGCGGCATTTTGCTGCTTTTCTGTGGCCTGGAAAAGCGCAGGATTGGAGCCACAGGGGCTGCCGATGAGGCTGCCCTGCCTCCAACCCGGCAGGAAAAGGGGTGGCTGCGGACCGCCCCCTTTCCGCTGTCTGTACCTCGCCATAGTCTGCTATACAAGGAAGGAAAGCCATTGAGAAGGTTGGTGTTATTTTTGTTCTTAATAATCCAGCATGGTATGTATTTATGAAAAACTTTCTTGAAATGGCAACTTCTTTTCAGTGTAATACATGATTCTATTGATTTTTCAGTAATTCTACATGATGAAAAGTTTCATTTCATTCCCTGCTGCAAACACTGCCCCAATATACTCACAAGATGGCAGTATTGCCACAGTCTGAAAATAGCAATCATTTGGGATAAATTTTATTTCTACCAGTTCACAAAAGTTTACATATTTAGAATGCTATCCAGTATTTGAGTTCCACTGATTGAAGGGGTGCCGTATGTGGTGGAAGCCTCAGTGTACTGGTAAAACATGATGGGCAGCACTGCCAGAGTAAAAACTCGAGAGGGCTTCTGTACTTTTAATGTACGTCAGCATGGCATAGTGGTTTTGAGTGTTGGACTGCAACTCTGGAGACCAGGGTTCAATTCTCAGCTCAGCCATGAAATCAACTGGGTGGCCTTGAGTAAGTCACAGCCTCAGAGGAAGGCAATGGCAAACCTGCTCTGAACAAATCTTGCCAAGAAAACCCCATGATAGATTCACCTTCAGGTCACACACACACACACACACACACAGAGAGAGAGAGAGAGAGAGAGAGAGAGAGGAGTTTGAGCAGGTGTTGCTTGTTACCTAGTTGTGTGAAAAGCATCATCTGCTGAAAACCATTCTTCTACACAACTAATTATCTCTCCAGCATGTTGCCTAGATGTTGCCGCTGCCACAACAGGTAAACTGGCAAAAACATTTTACTGAACTTTGCAGACATAAAATCTGTTACATGAAATAGAGTTGTGCTTTAAAGTCATGAAAGCTGTCACATTCCCTTGAGCAGACATGTATAATACCGAGCTATTGAGAAATGTCCAAATTGTTAAGAATTACATCTGGTCATGTCCATTTTGATTTTATTTTGGTTTCTTAGAATTAAAAGTAGAAGCTGCAAGAAACCAAAAGTGACAGATTTATCTTGGCAAGTAGTTGGTTGGTCATTTATCAATTCTTCGATTAGCAAAAAACCAAAAAGGCAGCAGTCCTTTGCTATTTGACCCTCCCGATAGAATGAATCGATTCTGATCTGGTGTTCCCACTTATTGGACACACATTA
The DNA here is from genome assembly GCA_023333645.1 of Sceloporus occidentalis. NCBI lineage: Eukaryota > Metazoa > Chordata > Lepidosauria > Squamata > Phrynosomatidae > Sceloporus > Sceloporus occidentalis. Next base: position 223,214,038 of record JALMGF010000001.1, read on the forward strand.
GAATCGATTCTTCCAAAAAGAACAGCCAAAAATGTGCTATCGGAAAACCCTGTTTTTTCCCTTGCTTTATCACAACAGAATTCAATCAAATAAGGATCAAAATCGATTCCCAATAGGAATGAAGGTCGTATAACCCGATTTGCGATTCGTTTTGAATTGTAGTGGCAATGACCAAACTACATAAAATACATGATGAATGCTTTTGAAGTTCATCAGGCAAAGGTGTTAAAATCACATAGTATATTTTTTAAAAATAAAATGACAATCTTTATAAAAATTATAAAATATTGGAAGGCCTGCATTTTCTCAAGGTGATGTTGGTGTGTTTTCTTTGGAGGGGTATCTGTGCAAGCCAGTCCCTCCTCTTTCTACCCATGGGGCACTGGGAGCAAAGCCTTTCAATGTCCAGGAGATAAAATCCAAATTCAATGAGCAATGCAAAAAGGTACTTCTTTTGAGATCCCAGATGTCTCCATTGTTTGTGAGGTCACAGCCCCTTTTGTTAGGCAGAGAACAATGGAATGTCTCAAGAGAAGCCCTCATGCTTTTGCATTAGGAAAATCTTAAGTGCTGTTTTGGTAAAATATGCTAAATGTAGTCCCAATTTTTAAAAAAATAAACATGTTTTACCTTTCTTGGAGGTAGAAATCCCAAATAGTAAAGCCTCAGTCCATTGGCTCGCTCTTTAGTATCCTTTGTAGTGGCTAAAATGTGGTATCTTCACATCCAGTAAAATATTTAGGGGTAACACAGCAACAACACCTTGAGAAAATTGTGACTAACATTGTCATTTTATTTTATTTTATACTTTTTCATATATTCATCTTTGTCTGAAGAAAAAGCCAGTGGAGCCTCAACAGCTTGCCCCATGTATTTTATGCAGTTTGGTTGTCAGAATAAAGGTATCACTGGCCCAGTCCAGATGGGCCAAAAAGGATGCCCTCGTTACATGTGAGGGGTGTCTCGGGGCGGCACTTCTAGACACCCCTCACACATGACAAGGGCGTCAAAATGGCAGCACCCTGTACAGATCGGCACCACCATTATGATGTGCTGGACACATAGCGTCTGCAGGTCACGGCGCCATTATGATGTCGTGAGTGCGCCATTGGTGCACTGCGACGTCAAAATGGTGTCACAAGAAAAACCCACTTTTTGCGGGTTTGTTTTGGTCTACGGGGAAGCCCCACGTTCTGGAGGCTGCGGCTTCCCTGTGGACCAAAACTAGGCGCCGGGAAACCGTCCTTTTTAGACAGTCTGTCCTGCACCACTGTTTTGTAGATTCTGGATGTTATTGTGCTTTGCTACTTGGCCAACACAGCTACCCTTGAATATGCATCCTGAATGTGAAGATACAATTTAGGGGCTCAACAGACTGCCCCTTTCAAGTGGTTTGCAGTTACCCCTTTCCTAGCTGGATTGCAGCCGTGACAACTACATGCCACGGCCCTGATCTGGCCTTTCTACAGCACAAAAAGAATCCACAAAAAGTGGCTTCTTTTTACATCACGGAAAGGGTGCCCTAGCCACAGCATCAGCTTTTCACCGCTTCTTCGGCGCAATGTGTGTAAGCACAGCGCCAAAGATGCATCATGATGCTGCCTGCCATTTGCTGAGGTGGGCAGCGTGAGGGCAGAGTAGGGGCAGAGACAGAGTGTCTGGCATGCAGATGTCACTCCCCCACTTTGACCCAAGGCCAGTGTATAACACCGGTCTGTAGAGGGCCTTACTGTAGGTAATAGTTTATTAATTCCTATGACAGGTGAACTTGATGACCCACTGTCTCTTTGTTTATTCTTACTTCTTCAAGCTCTTTCGCAGGGATGTAGAAATTGAAAGATTTGGGCTCCATTTTAATGTATCTTTCCAAGCACCAGAGATCAGAATGTTGGGGTGGGGGTGAGGATTTAACAGAGTACATTAGACCAAAAATATACCAAAAGTTTTACTTTTTCCATTTATATTGAAAGGGGCACCTTTTAAACAACTAAGAGTTCATCCATTTGGGGTTATTTTGAGCAATTTGTACCAGAACATTTCTTCTTGTCATTGCTTGTTATTTTCTTCCTTTCAGGCCACCTGCTTTACCTGCTCCTCCACAGGAGCAACTTCTTACAACCTAAGCAAGCAACCTTTTGACTATTTCGGAAGACTACTGCAAAGAATTGATTAACTATGAAACAAAGTGCCTCAGAGGGTGATGGGTTCTCCTTTTTCGAATGTCTTTAGGTTGGATGACAATCTGTCATGAGTGTTTTAGCTGTGTATTCCTTGCATGGCATTAAACTAGACAGCACTTGTGGTCAATCCCAGATCTTTGAAAAAAGTGATCACAGCACAAACTTTTATAGACAAGTGTTACTTCATCAGATGGGTGAAATCAGTGTAACTCTTTACCGACCTGCTGAAGTAGACTGGGTCTGCAAAAATCATTTGCTGTAACCAATAGGTTGCTGTTTTTTCTGCAAGGGATTAATGTGGTGTTGTGTGTTGTGTTGTTTCCAATTTAGGACAACCCTAAAATGAGTCTAATAACAATAGCAGCTTCATTTATATACTGCTTCATACCACACTGAGTGGTCTCTAAGTGGTTTACAACTGTAAGCAAATTGCCCCAATCAAGCTGGGTACTCCTTTTAGTAGCCTTGGAAGGATGCAAGGCTGAGTTTACTCTGAGTCCCTGGCTGGAACTGAACTCACAACCTTGTGGTTTGTGAGTGAGTAGCTGCAGTACAGGCATTTAACCACTGCACCACCAGGACTCCTTAAAGTGAGCCTATCATAGAGTTTTCTTAGCAAGATTTGTTCAAAGGAGGTTTGCCATTGCCTTCCCCTGAGGCTGAGAGCATGTGAGTTGTCCAAGGTTACCCAGTGGGTTTCATGGACAAACTGGTAATTGAATTCTGGTTTCCAGAGTCTTAGTCCAGCCCTCAAAGAACTATGTGAAACTGGCTACCCTATGATATATTCTAAGACTGTAAATTACTTGTAGATATTCTTTCATTTGAAGCGGCTACCAATATCTATTTGATAATTAGAATGACATACTATGACATGAATGTGGCCAGAAGATACGGAAATCTCATCAATGGCTCAATTAGGGACAATAGCTTTTTAAAAACAGTGATAATGGCATATGTGTGTTGATCCCATCATGAAATAATTCCTTCTAATAATGCCATTTTGTATTATAAGTACTGCAATCCAGCACTGTATTATTAACATTGTCTGATTAATTTTGAATGTTATGAGCTGTATTATGGGAGAAACTAAACATAAAAATGAGTGTTATCGAGCCCAAATTAAGCATTTTCAAATCTAATTAAAGCTGATTGGAGAGTTAAGGGCATCTTTAAGACTCTCCCACTGGAATCAATATGATGAGAAAAGGCTTAATTTTGGTTGGATCAAGATGTTCCATGAAATTTTACACTAGGCTGTACTCAATCTCTGCAAAATATATAAACACATAAGTATCCCAAGGCACTGAAAAACCTGGGTAGGGTCTATGCGCACAATGCAGAAACTGATGGTTTCCATTCAGTGACAGCTGGTGCTTGCCTGGGCCTGAGCAAGATGGAGAGGAAAAAACAGGTTGAAACCCCACTGTCCACCCAGCCGACTCCCAAGACAAGCCAAACACCCACAGGCAGTCTGTACTATGCAGCGTCAAGCAGCATCTCTTGTTGTTGCTGGTTTTGCCTCCCCACTATGAATGCACATCATTGCATGAACATACCACCTGAGACCAGAATTTCCTTCCTTTTCCTGCCCAGCTGCCATCCCATTGGATTCCCTGTGTGACCAGCCACACAGTTGCACGCGCAATGCACCTCCTAGCCAGTGAATCAATTCACCCAGTGACATATTGACAAAGTATAATCATGGAGGCCTATCCCCCCTTCATCCCATGCTCCCTGTTGGACTGTGTGGTTTGTGCATGTTTTCATTACATCCATTGCATTATTAGTGACCTGCTGCTTTTGTTGTACTTTTGCATCATCGGGTCTGTGACAGCTGGATGGGTTGATGGTGCAGCTGGTCACTCATGCACCTGTATGCTCAAATGGAAAAAAAAAACAAAAACCATATGGTGAGCAGTGGTGCCAGTGGCTGCATCTCACTGGTACCATGGTGCATGCTCCAGACTGCTTCCATACACTGCCTGGGTTTCCTGCATTCCTGCACTCGCATCATGGTGTTTATGCATCAGTGTGATGATGCACACTTTCCTCCTTGGAGCAGAGTATATGGGCTTCTATTTTATCTAGTTTTTAGCCAAGGAGCATGGCTTGGTCCCACTTTCACCCCGTTTCAACCTCGTGCATTGTCTAAACAGCTGAGACTTGAAACGGGGTGAAACTGCTTTATTTTGCCAGTGTGGACAGCTCTCCTCTCCATACAGTGGTGAATTCAGCCTGGGTTCTGGTATGAACCTGAAAGGAGTAATTATCCATTGGGCTGAACTCAGTCTGGCAATAGAGTTCAGACTTTGGGGAAACTCCCCTTACATTTGGGCTAAAATCCAAACCAAATTCATCTTTCCACCAATATGGAAGGCACCAGCTATCACTGCCTCCCTTATAAAACAGTATGAGAAGCCCAGCACCTGAGACTGGAAAATTACTTTTAACAAGTAACTGATTGCCATTACTCATTATGGAGTTTAAGATGCTATTCGTTGCTGTTTGTCACAGAGCTTGGGATCTAACTCATTGGATTCGTCATTATTTTTCCTTTTTTTAAAAAAAACATTTTGGGAGTATTAAGTGTAGCACTCCAAAAATTTTTCTCAAATTGACTCTAAAATAAAATTCTAAAAGTAACTTTTAAAATTAACACAAAAATGTTTCCTCTTACCCACATATTCTGACTTGTAGCATTTCTTTTAAAATAGAGCATGGCACAGTTGTTAGCAAAAGGAAGAAAGAGGTTATTACCTGCTCAGGCATGACCTTGGGCACCCCTTAGAGGGTGGCAATGGCAAACCTTCTCGGAACAAATTTTGCCAATAAAACACCATCGGTTGCCATAAGTTTGGAACAATTTGAAGGCATACACAACAACAACAACAACATGCCATTGCTTGCAAACCATGTCCACTTCCAATAGCAATCTCTCTCCCACAGCCTGCCTCTAAACCAGCACCATTTATAGACAGGTTTTGACCAGAGCATGGTTCATGAGTGCTTTTACAGGATCATGCCAGGGACATTTAGATGCAGGGCTATGGTTAAATGTGAAAAGAATTATGTAAGTAGTTGTTGTTGCATGCCTTCAAGTTGTTTCTGATTTATGGTAACCCTAAAGTGAACCATAGTCACAGTCCAACTCTCAAACCACTATGCCACACTGGTACTCTTAGCTACTGGGTTGCAATGTTGCCCTTTCGTAGTTTTTAGCAGGTTTGAAATGATTCCTTATCCTTATATAAGCCAGAAGAAAGGGTTTCTTAACCATACTTAAACAATAACTTCTTTTTTTGGTTTTTGTTGATCTGAGAGCTGGGTGTCTCCTTATGGATCCTTGGCAAGATTTGCTCAGAGGAGATTTGCCATTGCCTTCGTCTGAGAGTGTGAGTTGCCCAAGGTTTCATGGCTGAGCAGGAAATTGAACCCTGGCCTCCAAAGTCATAGTCCAACATTCGAACCAGTCCATGATGCTGGCAATGCTTATCTTAAATTCAAGAGAGCCTTATAAACCTAACCCAGGAAATATTTTGACATCTCTGGGGGAAAGAGACAAACTATTTATTTCTATAGTTTTTTGTGGTCTTTTTCAGGCTATGTGGCCATGTTCTAGAAGAGTTTCTTCCTGATGTTTCATCAGAGATGCCAGCCACAGATGCTGGGGAAACATCAGGAATAAATCCTTCTAGAACATGGCCACATAGCCTAAAAAACCCACACACAAAAAAAATCCTATGGATGCTGGCCATGAAAGCCTTTGGCTTCATATTTATTTTGATGTTTGTATGACTTGGCTTTGAATGAATTTCCATTTATTTATTTATTTATTTATGCATTTTAATCGAAATTTGGAAAGGCAAAACAATCTGAATTAAATCTCTTGGAACAGCTAATCCAGAATACTGCTCAATTTGTATTCAGGGCACAACATTTTATTTTTGTAAAAAGATCTACTGTTTCCACAGTTCACTGACAGTGAAAGCCTCATCCATCCATCATTCTAAACATTTTCTCAAATGCTAGCATAGGCAACAACATGTTTATGCAACAAATGGTTAGTACCGTAACAAGAGACCCCAAACTCTTTATTTACCAAAAAGATTTCTTTGATACATGCTCTGCTTCTTTTCTCCTCATGCCCTGCTACAAACTGTGGTAGCTTGCTATTTTTGTTAACTTACCCTTAACGTTGCATGGAGGAAGGCAGAAAGTAGATGATCTAAGAAATGAAAGGGATTAAAACATGCCCAAAAAGTCTTGTTAAATAACTTGAAATTCACGTTTGGCATGGCATGTCAATGATTTAGCTCTTTAATGGCCCTGCTGCCAACTGCCCCCATGCTGGAAGAAAGGTGAGATATACAGTCAGCCTTTTGTATCAATGAGTTTTTTATCCATGAATTCAAACATCTAATAAATAATAAATAAATTAGATGTTTGAATTCATGGATAAAAAACTCATTGATACAAAAGGATGACTGTATATCTTACCTTTATTCTAGCATGGGGGCAGTTGGCAGCTTATATATATATACATACAGCTTATATATATAAAACTTTTATTCATATCCCGCTTTTTATTTCAACAGTGTAAGTGCCACACAACATTAAAATAATACAATAATATACACAATCCCCCCCTTAAAAAGAATTAAACAGAATATATATATATATATATATATATATATATATATATATTTTCATTCCATTAAGCAAACCTTGATTTTGCCATTTTATATAAGAGACACCATTTTACTCTTGCCATTGTATTTAATGGTACTTGAGCATCCATGGATTTTGGAATCCACAGAGGGTCCTGGAACCAAAACCCAGCAGATACCAAGAGCCCACTTGTAAATTGCACAAATAAATAAATAAATAAATAAATAAATAAACAAAGTGAAGCATGCAATGAGCCTGTGGAGACCTCTCGTTCTGCCACTGCCACCACTAGCAAACATTGTCTTCTGATTATCTAAGGGCCTTATTGCACATTACCTTTATGCTATGTTAGTCCACACCGGATATTCACAGTAAGGATATGAATTGTACTGCATCTTGCTTCATTTCTTCAGTAATCTTGCGATTAACACACTCACACACAGATATCACTTCTGCACAACAGGCACGGTATAGGTGTAACAACCCCTACCCCTATCCTGCCCTTTAGCTTCATGATTGGTCCCTTTTTTCCTCTTTTATTTTTGCCTCCTTGCCGTCATGACATAATGACAGAAATACATCATGATAGCAGCTAGCACAGCATGAGATGTTTCATCACAAAAGGTTAAACAGGAAAGGAAAGTGACCATGCTGTCCCCACCATTTCTTTATTTCATGTGCGGATGAAACAACCACTCCTGATCTTTTCATTTCAATGCTTCTGTAAACCACATCTTTTTTTAAAAAAAATAAATAAATTTGTAGTACATTCCTCAGCATTTCAGGGACTGCTTTGCCATCACAATGTCATACTCTGTACCTCTCCTCCTCTACTACATTGTTAAATGTATGCCATAGATATTAGTGTGGCAGAACAGGAGGAGTTTTTAAACACACCGATGTGAACTTATTGGAACAAGCACCAGATGAAACCATGATTTCCTGGTCCTGGTGTTTACCCAGGTTGGTCCCTAGGTTGTTGTGGGACTGGGAAGATATTCACACAGCTGTCTCTGCACTGACCCGGTACCAGGACAGGCACATGCTCCTTACCTTATTGGCCACCGTTGAAGAAGCCTTCTACTGCTACATCTGACATGGAAACGGGGTGCCTGGCTGCACCCATGTGGCTAGGTTCCTCATTTCTGCATCAGACTCAATGACAAGTGGCTCCTTTAGTCAAGGTGATGGCTGGCAAGATAAGGAGCATTGGGGGGGGGGGGGGGTCATGTGCACAGCTTGGTTTTGCTGCAGAGTTTCCTAGAAACGCTGTGGAAAACCAAAGGTAAAATACCTCAGGGTAAAAGCTATGGATCCATGTCTGGACAGGCAGGATTGGGTTGAATTCTGCCCCAGTGGTTTTGGCCTATATCATCTGATCTAGATGACACAAGACCGGGGGGAACCCAGGCCTTTTAGTCTGTGTGGACAACGCTATAGTCTTTCAGCTTGGTTCTCACTGTTATTTACATGCTTACAAACATATCTGAATTAACCTGCGTCATTCCATGCTGTCACTTCTCCCAACAGACCACACATCCATATTTCATATAATACTCACAATACATGCTGTTGCTGGGTGCCCTCAAATCATTTTCAGCCTATGGTGACGCTAAGGTGACTCTGGGATTTTCTTGGCAAGATTTGTTCATCCTGTGAGTCTGAGAGAGTGTGATTTTCTCTGATTCTATGATGCTATGACTGGGTGACACCCGGTGTAGGAACGCTACTGACTGGGTGGCCTTTGTGGTCTCTTCCAACTCTATGATTCTATGATTCATGCATTTAAAGTTCTAAGAAGGGGCTTGTAAGCACATTCAGCAGAACACACTTCCAAAACTTCTGTTTTCAGCACCCTGGATAAGGCAGGAGAAATGTGTTTGCTGATAATACCTTTTGGAACCCCTTTCTTCTTTTCATCACAATACTATTCAACTTGGAAATGTGTTGCTATTAATTAAAGTGAACTACATCAAACCCATTCTTCTAAAAAACAAAGAAACATATGTAAGACTGAAGACTGGGGATAGTGATTCAGTGATCTGGTTCCACATCAGTTGTGGGCCTGCAGAGATGTAAATGGAAGTCTACTGATGCACCTTTCTCTTGTCTCTCTAATACAGGGGTAGGCAACCCTTTTGAGCCGGGGGCCGAGTAGCTGTCCCTCAGACAACTGGGGGGGGCGAAGCCAAAAAATAAATAATTAAATAATTTTAAAAAATTAATTAAATAAATAAACCGGGACAAATGTAGGACAAAATTTTCAAATGGAGGGCACTTTTTAATAAAAAATGGAGGACACGTGAAAAATTTGCTGATTTTTTAAAAAATGTTAAGATAAATGCATGTTTCTGAGGCTTCTATAGACAATTGCCCCCCCAAAGGCCCCGGCGGCAATCAGTGGCAGGACTGGGCTGGGGCCGGTCCCAAGGCCTCGCCGCGTCGCATCCGGCCCGCGGGCCGCAGGTTGCCTACCCCTGCTCTAATAGCTTGCAGGCTTCAGAGATATTTTAGAACTTCATTGCCTCTGTTGTCTCTTCACAGCAGATGCTATTATTTATTAAGGTATTTTTCTGTCTTCTGAAGGAACTGTTGTTTTTCAGAACCATTTCAAAACCTCAGCATTTTGCAAAAAGGCAAAGAGCCAGAGTAGCATAGTGATTTGAGCATTGGACCACAACTCTGGAGACCAGAGTTCAAATCCCAGCTCAGCCATGTAACTCACAGGATGATCTTGAGCAATTCATACTCTCTTAGCCTCAGAGGAGAGCAATGGGAAACCCCCTCTGAAGAAACTTCCCAAGAAAACCCCATGATAGGGTTGTCTTAGGTTGGGTTAGGGTAACCATAATTTGGAAACCATTTGAAGGCAAAGAACAACAAGCTATTAAACGGTAAGCGACAAAATATTTTCTTACATTAATCAGTTCCACAATGTAACTTGTAAACATGGGACTCCATTGTTAAAAAGAAATATAAATCTCCCCTGGGAGGTAACTTTGGATTAGTAAATATGAAGTCTCAGTGAAGGTGAGCTGTGATTATTTTTTCTTTTGGAAAAAAGGAAGCATAATGATAACTGGGAGAGAGACACTTGAGGAATATGCACAAAAACAAAAACAGAAAACAAAAATCTGGAAACCTGGTCCGAAATCAAGCATTTGGTTTTACAGATGTATTGTAAAGCCAACAAAGCAGGAGTCTTATCAAGCTTGCTCTATGAAAACATGAGGTCCTCAATCCCCATGAAAAGAAAATACAGACAGCTTTATTTGTTCCCTGTCACTTCTCTGAATTCACATGCCTTTGGCTCTTTCTTCCCCCACTTTCTGATGTTTTGTTACATGGTTTCTTGGCAAAGACCTGTCTTTTTTGGAATTTTGTAAATCAGGATTAGGAAAACGTTGGAACACTTTCCAGATGCTTTGGACAGCAGCTTCTGTGATAAATGGGAGTCCCTCCATTTATCAGAGGACTTCTTCCCAGACAACAAAGGGTTAGATGTTGGGGGAAAGTGCATTCTAATGAGGTTTTGCATCATGGATGATGACATGGCGACTGACCAGTGAGATGGGGGATCTTGGACAGAAGCTTGAACCTTTGAGATGCTTCTAAGGAAGGTTTTAAAAAGCCTCTCTGTTATACAAGGTATGAATCCTCTTTTGTATTCTTTGGGGCTACCTGCCCAGAGGTAGATCATAAGGAGCTGGTAGAGCTGGGCAGTGGAGTCCAGGCTCTCAGAAACATCAAGGACTACAAATTCCATTTGAGCTGTAAGTAGATCAGGAACATTTACTAGTTAGTGGCATTAGCATTTTTGGTTATTTTATTGGCTTGATTGAAATGACTGTATTCTGTAACTTACATTTATCTGTGCCTGTAGAACAAGGAATCCTACATGTAATGATATCCTTTGCTCTAGAATTCCTTAGTTAGAATAAAGCTTTTCTCTAAAGTACCTTCCCTCTCTCACACTTCTTTTCATGTGCCTTTGGCCTGGTGGGTTCTTGCCTAAATTGGCATGGGGAAGTACATATAGATTACATAGGGTCTCGACAGACTACTACTCAACACCAGCATGGGGGGTGCCCTGATTCTTCTCCCATGCCAACGTGACCCCGCCCTCCCAACCACATGGCATGAGGTGTCATGGTGCTTTCTTGGTGCAACATGTACATGTGCTGCACCAAAGGAGCATTAAAAAGCTACGGTGCTGGCAGCTATGGTGCCCTTCGCACAGTGCAAAAAGGACCCACTTTTGCAGCTCCTTTTTGCGCTACAGAAAGGCCAGATCAGGACCGTAGCATGCAGTTGCCACAACCCTGATCTAATGATGGAAGAGGCAGCTGCAGGCCACCCCTTAGGGGCGGTCTGGTTAGCCCCTCAGTAAAATTCTGGTATGTTGCTAATGGGAAGGATCAGGTAATTCATCAGGTGGTGGCAGCTATTGGAAAAAGGTCTCTTAAGGGTTCCTATCCAGCTCAGCTGGAGTGGAAAGGAGATCCAGAGGACCTTTCGATTATGACTTCTGTGGGCAAAGAGTCATAAGAGGATAGAAGCATTTGGCTAAGAAATCACAACAGCTTCCATAGTCCCTGATCACTGGCCATGCTGGCTGGGGGTTCTGGAAGCCAAAGCCCAAAACACCTGGAAAGCAAAAGCTTGTTCTGTCCATGTTGTGGGGTGTCACATATGTGTAAAAATGACAATAAAAAGAAAGGTACCGCCATTTAAAACAATGTCCTGTCTGTACTTAAGGCATGTAAAAGAGCCAGCATGGTGTCATGGTTTGAGTGTTAGACTAAGACCCTGGAGACCAGGATTCAAATATCTGCTCAGGCACAGAAATCCACTGGGTGACCTTGGGCAGGACACACTGTCTCAGCTCGAGAGTAACACCCTCTGAACAATTCTTGCCAAGAAAATCCCATGATAGGGTTGTGTTAGGGTCTCCATAAATCAGAAATGACTTGAAAACACACAATACACACAGTATGTAAGATCAGTGTAACAGTTTAAAAAAAAATAGTAACAGTGGAACAGCTATACTAATGAAACAGATGGGTACATTGAATTATATGCCTGGCACTAGGGTTGAAGAAAATTAGTATGAACCCAGATTAGGCCACAGATTGCATCAAAGGGCTAGAAAGTATATGAAGATTGCTTCATCTCCTACACTGCCAACGCAAGCCCTTCACACATTTTGCTATAATCATTATAAATTAAATCATTTTGTCCTGAGTCGATTACATTATTGCTCTTCAAAATGTGAATAAAGAGTAATTTTACAGGGCCCTAGAAAGCTGCATAATCATAACATACCTTGATTATCTATTGTTTTATGAGATGGTTGGAGAACACGTTCCAAGGAAAATGTCAGGCTAATTTAAAGCTCAATTTCTTTTATAATCACAGAAAAAATGGTAAATGGAAATGAAATTCTTTTTCTCTCCATATATAATTTCTTCAACAAATGTTTTTTCAGAAGGCTTATATGTCACAAATAACCTTGTCATCCACCTCTCCCACTGAAAGTTATGTCTAAATTAGGCCTCAGTTTCAAATATATTGGAGACAGAAAGCCTAGGCAAGGAGGAGAAGGACGCTTCTGACCAGGAATATTTTGCATCTTCTCTTCCATGCAGAACCAGGTATCAGGTTTTCATATTCAGAGATATAGTGCAACATCCTTTATGATGATTTCAAAATTCATGCAAGTTGAGCACATCAAAAAGTTTCCTTCAGAATGATTTATTGCTAAAAAAATACTCCTACTATAGATGTTTGGTTAATAAAAATGACAGACATCATGAAATGGACAAGCTGACCTGTTGGTTAAATGGAAAATCCTCTAAAAAAAGGAAAAAGAGTGGAATGCAATGTTGGAATATAGTAGAATCAAATGGAGTTGAATGAGACATAAGAAAAGATACAAAAAGCAAATGAGATCAAAAATGTCCTGGCTCAATGCTAGGCAATTCTGGAAACTGTAGTTTTGTGAGACATTTAGCATTCTCTGTCAGAGAGTTCTGATTCAACAATAAACTACAGTTCCCATGATTCCCTAGCACTGATCCAAGACCATTAATGTGGTCTCAAATTGGATTATTTGTGCAGTGTGTTTTGGACCCTCATGATCTTCCTTGGAATTGATAGTGGGATTCCAGAATGACCGATGGCTTTAACGTCAGAGTAAGAAAACACTGATTTGATTTAGGACAACCTCAAAATAGATGAATGGGGAAATTGGTTGGAACACAGCAGGCTTGTTCACCTTTGCCTTTGTTTCTAGTGTGAGAAGATATGTAGAGCAACTGGGAGGAGGACAGTGAGATCAGCAAACCCATTTAGCTTTTATCTTGGTATTACCTGGGTCTTTCGTGACCTCTTAAGAACATGCCTGGTCCCAGATATGAAAATCTAAAAATCTAAAAATATGGAAACCCCATATACAGTGCAGGGATTTTGTTTATGCTAGTCTAGTTATTTAACCCTTCTGCACACAGGGCATCTAGTGATATCAACATCCCTATATTATCTCCTAAGGCATTATATTAAAAAGGTTATGTGTAATGCAATTAATAACCAATTATAAAGTCATATATTTAAGTATTTAATTAGTTAATCCTTGTATATTGTTCCCAGGCATGCTGTTTTGCTTTTTAAAATGTTGTGACTTCTATCTCTAAGTGGTCTGGGTGATGTGGGAGCATAAGGTGGATGTCTTGCCTCATCCTAAGCCCTGAAAACCCAGGATTCCCTGGGACAAAATGCCAGCAGAGGGGCTGGTGTCATCAAGTCTGGCAGATCCTGGCATTTACAGTTTCCTCCAAGTTGACAGCACACAGTGGGAGTAGTTATGTCACCTGCAGAGCTCACACAAAACAGTCTTGTGTCTTATGGTACTTTAAAAACTAATTATTTTTACTTGGCATAAGTTTTTATAAAGAGCACTCTATCTCATCAAATGGATGGAGTGGGAGATCATTAACAAACATAATTGGGAGGTAGCCCAATCTGAATGAAGGTGGTAATGCTTTAATCTAATTAATATTTAAAGAGCATTGTCTTCACTACAGGAAATTCTGTAGCCATTAATAGGTATTGCTATATACTCCAAGAAGTGTGGGTAGGAGACCCCACCACCTCTTTGGTGATTGAAATGCATTGTCAGTACATGAGCAAAATGAAGCCATCATTAAAGCAAAAAAGAGGGGAAAGAAGAAAAAAAAAGAAAAAGAAGAGAGAGAGAGAGAGAGAGAGAGAGAGAAAACTATTCATTGCCCAGTGTAATACAATTAAAGCTAAGCCAGCATGTCTTCTTCAAAGGTCATGCAAGGATCAAAGTTTAAATGAGAGCATGAAATGGAAAGTGGAAAGGATAGACAGAAGATGGGTGGAAGAGGGAAAACAGCAAATAAAAGTCCCCATACTTTGCAAGCAATAGCATGATCTACATTCCAATCTAACTTAGGCCCGGTACATACCTGCTTGAAGGTCCGAGCGGTGGCGGTATTTTTTCCTCCGTAGGGAAGTCGCAGCCACCAAACCACACAACTTCCCAGCAAAGGAAAAAGAACCCACAAAACGTGGGTTCTTTTTCTGCCACGCCAGTTATGCCTGAGTGTGCCAATGGCACACTCATGATGTAACTGGTACAATGAGATGTACGGACGCTATGTGTCTGTTACATCGTAATGGTGGCGCCCATGTACACGGGGTGCCACCATTATGCTGCAATCAGTACATGCTAGGGTTAGGGACCATGTGGTTGCTGTGTGGTCCCGTAACCCTAGCATGGTGCGAGCACGATGCTTTTGCGCTGTCTGTACCGTGCCATACTGTGCTAATTGCCTTTTCTATTGCAATATGAGTAAATCATTTTAGCAAGATTTTAAAACTGTAGCAATAATAGTAATAATAATAATTCCAACAACAACAACAACAACAACAGAATGGTAGTGCAGAATTAATGGAGGCTTAAACAGAGCTGCAGAATGGGGTGAACAAGGTGAGTTTGCAAACTAATGGTTTGAAAATGAGGTTTGTGAATTTCTGCTATAAAATGTATACTATTTCTTTACAGCTGCTTTGAAATTGCCCTCTAGTGTTATTCAAAAACGTGTTATTTATTTAGCAAACATGAAAGAGGAAATCAGAAAGCTAAATGAGAAATGTCAACAAGAGCTTAGATTTTCCAGGTGAATCAATAGATCTCTCATCAATCCAGTTTGCTTTAACAAATGGTCTAGAAAATACATGCTCAGCATAACTTTCTTTTCAAACCACCATATTCCATTCAGAAAAGAGAGGGAGAGAGAAGGGAGATTCTGGGAATTGAAGTAAAAAGTACTACTTTGCCATTCACTATGTAGAATTTTGGAAAATATATTGTAAGCTTTTCCGTACATTGACAGGTTTTGCCTTTTCAAGAGACAGTGGCTTTTGATTCCAGTTTTGAAATGGAGAGAAGTTTGCTTACTTGTTGTGCTAATAATCAGAGAAGGAAATGACATCCATGCCTGTGAAACCCACCTCAAGCTAGACAGAGGGGTCGTTCCCACTGGCATATACCCCGATGTACGAATCGAATCCAGGATATAGCGTTCCCATTTGAACCCGATTTAACTCTAGAACTGTTCTAGAGTACCCCGCATGCGTTCCCATTTGAAATCGATTAGTAACTCGGTTCTTTTTATAAACCGCGTTAAATGCCTATGGCTTCTCCCTATGCTGTTTGTTAGGCTGGATACCAGTGACGTAGAGGTTTATCGCACACCTCCCCCCCCCCCCCCCGGTTATGGGATCTGGAAGGGAACGCTCAGGGACGCCCACGGCCAGGAAAAAACAGATTTTAACACACAGCAAATCATCCTCAAAAGGGCCCTATTCCATCCCCTGGCACCAAGCTGTCCCCATTCAGTGCTGAGGAGTGTTAAATATTCTGGTCGGAAGTCTTCTGACCGAGGAAAATGGCGCCCTGGTTGGATTCAGTGCATGATGAGGGAATGCCTAGCAGTCCAGCACTCAAATCAATGTGCCACACTGCCTCTGTAGAGCATGTCTACATGGGCCAAATAAAACCATCTCATCTAGTTTTCACAGCAAGCAGTCCAGATGACATGCTTGGGGCCACATCCAGGCCTTTGCATCACCTCAGGACTTTAGTCTGGAGAGAAAAAAAAGATGGGGATTTATCCTTGTTTTGAGCAGAAAATCCAGATATTCATACATGTGTATGGACTGTGCTTCATAGCGATGTTAGTGATGCCAGAGGAAGGAGGGAAGGGGAAAGGCCAGCAAACATGGTGTTTTTCAATAGGCTGCTTGAGGACACACTGCAAATGTGAAAGGTTTGGGGTCCCCCCCCCCCTTGATTTCAGCACAATGGACAAACAAAAGGAATAATTTAAATGTAGATTCAGTCAAGGGATTGTTGCTAGTAAAGTACAATTTTGAACTTTTGTCTTGCTCAGAGTTTCCCTCCCCCAGTGCCAAGCTGTCCCCATTCAGTGCTGAGGAGTGTTAAATGTTCTGGTCAGAAGTCTTCCGACCAAGGAAAATGGCACCCCTCAGCACTGAATGGGAACGGCTTGGCGCCGGGGGACAGAACGGGGGCCCTTTTGAGGACGATTTGCTGTGTGATAAAATCTGTTTTTTCCCGGTTGCGCGTGGCCCCAAGCGTCCCCTTCCAGTTCCCATAACGGGAGGGGGGGGGGAAAGGTGTGCAATAAACTTCATATACTCGAGTCAATTGACTCACACTTAAAGTTGCTTCAATGACTTGACTTGGACTTGGCAAAAATGACACAGTGACTTGACTTGTGACTTGAGACTTGTATATTTTTAGTGAATGGCTTGCTGGTGCCATTCACTTCGAGCAGCAGGTAAGACTCACCCCCAAAGTGCAGGACACATTGCTCAGAAGTGAACACCAAATGCATTAGGCAATGGACTTGAGGTGGAAGGATACTTCTAAAGTTTTTTAAAAGCTTTAAAAGGATCCTCTGATGTGCAGGGATGAAAGGCTGCCAAGCAGACCACAGCCCTCACCTCAAGGCCATTGTCTAATGCATTTGCTGTTCCTCTCTAAGAAATGTGCCTGCATTAAAAGTTGGCTCCCAGACTTGAAACTTGACTATTTTGCAAGACCTGAGACTTGAAGGTAGAGACTTGAGACTTAAATAAACGACTTGAATACATCACTGCCAAATACCATGCTCTCAAATTCTAAGGCTGAGAGCAACACTGGATTATGCTCTTGTAATGGTGCAGTTGTTTTTCAGAATGTTGCACAGTTCTGACTAAAACTGCATGAGTTACTTGAAAGTGCGTTTTTGAATGTTGTGGTGAATTTTTCACCCCTTGTAAGAAAAAAAAGATCAAAATGTTTTGACACTACTAGGAAACATATCAATATCTTTTCCTCAGCACCTGTCAGGAAGTGGAAAGACTGAGAATTTTAATCCCTAATGTGAGACTGGACACATGTGGCTCTTCCCTGCTCTAAGACTGTTTTACCAAGACTGCATTAGCTCTTGGAAGTAAAAAGATTGTCTACCCATTTGTAGAGTTTATTGATGAAGAATGCAGATTGCAATGCAGGAATGGCTCTATAGTCATCTCTCTTTTGCTTTGTCTCTACAACCATCTTTACAAAAGAAATCCATCCCCACCTGCAAACCATTTAAAATGTGGAGCTATTTTGCAATTGGAGAAAATGCTTATGCAAAGTACTGTGGACACCCATAGTTCATATACTTTGCTGGAACTTAAGGAAGTTGCAAGTTGCTGTCATCCATGGTGGGAAGTAAGGAACTTATCTTTGAAAAATTTCCTCATTTGTCAAATGAATTTCGGCAGTAGACTCACATATATAGCAATATGTATGTATATCTATAGCAAAAGCAACATCAGGGTGCCAAATGTTTTAAAATTCTCCTTAACATCTGGCAATCAATATTCTTTCCATCAACCTAGTCTGTCAAAATGGATGCAAAGGCTGCAAGTTCTTCCTGATAGCTCATGAATGAACATCTTTTTCAAAGTGTCCTTCCATGCTGAGCAAGGGAGAGTGTTGCTGATGAGGATAACGTTGTGTGATTTCCAAGCTGACTTCAACCTCATAGGGTTTTCTTGGCAAAAATCCCTCAGAAATGGTTCGCCATTGCTTTTCTTTGAGGTTGAGAGAGTGTGACATGCGCAAGGTCATCCAGTGGGTTTTCATTCTACAACATACTGGTTCATAGAGCAGAGTTACCTGATCTCTTTTGACTTGATTGAGATTTCCTGCATGGCAGGGTTTGGAGTGGATGGCCCTTGTGGTCTCTTCCAACTCTACGATTCTATGATTCTATGACTTAATGTGCTACTGAGAGCCAGTGTGGCATGGTGGTTTGAGCATTGGTCAATGACTCTGGAGTCCAGGGCTGGATTCCCAGTTTGGACTTGAAACACACTTGGTGACCTTGGGCAAGTCACATGCTCTCAGCCTCAGGGGAAAGTAACGGCAAACCTCCTCTGAACAAATCTTGCCAAGAAAACCCCATGATAGGTTCACCTTAGGGTCACCATTAGTCAGAAATTACTTGAAGGCACATGACAACAACTACAACAACAACAGCAACCATAACAGGCTGCTACTATCCTTATTGCACTGACTCAGAAGGAATAACATACAAAAGAAAGAAGAGGGCAAACATTCACTTCCAACAGTTTAAGGACACTCTGCATCCAAGATGTTCTTGTACCTAAAGTATTTGGAACTGCAATATAGCCAATTACCATATATGAGTGTTGGACATTTCTGATAGATTGTTCTGCCTTCAGCATGTATGACATGGAAAAACAATCTGGCCCACCAATAGAACATTCCATACCCACTTACTGAACAATATGATCTATTGTGCCCTGTTTGAGACGGAGTATAGAGAATTGTGTCCTGGGGAGACCTGGTGGGAGTGAGGAGGAGGCAACAAAAGCAAAAGAAAAAAGATGTGGGTTATAGCAGGAGACTACCATAAATGCAATGCCAGATGGTTTCTTAGCTCCACGAAACTTCAACACATTTGCTTCTATCCTAAGTCAGGAAAACAAATAAAAAATAACCTAACTATTCCGTTCCACAAATCTAACTTTGGTCCCATACAGACTGCCAAAATAAAGCTGCTTTGGGTCACTTTGGAGGTATGCAGGTTAAATGGCACACACATCTTAAGAGGCCAGAAGCTGTGCCAAAGCTGCGCTCCAGTCCTTAGGACTGGAGCATGGCTTTGGAGCGGCTTCTGGCCTCTTAGAATGCATGCATCATTTAAACAGCATACCTCCAAAGTGACCTGAAGCAGCTTTATTTTGGCCTGTCTGTATGGGGCCTTTGTCATGGAAAACTCCCCATAAAGTACCTTATTCTCCCTGGAATCTTGATATGATGCACTTTTCTTTAAAAGAAACTTCTAATGTGATCAGCTGAATAAACAGTGACTTCAACTGAGCATAGTGTATGGTGTACTTCTTCTTCAGTCATCTGAAAAGACTGAATGTGAGCATATCTTCCCTTCTACTGGATTATGCTCATTTTCCCTGTCTAAGGGCATGTCTTGTTGTTGCATGCCTTCAAGTCATTTCTGACTTATGGCAAGCCTAAGGTGAACTTATCATGGGGATTTCTTGGCAAGATTTGTTCAGAGGAGGTTTGCCATTACCTCCCCCTGAGGCTGAGAGAGTGTCACTTGCCCATGGTCACCTAGTGAAGGAAGCCAAAAGAAGGAGGGAAGGGGAAAGGCCAGCAAACATGGTGTTTTGCAATAGGCTGCTTGAGGACACACTGCAAATGTGAAAGGTTTGGGGTCCCCCCCCCCTTAATTTCAGCACAACGGACGAACAAAAGGAATAATTTAAATGTAGATTCAGTCAAGGGATTGTTGCAAGTACAGTTTTGAACTTTTGTCTTGCTCTGAGTTCTCTAAGTATATTGGAAGCCAACATGGCATTTTAATGAAGATAAGTTCATCAGGAAAATACGGCTGAGTACATAATAAAACACTGTATATGTACAATAGCTGTAGTTAAATGATATGACATGAATTTATATTTGTATTTTTAGCTTTTATTTTTAAATATCTTACATTTTCCCTGAATAGTCTACATTTTGTGGTGCCTTGACCTCCTTTGTGGTTAGGACATCTGATCACTCTGAGACAAAGGAATTAGTTGCGCAAAGGAATGATGCATTCATAACTGGAAGCCTCAAATATACAAGAATGTACAAGTATATTTGAGGCTGGTACTATACAAGCCAGCTCAAGATGATGGTTTGAGCTGACCTGTGTATATAAAACGTAACTTTCATCATGTATGTCTATGTACATACTCGTGCTTCATAAACCCAATTCCATGTTTTTAGCTTCCATGTAAGAATAATGTGTGTAATGCAATGGAGGGAGTTTACAGGCCGAAGTTCTACCATGCTTATAACATTTTTGCCTTTAGGATTGTGCTAAACAACTTTCAGAGATTCTGTCTGACAGTAAGGGCAGTTTGACAGTGGAACAAACTCCTTCCTCGGAGTGTAGTGGAGTCTCCTTCCTTAGAGGTCTTTAAACAGAGGCTGGATGGACATCTGTCAGGGATGCTTTGCTTTAGAGTTCCTGCATGGCTGTGGTCTCTTCCAATTCTATGAAAGTTTGTTAAAATTAGTCCTAAACACTAAAATTAAATGCAACATTTTAAACTCAAGCAGAATTGGAATTTATGTGATATCAGGATACTTATCTCTTATCTCATTTTTAAGCCACACTATTTGTGTATCTGTGTGTACATGTTTGTGTGTGTACATGTGTGTATATAGGTTTATTGTCTAAGGAAAGCAATTTTGAAGAATGATGAGGTTTCAGACAAATTTGTCCGCACTAAACATTTGTTTCACAAAATAAAATGAAGCACTAGAACAGTTCTTGCCATTCCAATTTCGATGAAGGCCTGTGAGATCCCTCCCCCCATTTGAATGCATTTGATTAAATAAGCCAGAGGTTATTTTCATCTAGATTCATGACAATTAGAATCATATTTGTGGTCGGTTGGATTCAGCATGTGAGCAAAGGAGCATCTAATCCCAACTTTATTACTTTCTTCGCAAAGCAAGAATCAAAACTGAGGAGAAGAGGTTCTTGTTCTCATAGAAAATCTCCCCATGAGCAAGAACACTTGAAATCAGGGATTTTGCTCACATGGAAATCCTCCACACAACCTCTCCTCTTCTAATATGTCACAATTCCTATTCAGCTATGAAACCTACATGTTCTCCACCTCAGGAGATGGCAATGGCAAACCTC
The DNA here is from genome assembly GCA_023333645.1 of Sceloporus occidentalis. Lineage (NCBI taxonomy): Eukaryota > Metazoa > Chordata > Lepidosauria > Squamata > Phrynosomatidae > Sceloporus > Sceloporus occidentalis. The sequence continues at coordinate 223,235,222 of JALMGF010000001.1, forward strand.
CTTTGAACAAATCATGCCAAGGAAACTCCATGACAGGTTTGCCTTGAGGTCAACATAAGTCGGAAATAACTTGAATGCACACAACAACAAAGTATTAGTTGAGTTTTGTACTGCCAAGTTATTATTTACCCTGCTGCATGAATGAGTAAAGGTGTCATTTCTCTAAAAACAAATGGAAACTTCTTTGTTCTGTTAGGTAAAAATAAAGCCAGGCCAGGTCAGAGAAAAAAAAATACTAACCAGTAGGAGTATGCACCAACCATACAATTTAGTTAAGATTTCAATTAGCAAATAAACAACAAACAAAAAAAGATGTAACTTCGTCAGATGCATAGCAATAGCAGTAACAAAAGCAATCGCATGTACATTTTTATTCTGCTTATCAGTGAACTAGCACTCCGTAAGCAGTTTACAGTGTGTAAACCAATTGCCCCTGACAAACTGGGTACTTATTTTACCAACATACGAAGGGATGGAAGGGTGAGTGGACCTTGGAGTCCTGGGATCGAATTCACAACCTTGTGGCTGCAGTACCATAGAATCATAGAGTTGGAAGAGACAACTAGGGCCATCCAGTCCAACCCCCTGCCATGCAGGAAATCCAAATCAAAGCATCCCTGACAGATGGCCATCTAGCCTCAGCATTTAACCACTGCACCACCAGGGCTCCATTTCTTTTACAGATACAGAAGTCACATGGTTCCGTTCAGATATGGATCTGGTGTGTGTTTTTCTTTAAAGCCTATTATTATGAAAATTACATCTAGCGTAAAGTTGGCCTTTGTTAAGGAACCTGACAAATTTCACAAGGGAATTTATCACACGGAGGGTCATGTCAGATCCAGTCATTTTGAGTTCACCTATAATTGTTGATCACATATACATTTGAACCAATATTCCTGTTCTGTCTAAAAGTGTTATAGTGGGAGGGGGGTTGTGTTAGAGAGTAGAAAAGTTTTAATAGAATCATAGAATCATAGAATCATAGAGTTGGAAGAGAACACAAGGGCCATCCAGTCCAACCCCATTCTGCCATGCAGGAAATCCATATCAAAGTATCCCCGACAGATGGCCATCCAGCCTCTGCTTAAAGACTTCCAAAGAAGGAGACTCCACTACACTCCAAGGGAGTTTGTTCCACTGTCCAACAGCCATTACCGTCAGGAAGTAATAGTGTAGCAGCTTGAGTTTAGACTAGATGGACTTAGCTGAGAAGATTGGAATGTAGGTGATAAGGGTTTGTGAGAAGACCTTCAAGGTTTACTGTGCTGGGAAAAGGAATGGTAGTCATAGCAATCTGTGTGCGGGGGGGTGGCTGGTGCTGGACTGGAGAAGGAGGGCCGATGGGTTTAAAGTGTAAGTATTTTCCTGTGGGTTTCGGATTTTGCAAAAACGTGTCAATGGATTACTTCTGCCTTATTTCATCAATAAACTTTATTTCGTTTGAATACATTTTCTTGTGGATTTGTGGTCCGAAAATCCCAGATCTCACAGGTGAATTGGTAAAATCCCATGCAGAAATGGGATTTTAAAATCTGGATGTTATTTGTGAGATGTGTTGGCGTGAAAGAGAAATAATGCAAAAATAATCTGAACAGAAAGATCCTTTGCACTTTCGGAATTTAGCAAAAGTACAAAGGAGCTGGTTTTGATGAATTTGCATTCGGGTTATTTTCGCAAACGTCATCTGAAAAACATCCTGCAAATGTGGGGTTTTTTTTTCAACTTCCTGTTTGGGTTAACCCTAAACGTCGTCTGAAAAACAATCCACAAATGTGGGTTGTTTTCAGTTTAAATTTGGTTTCTGCACAGGATTCGTCCCGTGTGATAAACTCCAAGGATAGCTACAGTGTGTTTTGCAGAAAAGGTATATTTTTTTTCCTGGGAAATGATTTATTTCCCCTTATCTTCATTATTATTATTATTATTATTATTATTATTATTATTAACCTTTATTTATAAAGTGCTGTAAATTTACACAGCGCTGTACATACAATCTTTTTAATTGGACGGTTCCCTGATCTCAGGCTTACAATCTAAAAAGACACGGCACAAAAAGAGAAGGGAGTGATGGAAGAGAAGACGATGAGGGCCAGCAGTTCTTCTCTACCTCCGAGGCCTGGACCAAGGCAGATGGACTGGAGGGAGGGCTTGGCTTCTTAATGGATGGTTAATCTTCTTCCAGGGAGGCCTGTTGGAGCTAGCCTGCCTCTCTAGTAGGATAATACATATAAAATTCATTCCGTTGGGGAGAAAGTTGCATGAAAGTGGCTTATGGCATAGAAGTGTCCCTAGGCCAAAAATGGGGGAAAACACCCCAAACTTTCTGAAGGATAAGTGCAAAGGCTAGGGGGTCATGGAAATGAAAAATAGTTAAAGAGTGTGATTCCTATGCCTTGACGTATTCACTACCAACATATAGAAATTATGGAAACGGAATATCTTCTAGCAAAGGGGGAAGGACGTGAAATGGTAAGAAAAGAATATTCACTGTTAATCACTTGTTGGCTGAAAAAAATTGGTTCCTCAAGACTCAGGGAATGTGGTTGAGAAGAATAATACGGAGGTAAGAATTTTGTGCAGTTTTCACCCAGTATTTGTAGATCTCAAAATATTTCTGGAAATTAATCTGAGTAGAAACATACATTTGTGTGTGTAAATTGTGTTTTTATTTTTTTAAAAAAATACAATTTTCATGCAAAAATCACTATTTCCAGATACCTATAGGATTTTTGTGCAAAACTGCTATTTTTTGCACAACCCTTGGCAATTTTACACACATACGCACAATGGACACAGTGGCTTTTTTTCTTGAAAGCTGTTTTTTGAGTTGAAAAACATGGGTTTTTTTAACACAAAAAAACAGTGTCCAGAAGCTTGCGTGTTTCCGGTGTGCAAAATAACTGGGCTTCACACAAAACCATGATTATGCCCCTCCAATATGTTTCTGCAAATAGTGTGGGGAGGGTATGTAAAAAAATACAGCGGTTTAAAAACCTGTGATTTTTGTATGCAAAAACCCACTGTTTCCAGAAATTTATAATGGTCCATGACAAACACCAATTTTCTTCTAAAAATATGGGTTCCTGAAAACAGTTTTTTGCACAAAATGTATGTTCCACACAAATACATTTGCAAAAACCCACATCATTTTTTGTGTAAAATTATGTGTGTGTATTTATTTATTTGTTTGTTTATTTATTTTGTATGAAAACCAGTTTTACATACACATAAAATCCCACATGGATATCTGGACACAGGTTTGTGTGTGGGTGCGTGTGTGTGTGAATGTAGGGTGGCATGATGTTCAATATTTATGCGATTCTAGCACTCTCCTGATCATGGGGAGCCTCAGTTCAATTGGGATATTTCCGAAATCTGTCCAAATCAGCTTGATTTTGTTTAGGATTCATTCCCACTAGAGCTGACTCTTAATAAATAGCACAGAGTATTTGACAATATACAGATTTGGGCAGCTCTCAGATTCCCGTGAAGCGTACAACATACTGTTGCTAAAATCATATTCTTCTGGCACTAACACTGTGAGAAATTCCAACAATACCAGTAGAACAGACAGTAGGTAATTTTTATTAGCACTGACATCATACAAAAGGGATAAATAAAGCTTCTTCTTCTTCTTCTTCTTCTTCTTCTTCTTCTTCTTCTTCTTATTATTATTATTATTATTATTAACAATTCATTGCAATAATCATTTTAGAATGGAGAATTAAGCTTCTAAACACTGTCTAGGCTACTCAAAATTCAATGCAAACATTTTCTAGCATTTTTGCACGCCTATGCACATGTTATTGCAACAGTTAAATCTTGGCAGGATCATCTGTCCCAAAGATGTATGAATATTTTAGAACTAATTATGTTTCCATAATGATTAGAAAGTGTGGCTTGAAGCCCAGAAGTTCTGCCTCAGTGCTTTATTTTGTTTTTTGTCGCTCAACGTACATCTGAAATGTCTGACATTTTACTGCCCTACCTTTCCATTTGAAAGGATGGTGTGTCTGTCAGGTAAGAGTTCGAAAGTAGCAGAACATGCTCATGTAAAGTGTAGAGATTGGTGGGTTGGGCACTGTTATACAAAAAAATGTTCAGAGATGTATCTGTTCTAGTTTGGAAAATCCTTCCCCAAGATGTGGAAAATTAAATGCAAGATGGTACAGGAAACTACGTCAAAGGGGGTCATTCACGCAGAAGGAAGATTGGTAGACTGGAACAAAGTAATATATTATTTGACCCAGAAATGAGGAGAAACAGTGGTAAGAGAATTTGATTAAGGAAAGAAGGAACAATTGAAAAAAATACAAACAATACATAAAAATTAAATATTGTAAATATGATATACATTGGAAAAATTATAATCGGAAGGATTTATATAACAGGTTTGTGAACAGATGAGTCATATTTATAGATACATAAAGAATATGTATGTACAGTAATTGCCGAGATAATCTAAACTGTAAAACCTAGGAGATTATCAGAGAAGGGAAATTGGAAGTATAATCCAATGGCAATCTGAACGCAATCAGAGGGTTTAATGTTATTGTGTGATAGCCTACTAAACACAAATTTGGGCAATGGGAAGTCAGTCCGAGCGCAATCATGGGGTTTCACATTATTGCATGATAAACTACCACACACAAATTCAAGCAATGGCATGCCAGTTTGAACACAATTCACATTCACGTAAATTCTCTGAACTAGCAAATTCACATGAATGAGTTCTGGCCCCACTTTCTTTTCATTCAAAATTAAGAGTAATTCCTCACTTGTGATAAAGTCCCTAGTCAAGCCGGTAGACTAAAGAAAGGGAATCAACAAACGAAAGTATGGGTTGTCTATGTTTATGTTTGTTTTGTTTGTAGATATATGTATGTTTTATTTCATTGAATTGATTATAAGTAAGTTTTATGTTTTATTTGATTTGAATTGAGTGTAAGTATGTTTTTGAGATATGTTTTTAACTTACTGGAAAGAATAACACACACACATATAAAAATGGTAATTTGCACATTGTTTTTTTTTTTAGGGTGACTGAGGCCCGTTACAGACTGCCTAAAAGCGGCCAAACTGCGTGGTTCCTGGACGCAGCAAGAAAGAAGTGCTGAAATGGCGCTTCTTTCTGCGCCCTGGAAGTGGTGCCGTGAGGTGCTAGTTGCGCACTCGCGGCATCACTTCTGCCGCGTGACATCCGGATGCTATGCGTCCGCGACGTCAAAATGGCGGCCCCGTGTGGATGGGCGCCACCATTTTGTACGGACTCGGTCTGTACTAGGGTTGAGGAGCTCCCAAAGTGACGCCCCTTCTCAACCCTAATACACCCCTTCCTAACCCTAGCACACCCCTTTGGCGCATCTGCAACGCACCTATGTGAATGATCTCACTCACACATTCTGAGTTTGTTATTCACACAACAGAACTGCATCTCTGTGCATCTCTGTGAGTTTGGTTGCTCACAAGTGTCAGTACTCAAATGAAGATGGAGTCAATGATGTGAATGTATTTGAAGCATGCTGAAGGCATACAGAGTTGTATCCCAGTTTGTCCCAGGTCTATTCACATTGGTTATTCACACAGCCGACAATGCAAATCTTTTAGAAAAATACATTAAATCAATTATCCCAGGTTAAGTGGGTTTTTTGGCAGTCCCTGCCCAAACTTAATCTAATGCATTTGAAAAACATGTGAACAAGAAAGATTGAACCGAGATACTATCTGGATTATTTTCACCATCTTAATAACTCCAAAGAAATCCAGTCTGCCTGTGCATGGAACAGCAGTATATATCTGGCACATATAGATAGATCAGGGCCTGTAAACTGTGGGTCCATAGAAAGGGTGCTATGAGGATGGGGGCGAAAAAAAACACACCATTAGCAATATCTGAATCTGATGGAATGTAAGGAAAGATGCACTAAGCATATCAGCTAACAATGTGGTCCTTCTAAATAATTTTTTAGGATTTGATGTACCAAGGCCTGTTCCAATGGTCAAATGCCATCTTGGTTAGAGGTGAACCAAACTTCAAGTGGTAGAGGAGTGCAAGGCTCCAGCAATTACTAACAAGTACTGACAATAGTAACGTATCCTGTTTAATTGAAGATCTGTGAAGTTTACCAGCTATTCAATGCTGTCTTAGCTTCTCAGAGGGCTTTTGAAACAAGCAGAAGGGAGGCCCTGTTCTGACAAGGCAGCTTCTTAGATTCCTGCAAGAACCTTCCTGACACACTGGAAGAAGATGCACAAGCTCCAGGAATAGTAAGTGGAAAGGCTATGGCATGCTCCTCCTCTGAGCCAGAATGCAACACACAAACACTGCCACAGATTTCCACATGTGGATAAGCAGAATTGATAACATGTGAGTCAAACCTCAGACTCTCTTCCCTCATATATGGATAGGACTTAACAATGGAGTGCCAGGACTCCAGTGGTCTTTGCTCATTTACTTAACCCTACTCAACCATAGGATAGCCAAGAAGTAATGAGAACTGCTGTGCTCAATGCTTGGAGCCAGTTTTCTAGTGCTGAGATCAGACCAGGGAAATGTGAATTAAAATTCTTTTCCCTGGATGATTAGTGGATGACAACTGGATGTTTCTTTCTCATTTCATTGGATTGTTGTGAGGATAAAGGGGGTATCTCCCATCTGTGTTTTCCCTCAGCTTCTTCAGGAAAGGTGCGGTGCAAATGTGATCAATAATGGCAATAAGAGTCGGGAAGAACTGTTGTGTGTGTCATGTGCCGTCATGTTATTTCTGATTTATGGCAACCCTAAGGTGACCCTATAATGGAGTTTTCTTGGCATGTTTCTTCAGAGGGGGTTTGCCATGGCCATCCTCTGAGGCTGAGAGAGTGACTTGCCCAAGGTCTCCCAGTGGGTTTACATGGCTGGACCAAAATCAAAATGACTAACACTCTTTTAGAGACCTAACAGCTATGGTGGGACATCATGGGACATGATGACAGGGTACTCTCCTGCTTTGGCACCAAAGGAGATCTCAAAGTCATCCACTCCTAAAGAAGATCCACAAAGAGCTGTCTCACATTGTTGTGCACATGACAATTCCAAATAAGAGTACTTCAGCAGGACTGAAGATTGCTGCAGGATGGAAGGGTGACCAGATGTCATAACTGCAAAGGAGGACAAAGTATTCCAAGATGTAGGACATTCAAGAAAAATATAGAAGATTGTAAAATAAAAGCTAAAAATACTACCATTAATGTAAATTCATGGATAACCTCTAGGGAAAATAAGAACTTTCTCTCACCAATTGAATCCCGACCATGACACAATTTGCCCATCCCACAACCCAACTGTGTTTTGAATTTCACAGCTGCCAACATCCCCCATACTTATGTAATAGTCTGGTTAGGAAGTTAGTCATCGCTTGTAAACACTACAATGTGTATTCTGAAACTCAATATTGGTGATGTTTTTCATATGCTGCCTTTTGGATTTACTTTCCATCCTCCTACCCAAGCTTTAAGTATTCCATCCAGAGTGCTCATGCCCTCTTGCCTGGTGAAGCTCAAGATGTTTCTAACACTGTCATGTTCAGTAGAAAGAAGTCAATGGTAAAGACAAAGGTAAAAGTAGTATTACAAGAAAATAAATGTAATACAATTTTATAATGCTATAGAAGACATAATTTGGTACAGAGACCCTGCCATTTACAGTAGCACCACATCCTTTAAAAGCAATGTGGAGCGTATTCAGAGGAGGGCAACCAAAATTGTGAAGGGCCTGTGAACCCAAAAGCCCTATGAGAAGCAAGTTAGGGAGCTGGGTTAACCTGGAGAAGAGAAGGTTAAGAGATGCTATGATAGCTCTATTTAAATATTTGAAGGGATGCCATACTGAGTAGAGAGCAAGTTTGTTTTCTGCTGATCCAGAGACAAGGACCTGGAACAATGGATGCAAGCTACAGGAAAAGGTATTCCAGCTCAACATAAGGAAGAACCTACTGACAGTAAGAGCTGCTTGACAGTGGAACACAGTCCCTCGGAGAGTGGTGGAGTCTCCTTCTTTGGAGCTTTTCAACAGAGACTGGATGATGATCTGTCAGGGTGCTTTGATGGTGCATGGCAGAACAGAGTTGGATTGGATGGCCCTTCTGGTCTCTTCCAACTCTATGATTTTATGATTCTATGATTCTATTAAAAGCACAGAGTCTGCATCCTATTATTGATTGGTTTCCCTGTCAGGCTATCAGGCAGAGGGGATGATTACCAAAAGAGAAAGGTGCATTTGAGCTGTTTCATTGCATTTGTGTTAGGCTGGCCAGAATCAGACAAGGACAAGACACTGCACCTTTGCATAGAAAGGGGCATTTCAGCAGTTAAATGTATTTTTCAAAGCACCTCTACTAGAATAAATATCCAGGGGTAGCCATGTTGGCCATATAGCAAAGTACAGTATCATCCAAAATCTACCAAACAGTGATACCTTTATTGAGACAAACAAAATGCACATTATACATGTTTTAAACTTTTCTCATCAGGCAAAGGGCTAAAAATCATACAGGAGGAAGGAAGGAAGGAAGGAAGGAAGGAAGGAAGGAAGGAAGGATTATGTTAGTCCTAGGCCTGCATTTGGTCCAGATGTTGTGGTTGCCCTCAGTTCAGATGGCATGGAGGAGTATTCATACAGTTGGGTCCCTGTTCCTTCTGGCCATGTGGATGCTGGGAGATTCAGTCTAGGAAATATACTTCAAATTCCATTAGCAAGACAAAAAGCTACTGCCTTTGAGATCCAGTTTATCTCAAATCCCTGTGAGGCTACAAGGCACTTTGCTAGGAAGAGAACACTGCATTTCTCTGGAAACCTCCATGCGTTTGCATCAAGAAAGCATTTAGGTGTTGTTAAGGTAAAACACACCAATGAAGTCCCAATTTAAAAGGAAAAAAAATTGCCAGACTGAAAGCTTGCAATATGTATAATGAACATTTCGGTTGGCCCCATAAACATAACACTCTTTTGTGAATTCTGGATGATAGCTTACTAGAATATTCTTCTTTGCAATGACTGAAAACACAGAAGTTCTGGACTTAAAATAAATAAATAAATAAAAACTTTGATCACTATACCTTTAGTTCAGTTTTCTTCCTGTGGCAACAAAATATCTGATGGCAGCCCTGGATTAGGAAATTAGGAAAACCTGCCTGGTTGATAAATGGAGGGATGGGAGTTGAGGCAGATAAACTCCTCAGCACAATGGCTAGAATCCGAGAGAGCTCTGTTGTGCCACAACAAACTACAGTCCTCAGAAATTGCTAAGACTGAGCCATGACAGTTAAAGTAGTGTCAAACTGGACTATTTCTGTAGTGTGGATGCAGTTTCTGTGTCTCTATCAATCTTCAAATTGTTATAAGGTCCCAAAATATCCCACTTTGTATGAGATGGTTTGTATTGTATTTGAAGAGTTAAAATCTGGTTACATAGTGAGTTGATACAGGATGTCCAACTCCTGTATCTCTTCAGCTAGTGACAGTGGGCACAAACTGCACTCACAACAACTCAAGTCTCCCCTCCACCATTTCCTACAGGATGCAATAGACTGGTCAGCTACGTACCAAATGTTGAAGGTCCATTTGCTGTGATTGTGACTGGGGTGGTACAGATGTCCACTCTTCCTTCTCTCTGGTAAGAGATGGCTGGCCTACCATTATGAGATTTGCATGGGTTTGAAGGCCCCTGTTTGATCTGAAAAGCTTTGGAGGCACATAATCATAACACAGCATATAGTTAGGGCCCCTCTTTAAGTTGTACAACCCGCCCCCCCCCCTACATAGTCCCCCAAAAGGAGGCCAGACTGAAGCTTCCATCAAAACCTGATACCAAGCAGAGATCTGGGAGAAAATGGACTGAAGCATACTATGTGGGGCAATGCATTATTCTTGTAATCAACAAAAGTGAGTTGTGTTCCTCCCTAACTTTATGGTCTTGATTTCTGTTCCTCAGTACATGATCTGTTTATCCTTGGTAAGCTTTTCTGTGTATATGCTTACACCAGGGACATAGCCAGGATTTTGGGAAGGGGGTGTCCAGCCTAAGTGCCACCATTATAATGGGGCTTGGGTGCGGAATAGCAGAATAATGCAGCAGCATGCACCATTTATTTTATCTAACGGAAGGGGGGGGGGGTTCCAGACCCCAAGGACCCCCCCCCCTTGGCTACGTCCCTGCTTACACAAATCAACCAGTCTACACAATTTGATCTGAATTAAAACAGTGTAATGAATAAAAATACCACATATTTGATTCCAAAATTGTGCTTGTTACTTCCTGAATTTTTTCTGTTCTTTATGTATCTGCCTTTATGTGTAATGGAGGTGTACATTCACACAACTCTCTTCCATGCCTCCTCCTCCCTGTTCTTTCAACTACTTTCAGGGACCATTAAAGCCAAAAATGAGCTGGTGCAGACAAACCATGATGAGCCCACAATTTTTTACTTTAATTCATGGTGTTTGAATTCATGGTGTAAAATCTTTGATTCCTCAAAAGATGGGCTATTGATTGTGTGTGTGTGCGTGCGTGCGTGCGTGTATTTAGTGACTGGTATAAGTTACCATTTCATTTTTCAAAAATTGAGCCATGAAAAAGCTATTCCTGTTTGACTCTGTTAATTTTCAGTGTGCAAATATTATGTTATTAAATAGAGCAGAACTTCGGTTATTAATTTTGCTGTCTGTCAAAATGAAACCTGCATTATCTGCAAATGTACTGAAGAGTTTCAGTATCTTTAACTCTAAAATGTGCCTCCAGTTGTATACAAATAAGCACTTTCTTGCAGATTGTGAATACAGACTCTTTACTCTTGAGTTTGTTCACATAAATGATACAGCCTACATATGCCCACACAGACTCTCAGATCTCTGGAAAGTTAATTTTGTCTTATCACTCTGTTATTAATTATAGATTTTCATCTTGTACTTTTAAAGTTTACTTGACATAGATATCCAGTGCTGGTGGTAGTGAGCAAATGAAGTTAATGGTCTTTTGGTGTGAGGTTTTCCTCTTATATTCATCATAAGCTGTAGGATTTAAAAATGAGGGACAGTTTTATGAGTCTTGTCAGATGAAATAGCCATTTTTTTTTCATTTAAAGACTAAGGAGAAATGATGTGTACAGGTACAGCCTTATGATTTATGCAGAAAGCAAGGAAGACCCCTGCTTTTTAGCTAGGATTGTCATTTGTCCTGGAAAACCTGGACTGAAAAATGTCCCGGCTGGCTGGGCCAGTTGAAGCAGTACATCCCAGATTTCTCCTCTGTTGCAGGCTAATGGGTAGGTTAAAATGTGACAGCGGCAATGAAGCAGAAAACTGTGCAAGAAGACTGGCACTAGTAGGAGCCTCATCCCATCCTCCAAGCTCTGGTTGCTGCTGAGCAGGTTAGCATTGTCACCATATTCTTCCATTCCCTTCCCACTTTCCCTGACAGGCCCAGAAGGCAGGAAAGGAAAGGAAAGGAAAGGAAAGGAAAGGAGGTGAGCAGAGATGGCCTTGTGTTGTGTGACGATTGTGTTGGCAGCTTGAGCTTAGGTCTAGGCAGCATGGTGGATCTTTACTCTGTGGGACTGCTTGGAAGCCTTCCTCTCTTCACACTAGGCAGGGGCAAAAGAACAAAAGTGCTTGTAGCTTGGCACTGGAACTGACATTGAAACATAATGGTAGAAAAAGTGCAATGATTAATGTGTTCCGTTTGTATAATCAGATTGTAAATTGATAACATGCACAATTGTAATAATTTGCATCATGTGCAAATTAGATGCCTGGATATGAGGGACTGGAATATGGCAACTCTACTTCTAGTTCAAATTGTCCAGCAGTGAAGGAGAAAGGCTCTGCAAATCTTCAAAAGTATTTTCTTTGACAAACATTCATATCAGTTTCTTTAAAGAGAAAAGAAGCCCAGAGAAGGGAGAAATTGGAGGATTGGAGGTACTACATCAGTAGTACTAACTGCTCATGGAACCTATTTTGTCTGTGATGGTTTGTCACATAGCACAAAATTACTTGACAAAATTTTAGGAGACATGAGAAGAATTTGGACTATAGGGCTCTGTGTTGCTCTTTTCCTTGCTGGATTTGGACCATGGCAGCGGCACACTGCAGCCTCGATCTGGCCTTTCCACGGCTTAAAAAGAAGCTGTGCCTCAGAAAGGGCACTCTAGCCATGGCAGCAGCAAATTTTCACCACTTTATCGGAGCAGCCTATGTAAGTGCTGTGCCAAAGACACGGCATGATGCTGCCTGCCATCTGGTCAGGCGGGTGGCCTGGGGGACAGAGTTGGGGCGGCTGGTATGCATACACCATGCCCCCATACCACCCCACAGTGGCATATAATGCTGGTCTGTCAAGCCCATAAGTCTTGTATAAGTTCTGCTTAATAGTCTAGACACTATACATTTGCATTATGCCCTATGTCAATTTTATGTAATTGAATAGAGAAGTAACTATAATGAAATATTTAACCAGGACTTGATTCATTTCTGCAAAGGTCAAACCTAGGAGATATGTTGGTCATTGTGCCAGTGTGGTGTATTGTTTTAGTGTTGGACCAGGACTCTGGAAGACCAGGCTTTGAAACCTCACTCAAACATAAAAACCCAATGGGTGGGCAAGTCACACTCTCTCATCCTCAAAGGAAAGCAAGGGCTTGGCATACCTACTCTGAATAAATCCTGGCAACAAAACCCTAGGCTGGAGTTGTCATAAGTTGAAGTGGACTTGAAGAGATATAACAGCAACAACAACATGATGATTATCAGAAAATTAATACTGCGGAAATAAATGAGCAAGATTTAGAGCAGGAATGAGGAATCTTGTTTGACCTTATCCTGAAAGTACATGAAAAAAGATTCCACCTCAACTTTAGAAAGGACTTCCTCATGACAAGAACTGTTTGAGAGTAGAACACACTCCCTCTGAGTGTGGTGGCCTCTCCTTTTTTGGAGGTTTTTAAACAGAGGATGGTTGGCATTCTACTGGTGGTGTTTTGACGGTGTGTTCCTGCATGGCAGAGGATTGGACAGGATGGCCCTTGAGGTCTCTTCCAACTCTAGGATTGTATCTGCCTTGTTTTGAAATGTATCAATCCTGATGTGTTTACCAGAATTAATTCCATCCTTGGGCCCACCAAAATGGCGCACCATTACATTCTAGGCAAATGATTCTTAAACTATCGGATGCTGGTACCAGGTGACGCCTGACCAAAGCAGAATAGAGTGACACTATTACTTCCCTCAGTCTAGACACTAAACTGCTATTGATACAGCCTAGAATCACATTGGCTTTTTTAGCTGCTGCATCACACTATTTACTAATGTTCAACTTGTGATCTACCAAGACTCCTAGATCCCTTTCACATGTACTACATAGGTAAAGCTTACTGTGTGCAGGCAAGGCAAAGTATCTGTGCTACATGTCTTGTATTAACCTGCAAAATCATGCTAGTTAATTCTGTGGACATACCAAAAGTGTGATCCCCCACCTGCTTTGTGGTCATTTAAATGTTTGTGAAAAGGTCATGGAGCTGTTATTTCTGAAGATTGCTTAAAATTTAGTAAAACTGTTATTGTCAAGAAGGAAACATTTTATCATATATGTACCAAAGAATATATTGTCTTTTTCTAGTCAAAGGACACTATTAGGATGCTACTGCAAGTTGGTGTCATTAAAGGTATATGAGAATTTAACATGCAGTAATTTGCAATTGCATTACTTTGCTTTTATGGTCCACATAAGACTTGCAGGATTTAGAACTTTACCACTTTTCTGGAATTACATTTATCTGATATAAATAAGAAAGTGTAAATTCAGATCTTGTGCCATTAATTAACAGATTACAACCTGCATACCTATTAAGCAGCAAACCAATAAGAAATGTAAAGTCGTTCTTGCGATTTCAGAAATATGTCAGTGTCTAATAATTAGTTTGAAATTTTAAAATGTACATATGGAGAATTCAAATTCAGGCTTGACTCATTGATTTTAGTTTCAAAGCTGTCACCGAAGAAAGTTGCATAGAGTGCTATAACGAATTTATTTTTAAGACTGAAGTTGTTGATGACAGGTATACATTAAAGGTATCTTTACCAGTTCTCTTTCTCCTTCTCCTTTGGGGGAAGGGGGCGATTAGCTTTCATCTTTGTGACTATTGACGCACATTTTGAAATGACACCACAAGTTTTTCATGTATTTTTAAACAGAAAATGGTAACTAATTTTTAAAGCCACCATGCCAGAAACCAACCAGTCATGACAGTTACTTGAATGCAAGATCTCTCTTGTCCCTGGCTATTAAAATCCTACTAAGAGAAATATACTATCCAAGATCAAGAGAGATATTGCATTAAGATAAGCATAGGATCCCTCATTTTAGGTATTAACTTGTGTATGTGGTGTGAGAAAAAAGGGAAAGGGGATGGAGTGGGGAAAGGAGGCAATGTTGTAAAGTCTGAGAAGCAAACTTCAGGTGACATTAAGTGCCAAAAAAATTTCTTTCAGAGAACTAGTGCAGGACTTTGAATCAGTATTGGGATGCCAGCATAGAGGGTAAGAGGAGGAAGACGTCCAAGATGGCAATGGTAACTCTGCAGGAACCTCTGCAGTTTGAGAATTTAAAATGCAGTAATTTGCATGATTTTATTGCTAAGTTTTACTGTTTTATTATTTTTGCACCAGTAATTTTATTGTTTTATAGTTTTCTGCTAATAGCTCTATAGTTTTTACTTTTTATTGCTTATTTATAACTCTGGATTATGCAAAGGTGCAGCCAGCATGGCATAATGGATTGAGTGTTGGACTGGGATTCTGGGGACCAGGCTTCAATTCCTCACTCGGCTATGCAACACACTGGGTAACCTCAGGTAAGTCACATGCTCTCAGCCTCAGGGGAAGGCAATGGCAAGCCTCCTCTGAACAAATCTTGCCAAGAAAACCCCCTTAGGGTTGCCATAAGTTAGAAACGACTTGAAGGCACACAGCAGCAACAACAATTGCTTAACAGCTGACAGCTTGGTTTTGCACTAATAGCAGCTAGGAAGCCCTGCTCCTAAGGTGTGTTGCTGTTGTTCATCCTCTAAATACTAAGACTCTGCCTGCAAAGAACTTTGCCGCAGGTTGCAAGAGCTTTTCCTTCAGTCATTTTCATGACAAAAAGTGGAAAAGGATTAGTTTGTCTACAAATACAAGCAGTCAACCCGGCTCTAAATAAAGCAAACTGGGTAACGTTATTGGACGGCAGGCCCCCTTGGCATAGGAAATTTTAATGATTGTTTGCACCTTTACCAGTGGAGAGGAAAACAGAATTAGGAGACACTTGTGTTTCATCAGAGTGTCAAAGAGACTCTGCTGTTCTGGAAAGTCCTCTGTTTAATGCATCCTATACTGATCAAAGCAATGTCAGTTAACTGCACAAATGCTACAATTAATTAATTCTGAATAAGAAAAGCTGCAGAGTTATATAACTAGCCTGGTATCTTTGGTCTCACAGAAATACCCAGACATTAGCAACGTGCATAATTATCCATTGCCCTCGCCCTCAAGTCAATCCAGTCCATCTCATCAATAGTCCAAAAGAAGCTTTCATACATGTTCTAACTCTAAAAACCTCAAAAAATATTTTATTAAAACAGAACAGCTGATATTGCCTGATATTACAGGCATTCCAAGTAATGATACATGTGTATCCATTTAAATGACAAAATCAATTCTGGAATACAGTTTCGAGACTAATTTGAACCTTAAACAGATTTTAAATGTCAGATCCTTCAATTTGTCATCCTCCCATTATTTGAGGCTTCTCCGCAACTTCACTAAATCTACAGTCCCAAATTTATTAGTGAGGAAAAAGGCATATTTGCAAGGTTTTGCGCTTTTCAAAGCACAACTCTTTAAGGACTTGTATCAGGCCACTAATTCCTCCTAAGAAATATCCAGCTCTTCCTTCCCAGCACCAAAGCAGTTCGACCAAATTGTCTAGTCTGCAACAGGAGAATTCTGCATTGATAAATTTTCTACGTCATCTTCAAAAAGACCCACTTGACAGATTTCAGCAGTTTGAGACACGGTCTTGAAACTTGATAGTTTCTGAATCAGAGCTACACCATGCTATTTATCAATCCAGGTGAGAAACATCTCTGCTGTGCAGTCATGTCACTGGTATAGGACTCAATTACAGTTCAGAAATCCAAGATTTAATTACATTTGGTCAAAGCATCCCTGGAAAGGCAAACCTCATCGTGTGGGAACAGAGACATTCTTCTGAATTAACATCAACAACCCAATATGATAACTACAACTTCCTATCTCAATTTGCAGCCTACAAAAGTTAGGACTTATTCTTGTCAGCATGAAGAATATGGTTCCACCAGCCAACATCATTGTCCTTGACTTATGTCGCCATTCTGGTTTCTGTTTAAGAATAATCTCCTGGAACATTGCTGGATGGGCAAACAAGAGCAGGGATAGTTCATTCTGTCAGTATATTTATTCTTTTGATGTGATATTGTTGAAAGAAATTTGGGCCATTGATATTATTGCCCTGAGCACCTTTGCTGCCCAAACACTGAAAGTTACTCAGGTAAACAAGAAATGGTCCCCTTCCACTATATTCTGAGCACTCTTCTCCAGCATCACATCTCAAATGAGTTGGTTTTCTTCTTATCTGCTTTCTTCACTGTCCAACTCTCTCATCTATACTGGTGATGGGAAACACAATGGTTGAGACGATTCTAACATTGGTGCTCATTGTATATCTTTACTCTTTATGATCTTGTCTAGTTCCTTCATAGCTGCCCTTCCCATTCCTAGTCTTCATCTGATTTCTTGACTATAGTCTCCATTCTGATCAATACTTGATCTACGGTGCGGGGAATCTTTAATTATTTTGATTTCTTCATTGTCTAGGTTGAAGTTATATAGATCCACCATTGTCATTGTTTTGTTTTGTTTATGTTCAGCAGTAAGTCTGCCTTTGCACTTTCTTCCTTGACCTTCCTTAGTAATTGTTTCAAATCCGAGCTGTTTTCCACTAACAGTAAGGAATCATCAGCATATCTTAGATTGTTGATGTTCCTTCTTCCTATCTTTACTCCTCCTTCTTCTGAGTCTAAACCTGCTCTTTGTATGATATTTTCTGCAGACAAGTGAAACAAGAATATATTGTAAACAAGTGGGGTGATAATATGCAGCCTTCCCTGACCCCTTCCCAATTGGGAACCATTTCTAGTCCCTAAACAAGGGGCTGCTTAGGGAACATGAATATGTAGCAGTTGTGAATGTGTAACTGTAGGGTACGTATTCACAATTACATACCAGGATTCTGGCCATACCTTACCATGCTGGAAAAGAATATTAATCTCTAACATCAGCCAGAAGGTTAATAACTCACCCACCAGATTCTTGCTGTGGTTTATAATGCTTGGCAGCAATAGCTAGTAGTTTCCGTGTCCATGGAGCAGTGTCTCTGCTGTGGGATTAGGTATGAACTATCTTGGAGACAGGATTCAGTGCTTGGGATAGGTCCTTTAAAGTGAGGACCAAACCCCAGAATAGATGCACCTCCCCACTGACATAGAAACCACTAGCTGTGTCTACAGCTCTGATTTGATATGTTTCCTCATTCATATAAACACATCTTTTACAGTATATCCAGTATGACAACAGTGGCATTTGTGAGAGGAAAAGAACACAGAGACTTGCCACAGTAAAAGAGACAAACATAACCAGAAGGTCTTCCGAACAACAGTTCTGCATAGTTTAAAGAAACTAATACACTTACAGTGACATTTGCAATCACAAGATTACTCACATAATTGTGGGTGATTTAGGACTGATTCACACAATACAGCTCCCCTGCCTTGAGGCCTCTGCCATCTAAATTTAGATAGCAAGGAGGCAAAAATAAGAAGAAAGAGAAGGAAAGCTTTGGGAGAAAGGCAAAGAGCACAATCCATTCCAGACAGCATGCATACTCATTTGCTTGAAGGAATATATTGCCACTGATCCTTCTTGAGTTTTGAAGAACAAACTGCTCCACTCAAATTTACCCGCCTCCTTTTCTAAGCAGGTGATGAGGGAGAAAAACAATTTTTGACAGTGGTGTTCCTCTCTTGCTTATAATGCAGCTGTCTAAGATCTTAGGAAATGGTAACCCAAAAGGGAATGTGTACAATTGACCCTCCATACTCTAACCTTGCGTCAGGTAATGGGGATGCTGTTGTGACTCAAAGTACTGTTGCTTCCTTGACACTGAGGGGGAAAAGTGTTGTGATGGAGGGGTTCTTCTGGCCATTCAAAGAATACTCAGGTCCACATTTTCTGATGTGCATAGTTTTCATGTCTTCAGAGATTCAGAGGGAGCAAGACTGGGCTAGCAAGCTAGTGTGATATAAGGGTTTGAATGTTGGATTATGGTTCTGGAGATCAGGGTTTGAATCCTTGCTAAGCCATAGAAACCTATCTGGTGACCTTGAGCAAGTCATACTTTCCAGCCTCAGAGGAAGACAAAGGCAAACTCCATCTGAACAAATATTGTGACAAAAATCCTGTGATAGGTTGTCTTAGGGTTGCCATAAGTAAAAAAAAAAAATTTACTTGTCAAGGCTTGTCAAAGGTGCTTGTGGCCCTGAAGCACTTCTGAAAACAGAGCTTCCTTTTGTGCACATGTGCAATCTCCCTTTCAGACTTATGGTGGCAGGAGCAGCTTTGAGTCCAAACTGGTGGGACTCAGAGCCATATCGCATTACAAAAGTAAGCTGAGATGCAGCGATAGAGAAGCAGTTTTCTGTTTACTTCTCTGCATGTCGTTGAAGCCCTTCGGTTCAATTCCCAAGGGAGACAGTCATAAAAGTGTACCTTTTGCCAAAATCCATTTGGCAAAAGAAATGTTTTTACAACCATTTCCCTCTGGAGGGAGTATGGAAGTGCTATGATATCATGTGGAGAGGTAAGCAGAAAACCACTTCTATCTTGCTGTGCTTCGGCTTAATTTTTAATGTGATAAGGCTCTGAGTATCAAAGTGCCCAAACAGACAGGCCAAAATAAAGCTGCTTCAGATCACTTTGGAGATATACCGTTTAAATGATGCAAGCATCCTAAGAGGCTGGAAGCTGTGCCAAAGCCATGCACCAGTCCTAAGGACCAGAGCGCAGCTTTGATGCAGCTTCTGGCCTCTTAAGATGTGTGTGTCATTTAAACAGCATACTTCCAAAGTGAACTGAAGCAGCTTTATTTTGGCCTATCTGTTCCTGCCCAGAGACAACCACATCATCATGCCATCTGCCTCTTCACTAGCATGAAAAGGGGACCAAGAAGGGTGGTAAACCGGAGGCATTGTCTCCCCCAATTAGAATTCTGTCCCCCAATGGAATTTCCTTTCAGCCCCTAAATAACTCAATAACTTAAATTTCAGTTGATGTTTGAGAAATACAGTTTAGGCAGCCAAAGAAAAGGGCCAGGCAATGTGACAAAGGGAATACAAACACAAACAAAAGAAGAGTTCTAGATGTGGATGATATTCAGTGTTTCCATCCCCTAAAAATTTGAGGACTGAAAAAAAAAATTCATTGGGGAGGGCAGAATTCTTATTCGGTGAGGCAATGCCCTCATTTTGCCCTCATCCTATTGCTATACTGCTGGGATACTCCTGTGGTAAACATTACCAGTTCTGCTATTTTTTGCAGACAGAGAGATTTACAGTCCTCTTCTCCCTGAGAACCCCCACTCTTTTAAAAATAATTTTTAAAAAATCAGTATGTAAACACATCTATCAGTCCATCTGTCATGGTCTAGCTCTCAGAGGGAGAGAAGAATCACTGGACTTGATCCTCTTCCCCACCACCATGTCCTTCTCCTTTTCTGTCATGTCCTTTTTGTAAGCCTGAGGGCAGGGAATAATCTAATTAAAAATAATAATCACTGTAAGCTGCTCTGAGAGTTTTTAGGGCTGAAGGGTGGGGTATACATACTGTAAACAAATAAATAAATCTACACAAATACCATCCATCCATCTATAACACCATCCAACCAAAATCTAAAACATATCATCAACATTACTGTACTAGTCCTATTTAGATACAACAAATATCCTGTTTCCCCGAAAATAAGACATACCCATAAAATAAACCATAGCAGGATTTCTAAGTATTTGCACAATATAAACCATACCCCAAAAATAAGACATAGTGATAGGACCGGCGCGGAATGGAAGGGGGCAGGAAGGGAGAGGAAAGATTGGGGCCAATGCTTCTAAAGGAAATGGAGTCACAAGAAATTCAGGATGGAAGTTTTTTGTGGGTTTTTCGGGCTATATGGCCATGTTCTAGAAGAGTTTCTTCCTGATGTTTCACCAGCATCTGTGGCTGGCATCTTCAAAGAATGCTTGCCTGGAAAAGAGTTGGGTATATATATACTGTGTGAGCCTGGGAAGTGATTTGCATGTGTATTGTTCTCTTGCTAATGGCAGGCCTCAGGGTGGGAGGGTATGCAAGAGGCTTAGTGTCTGCTTGATCAGTGCTTATTGTTCGCTGGGAAACCCCTGACCCTAGGAGATTTCTCATTTGCATTTGTCGAGTCTTGATCTTGCTGTTTTTCAGGACTGGTAGCCAAACCTTGTTTACTTTAAGGGTTTCCTCTTTCCTGTTGAAATTGTCCAGGTGTTTGTGGATTTCAGTGGCTTCCCTGTGCATCCTGACATGGTAGTGGTTGGCATGGTCCAGAATTTCAGTGTTTTCAAACAGTATTTTATGCCCAGGATGGTTTGTGGCATGTTCAGGATGGAATTCCGGGTTGGGAGAGTTATGACGACATTCCAGAAGAAGACGACTTAACTGTATTTGAATAAATGTAGATTATTGTACCATACTTAATAAAAAATAAGACATCCCCTGAAAAGAAGCCATAGTGTGTCTTCTTGCGGAAAAAATAAATATAAGACAGTGACTTATTTTCGGGGAAACACAGTATCCCCTGGATATTTAATACATACTTATTAATATTAGGATTCCTCCTAGAGTAACCCTATTCCTCTCACCTTCATACACCTTCTTTGTCATTTCCTCTACTTCCTTCCAAGTCATCTCTTTTTCGCTTCCACAATTACACCCTTCCTATATTCTCTCACACTTCTCTTTCTTTCTTCTCCTTCCTCTCTCCACCCTCTCCCCTTTTCCCTCCTTCCAAACATTCTCGTAACCATCTTCTCACATACTCTAATGTTCAAACACTTCCTTGCCCATTTACTCCATACATCTTGACTTTCTCCCTTGCTCTTCCCAGTTTGCTCCTTAAATCTTTAAATTCCTAAATTAAATTCCTATAAATGTATAACCTATAAAGCCCTAAATGGCTTGGGCCCAAGGTACTTGGAGGACCGCCTCTCCCCATATAATCTGCCCTGCACACTCAGATCATTTGGGAAGAGTTTGTTGAGGATCCCAACAAGGAGATATATGTCAACCTCACAAAGGGCCTTTTCCATCTCGGCCCCTGGGATCTGGGACACCCTTCCCGAGGAACTCCACACCGCCACCTCCCTGGACCTCTTCAAAAAGAGAGTTAAGACCTTCCTGTTTCGGCAAGCCTTCCCCGATGTTCCTTGATATTGGGACTCCCCCCATATGTACGACATTATCGAGCGTATCAGCTGGCCTGGTTTTGATGTATGGTTTTAATGTGTCTTTTTGGAATGCTGTTATAAGTTTTATTTATGTATTGCAATTTTTATCCTGTATTTTGTATTTGTCATTGCAATTTTTACTGTACACAGCCATGATCAACACGGAATAGCGGTCTATAAATAAAACATATTATTATTATTATTATTATTATTATTATTATTATTATTATATTAAATCCTAAAATAAATTCCTAAATTAAATTAAAGAATCCTTAAATTCCTAAATCCAAAACATATAGTTGTTACTCAATCCTCATATTTTTTCTTTATCCAAATTATTTATATCTCATTTTAATATGTCTAATCATCTCTTCCCACTACCTTTGTCGAGAAACCTATAGTTGGTATCAGATTTTTCTCTTGCTTTTGAGCTGTTCAATTTTATTTGGGGGAACAGTTACATCAAGCAGCATGGGGCCCTTAATTGTTTGCCTCTTTAATTTATATTCCTTCTTTCTTTTGATGCTTACTCCCCCAAGTTAAGCATTATCCCCAAGCATTCCCTGAAGCTGGAGTCCAGGAAGGATTTTTATTTCATGGTGTCCAAATTCCCTGAGGATGGGCCTGCTTTTAACTTTTTCTGTGATATTGCCTAAATGGGGCATGGGACGGGGTGTTATCAGTACGCTGATGACACCCAAATATATTTGTCCATGTCTCGGTCTGTAGTGACAAGGGCAATCAGTGTCTTGAGGCAGTAATGGACTGGTTGAGGGAAAACAAACTCAAGCTGAATCCAGACAAAATGGGGATACTTACAGCAGGGGCCCATAAACCAGGTATCAGGTCATGCTCTCTTTTAAGGACTGTGTTCACAGTCTGGGGGTGCTTTTTGATCTGTCGCTTCAGATGACAAATCAGGTGAATGTGACAGTCAAGAGTGCCTGTTATCAGCTTCGGCTGATACGGCAGCTTTCTGGAACCAGGAGCCCTTGAAACTGTAGTACATGTGCTGGTAACCTCACGACTTGACTTTGCAATGCACTCTACATGGAGCTATCCTTGTGCCTAGTCTGGAAACTTCAATTGGTACAGAATATGGCAGCCAGGCTGGTCACCAGAACAACTAGGAGTGACCACATAACACCAATCTTGAAATCACTCCACTGGCTGTCTATTGGTTTCTGGGCACAGTACAGTGTGCCATTGCTTTATGCAGGGGATCCGTTCCAGACTGCCACGTGTAAAGCAAATTCCACCTATGCTCAAGACCCATTTAAATGAACGGGGCTTGTGCATGCAGTGGCGTGGCGGTGCGGTAGTGCATGTGTGCCATGGGCGCACACCCCATTAGTCCCTATGGGACGCACCGCCCCTTCTCCCCGTGCGACTTTCAGTGTATGCTGAAAGTTGCATAAAGCATGCCCATGTGTGCTACGGCATACATACAAGGTGTTGGTTATCACCTTTAAAGCCCTATATGGCTTGGGTCCAACCTATTTAAGCGATCACCTATTTCCATACAATCCACCCCGCACACTCAGGTCCTCTGGGAGGAATTTATTGCAGCCTTTAAAGACCAGACTAACTGCAACTTCCCAGAAGACTTTTCTGCAACCGCTCTCAGTTTGTGTAATGGCCTGCCGGATGAGATCCGTCAAATTACCAATTTAGACAGTTTTTAAAAAGCTGTCAAGACGGATCTCTTCCGGCAGGCCTTCCCTGAATAAGAACTCTGCCATAAAATGATTACTCAAATATACTAGGCATCGTTCTACTATTCTACCCATTGTTTATGTAATAATAATAATGGTTTATTTTAATGCAATTTTAATGTACTTGTTTAATTCCTTTTTAGGGAGCTATTGTAATACATAGTATTGTATGTGGAATGTTTTAATGCTGTAAGCCACTTTGATCGTTTTATTACAAAAAGTGAGATATAAATAAAAGTTTTATTTATTTTTTAATTATTTTAAATAGGTGGGAATCCTATTTATTTATTTATTTAAGTTATATGCCACTCTTCACCTAAAATGAGACCCAAACAGCCCTTGTGGCCTGAAGGATGCATGCAATCCCCCCACTGTGTGTCATGTTTGTATTTCCGCTCCCTGTCCAGATTCTCCAGATATTGTTTTTGTTTGTTTGTTTGTTTGTTTGCCAAAAGGTGAGGGGAAAGTACTGCTCCTGGAACCCTACAAGACTGGCCATTCTTCTTCTGAACAAGGTGCAGAAAGCTTCTTAAATTTTCTATTTTATCTTATTTTATTATTAAAACTTTAATGTAAAAATGTTTATAATGGAAGTAGATTTCTGGCTACTCCTTGTTTCATTTTATTAATTTCAAAAAAATTGGGGCTAGTGATGGTGCAACTCCTAAAATACCAGGAATGAGATATTGGCTCCCATATCCCCAGAGCTTGTCCATTCTTAGTCTCAGAACATGTAAATAAATATATGGAGCCCATGAAATGGCAAGTAGGGAAGAAGTAAAAAGGGGAGGAGTAAGACCCATAGAATGTGAAGTCACATTCACATTCTGAGGTATCAGGACTGTCTAGGAACCACTAGCAGATAGTGGACAACTGTGGAAATGGGACTCATGTTTAAGTCGGTGTTGTGTTGTTTGCCTTCAAGTAGTTTCCAATTTATGCCAACCCTAAGGCAAACTTAGCATGGGGTTTTCTTGGCAACATTTGTTCAAAGGAGGTTTGCCATTGCCTTCTCCTAAGGTTAAGAACATGTGTCACCCAGTGGATTTCACCCAAGGTCACCCAGTGGATTTCATAGCCAAGCAGGGTTGAACCTTGGTATCGAGAGTAATACTCCAGTGGTCAAATCACTACTCCATACTTGCTCAGTCTAGAGTAAGCCTAAACATAGGTTTCACCATGGGAGAAATCTCAGGCTTCAGGCAATTGCCCAAGGAGTGAAAGGCAACCAAGATAACCCATCTCTTAGAACCTCAGGTGAAGAAATGGCAGGAATGACATCCTGTTGCATTCCGCCTTTTTTGGTTGATTCAGTAATGACTGTAAATCAAGCTGTGACAAGTCATATTGCAAAGCTAATATCTGTTTTTTCTTCGCAGTTTCAAATGGTGATACGCATGCACTGGACTTTTCAGTAGACCAGGATGGATGCCAAGATCTACCATGAGAGGAAAACCTCTTCTTGTAGGGGAGAAAATTACTATGAATTTAACTTCAGAAAAACAGCAACTGTGAATGACAGCAACCAAATTTGCTTTTCAGGGTAAACATCTAGTTTCATTTTCAGCTGACTCTTACAGCTTTGTAATATTCTTTGTTATTAGAATGTTCTAATATTCTAAGCAAATGAAAGAAATAAACTTGATATTTTAAGGAATCGTGGGAAGAGTCAGCTGAAATGCAATTTTTAGGACAAGCATTGCTCGTAATATCCTAAAAGTTTTCCTTTCTAGTTGGTTTCTGGGCATTCCACTGGCCTGCAGGAAAAGAGATTCCACCTCAACATTAGCAGTAAGGGCTGTTCGACAGTGGAACACACTTCCTCGAAGTGTAGTGGAGTCTCCCTCCTTGGAGGTCTTCAAACGGAGGCTGGATGGCCATCTGTCGGGCATGCTTTGATTTGGATTTCCTGCATGGCAGGGGGTTGGATTGGATGGCCCTTGCAGTCTCGTCCAACTCTATGATTCTATGATTCTGCTTTCATTATGAATACACCTTTTTAAAAAAATCCTTTCCCCATCAAGCTTGACATGAAGCAGCACAATGAGAACAAGCACTCTAATGGAATCAAATTTTATTAGGTACTTCACAAGATTTTAAAAAGTACCTTGTCTGAATGCAAGGGAACATGAAGAGTATAGTTTCATTTTAATGACAGTTGGGTTTAGATTATTTTCCCTCTGGTTTCTTTTTTGTAACATTTTAGAGTACTTCTGAAAACTGGTCAGAGAACTATTTTCTTCTGCCCCAGCACATTACGAAAGGTTGCTCTTATCTGCCAGTTCTTTTGAGATTTTAAAAAAATATACGACCAGATATTATGACTTCCATAAGAAATGAAAGGGGAAAGTGCCACCTATTGATGTTGTGAGTTAAAACTCATCCTCAATACACCTCGTTGTTGTATGTCTTCAAGTCATTTCTGACTTATGGCAACCCAAGGTCACTCAGTGGATTTCATGGCTGAGCTGGGAATCGAACCCTGGTCTCCAGATTCATAGACCAGTGCTCAAACTACTACACCACACTATAACCTGATGTAACACTATTTAAAAACTATTCTAAAGCAAGTTGCTAGAAAAGGTTGCAAACTCTTGGCTTAACACAGGCTGGGAAAGAAAATGACTTCTTCACAGATAGTTTGCCTTAAGAGTAAGATTCTACACCATGTATGTATGCCTACACAGGGAATGTTCCTTGATTAAATAAGGCACCCATCCAGCCATAGCTTTTCTGTCAAACTAACCGAAGTATACCACACCTGGGTACCTAATGCCTCCAAAGAAGTCCATTGAGGAGGGAGCAAGCCTGTTTTCTGTTGCTCCAGAGAACAGAACCCGGAACAATGGATGCAAGCTACAGGAAAAGAGATTCCACCTCAACATTAGGAGGAACTTCAACAGTGGAACACACTCCCTCGGAGTATAGTGGAGTCTCCTTCCTTAGAGGTCTTTAAACAGAGGCTGGATGGCTATCTGTCGGGTATGCTTTGATTGTGAGTTCCTGCATGGTGGGGGTTGGACTGGATGGCCCTTGTGGTCTCTTCCAACTCTATGATTCTATGATTCCAGTTTTCCTGCTTTCCTGCTTTTTATCTTGGAACTTTTACGAGCAGTTATGTCACTCAGGGGTTGCAAGGGGTGAGGACCAAACCGTTGACATCCCAGAGGTGTTGTGACCCATTCTGGCTTGTCCAGCAGCCACAGCAGTCCCTTCTGTTTTGATGTTGGTGCAGATGCAGCCTTGACAGAGCCCAAACAGACCTCCATGGGACTGGCACTGCCCCCTCCAGTGACAGTGTTTTCTTGACTTTTCAGTACCTTCCATTGGGCTTTGACATGGTTGCAGCCACACTAGAGCCATTTTTCCTGCTATTTTTTCTGGTTCAGAAATATTAGGAAATATTTTCCTCTTGAGGAAAAGAGATTCCACCTCAACATTAGGAAGAACTTCCTGACAGTAAGGGCTGTTCGACAGTGGAACACACTCCCTCGGAGTGTAGTGGTGTCTCCTTCCTTGGAGGTCTTTAAGCAGAGGCTAGATGGCCATCTATTGGGGATGCTTTGATTGGATTTCCTGCATGGCAGGGGGTTGGACTGGATGGTCTGTGCGGTCTCTTCCAACTCTATGATTCTATGAGTCTATGATTAGCAGCAGGCTAAGACTCTGCTGCTATTATTCAATGGAATTGTACCCAGTGTTGTACCTAATGCCCCATCAGGACTCCATGGAGTCTCTTGATTTCTCACATTCCTTCCTTTCTTCAGGAACTTTAAACAGCAGTCCCTCAAAAATACATCTTCCATTTTACCACCTTCAAAACACACACACACACACACACACACACACACACACACACACACACACACAGAATATACTTATCCTGCCTGTTTTCCCATGTTTTGTTTTTCTCCAGGAACCCTAGCAACTTTGCCTTAGAGAGCCCTCTCCTATTTTCCAGCCTTTAAAGATTATTTCCTGACCAATTATGGCAATGTTTTGTTTTGTTTTGCTCTGATGAAGCCACCTACTTGAAAGTGTGGGTTGAATCGGGCCATTGCACTTTGGGCAAGAACCACAATTGCACTTGCAGATTTTCAAGCATCTACCACGATTCCTGAGGAACTATGACTAGTCCCCCTCAATTTGCTTCTATCATCTCCCTTTGGGTTATCAGATTTGAAACTCAGCATAGCAATTTGGATGACCCAAAATAGAGTAAAAAATTAGGTGTCTAGGTTGCTGTTGCAGTGAATTATGGCCACCACATACAGACATTCTCTTTTTTAAATTATAGACTATGGTGATTGTAGGTTTGTCTCTCTAATAATATTAAGTTTTGACTTCTGTAATGTGATTTACATGTAGGGCTGGCACAAGTTTCCAATGATGCCACAATTGTAAATTTGAATATCAAATAGTAACAAAGTTGTAAACCTAGCTTGCAACATCATAACTGCCTAACACAATACCAGCCAATATATTTAAGTACAGTATCTCTGGTAATCCAGTTCAGAAGGGAGTTCCGTGCTTTCAGAATTTGACTATTGATGGTCATGTGATTCATCTGTTATTTCCTCATTAGAAAATGGAATTGCAAACTCAGGATCAACCTCAATGCACATTAGATTCTTAAACATATATAACAGTCATTTCTCTTTTTTCTAGGAAGTCTGGGAACTATAGTTTTATGAATGAGGCAAGGGATGAATGAGCAGCAAGCCTAGATTATCGATGGTACCTTTGGAGCAATTCCTACAGACTTCTCAGTATCTTTAACTATTTCAATTTCCTCATTGTCTAGGTTGCATTTATGTATTTCTTCGGTTGTCATTATTTTTGTTTTCTTTATGTTCAGCATTAAGCCCACCTTTTCACCTTCTTCGTTGACCTTTCTTAGTCATTGTTCCAAGTCTGTGATGTTTTGTGCTAGCATTGTGGTGTCATCAGCACAAATCAGAAATCAGAAGATGAGTAATGGGAAGGGCAGCTATGAAGGAACTAGACAAGATCATAAAGAGCAAAGATATATAACTAAACACTAAAGTAAGAATCACCCAAGCCATTGTATTCCCATCCTCATGTATGGATGGAAGAAGCCAGATAAAGGGAAAATCAACTTATTTGAGAAGTGGTGGTGGAAAAGAATGCAGAGGATACTGTGGACAGCCAAGAGGACAAACAAATGGGCCCTAGAACAGATGAAGGCAGAACTCTCCCTAAAAGCCAAGATGACTAAATTAAGGTTGCCGTACATCAGCTACATCATGAGAAGGCACAGATCATCAGAAAATACAACAATGTTAGGAAAGGTACAAGGCAGTAGAAAGAGAGAAGGGTCCCATAGCAGATGGATAGACTAAATCAGGGAGGTCACGGGAATGCAATTACAGGAACTGAGTAGAACAGTGGAGGAGAGGGGTTCTTGGAGATATCTCATGCACAGGGTTGCCATGGGTCATGGATGACTCAAGGGTAGTTAACAGCAACGTCAACTCAGTGTCTATGGGCTCAATAGAAGCATCCCAACCTCCTGCCTCTCCCTCCAATCTTAGTCCCCCCCCCCCCCCCCAATCTTTTCCAAAAATATATGTGAAAATGAAGCTCCATACTGCACCTGACTCTCTGCATCAGGTACACAAAGCATTGTGTCAGCACTAGTCCCTTGCTCACCCGTGCCTCTTATGAGCCTAAAGTCAACTTTCCATGCTTCACAGCAGCTAAAGAAATGTCATTCAACAGCAACCACAGGACCCTCTGTGTAGGCAGGTCTTCTGTGCAAGCAGATGCAGCCAGCCAGCCCAATTCCAGTGCAAAGTATCTTCCATTTCATGGCAGTGAAACTGCTGGCAAATTTCCACTTGGCTTCATGAGATGCTCATTTGCTGTTATGGCAGGGTCAAATTGTTCCTTATGCCTGGGTATATCTGACGCTCAGTTATCAGAAATAATATGGGCCACTTTGATAGGCAATGTCTTTTCTGTCAGATTCTAAGCTATCTGACACCTAGTAGAATGTATATAAATCTATCAAATTCATTATGCACGCAGCTACCTGTACATACTATGACTCATTGGCTTGCTCAGTAGGTTGAGATTTTCCTGTGAAAGTTGTGTGCTTCAGGGAGACAGACTTGATATACTGCTTTCTATTGCACTTGCTGTATTATTTAGGCCAAAAAGAAGGAGGAGGCAGAAAAAGACATTGTTTGATTGATGGGAAATGGTTGACAGCTATGGAACTCTCTTTGCAGAACTGCTTTTTTCTTCACAGTCATTAGCTTAAGTGATCCCACCAACAGTGATTACCAATTAAAATGAAAGGATATCAAGGAAACAAACAACAACAACAAATATGGAAATGAGATTTTCTTTTCAGTTTTGTGGGCATAAAATCTATGAAAGTCAGATTATGCTTTAACACAGGAAAGCATGAATGATGGGAGGGGGAAACACACCATGTTGTTGTTGTTTTTTACAATGATGGCAACAGACATCACTAGGAGGTGCAGGGATGTAGTCCACACCCGGTGCCACCCTAAAGGGGCTTGTGGTGACATTACTCCTCAAACATCTGCCTTTTGGCAGAAAGAGGCTGTGATATTCACCTGCATCATTTTGAAACGCTGAAGAGGTGGTGTGAGTGGAGCAAGGCTCAGTAGGAGGAGAAAGGAGAGGCCCCGGTTTGGTTTGGTTTGTTTGTTTTTAAATCAAAATCAGTATTTTAAATTTAAAAAGTTTTTTTTTAAAGTTTTAACATTTTTTATTCTTTTAAAATTTTCTTTAAAAACATCCAATCTTACCAAACTCTCACTTTAACCACATTAAACGTGTAAATAGATTTAGATTGTGCATATGATGTTGTTGAGTCTCCTTCCTTAGAGGTCTTTAAGCAGAGGCTGAGTAGCCATTTTTCAGTGGGGGTGCTTTGATTGAGAATTCCTGCATGGCAGGGGGTTGGACTGGATGGCCCTTGTGGTCTCTTCCAACTCTATGATTCTATAATTTTAATTCTGCTAGTTATTTATGTCACAGTTATTGCTATTATATTTAGTGACTTATTGCTATTATATTTAGTGACATATAGAAATCTGCAGCTTTCCCCTCACAAATCAAATTATGTAGGTTTGTGGTTTAAATATGGTAGTGATTATGAATTATGGAGAGGTGGCATGATCCTATTAATAAATGGACATTCTTTCAATACACTAGTTCATGTTTACCTGAAAAGCTATACATGAACTGTGGCACTTTAGGCAGCAGTGCCAATCTATAAACTTATCAGGAGACAGAGCCTCTTTTGGATTTTCAAAACTGGTGTATATTGTAAATGTATTTTGCAAAAGGGACAGAGCTTCTTTTGAATCTTCAAATACTGGTGTATATTACTTACCTTGCCTTCTATATTACTTCCTCAATTAGAATAATAATATGCAGATCTGCAAAACCTGATTCTGTTTCTCCTCTAATCAGCCAGTGGGTTCCCTTTCAGGAGTGGTGTGCCCCAAGTGGCAGACTGGGGTGATGGGGGTCATGGAAGACTTTGCCCCTTATCCACTATCTCCAGGGTCACCCTCTACTGGCAAATACTGGCCTACTGTGTGTATTATTACCAACCTCTTTTGGTGGAAAGTGTGCAAAGCACAAGGGGCCCTTTGTCAGATGGAGTCAGTGTGGACCAAGTGATCTTGGCGATCAACAACACTACAGCATCTTTACTGCCATAGTAGCAAGTGTTTAAAGTTCACTAAGGCTGCATCCACACCACAGAAATAATCCAGTTTGACACCATTTTAACTGCCCTAGCTCAATGCTATGGAAGTTGAGAGGTGATGCAGAGGGTACAGACTTCTCCTTTGGAGAGGTTTTGTGAGACATTGAGTCTCACTAAACTTTTGTGATACATTGTAGTTTTGTGAGACATCGAGTCTTCTCCGTCAGAGTGTGCTGGTTCCACCACAAACTACAATTCCCAAAATTCCATAGCACTGAGCCATGGCAGTTAAAGTGGTGTCAAACTGGATTATTTCTGGAGTGTGGGTGCAGCCTAAGAGATCTTTTAACTTGAAACACCTTTTGTCCCTCCAGCAGTGGCACAGAGCTCTCCGGGGCCACATTCCTCAGGGCTTCCACTGCTGATGTGGCAGCAAAAGCCAAAACTAAGAAGGCAAGGGTGGGAGAGTGAAGAGAGAGGGAAAAGAGGAAGGGGACCCAACACCTGCCCTGTAGTATCTTGCACAGTCCCTGACCCCAGTGTGTGAAATGTACAGCTTACAAAGTATCCCATTCCCCAAGAAGTGTCACATGCAATAGCAACCTGGATCTAGCCAGCTATATGAGCAGTTTTGCAGGAGGTGATGATATGGGAGAGCTGACAGTGACTAGTAGGACAGGGGAGTTATATTCAAGCCCTTCAGGGGGTTAACAAGTAGCACCACAATATTTTCTGGGATCAAACTTAGAATGGAATAGCCAAGATACTAAAAGGCATTTCTTTTATTTTCCTCCTGAAACTTGTTATTTGCAGATTGTCTGCTTCCTGTACTTACCATTAGAAGTGCCCTGATTCACTTTGCTGTCTACCTTTCTGAGCTCTCGAAACATATTTTTTTTCTGAGAAATATGCTTCTTTGTAAGGTAAATGATAGGGCATCAGCACAATCCCAAATAAGTGGCGCTCCATTTATTTCCCAGCCCACAAGACTCGGAGGTAACTGCGGAAAGGCTTTTGTTGCATTCTATAATTTTCAGTATAATCACACACTTCAATGCAAAGCTGGGGAGGAAAAAAGCCCAGCTCTCTAATGGCAAAATACATTTTCTTGCTTGCTGCCTGAGGGTTTATAGATGTTACAGGTTAGAATGTTCCTACTTTAGATTCTGAATCCATGGTTTGCAGTCCCAGATGATCAGAGAACAAAACCTTTGGGCCATTGTCTTTACTGCTGCTTACTTTGATGTAGTAATTCCCAGGCACTCCTTAAACTTTGCTTTTCTTCCCAAGGTAATATATTTAGAATGTGCTACAACCAGGATTCTTTATTCTCATTAAATCACATAATCATACTGTACACATGCTCCTTAAATCAGTCTTTGAATAGGGAAATGTATCAAGGCTCAAGAGAAGCAATTATGTGGTCCTCGTGTTCGGAGTTTATTCTGAGAATTCTTATTAAGCAGAATGAAAGAGAAGAAAATTGGTGGTGGTGTAAGGAGAGATGCAGAGAGGTCTTTAATAAAGAAAGCGTCCAAAAATGAACCTTGTCTGCAGTTTTTAGAATTCTATATGACTGGGTTTTATTACTTCAGTGGAATTACTGCATTAACAACCATGCATGGTATTGAAAAGATAACTTGATGACACATAATAATAACCACTCAGAATTCTGTACATGTATATGTTAACCTAAGATCCCTTCTCCTTTTGCCCCCCTTTCTGATATTAAGTTAATATAAAAGGACTATCTTAAGCACATAGGCATGAATGTGCACCCAGTGTGAGGAAACAGTCGTACCATATAAGGAGATCTGGGAACATATTTGGGGATCTGGAAGGCTCAGCATAGAGAGGTGCAAGAGCACGTAGCCAAGGAGAGATTGCTCAGGACTGGAATCTGCATAACCCCTTCCTGTATGGATGCATTTTTGGGTGATAAATCTCATCTTACAAATAAACAGAAATCCAAGAGTATCTCCCCCTGGGAATGACATTCCTTTGTATTGATTGTTCAACCATTCTCAACTTCTCTTCTCTCCTGGAAAATCCACTCTGGTCCTAAATTCTGCCCCAGGATATAAATATGCCTGGCATGCCCAGTTTAGTCTTAGAATCATAGAATCATAGAACCGTAGAGTTGGAAGAGACCACAAGGGCCATCCAGTCCAACCCCCTGCCATGCCGGAAATCCCAATCAAAGCATACCCGACAGAGGGCCATCCAGCCTCTGCTTAGAGACCTCCAAAGAAGGAGGCTCCACAACAGTCTGAGGGAGTGTGTTCCACTGTCGAACAGCCCTTACTGTAAGGAAGTTCCTCCTGATGTTGAGGTGGAATCTCTTTTCCTGCAGCTTGCATCAATTGCTCCGGGTCCTGTTCCCTGGAGCTACAGAAAACAAGTTTGCTTCCTCCTCAATATGCCATCCCTTCAAATAGTTAAACAGGGCTATCATATCACCCCTTAACCTTCTTTTTTCCAGGCTAAACATCCCCAGCTTCCTGAGTCGTTCCTCATAGGGCATGGTTTCCAGACCCTTCACCATTTTAGTCACACTCCTTTGGACACATTCCAGTTTCTCAATGTCCTTTTTGAATTGTGGTGCCCAGAACTGGACACAATATTCCAAGTGGAGCCTGACCAAAGCAGAATATAGTGGCACTATTACTTCTCTTGATCTAGACACTATACTTTTATTGATGCAGCCTAAAATTGCATTGGCCTTTTTAGCTGCTGCATCACATTGTTGACTCATGTTCAACTTGTGGTCTACTTGGACTCCTAGATCCCTTTCACACGTAGTTTCATTCAGCCAGGTGTCCCCCTTCGTATATCTGTGCATTTCATTTTTCCGCCCTAAGTGCAGTACTTTACATTTCTCCGTGTTTAATTTCATTTTTTTTTTTTTTGTCCCAGCTTTCTAGTCTGTTTAGGTCATTTTGAATTTTGATCCTGTTCGCTGGAGTATTAGCTATTCCTCCTAATTTGGTGTCATCTGCAAATTTGATAAGTATGCTCCCAGTTCTGTCATCCAAGTCATTGATAAAGATGGGAATAGCACTGGGCCCAGGACAGAACCCTGTGGGACCCCACTGGTCACTTCTCTCCAGGATGAAAAGGAGCCATTGTTGAGCACCCTTTGGGTTTGGCCAGTCAACCAATTACAAATCCATGTAACAGTTACCTTGTCCAGCCCACATTTCACAAGCTTGCTCTTGTCTGCAAGAATGTCATGGGGAACTTTGTCAAAGGCCTTACTGAAATCAAGATATACTATATCCACAGCATTCCCTTCATCTACCAAGCTGGTAATTTTATCAAAGAAAGAGATAAGATTTGTGGCATGACTTGTTTCTCTGAAACCCATGTTGACTTTTTGTGATTATGGCATTGCCTTCTAGATATTCACAGACTCTCTGTTTAATCATCTGCTCTAGAATCTTTCCTGGTATAGATGTCAGACTAACTGGATGATAATTGTTGGGATCCTTTCCCCCCCCCCTTTTTTTTTTTTTTTGAAGATGCTTGATTTCAAACAAACTCTTCTGTCTACATCTCACTTGATTCCTCAGTTTGCTGGCCATGCAATTCCCTGGCAGCTTTCTGAGCCACTTCACTTCCCCGTGTCCCTGCAGCTGGAGTTCTGCTTCGGGAATCAGTATAGTGTTGCCCTCTATACCGCCTTAATTCACTGTCCGCTACCACCTTCTATATCATTAGTTCTTGGATGTGTGCATGACAGAGGATCTTTGCATGGATGCTGACTTCCATTTAATAAATAAAATTGATTTGGACCTCACACTCTGAAGTTCTATTTTCAGAACTAGTACTCACAGCCTGAGCCCTCTCATTGCTTTGAATTTAGCTAATAAAATTTGCCATTAAACATTAATTGTGGGTGCCCTCCTGGGACCCTTGTATTTGGGTAGCACATAGCTGGTAACTGCTTTAAGGAGTTTCGGTATCATAGCTGCCTGTACTCCAGTCCCACTTCGACCTTATTGGTACACAGAATCATAGAATCATAGAGTTGGAAGAGACCGCAAGAGATGCATTGAGCAAACGCTCCACCACCAACACTCCATCCACCCCCATTGCCACCGAAGGAATCTTATTATCATTAACACAGATGTAATTGTACAGTCAGTTTAGCAATATGATTTTCTGTTAGCTTTCTAGTCGCATATAGAAGGGTATGTGTTCTTCACACACACATTAGTAGCAAAGCAGTACACAAAATGAATATGCACGCATTCTGAATGGGAATGCACATGGCCTTACATCAAGACTAGCGAAAGGGGGAAAGGAAGTGAGTAGAGTAGTTTCCTTTTAAATTAGGCAAAAGGGAAGAACTCTGGGACAAAACAATATGACAAATTCTACATGATGCATTTGGTATTCTTATGCATATATAAAAACAAAAACAAAACAAAACTTTAGAGAAGCTGTCCAAGGTAGTGAAATTATTTGAGGTTGATGTGGATTGGCTGCTTCAGCACAGTATAAAATCCAGACATGCATAAACCATGATTACACACACACACACACACACACACACACACATATATGCGCGTGCATGAAATGGAGAAAGCTGTCAGGAAGAAAATCAACTCATTTGAAATGTGGTTCAGGAGATGAGTTCTGTGATTAACAGGGACTACCAAAAAGACAAATGATTGGATCTGGCAGCAAAATAAGCCTCCATTCTTCCTAGAAGCCAAAATGACTAAGCCGAAGCTGTTGTACTTTGGATGTGAGAGGATGGGAACCATTGGAAAAGATGATAATGCTTGGTAAATTGGAAGGCAGCAGGAAAAGAAAGAGACGGAAATACAGGTCGATTGGTTCAATCAAGGAAACCTGGTCCTGGATATGCAAGACCTGAGCAGGTCAGTTGATGACCAGGGCACTTGGAAAGCTCCCATTTATAAGATCACCAAAAGGTAAACAGTTTAAAAACCTGAAAAGAAAGTGACTCACCACTTTCTGAGGGAGTGTGTTCCACTGTCGAACAGCTCTTACTGTCAGGAAGTACCTCCTAATGTTGAGCGGGAATCTCTTTTCCTGTAGCTTGAATCCATTGATCCATGTCCTAGTCTCTTGAGCAGCAGAAAACAAGATTACTACATCTTCAATTTAACATCTCCTTAAATATATAAACATGGCTATCATGTCACACTTTAACCTTCTTCAGGCATTCATAAACCGCCCCCCCCCCCCCCCCCCATATTCTGAAATTCAGATAAATTAGTGAATGAAAAATGCAGGGGGCTATTCTAAGCCTGGAACACTTTTGTTTCTAAAGGGACATAGAGTCCAGGAAGCTTCCTTCTGTCCTCCTTCAAAAGCCTCCTTCCAAACATCCTTTTCTTTCTACCTAATTGTGATCATTCATAAGGGGGGCCTTCTCCCTCTGTCCCTTCCAGTCATTGCCAAACTGATTATTTTGAAGCGCATTATTTGCAGCTCCAGAGAATAGGACCCAGAGCAATGGGTTCAAACAACAGGAAAAGAGATTCCACCTAAAACATTAGGAAGAACTTCCTGAGAGTAAGAACTGTTTCACAGTGCAATATACTGCTGCCTCAGACAGTTGCCTTCTTTGGAGGTTTTCAAACAGTAGCTGGATGGCCATCTCTTGGGAGTGCTTAGTTTGTGTCATCCTGCATGGCATGAGGTTGGGCTGGATGACCCTTGTGGTCTCTTCCAATTCTTTGATTCTATGATTCATCATTGACTACTCAACAACTTGTTCTACCATTATCTTTTGTCTTCCCGAGTAGTCAATGATGAATCATAGAATCAAAGAGTTGGAAGAGACCACAAGAGTCATCCAGCCCAACCCCATGCCATGCAGGATGACACAAACTAAGCACTCCCAAGAGATGGCCATCCAACTTGTCTACGATTATCTTTTGTCTTCCTTTCAAATGACTGCTTGGCTTGCACAGCATTACCAATCTGAACCTTGCACTGAGCAAAGACATAGAAAGGAATTTGAGCATTTTAGTGGTGGATCCAGACCTCCGAGGTTTGAAGCCCCACAAATTTTTGATTAGTCAAGACTCATCTTCTACCTATCCTGCCTGGACTCTCCTGTTACCATTCAGTTTAGCTGCATTTTCCACAGCTGTTGGAGGGGAAGCTGGTTTTCCCAGCAACAGTATATTATCATGTGCTTTTGCACTGTAATCCAAAGTGCTTTAGGGTGGCTTGCTGTTGCACGGGAAAGATTTAATTAACTTTACCGAAGAGTTGCTCCTGGAAGAAATGAAAACTGTTAGCAATCTGTCTATCTCTACCTTTCTCTCAGGGATGTCGTGTAAATGAGGGATTGTTCTACGTGTGTGTGTGTGTATATATATATATATATGAATGAGCCAGTGTAGCACAGTGGTTTGAATGTCGGATTAGGACTCTGGAGATCAGGGTTTGATTCCCCACTCAGCCATAAAACCCACTGGGTGACCTTGGCCAAGTCTCATGCTCTCAGTCTCAGGAGAAAGCAATTGGCAAGCTTCCTCTGAACAAATCCTGCCAAGAAAACCCCATGATAGTCCACCTTAGGGTTTCCATAAGTTGGAAATGTCTTGAACACACACAACAACAACACACAGCAAACCTCAAATATAACAATTAAACCAGGGTTCCATGGTGTACAGAAAAGATAGTGAATTAGTGACAGAGAATTCAGCCACATTTGTGGACAGAGTTTGCAGATTTAGGGCCCAAATAGACAGGCCAAAATAAAGCTGCTTCAGGTCACTTTGGAGATTTGCTGTTTAAATGCTGCATGTGTCCTAAGAGGCTGGAAACCGCGCCAAAGCAGTCCTAAGGTCAAGAGTGCAGCTTTGGCACGTCTTCTGGCCTCTTAAGATGCGTGTGTCATTTAAACAGCACACCTCCAAAGTGAACCGAAGCAGCTTTATTTTGGCTTGTCTGTTCGGGCCCTTACTTTTTCAGACTGCTAGAGCTCTAATATCTTCAGGGGAAGGCTATATCTCAGTCCCACCACCATCCCAGGCTAGCATGGTGAGGGCATAATCTGTTCCTAACATCTGAAACTCCATTCCATGAGAGGCTATGCTGGCCTCTTCCCTGCTTTCTTTTTACTGGTAGCAAAGATGTTTTTGGTCATGCAGGCTTTTAATGTATAATAATTGTCAGGGAGGTTTTAATATAACATATCCAGGGGTAGCCATGTTGGCCATATAGCAAAGTACTACATCATCCAAAATCCACAAAACAGTGATACCTTTATTGGGCCACCAAAATGCACGTTATCCATGTTGCCAGCTTTTAAAGCTCCAGTGGCTTCTTCATTAGGCAAAGGTGTTAAAAATCATACAGGAAGGACCCTCTTCCTTCTGGCCATGTGGGCACTAATGGAATTTAACATTTATTTCCTGTACTGAATCTCCCAGTATCCACATATAGGATGTACTGTTGGATTACATGGAACAACTGTGAGACCTAATAGGTCTTGGAGTTGCTGAGATGGTTTCTAAATACATGCCCCAGGTTTCTCTGAAACACATCTGGGGAATAAGAAATAAGATGATGTGTAGCAGCACAACATGCATATATATTCAGAAGCAAGTATCATTGAAAACAATGATGCTTACTTCCACATAAGTAGGCATAAGACTGCTGCCTTAGAGAAAGTGATTAATTTGAGAATGCTCTACATCTGTTGCTTTGGGCAATTACCTGATTGCAGTCAATTCAGATTCCCTAGCCAATATGTACTTGTGTGAACACAGGATATTCCAGGGTAAGCATCTTGTTCCAATGAGAAAAGTAATTCAGGGTTGCATTTATGTAGCTAAGCCTAACTGTTGAATTTTACAGACAAAAGGTCCAAGAGGAAGCAATTTGGCACCTTGCTTTATGCAGCTTGCCATGAGGATGTTCCAAAGCATTTAAGTACTAGTATTTATTTGAATTGCCTTTGACTCAGCATTCTCTTGGATCGCATGTGAGGTCATGAGGATAATAGACCCACAGCTGGTACTTGCCGAGTTCTCTTTCCTTTTCGTTTAATCCCATTTCTAAATTCATGGGAAACAAAGATCTGCTGATAGAATGGCTCTTTGCTTTTCTCTTTGCACTGGGCTCAGGACTGCTTTCCTTTCATCAGGGTCATAGAATGCTACTGTAACCCACAGAGATCACAACAAATAGCTTTGAAAACAATTTGTCAAAAATTGCAGCTAGGAGAAAGCTGGTGTTCTCAACCAGCTGCTGCTATACAATGGTCTGTATGAGGAAGAGACAAAAAAGAATATGGGAAAGGTGCTGGGGCCTGGAGGAAGCAGCACCACTCAGCTCAATCTGATCTCATGACCACCGTTACCCAAACTGCAGGGATCCAAAGAGGGCACCCACTCATTGAATTCAATGGAGAAGTTAATTTAGCTTAATAGGAAGCAGTGAGAGGGTTCAGGTAACTCTCGCTGAGACTTTTAGTCTATGTATATCGGTTCCAATCCCCAGAACTCTAGGGGCAGGTTCCAAATTACTTGGTTTAGTTGCAACAACAAGGGGAAATCAACTTTGACTCATAGACATTCAGTCACATACACATACAAGAGCTAACAATTTATTTATTCATTCATTATTTACGGTATTTATACCCAGCTCTTCAGCCCTAGAGGCTCTCAGACCGGCTTACAATTATTATGATTTTTAATTAGATGGTTCCTTGCCCTCAGGCTTACAATCTAAAGGACATGACACAAAAGAGTGTATGGCAATATGTTTCCCATTCCCGAAATGACTCTCCAATTGAGAGAAGGCTGTAGAGTGGATCGTGTCGAGACTGTGTCAACTTGGACATGAGTTGGCTAGCAAGGAAGTGTCTAGCTGAAATCTGACAGGATGCCTGCCTGGTTTCAACTGAGACTGATTTAAAATGGCCCAAACAGCCATAAGGTAAATTGGGTCTTTGGGGCAGTTTCTCAGGAATTGTGAGTGGATTTTTTCCAGGACTGGACAATAAATACAAGCATCCTAAACAAAGAGGTGTCATTTCCAATGGCAGCGTTCTTTGATTTCAGACTTTTCTGAGAGATATTTGGTGCCTTCCAACCATAAAACTCAGACGTGAAGGGACTATGCTGGTACTAACCTCAACAGGTCTATTATGTCCATGCACACTAGCACTGTCAAGCCAGGTCTACCAGATCCCCATTTTTTGGAACACTGCCTCCTAGCATTGAGGTTCTCTTCTGTGGCTACATGACCAAACATCCATTTTTAATAATGAGTTGATATCAAAGCTCAGCTAGCAGTGATGGAAGACTGGTGTGTGTAGTAATACCACATGCCTAGAAATGTTGCATTTCAGAATAGACATTTGCACAGGCATTTCCTCTAGCTAATTGTGAGGGAACCTCTCTCCGGTTTTCCATTCAGTATTGTGTACACAGGTTACCAATGTGCCCATTGAATCTTGAATATCCTTAACAGGAGCAAACAAGGGGTGGTTTGGTTTCAGCTCATTAAGCTGTGCAGCTATATCTTGTAGTATGGTAAATATCTGGTCTGTATCCACATCAGCTACACTCTTTGGATTCTTTATAGGGGGTGGTGATGTAGAAGGAGTTAGTGGTGACATTTTCCTTTTCACATTTCCCATTATATCCAAGTATCAAGCACACCTGAAATCTGACTGAGCAAAAACTTTGGAACTGAAACTAAGCTCCCAGATAAAGTAAAAGATGTTAAAACACTTGTGATGTTGTGCAGCGCATGAGGCAACACGTCAACGTTTGGCACCAGATTTTCCACCTTCATGACTGTAGTCAGCAGCTTCTGAGCTGGAGAAACACCTCTCCCTTTTTCAATGAGCAAAGAGACACTGTAGACTTCTCTCAGATGAGGCTTTTATTCTTAGAAGAAGTCCCACTGTGTACAACAATATATACATGGACACCATCCACCATCCGCACTAGTAACAACCCTCTCTGAGGTCAAATGCTTGTCACTACTCTAGCAAAGGCTCTGTCTGTGAGGCCACAAAGGATCCAGTACTTTACAGCAGTTGTTGGCTATCTTTTTGGTGTCTCTTCCTATTTAAATGCCTAATCATTAAGGCCCACAGTAACCCTTTTATTCCTGGTTACTGTTAAAACCCACATTGTACATTTTCCTTGTGACTCTATATCCCAACAAAAGAGGTTAAAAAAAATCAATTATGGTGACAATCCCTAGTTTTGTTGCGTAAAAAAAAGCCCCATTAATTCGATACAGCTGCATTCTCCAAAAAGACAGAGACTTTAAAACAGAAACCAAGCTGAAAGCAGCTTAGAGTCAAAATAAAACTGAGTTCAGTCCAGATAGTAAATGTCTAATTAAGGTTTAATTAAAGGGATAATCTTAGAGAAGTCTGTTATTTAAAAGTTCCTCCAATTATGTCCAAAGTTAATACAAAGTACTTCCTGAGCCTAACTCCGATCAAATGAAAGCTGAAATTGGTCTCTTAAACAAAGAAGGAAGAAAAAAAAAATTAAAATAGAGCAAAGCAAAGAGAAACACTGAAAGAGACACAACAAAACAAACTAAAAGACAGTCCATAGCAAATACCTAATTAGGATGGTAATTTCTGAGGACTTTGTTGCTTAAAAGCTGACAATAGAGGAGAGATGAAATAGAGCAACTAATCATGCTGCCATTCCAACCACAAGGCACTACCCCTATATTAATGACAGCCCTCCCTCTAAATTTCAAACCCTGAACTGAAAGCACAGAATGGTCTTATGGAAATACTATGACATTTCATAAACCTAACCCTAATTCTAGCCCTTACCCAATCCTAACTCTAATGCTATCCCTAAAGTTACCCTCAGCCCCTAGCATTAGGTCGAGATGCTGACCCTGAGCCTAATTAAATACCCAACTCTCATTCCTGATTTTTCACAAATCTAACCGAAACCTTAACCCTAACTGTAATCTGTTACCTGTAATGAAAAAAAGAACCATAGCTCATGTGTAAACCCAACTCTGCATTCTGCTCTTAAACTTTATTTGAATTTCATCTATAACCTGATCATAATTAGTCTTTTA
Source organism: Sceloporus occidentalis (assembly GCA_023333645.1). NCBI lineage: Eukaryota > Metazoa > Chordata > Lepidosauria > Squamata > Phrynosomatidae > Sceloporus > Sceloporus occidentalis. Next base: position 223,277,360 of record JALMGF010000001.1, read on the forward strand.
AACCCAACCCTAACATGTGTGGAACTAATATGTGGAATGCTCCATATACCATCCTAAACCTAAATCTACACAGCCTAAACCTCACCTAAATCTGAGGCGCGTTACAGACCGCCCAAAATGGGCGGTCTGCCACCGCTGTCATTTGCAGCGCGGAGGAGCCCCAGCGTCCAAACCGCGTGGCTCCTCCACGCTGCAAATAAGAAGCGCCAAAATGGCGCTTCTCTTTGTGGTGCAATTATGATGTCGCGAGGCGCCAATGGTGCACTCACGGCGTCATATGTGCTGTGTGACATGCGGACACAATGGGTCCACTACGTCAAGATGGTGGCGCTCGTGTGGAACAGGCGCCACCATTTTGTATGGACTCGGTCTGTATTAGGGTTAGGGGCGTCCGGAAGGGACACCCCTTCTCAACCCTAATATGCACTGAGTCAACCCTACTACACCACTTTGGCGCGTCTGTAATGCACCTGAGTTTCTGTTCTGATCCTTAAATCAAATAGTACCTGAAGAAAGAAAGAAAGAAGTTGATAGCATAAGCTATCATAGATTTAAACTTATGCTACCAATTTCTTTTTTTCCTCTCAGTTAGTCTCGAAGATGCAGTAAGATCACTTTGCATACTGATGAAGATTAATATGGCTATGTCTTTGAGTAGCTACACACCAATCATTTGAACTCTAATAACCCTAATACTTATGCTAAATTAATGAGAACCATTTAGATTGGTACTCTGATCTCACATCACACAATAATCTTATGGAAATACTAGCATTTTCCCTACATCCTGACCCTGAGCCTAAGTAAATCCTTAATTGTCTCCTTAGAGACATTTTTGGTTTCAGAATGCAGGTCAATGAGGGAGGACTGGGTGATCTGAACTCCCACATCTTGATTGGATTTGAGATTTGGATCAAAATGGATTCACTCAGATCTGATTCTCTGAAATGGATTGCAAGCTGAATTGGGAGAGATATGCACACCTCTACAGGAAATGCTTTAGTATTTAATGATGTTTTTAATGCAAAGTGCACAATGAAATACGAAAACTTTGTTTAATTGCACCACTTTGACAGGCTGTGCTTTAAACAAAAGTCGTGTTGACAAGTGGCAAGTGTGCAAGATTGGTACAGGGCAAGCCTCTCTTACACACATTTTTTAAAAGCAACATTGCCTTTTGCCTCTATCTGAAATCCATTATTGCTCAGAACTGCACCAGTGTTCTGGCTCTGGCATCTGTAACTGAGAATGTCTTCTAAACAGCTGTTTCATCCCTTATTTACTGATGAGTTTTAAAGAAGTGATAAAAGAGAGTAGTCTCCATCTGTGACGGTAAAATGGATAATATGCCTTCCTGGTAATGAATCCAACACTTGTGTGGGCCTCACAAACCTCCCACTTTCTCCAAATGTTATATTATCACCAGATTCCCTGATGGTTTCCCAAACTGAGCAGCAGATTGTAAATGAAATGAATACTGGTGACACCTGCTTTTGAAGATCTTTAAGCTTTTAAAAACCATCTCTTGGTATTCAGTTCTTAACCACATGAGGAAAGGTCCACATTGATCAGGGTCAGATTATGCACATTAAGCATGTTGTGTGCAGCTTTGCATCTCTTCATTTCTTACATTAAAGTAAATGTGCAGGGACCCAGTGTGGATGGGGACGTGTGTGCATGTCATCTCATCTGTTTTATGGGGTTTTATTTAGAAAAAAAAATCCCTGTGCACACTTTAAAAAGCAGGGTGGCTCCATGTGCATTAGCCCAAATCTGTATCTTTACTCCACACCAGCTATCATGTGGTGGGCAGACCACCCCAACCTCCAGTGTGTCAGGGACTGCTACCATTTGTTGTTAACTGCCTTCAAGCTGATCTTGACTCACTGAGACCCTGTGGATGAGACATCTCCAAGCCTCTCTGTCTTCCACAGATCTGCTCACGTCCTGCAGATTCATACCCTTGACCTCCCTAACTGAGTCCATCTACCTAGCGTGCAGTCTTCCTCTATTTCTACTATCCTCTACCTTCTCAAGCATTATTATCTTTTCAAGTGAGTCACGCCTTCTCGTGATGTGGCCAAAGTTCGACAGCCTCAGTTTCATCGGCTTGGCTTCCAGGGAGAGTTCAGGCTTGATCTGTTCAAGGACCCATTTGTTTGTCTTTTTGACTGTCCACAGAATCCTCACCACTCTTCTCCAGCACCACATCTCCAATGAATTCACTTTCTTCCTATCCACTTTCTTTACTGTCGAGCTCTCACATCTGTACATGGAAATGGGCAACACTATGCCTTGTACCGTTCTGTATTTCAATTGTATCTCAGTTGTATTTATGTGATATTTTTATATTCTCATAGTACCTTGGACACCTGCTATGGATTAGCAGCCAATAGCTTGCTAATGGGTATGTGTTTGTGCTGGGTGTGTGTGTGTGTGTGTGTGTTGGTTGCTATTTTTGCTTTATTTAAAAATATTCAGGAATAGTACAAGTGGAGGCAAACAGGATGCATTCCTAATCAGACCGTAGACTTAATGTCATATATCAGATCCCTAGGGAGAAGCAGTGCATGCAGTAGGCATTTCTAGAACTCACCAGTTTCTCACCATGTTTCCAGACTGTCATCCCTCATCTTTCTCTCTCACCTGTTACCTTCCACTCCTATCTTAAGTCCTGGCAAGCTCTGGTGGTCTTCCATTCAAAACATTCAAAAGAGATTTCTCCCAGATATGTGCCTAAATTTCATGAACTGTTGAACTCAGCATCATCTCCTTGAACATTTCAGAGCTGAAAACCAGGACATATGTGGCCAAGCATCATCGTTGTGTTGTCAGGATGGTAAAAGTTATGAATGAAGAAGAACATACAAGGTAGAAGGGGCTGAAGCAGTTTGATTTTGCCTGAGTCTACTGGAAAGATTCTGTCCCCTCCTCTCCCCTTTCCCCTTTGGACTCACTTTGTAGCAACTGATGTAAGCTGAGAATAAAAGGGAAAATGAGAGGAGGAGAGAGAAACTGGGATATTTTTAAAACAGCTGAAAAAGTGGGATGACAGTGGATAAATCACGCCTATCCCTGCCAATGTGGGTCATTTGGAGGGCATATAGTATTCCTTGCTTTGGCTATTGTTGGCCTGGGCTGCTGGGAACTGCAGTTGAACAATATCTGTAGGACTTCATGGTTCTACTCTGGTCTAAATTTGATTGTCAGTCCCATGTAGAATAGGCTCCTTAAATCAATAGAAATATGGGAAGTCAGCACTTCTCTAAGTCCCACTGATTCAATGTATCTATTCTACTTGGGATTTAGCATTGGATTAATGAGTTGTCATGCAACATCATCAAGTCACCCTGGATATGGACAAGCAACTTCCTTAACAAATGAACTGACTGGCACACAATACCCAGTTCTCTGTCAGGGCCATGGGTACGAAGGGGATATGGGCTGCTATATCCAAATAAAGAACTGGAAGGCCTTTTCTCCAATCCAGAGACCTTGAGGTTAGCTGCTGGAGTTGCAGCATGTTGGAGCTATGAGATGAATTCAAAACTACGACAGACAGAAGAGCAGGAAATGGAGGAAGACAGGGCTCATAGTATGTCCTTCTCTGAGATTTCATATTGATTTTGCATGGCCTTTCCCACTTGCATGCCTAAAGAGGGATCTGTACGAGTATCTTGACTGCCCATATAACATTTTGAGTGCCTATAGTCTATATCTATATTGTACATAGTCTATATCTCTATTGTATCTTGAGTGACTATAGTCCGCAGGCATGGTTATTACTGCAATTCTGATAACATAAATATACAAGCATCTTGTGAGAGAAATTCTGTGCACAAGACATATTGCACACAGTGCTAGATAGAGCATGGTAATTTGGTTAATAATGTGATTTTTAATATAAAAAATAGGGGGGAGTTTAGGGGGAGGGAATTTGGTGATATTTCTTATCTGTAGTTGTGGATCTCCAGCTTGTTCTACTAGAGCTCTTAATAGTCATGACAGGGTACAAAAATGGAGGTAGGGAGTTATGCCTTCCCAAATAAGGATGGTGGGATAGGACTGTGCAGCCTTCACTTGAGTTTCAGTACCATATGATTGGTCACCATAGGCCATCAGTGATGGGGAAGAAAGAAAGAACATAAGTACTACAAGTACAATACATAACTATATATATTGATTTTAATAGTCTGTAACCCCGCTTCGATCCACTGGGAGAGGCAGGGAAACACAAATAAAATTTATTATTATTATTATTATTATTATTATTATTATTATTATTTACTCTTGTTGCAAGACACAAGCCTCTATGAAGCTACATGAGGACCATGTTGCTAAGATTTGATATCATGACTATACACACTGAGTGGATGACTTCTGAACACATGCCAGACCTGTACATGAACTCCCAGTGAGGGTGGACAGCGCCACTGAAATGTATGTTGCCTGAACTCAGTATAATGGCTGCTCCACAAGTGAGAGAAGTTTCTATCCTGGCAGCAGGCAAGATGCAGCAGCCATGTAACATGAGCAAGAGACAAGCTCTGGGTCTGGAAAAATAGCTTTAGCTCCAGAATGAGAGACATTTCCCAGTAGACTCAGGCAACAGCAAACTGCTGCAGCAAAGATATAAGGAGAACAAGAAGAGGTGGCATGCTAGGCCAGACTAGAGGAATCCCTGGCCAGTGTGAGTGTGACAGAGTGCTTTATATGCTGTATTCAGATTCATAGGTGGGATATTGGTAAAAAAGACAATGGAGGTTTTATGGAGATCATCACACATTTCTTAAATAGTGAGATAGAAGCGGGATTGACACTGTAACCGATGGACCTTATCGCACCACATCATGGCCAGGCAGTAGATATCCTGTAGTCAATCCATGCCTCTGCTTTTAATGGACAGGGAAATCCCGTGAATAACTGTCAATCCTTCAGTTAGTCCATTATTGAACTATTTGCTATAAGTTATTTGGGGTAATTCAGAAGGAGGGGGTTTAAACAGATTTCACTGCACCCCTCCCCATTCCTAATGAAAGCAGGACTTCTTACTCCTGAGGAGGCAATCCCTCTTGGGCAGAAGAAAGGAGATTTAAAGGGGTTTCACTCCACCACCACCCCATTCCCAATGAAAGCAAGACTTCTTAGTGCTGAAAAGGCAACCATTTCATCTGAGGGAGGAAAATGAGATTTAAAGGTGTTTCACTGAACACACACCACTGCCAATGAAGGCAAGACTTTAGTAAGTCTTAGCATGTTATCAGACAGGGGGGAAAGCCAGGAGTAAATGAATTGTTTGATGCTGAAGCATTCCTGGATCTTCATGGAATAAGTCCTGGATATGTATGACGGCATCTGAAAATTCTCAGCATGATCTCACGATTATGCCAGGAGTATGCCTGTTACTCCTGGCTTTCCCTCCGTCTGGTAATCTCCTTAATATCAGATAGCTGATGAGTAAACTTAATGATAAGATGCATCAGCAAACTGTTAGCAATACACAGTTGCACAATAACGTCAAAAGAATTGTTGCTGTTTCGGGTGGTTAAAAAGCCAGTATCAGGAGGGAAGATATTATGTCTTTTGTCTGTGCTGAAGTTGGAGCAAAGGATCCAGAAGGTGAGGGTGCTTCAGGCTGAAAGATATTTGCCACCTTCAGGCTGAAAGATATTTGCCACCAAGATTTTGGAGAGGGCAGGTTAAGTTGCCAATAGTAGAATGGTCCAAGTATGCTGGTAACACGGCAATCAACAAGGCGTGTGCATGCATCTGGAGTGCTCATGCTTTGCATACTTGCATGAGGATGATTCTTATTAATCCAATCATAACTGAGGGCATATAACTAATGAGCTTTGATTGAATGCCATTACCATCTAGGTATCTTATCACCTAGAGCTTTTTGCTCTTCTTGTCTCCAAGTCTCTTGTTTGAACATCACATAGGTGCTGAGGTAATGTTCAAATTATGTGTGACTATTAGTGTGGATGAATAGAACTGAGCAGTTATGTTCCCTCCAGACCTTAATTAAATGAGATTGTAAAAGCTATCACACATGTGATTAACAGTGTGATGAGAAACACAAGACTCCCTCTAATGCTTGTATAGCCAGGTTTTGCAGTACTACAGCCTTTCCAACAACCTCTGTCTTTTCCTTTTCTTAGACTGTTTTTACTCTGCAGAGTAAAAACACTCTAAGAAAAGGATTTTAAATGATACACAAGATCAGGATTCTAAATGATACACTGGACAGCTGGGTTCAAACTAATAAAATTAATTTTGACTGGTTGATACCTGGCTTGAAAACAGCACACGTGAAAAAGATCTAAGATTCAACACTGATGTGACAGGCAAAAAAGCCAGTATTATTCTAAACTGTATCAATAGAGTATAGTATTCAGATCAAGGGAAGTCATAGTGCCAATGTATTCTGCTTTGGATAGATCTCACCTGGAACACTGTGTTCAGTTCTGGGCACCACAATTCAAAAAGGATGTTGACAAACTGTAGTGTCCCCAGAGGCAGGTGACTAAGGCCTGTTACAGACTGCCAAAATAAAGCTGCTTCGAGTCTCTTTGGAGGTATGCTGTTTAAATGATGCATAGGTCCTACGAGTCTTGAGGTCGTGCCAAAGCCGCACTCCATTCCTAAGCACTGGAGTGCAGCTTTGGTGCAGCTTCCGGATTCTTAGGATGCATGCATCATTTAAACAGCATACCTCCAAAGAGACCCGAAGCAGCTTTATTTTGGCAGTCTGTAACAGGCCTAAGATGATCAGATTTATGGAAAACAAGCCTCATGAGTAATGAAGTAGGGAGCTGGATATGTTTACCATGGAGAAGAGAAGACTGAGAGGTGGTATGATAACCCTCTTTAAAGATATGAAGAGATGTAATGTAGAAGATGGTGCAAGCTAGTTTTATGCTGTCCTATTCGGGTCATGCCATCTCATTATATGTTCAGAGTACTAGTGCCTCAGTGTGTTCACTTTCACATCTAAGAAGAATTGAGTCTGGGTTTCTCTAAGACCCACTCATTTGTCTTTTTAAGAAGTACCTGTTCTTCACAGAATTCTCCTTCAGTGCCACATTTCAAATGCGTTGATTTTCTTTCTGGCAGCTTTCATTCACTGTCCAGCTTTCACAACCATTTATAGAAAGTGCAATTATTTTTACTTTGCTACTTAATGATATGGATTTACACTTGAGGATCTTATCTAGCTCCTTTATAGTTGCCTTTCCTAGTTTTAGTCTCCTTCTGATTTCGTGACTGCAGTCCCCATTTTGGTTAATGAATGAGACAAAGTATAGGAAACCTTTGACTATTTCAATGTCTTTGTTAGCCATGGTAAAGTTATCCAAATCATTATTTTTGTCTTCTTAATATTTAACTGTAACTTTGTTTTTGCACTGTCTTCTGTAAGTTTTATCAGTAGTCAGTCCAAGTCTTTGATATTTTATTCAAGTAAAATGGTGTCATCTACATAGCTAACTCTGATGTGTTTCCTCTCCCTGAGTCTAATCCTGTTTTCTGTATGATATGTTATACATATCAATTAAATAGATAGGGTGGCAAAAAAGCAGCCTTGTCTAGACTTTTTTGCCAATATAAAATAATTCAGTTGCCAATATGAAATGATCCATATTGTGTGCTGACAATGGACTCTTGTCCAGAGTACCATATGAAATTCATGGAGTTGCCATAAACTGACAGGCAACTTGAAGGCATGTACATACGCACACATATGAATCATAGAATCATAGAGTTGGAAGATACCACAAGGGCCATCCAGTCCAACCCCCTGCCATGCAAGAAATCTAAATCAATGCATCCCTGACAGATGTCCATCCAGCCTCTGTTTAAAGACCTCCAAGTAAAGAGACTCCACTACACTCCAAGGGAGTTCCCCTAATGTTGAGGTGGAATCTCTTTTCTTGGAGCTTGCATCCATTGCTCCGGGTCCTAGTCTCTGGAGCAGCAGAAAACAAGCTTGCTCCCTCCTCAATATGAGATCCCTTCAAGTATTTAAACAGGGCTATCATATCACCCCTTAACCTTCTTTTCTCCAGGCTAAACATCCCCAGTTCCCTAAGTCGTTCCTCACAGTGCAGAGTTTCCAGACCCTTCACCATTTTAGTGACCCTCCTTTGGACACGCTCCAGTTTCTCAACATCCTTTTTGAATTGTGGTGCCCAGAACTGAACACAATATTCCAGGTGGGGCCTGACCAGAGCAGAATAAAGTGGAACTATTACATCCCTTGATCTAGACACTATACTTCTATTGATGTAGCCTAAAATAATATTGGCTTTGTTAGCTGCCACATCGCACTGTTGACTCATGTTCAATTTGTGGTCTACTTGGACTCCCAGATCCCTTTCACACATAATTTCATTCAACCAGGTGTCCGCATCCTATATCTGTGCATTTCATTTTTCCGCCCTAAGTGCAGTACCTTACATTTCTCCATGTTAAAATTCATTTTGTTATCCTTGGCCCAGCTTTCCAATCTATCAAGGTCATTTTGAATATTCATCCTGTCATTTGGGGTATTAGCTATTCCTCCTAATTTGGTGTCACCTGCAAATTTGATAATTATGCCCCCAATTCTGTCATCCAAGTCATTGATAACGATGTTGAATAGCACTGGGCCCAGGACAGAGCCCTGTGGGACCCCACTTGTCACTTCTCTCCAGGATGAAAAGGAGCCATTGTTGAGCACCCTTTGGGTTCAGCCAGTCATCCAATTACAAATCCATGTAACAGTTATTTGCCTAGCCCACATTTCACTAGCTTGTTTGCAAGAATGTCATGGGGAACCCTGTCAAAAGCCTTACTGAAATCAAGATATACTATATCCATAGCATTCCCTTCATCTAACAAGCTGGTAATTTTATCAAAGAAAGAGATAAGATTTGTCTGGAATCACTTGTTTCTCTGAAACTCATGCTGACTCTTTGTGATTATGGCATTGCCTTCTAGATGTTCACAGACTCTCTGTTTAATGATCTGCTCTAGAATCTTTCCTGGTATAGATGTCAGACTAACTGGACGATAATTGTTGGGATCCTCTTTTTTTCCCTTTTTGAAGATGGGGACAACATTTGCCCTCCTCCAGTCTGCTGGCACTTCTCCTGTCCTCCAGGAGTTTTCAAAGATCATTGCCAATGGCTCCGATATTCCATTAGCCAGCTATTTTAATACTCTTGGATGTAGTTCATCAGGTCTTGGAGATTTATATTTATTTAGATTAAACAGGTATTCCTATACTGTCTCTTTACTTATTCTGTACTGAAATTTCCCTAATCTGTCCTCTGCTCCATGATCCTCAGGTTGAGCACCCTTTTCCTTTTCTGAGAAGATTGAGGCAAAGAAAGTCTTGAGTAATTCTGTCTTTTCTCTGTCCCCTGTTAGCATTTTGCCATCTTCTCCACGCAGTGACCCTACTGTTTCCTTCTTCTTCCTTTTGCTGCAGACATACCCAAAAAAGCCCTTTTTGTTGTTCTTAACTTCTCTAGCAAGCCTGAGTTCATTCTGCGCTTTAGCTTTTCTGACTTTACCCTTACATGTGCTCGCTATTTGTCTGAATTCCTCTTTGATGATTTCCCCGTTTTCCCATTTCTTATATGTGTTCTGTTTAAAAGTCAGCTCAGTTGAAAGTTCCTTAGTCATCCCTCCTGGTTTCTTGAGACACCTCCCATTTTTCTTCCTTACTGGAACTGATTGAAATTGTGTCTTCAGCATCTTCCTTTCAAGAAATTCCTATCTGTCTTGAACTCCCTTCTTTTTTAGTATTCCTGACCATGGGATTACTCCCAGTATTTTTCTAAGTTTACTAAAAACAGCTTTCCTAAAGTCTAGAATGCGTGTCTGACTATGCCTGGCTTCTCCTTTCCACTGTATAACAAACTCCAGGAGAACATGATCACTCCCACCTAAGGATCTCACCACTTGCACTCCATTAACTAGGTCATCCCTGTTGGTTAGGATCAGATCCAAAATAGCTGAACCCCTTGTTGCCTCTTCCACCTTTTGGACAATGAAATTGTCTTCGAGGCAAGTGAGGAATTTGCTAGACCTTGAGGATTTGGCTGAGTTTGACTTCCAGCAAATATGAGGATAGTTGAAGTCACCCATCACTACTACATTTCTCCTTTCTGAGTGTGTGGTCATCTGTTCTAGAAAGGCATCATCCAATTCCTCAGTCTGACTTGGAGTGTCTATAGTACACTCTCACAATAACATCCCTGTTGTTTCCCTCCCCTTTAATTCACACAGTAACCATAGATCTGAGAAAAGCTTTGTATTGAGCAATTCTTCTAAAGACATTTTGATTTTAAAATAATCTTATATATAATCTAAGATTTATTGTTAATGAAGCTGGGGGACAAATTTCAACAGAATATTGCATTAATTGATCAAAGTTCATATTTCCTTTTTAAAGACTTTCCTAAACTTAGTACATAAATGTTAAGGTTTCTCTGCTTTAACAAGTAATTTTGTGTTTTCTTCCTCATAAGTTTTGTCTTCTTGTTTGTGCTCATGCCCTTTTCAATGACACTCCGATGCTGCTCAGCCACACATTCCAGTCTTCATTTGTGAAATGTTGGAGAGTATGGAATACCATCCAGGGTGCCCAGAGGTCCTCCTTTTCCAGGATACATCTATCTGGGAGGAATTTCCAAATGTCCTCTATTTTGATCATGACCAGGAAGCATCACTTTATATTTATATGAGTGTTTTTAGCTTTTATTTTGCAATGTCTTCTATTTTTCTTGAATGTCCTACATTTTGTGGTGCCTTGTCTTCTTTTGTGGTTAGGATGTCCGGTCATCCAGCAGACACACATGAAGTGATGCACACTGTCCCTTCAGTTTTTAATCCTATCAGGGTCCCTTTTGTTTTCATTTATTTATTTCACTTTTGAGGGGAAATGGTCCTGCCATTCCATCAGAGTTTTAATAGGACTAAAAATATCTCATGGCCCATATGGTCACTGTTCTTTTTTAAAATCTATTTTCTGCCATGGCACACTGTATGTGGAATAATTGGAGGAGCAAATGGAGCTTGGGGGGAAAAAAAACCTTAAATTGAGTCACACGAAGGCAGATAGAAACATAAAGCCCCAGTAATCCTCACCATAATTAGTATAAATTATACCTTTGGGTATTGCCTCCAACCTTTACAAATCTTTGTAGACAGGGACAGATTGAAACCAAACAAGCTTGTATGAGTCACAGTATTTCATCATGTGATATTATCAGAGCCAGAAGAATCTGTCCAAGCTATAACTCAGCCAAGCAGGACAACTCTTTCCTTATGGCCCTTTCAATAAAATCATTAAAGCTGCAGCAAGGGGAAGAGGTAGAACTTTTCCATGAATGCATTGATTTCAGAGTGCAGGTGGGAGACCTGCATGTTTGACCTCTGGAAAAATACAGGCAACAGGGAGAAAGACAAGATGGACCACTCTTCATATGGACACGATACATTTCCTATATGAACGGTGGAGGGGGAATATTCAAACAGGTCTGCGTTTGTGGATCAGTGGAAGGAAATGATATTATTGTTGAAAGAGAAATGGGGGAAAGTAGCAGTTTTAAGTATAGAAGATTAAAGTAAGGTTTAAAGTGTGATAGTGGTCGAGATGAAAGTGGAATGAAGTCTGAATATAATGCACATATCTAGACAAATTACTTCAATATCGACTATAAAAATATAGAAATACATTATATTATATGCTATGCTATACTAATAATTGAAAACTTGCAGTGACATGTATATTTATGCAGCATTTGACGTTTAAAGTGGTAGATTTCAAGGTAATATTGTGGTTAGGAAGGACTGGAAAAGAATGTAGCAGGAAGAATGACTTACTTAAGTGTAATAATAATAATAATAATAATAATAATAATAATAATAAATTAATTATTTGTATCCCATCTAATCAACAAGGAATCCAGGTGGCTAACAACAGTGCAAGTACAACAAAAATCCAAACTAATCCCTTCCCAGCCCCCCAGCCATATAAAGCAGACAATAACAACGAATAATATCAATACAGTGGCAATCAAAGGAAAACATAAGAACATTACAGGTCAAATAAGGTTAATAGAAAATCCTTTCCAAACCAAAGGGTTTTAAAGAATGATAGAAAATTAGTTTGAAAGGGTAAGTGCTGTCACACAATTCTGTTGGTAGAGATGTACAAGCAGAAGTATGGAGAGATATGTGAATGTATGATAATATGGAAAATAAAATTTAATAATGGAAACAGTTCTGCAATGGCATCTGATGAAGCCTTTTCAGGGAATAAGCTGAAATTATGCATGCTATGGTAAGAACACAACTGCATCCACTGGCCCTGTCTTTGGAGTCTGTCTTCTAGTGGGGTCTGAATCCACAGAGTCTTTGGAGATTCAAACTGTATAAACTCTCTTCACGTGATTAGGGACTAGGTTTGCCAGATTCTAGGGCCTGTCCCTGAGTCTGCAGGAAGGAGACACAGATGCAAATTGCAAGGGAAGGGGTGGTGTCGCAAGAAGGAAACAGCATGACACACCACTGTAAGGGAAAAGGCCACAACTTTATTGAATACAGCTGACAGATGGGTTTGCCCTAATGCATGGGTCTGGCATTGACCAATCCCTGTTGTTTGATGAACCAAGTTGCCCGGTCAAAGCTGGGCCTCAGAATGACAGAAAAGTGGAGTAAGCAATTGATCACACATTAGCATCTTCAGCCCTTTTGTCACTGGGAGAAGCTGATCAGGAGTTAGCCCTGCAATCGCAAAAGCTCAACACTCCTAGTACCTCCAGGTCCCCATGGAACTCCTGATCCTGTGCTCCACAGCACAGGAAACCATGCCCAACACATGCACACCCATGCTACTGCCACAAAAGGGAGCCTCCCCAGGGCCCACCTTCCACCAACCACCCTGAAAGCTGTACGTTCCCCTGACTAGGGGAACCCCATCCCTACAGCCTCTTAGGCTGCCAGGAGGAAGAGTCCAAACCTGAGCAGATGTAGCCAGTGAATGCCCCAGACTTCCACCTGCCCAACTTCTTGATTGAGTCCTCCAGTAGATGGCATCCCACTGCCATTGTAGCAGGATTCATTCATTCAATATGGAGCTCTAACCCCAGATGTGACCCTGGCCAGCCATGCACTGAAAGGTCTGCCCAGGGAAACCATCCTGCAATCAAACTTAGGTGTCCCAAAAGGGCCTGGGTCTCCTTAAGTGTGAATTTGAAACCCAGGAGGCAGAAATCTTTGGGGTGGACAGGCAGCAGTAGGGAAGCTGACTGGATGTCCTATTTGGTGAAGAGGGCTGTCCTACTACATGCCTGAACGAGCCAGACGGCATGATCAAAGGAGGCATAGCACACCAAATAAAGCTCAGGGTGGCTGGCATCATTGACGGATGCTCCAAAGGGATACAAGAGGTGGTGGATGAGGCAAAATTCATCTGGCACCTTTTTAGGGACCACACCAAGGGGGGAAACCTGCAGGTTGGACATGGGCGGAGCAGTGAAGGAGCTCACCACCCTGTCTGCCTCATACTCTTTTAAGATATGTCCTTGATGAACTGTGGCATGTCCCTAGTGGATTTGACATTCTATGCATCAGTGGCCAGTTGCGGGCCCTCAGCAGGGATTCTGATGCCCTGGGTGAAGCCCTCTGCTAAGAAGGCAGCCACCTTCTTGTCGGTGTAGTGGGTGAGGAGTGGCAGCAAGGCAGAAAGGCACACAGGCAAGGAGACAATGTTGAAATACAGCTGGGCAGCCTCAGCTGGCTCATTTTAGACCCCCCCCCCCCACCCCTTCAGATCCAGAGCCAGAGGCTGCTTCCTTCTTACCAGAGGCTAAAGTCTGGGGCATCCTGGTCAAAAGACCAATTGGGCACTGGCCAGCCAGGAACAAGCCAGCTTGGCATGGGGGTCAAACATGTAATTGCAGTAATTCTCAAACCTGCAGTGGGCATGGACACATTTCTCCAAGCTGAACTCCCTGCACAACAGTCTGTGAGGGTCCTTTTCCCCACTCATCTTGCTGTCCTGGAAGGATCCCCCCTCCCCTTTACATGAGGCCTCACCTGAACCATCCAGATGGCATTGTTAATGAAATCCCACCTAGCATTGCTGTTTTGTGAAACCTGCTGGCGAAAGGCTGTGTCATATGCAATGGCCACCGCCTCCCTCACCATGGCCCAAGCCTTAAGGATATTGGCCATGTGATTGCAAAGGTGCCAGCCACACTCTGGATATGCCATGAGTATCACCCTTATGAACAAGGAATATCGTGACATCCAACTGGTGAAATTCCATTCAACTGGGTGTACCTTTTCCCTCTGTTTTCCCTTTTTGTTTGACTTGGGGGTGCAACCCTCCTCCCCTGCAGGTTTTAATGAAGAAAAACCATCAACATAATATTCCCTGAGGATTAGGTTCCTCATCTTCCTGGGAAGGTGAAGGCTGGAAGGGTCTTCGTGGGCAGTGAAAGTGGGCAGGGTAGAGGCCTGGAGACCCTCCCACACACACACACCCCTCTCAGATGCCTGTTCCTGTGCCTGATGGCCCAGGAAGGTAAACCCAGGACTAAGACCCCCCCCAAACAATACTCCTCCCTGCTTGCTGGATCGGCAGACTCAACACCCCCTTCCCTTCTGCTTCGATGGTTGCAAGACTTCTTGGTTTTCTTCCTACTATCATGCTTCCTTTTTTGCTTTTTACCCTTGACATTAGCTAGGGATGCCATGGAAGAAGAACTGCTTCTTGAACTATGGCTGGATGAGCTGTTGGTGCAGCTGGAAGCTGGGCACGTTCTCCGCCCGACCACGTTGGTTATTCTCATTCAGGAGCAAGCCATTCAGCAATGCCGCAGATATGCTTGGCCCAGATATACGCAGGGCGCCGGTATGCCCAACCTGTTCCATGACTGGACAAAAGTGAGGTCAGGAGGAGAGGGTTGGGATTGGGATGGGATGAGCAAAAGGTCCTATTAGGTTCCTGGGTGCTGAGTGATTGAAGATTTGGTGACAATAAAGGGGAATAAGTGGCAGTAAATAATGGAGTAGAGTGGAAGGTCTAGGGTATGGTCACTTTGTGTCACCAAATTTAAGTTGAGAAAGTTGAGTAATTCCCTATCAGCTTGGTGAAGGCAGGAATATCAAAGTGCATACAAAATTTCTTCAGAGAGATGAGTAGTATGTATCCCTAATCCACCGTATCTACTTTTTGTGGCAGTCTACGAATTGTAAGCCTAAAAAGCACATTTTACAAGCTCTCTAAAATGCACCTGATATGGCAGAGGCAGTTTTTTCCCTAACCAAAACCCTCAGATGGTGGGAATTTTTGTGTGCGCGCACGCACATGCATTTGCACTTAACTATCAGGCAATTGCACATATCTGGTTTCATTCTACAGTATTTTAAGCACACCCCCACTAGGTAAACTCTTTGCCTAGTAATATTTTGATATCCATTTGTATTCTGTATTATAGGCACTCAATCTCCCTTGCTTTTTATCTACATCAGCTGCAGTAATTAATTCTTTATGAAGGTGCAGCATTTGGAAATATGATTATGGACAAGAAGAGGGTGGCTTCCACCAATCTTTCCTGCAAATATGCATCACTGTAAAAACAATGCAGGTTTCAAAATGTAACAGTGCACATTTAAGTGGACACAAACTAAATATTTGGGGTGTGATTCCATAATTTTGATTTAATGTACTTTGGTTGCCATTACAGAAGGCCATATATGCCATTGGGCTGACACAGTTGTTGTTGTTGTTTAATTCTCCTGAACATTTTTTCTCAAAAAGGATTCAGAATATGTGCTCCCCTACCAACAAAGCCTTAGCTAGATGTGGAAAGCCAGAAATGAAATGTGTTTAGTGCTGGAAGAGTAACAAGTTCCATACTTGAGTCATTATAAGGGTAATGACCATTATAGGGTTAATGAAGAGCTATTGGGAATACAGATGACCTTCAGCTGTAAAGTTATAGCTCTAATCAACTTTTGAGCCTTCATAAGGCTAGCTTTAGTTGTGAGTCTCTCTCTCTCTTTTACTCACTTTATTCTCAGCCTTCTTTTCTGTTGTATTATAGTTGTATTTCCTTTAATATAGTCTGTATTATTTGCTATTTGTTATTGTGCTTGCCATTATTACTATGGTTTATTTTGTATTCTTTGTATATATTGGTTTTGCATACTTTTGTTATATACATTGTTTGTTGCCCTTTTTACCAAATAGAGATAAAAGTTATTTATAGTACAGTGTGCCTGCGTTATACGCGGCTTTGAGCTTACACGCAAAGTTATGTAGAGCCGCATGGGAGCACGCGGGTCGCAAGTCTCATTCAAATGAATGGGGTGCGTGCCCACACTTGAATGGGACTTGAGCATACGTGCAATTCGGCTTACGCCGGGGAGGTCCAGAACGGATCCCTTGTGTAAACCAAGGGTGCACTGTACCCTTTGTTTTTTGGTGAGGGTTTTTTTTTTTTTGGGGGGGGGTCTTTTCAAATCCACTATTTCCACATTTAGAAGGGGAATGAGGAATGTGAAAGTGTGACAAAGGTAGGAAATACCCTTTGAAAAGAAGGTATATGATATGAGAACAGTCCCATGTGTGCATCATACTTTCCAATTGTTCCAGTTTGCCAAAGACAGTCCCAGTTAATCCTCTACTATGCCACTTTCTCATCTGCTTTAACAATGTCCTGGTTTTCTCTATCTTCCATCCTCTTTCCTTTTTGTCCTTGGTTTATTTCAGTTGTGGCAAAATGAATTCAAAATACTGAAGTTAGTGCTATAATGATATAGTGTGAAAGAGACCTTAGCAGCACATGTGTACCAGTTTCCTTTTGCTTCTTTTGAGGCCTATTGCTCCTCATTTAGCATTTTTCACGCCAGCTCCTCCAATATATGTATATTTCTGTGGCAATTCTAAGCTGCACCTTCATTTTGTTCCTGGCAGATATGCTCAGGTTCCTCATAAAATCAGTGGAAGTGAAACAAACCAGTCCACACAACCAGATTCAAAATGTCATACAGCAAGTGGATGAACTAGAACAAAGGGATCCTCCTCAGAGATGAGGCACACTGAATACACAACAGAATATTAGTCACTGTGCTTCAACAAAGTGAGGGAAGAGGGCTTGGGAGCTACTCCAGATGGGAAAATTAGAGTAAGGACAACCATAAACATTAAAAAGTATAGACTTTATTGTTAACACAAATATTTCACAGAAGGGAGAGGGATAACACTGAAACCAATATGTTTCTTCCCTAACACTGGCCCATTCCAGATGGGCAAAAAGTATGTGCCGCACACGTACTAGGGTTAGAAAGGGGCATCCTTTCCAGACGCCCCTAACCCTAGTACGCGCCCGGCGCGTACAAAATGGCGGCGCCTATTCTACACGGGCGCCGCCATCTTGACATCATGGACGCCTAGCATCCGCATGTTGTGCGGTGGAAGTGATGCCGTGAGTGCGCCATTGGCCACTTGCGGCGCCATTTCTGGGTCGCAAAAAGAAGCCGCTTTTTGCAGTGGCTTTTTGCTGCGTCCGGGAATCATGCGGTTTGGCTGCTGCGGTTCCCGGATGCAGCAACCAGCGGCCCCGGCAGAGCGCCCTTTTTGGGTGCTCTGTAACGCGCCACTGAGATCAATATGTTTTTTGTTGTAACAGCCCCAATTTAGAAACAGAAAACGATAGAGTTGGGCCGTTATCACAGGATGAAAACTTCCAGGCAAACCAGTGCCAATCCAATGCCATTCTGAACCCAATCGTGCGTATTCACATTAATTTGCAAGAGATTATCTCACACAATTGCTGTCATTGCTCAGTCATTCCAGGCCTGATCCTGGGTCAATCCAAAAATAGATAAATTCCGTCAGCTAGTGAATTCACAAATCTTATTCCAAGGTTAATTCGCAGTCAGTTCAATCTGGTGTTGGTGTGGAATGCAAGTTTGCATCGGGCCTGGCATTCCCCCCCAACCTCAAAAATACCACCTCTCCCATGGTGCAGCGTTGCAATTTTGCACCCTTTTGCTTCTGGTACTCCTTCCGCTTCCAGTGCTGGTGAGGAGGGGGAAAGCGGCTGTTTCCGATGCTGCTGGGGAAAGGGCTACTGCGGAATGAACATATTCACGTTTTAACGTGGACAGAGCAGTGCATGGGTTGTGCCCCTGATGCCGCAGGGGAAAGGGTGTAGAGACCCATAGAAAGGCAGCTTGTTTGGATGCAAAAAAACTGGAACATAGAGCCTATGGAAAGGAAGCTTGTTTGGATGCCAAAAAAAAGGAACATAAAGCCCATGGAAAGGATGCTTTTTTAGATGCAAAAAGCTGTCAGCTGTGAAGAAACTGAAGGGAAGACAAGCGAAGGGCAAGTGGCTGTCACTCATTTGGGAGAGTGAGGCCGATGCTTCCCAAAGTTCCCTCTGGGATGCATCGGCAGCATTTTCCCAAATGGGCGACCTTCACTTCATTTCCCCTCCCCTTCTATTCCTTGCCAGGTGGAGTGCCCTCTCTTCCCCTTCTGTTCCTTGCAGGGAAGAGAGGGCACTCCACCTGGCAAGGGAAGGTCATCCATTTTGGAGAATGCTGCTGATGCATCCTAGAGGGAACTCTGGGAAGTATCGGCCTCACTCTCCCATATGAGTGACAGCCACCTTCAGTTCGCTTGTCTTCCCTTTGGCTTCTTCCTGAAGGGAAGACAAACTAAGGGAAGGTCGGCCATTTGGGAGAGAGCTGGGGGGGGGGGGGGGGGATATGTGTGCATGCATATGGGTGTGTGCACACAAATACCGTATTTTCCGGCGTATAAGACGACTGGGTGTATAAGACGAGTTAAAAGTTAGAGTTTGGCATATATTTGCCGTATAAGACTACCCCTCTTCCAACATATGTTAAAGCTAAGAAATGCCTCAGAGAGGGGTGTGTTTTTCCCCTCAGCACACTCCCTTTCCTCCCTTTCTAGTGCAAAATCCTCATTACTATTTTGCACCAGTGAGGTGGGTCCTTGCAGCACCAGAAAACCCATTCTGGGGTTTAAAAATAAAAGATCCACCTTTCCACCCTCCTTTCCCCTCTTTTCCTATCTCTTGGCTTTCCTTCTATGAGTGAGAGAAGGGCCAGAGGAGGTTACTTAAAAAAAAAAAGCCAGGCCTCTTTTTTTTTCACCCCCCTTCCAGGACTTGGCAGGGGAAAAAAAGGAGGCTCCCCTCCGGCCCCAGCCCCGCGCGTTCGATTTGGAGAGGCTTTGGCTCCGCTTTCCCCATTGCCTTGCATTGCTTTGCCTTTGCTTTGCTCGAAAAATGGTGCAGTTGCGAGCTTTGCATTACTCCGCTGCTGCTATGAGGAGCATGAAATGGAGGATGGGATCCAGGGGGAGAAAGAGGAGGAGGAGGAGAACTGTGGCTGCATCCCCACTGGAGAAATAACCCGGTTTGGCAGCACGTTAACTCTAGGTCTGGCACTTTGCTATGGAATTCTGGGAGTTGGAGTTTGTTGTGGGGTCCAGAGCAGAACTCTGTGGCTGCTTTTGAGCTCCCTCCACCATATGCGGTGACCAGTCTAGCTCAGAAGTTTCTGCACCCGGCGTATAAGATGACCCCCAACATTTGAGAAGATTTCACTGGGTTAGAAAGTTGTCTTATACACCAGAAAATATGGTATGTGTGTGTGTGTATGTGTGTGTGTGCATGTGCTTCCACGTTCCCTTACGTATATGCATGGAGAAGAAGAAACACAAAGCAATCATGCACGTGAAGCTAGCAGTCACATGAAACCATGAAGTGGCCCCCTTCTTCACCCCGGAAGTGCAAAGGTTCACGATGCATTCAGAGCCCCACTGAGCATGTGCAAGGGTGCCAATTTGAATTGGTGAATCTGCTTGGTATGTACTATTGTGATCGTTTATTTTGCACTTGTTCTGCTTTGCCGTTGGAATGACCACAATTTTGCTCTTCACATGTGATAATTAATCACATGAATTGGCTTACTTTCAAATTGGATCTACTTTCCCTTTTCTTCGGGATGGAGATATATTTCCCTTGTATGATAATGGCAATGGAAGAATTAGCATTTGCCAAAGAATCAGGGGCAGGGGAGGTAATATGGAATTTTTTTAAAAAATATGTATTTAAAATAAAATAATGAGAAGCTGGTGAAAGGGCAGGCCTCATGTGGATAGAAATGATAGTTTAAAAGGCATAAATAGAAAAAGGAAATAGACCAGTTATAATTGCCTTGGTTCAGAGTTAGGAGCACAAAGGACTCCACTTCCCTTGTGAAGTTTAGTCATGAAACACTTTGGAATAATTCACAGCAAGCATATATGCTACTATCTGATCTTCCAGCTTTTGGTTGTAAAATGAAAACAGGATGATCTTCGCAAGCTGCTTAGACATTATTGAATGCTACTGTTGTCCTGGGCGAGCCAACTAAATGATATATTCAGTACTTGAACTCTTGCTGCTTATGGAGAATGAGGGAGACCAAGTGGAGACTCATACATCTAGAACCACAGCACTTGCTTAAAAAAAGATTTAGAGAGTCTGAAAAATTAGGATTCCTTTTAAACCCTGACTATTTTTTATTTATTTTTTATTAATGTAGCATTATATACACATCACATTTTTATTCTGCTTATGTACAGTTGCATTTTCCACACTGCTATTTGTAATTTCTTAAATGTTGACTTTTTATATTTTAAATTTTGTACTTCCATAGATAACATTTGCGATATGTGATCGATTCTTGTAAGTTCCACTTCCGCTTACTCTTGTGTTCCTAGTTAACTACAATATTCAACTTCTTTCCTTAGTTTCTCTGATCCTATTAATTTTATTTCTTCAATTTGTTCTTGTTTTATTGCCATCTATTTTGGCAATATTTAGTAACTATTTCCAAGTCCTTCTCTATTTCTTCCTCAGATTTCCTATGTATCAAATTTATTCATTTCCACCATGTCTTGTAATTTAAGTAAGAATTCATCTGTTGTGGGTAAGGCATTTATTTTCCAGTTCTGTGCCAAAAGCAATCTTCCTGCGGTGATCATATAAAGAATTTTCCCCCAATGTTAGCTTTCTACTATCTTTGGTAGTTTATTAATCATATTTAAAAATATATATTTCATGAATCATGTCATATTTTACTTCCAATATTTTGCAGATCTGTAAGTGCTGGTACAAGGAGGGTCTGACTGGGTATCACCCCACTTGTGGGGTATCATCCAGTGCAGGCTGAATCTCCAGAACCCATTAATCATGCTGCTGACTTTCAAATCACCCAGATCTATCAGTTGACTCCAGCATGCTTTGGCTGATCTCAGGACAGTATTTGGTATGACACCAGGCTTTGGACTCAATGTATTTTTCATCAGGTGGAGGGGATAACATTCTCTCTGGCTGTTGAAAGCCACATACCTCTCTTTGCATGAACAAGATAACAAGGTGGCTGAAAAAGAGAAAAGCAAGAGGAGCCCAGACCCTGAAACCATGGGCTAGGCAACACTATAGGAGATCAAGGACAGTACTGAGAAAGGATCATAAGGAATGGAACGAAGAGACAGATGAACCCCTCGCTAATCTTGGAGCTGTGCAACAACAAGATTATATCAGTTTGGCGCGTTACAGATGCGCCGAAGGGGTGTGCTAGGGTTAGAAAGGGGCATGTTAGGGTTGAGAAGGGGCATCCCTTCTGGATGCCCCTCAACCCTAATATGGACCGAATCCGTACAAAATAGCAGTGCCCGTCCACACGGGGGTCGCCATTTTGATGTCGTGGACACATAGCATCCAGACATTGTGCGGCTGAAGTGATGCCACGAGTGCGCAACTAGCACCTCGCGGCACCACTTCTGGGGCCCAGAAAGAAGCGCCATTTTGGCGCTTCTTTCTTGCTGCACCTGGGAGCCGTGCGGTTTGGCCACTGTGGTTCCCGGATGTAGCAACCGGTGGCGGCGACAGACCGCCCGTTTTCGGCAGTCTGTAACTCGCCTTTGATACAGCTTTAACTGCCATGAGACTATCCAATGGAATCTTGGATTGAGTAGGAAGAACTTCCTGATAGTAAGGGCTGTTCGACAGTGGAACACACTCCCTTGGAGTGTAGTGGAATCTCCCTCCTTGGAAGTCTTTAAGCAGAGGCTGGATGGCCATCTGTCGGGGATGCTTTGATTGGATTTCCTACATGGCAGGGGGTTGGACTGGATGGCCCTTGCAGGCTCTTCCAACTCTATGATTCTATGAGGCATTTATCAAACCACAAAACAAAGAAATCCATAGCCATGGAGGTTAAAGTGATTTTAAAGTGCCATAACTATGTAGTGTGAAACAGACCTGGATGTTTCTAAGAGCCTGTAAAAATTACTTTTTAAGACTATAAGTCCCAGAATCCCTCAGGTGTCGTACTACATCACCAGCCTGCCAGTGCTGTGTAAGAAAAGAAGAACAAGTGCTGAATGTCCAAACTCAAGAGGACAATTATAGACAAAGAGTACAAATGGGTAAATGGATGGAACAGAACAAAAGAATCAATAGCTTGACTCTGGGGAATGAAAGTAAACCTTGGGAAGGTTCCTTGCTAAGGCAAAACCCATCCTTCTCAGAGGCAGTTCGGTAGACGTATGCAGAATAGAAAATACCACGGGAGTTGATCTACTGTTTGTTTTTTAGTAACTGAATGTATTTAGACAAGATATCCTCATGGGTGAGTAGCTGAGTAGGCATTCATTTGTATCTACAGTTTCCTGGGAGCAACTGCTTTTAATTTAATCACTGCAGGACATACCAGGGATTTAAATGTCTGTTTATTTCATTCTCACATACAAGAATCAATAATCCCCAAAGTCTTCTTCCAGCATGGTAAGATTATGAGATGATTTTCCCATTCTTTGCAAGGTGCAGGAGAAATCTGAATCAGGTATGGGATGCTTTGATAGGGTAGGGAATGCCTCCTGCCTGGGCACAGAGATGTGTGATAAAATCCACATATTAAAGTTTATATCCTGCACGTAGCACAGGAGCAAAAGACAGGAAAGGGCAGTGCAATAATCTCCCATGTTTCATTTCTGTCCTGAGCCCAGTGCTATTCAACATCTTTATTAACAACTTGGATGAAATAATAGGGGGCATGCTTTACAAATTTGCAGTTGATGCCAAATTAGAAGGAGAAGCTAATACCCAAGAGGAGAGGATCGAAATTCAAAATGACCTTAATAGAAACCTGGGCCAAAACTAACAAAATGAAATTAAACACGGAGAAATGTAAGGTACTGCACTTAGAGCAAAAAAATTAAATGCATAGATATAGGATGGGGGAACATTTGGCTTAATTAGACTACAGTGGACCCTTGTTATATGCTGGGTTTTGGTTCCAAGATCCCCCGTGTATAACTAAATCCGTGGATGCTCAAGTCCCATTAAATATAATGACATAGCAAAATGGTGTCCCTTAGAAAAAATGGAAAATCAAGGTAAATTTATACTTTTTTGGAACATTTTCAAACCGTGTATGCTTGAATCCGTGTATAAAAAATCTGTGTATAAGAAGGGCCGACTGTACACATGAAGGGGATCTAGGAGTCCATGTAGACCACAACATGAATCAACAGTGCAATACAGCAGCTAAAAAGGCCAATACAGTTCTAGGCTGCATCAATAGAAGTATAGTGTCTAGATCTGCATCAATAGAAGTACAGAAGTCTAGATCAAGGGAAGTAATAGTGCCACTCTATTCTGCCTTGGTCAGGCCTCACCTGAAATACTGTGTCCAGTTCTGGGCACCACAATTCAAAAAGGATGTTGAGAAGCTGGAGCATGTCCAGAGGAGGGCGACTAAAATGGTGAAGGGTCTGGAAATCATGAAGTCCTTTGACGGGGGACTATGGCGCAGTACAGACTGCCCCAGAGGAGTGGCCTGCACCCACCCCTTTTCGTGGTGGATTGGGGCCAGGGCAGCCTCACTGGCAGCCCTGCAGCCCCAATCCGCCATTTTTCCAGGCCAACGAGAAGCTGCAAAATGCCAGGGCTTCATGTCCCCGAACACCCCCGGTGCTAAAGAGGAGGAAGGGGCGGCTGCTGCAGCCCCTTTCTCCTCTGCATCGCTGGTGTGCCATTTAGTTGCCATGCCAACGATGCGGAGGCCCAAAAGGAACTCTGTTTCAGAGCTTCTTGCCGCACCTCCGCCAGGCCGCCATAAGTGGCTGGGGTGGCACAGAGAAATCACACGCATGCTATGCCATTTGGACACAGCACGTGCGTGATGTCATTACACGTGCCATTTAGATGGTGCCATGCAACGATGGCGCTGTGCACATGTACTAGGGTTAGAGAGCATGCAGTTGGTGCATGCTTCCTAACCCTAGTATTGGTGGGAGTATGTCGCTTTATGGTGGTCTGTACCGCACCATAGGGAGCTGGGTATGTTTAGCTTGGAGAAGAGATGGTTAAGTGGTGATATGGTATCCCTGTTTAAATATTGGAAGGAATGTCATACTGAGGATGGAGCAAGCTTGTTTTCTGCTGTTCCAGAGAATAGGACCCAGAACAATGGATGCAAGCTACAGGAAAAGAGATTCCACCTAAACATTATGAGAAACCTCCTGACAGTAAGAGCAATTTGACAGTGGAACACACTTCCTTGGAGATTGATGGAGTTTCCTTCATTGGAAGTCTTTAAACAGAGGCTGGATGGCCATCTGTCAGGGATGCTTTGATTGTGAGTTCTTGCATGCAGGGGGTTGGACTGGATGGCTCTTGTGGTCTCTCCCAGATATTATTCTATGATTTTCTTCTCTGCTAGATCTTGTGTGAGGAGTAGAATGGGTTGGTGAATGAGTGCAACTTCTGCCTAGCACACGTTTCTCTCTTTGAGGGATCTACTACAATCTCTCATATGTCCCAACAGGAAATATATAGAAGACAAACAAATGGGTCTTTGAAGAGATAAGCATGAAATTTCTCTGGAAGCCATGATAATTAAGTTGATGCTTTCATGTTTTGGCCATATCATGAGAAGGCATGACTCAGTGGAAAAAACAATAATGCTAGGAAAGGTGGAGGGAAATAAAAAGAGAGGAAGACTACATGCTAGATGGATGGGCTCTATTAAGGAGGTCACAGTTATGAATTTACCAGAACTATACAGAGCAGTGGAGGAAAGGGGGTCTTGGAGATGTTTCATCTACAGTATCTCCATGAGTTGGCACTGACTCAAAGGCGATCAATAACAACAGTAAAGGCTCTCAGCCCCTGCTACCATCCAGGGCCTTCTCATTCCTGGTAGAGTGTACATGCCTTGTTCTTTCTGCCTTTCTTTGAAAAAATGTATTCTTTAGCCAAGATGATACCAATAAGAGATAAAACACATGCTACATCTGGATAGAATGTAGAGAAAGCCATCGTGCTGAGCTTCTTTGTAGAAACACCTCTGTCTGTGAAGTAAAATGGTGCAACCCATCCTCAAATCGTCAATGCATAAACAGGCAGAATTACAAGTTTTGAAGCAATGAGCAGCCCTTTAGGAAACGAGATATTTTAGATTTCAGGAAAAAGCTGATTTACATACTGTTCAATAACTCTGCAGGATGTTTTGTTTGTTTTCCTCAGCAATCTGAATTCTCCCTATGCAAAAATCTTTGGCCAAAGCACCCTCCTGGTTTCATGGAAGGTTAATTAAGTGGTTTTTGTCCTTTGGGGAACTGTAGCTGATTGCCAGGAATCCATCCAGCTGTTTTAGTCTTCTTGGGAAATCTCTTTTCTCTACAAAGAGGTTGGGGCAGAACACTCTGTTCCCATAGGAAAGTACTTCTGGGAGTTGTAAAGCCAAGAAAGACCAAACCTGTACAGGCCATTTACTTTCTCTGAGGAGCAGCATTTTGTGGCCCAGAGGAGCTCACAACGTATCACTCAAGTCTGTATCTCATCCCCAGTCTAGCTCACACATCTATACTGCACAGAAGGTTTGTTAGTACTGTAACTGGATCATATACAGTAATATCTCTGATTCCCAATGAGAAATTTTTACATTACTTCACTCAGTGTTCCAACAACCTCTGTATCTCTCCAGGGCCTCAGATTCTACACAGTATTTTTGGCCTGTTACAGACTGCCAAAATAAAGCTGCTTCGAGTCTCTTTGGAGGTATGCTATTTAAATGATGCATGGGTCCTAAGAGTCCGGAGGTCACACCAAAGCCACGCTCTATTCCTAAGCACCGGAGTGCAGCTTTTAGTGCAGCTTCCGGATTCTTAGGACCCATGCATCATTTAAATAGCATACCTCCAAAGAGACCCGAAGCAGCTTTATTTTGGCCGTCTGTTACTTGTTCATTTGTATCAGGTTTCTTGCCTTTATTAAGTAATTCAGAAGATTACAACAGTTTATTAAGTAAAAGCAAGACTAAACTCATCTAAGAACATACTTTATGGATTCAAACCTAGAATTACACCAAACTCCTTCCAGCCGAACTAAGCATGAATATACCAGAGGAAGCACTGGTGTCTTCTGTTATAGTCCTCTTGAGGGATCAAACCTTATAGCACAGTTACAAGGAGTTTCATTGACTTCAATCTGAAGATACCAGCCACAGATGCTGGCAAAACGTCAGGAAAAAACTCTTCTAGAACATGGTCACATAGTCCGAAAAACCCACAAAAAACTATAGTTTCATTGACCTTCCTCACTCTAAAATTTTAAGTTCTCCTGAATTTTCGAGTTGTGTAGTTACCAAATTTGAATTGGCTTAGTGTGAATCCACTACGAAATAAGCCAGATTAATTCCCTAAAATGAAAAATAGGAGCTGCAATGTTGCATATTTGCCTTCAAGAGTCTGGCTCAAAAAATTAAGTCGAAGGTGGGGAAGCTGTCAAGAAAGGATGCAAAAAATTATTTGTTTTTCCCAATCCTCTTAGGGAAGTCCACTTGAGTGGAACTGAAAAAAAGGGTGTTGTGTATGTATTGTTGTTCTGCTTTAAGTCATTTCTGATTTATGGAGGCCCTATGGGAAGGTCGTCCAAAACACCAAAAGTGTTGCAGACAGCAACTTCAGAGGATAAATTTCCTTTTCATTGATTGTACTTGTACTTTCATGGATTTCTCTCTGAAATATGTTGCTACAGGGCAGTTAGAAATAAACAAGTAAAAGAACACATAACTGACCAAAGAATGCTGATTTTTTAAAATAAAAAGGATACTCATCATATGGATACCTGTGGATGAGGATGCCCTTCCCCTTTGCTGTGATAAATAACTACAACTGATTATATCCCAACTTTGCATTACATAGTTTTTATTAGGAAAGAAGAGTAGAAGAAGTGAGGGAATCACTTGGCAACAAGGGAGAAAACACTTTAAAAGTGATTCTGTCGAAGCTTTGGTTAATACCAGGAACACCGATCTTGCCAAGGCCATTGACACAATTGCTCCCAAGCGTCCTTTCCAACCTGCTCCTAATCGTAAATCATGGTATGCTGAAGATCTGAGGAAAATGAAGTGGGTTGGACAACGACTAGAGCGCGACTGGCGTGACACTCAACTCTTATCTGACGGAACTCGTCATAGGAAATTTCTTTGTACCTATAGAGAGGCAATACAGGCAGCGCAGAGATCTTTCTCCTCTGCACGTATCGCATCTGCAGAGTCCCATCCAGCAGAGCTGTTTAGGGTGGTAAGGGAACTGACACAGGTTCCACCTGTGCAGAACCCTTTGCTTAACCTGACAATGGCCTGCTGTGATGTTTTTAACAACTACTTCACAAATAAAACCTCTCAGATAAGAGCCGACCTGGATGCCAGGATTGCAGCAGAATCGACTGATGAGGTGTCTAGTGAACACGTTGTTGAGGTTAAACTGGATCGGTTTGAGCTTGTGAATACCGATGATGTGGACAAGATCCTTGGAAATGTGAAGAAGACGACATGTCCCCCTCGATCCCTGCCCATCATGGCTAGCCATCCAGGGAGGTGTTGCCTTGATGGCATTTCTTAGAGATGTCATCAATGCATCCCTTAGGGAAGGTTGTGTTCCAACTTACTTAAAAGAGGCGGTTGTTAGACTGCTCCTGAAAAAACCTTCCCTGGACCTCCTGGATATGAAGAACTACAGGCCTGTATCCCATCTTCCATTTTTGAGCAAGGTGATCGAGAGGGGTGTCGCCCTTCAACTCCAAGTCATCTTGGATGAAACCGATTATCTAGACCCATTTCAAACTAGCTTCAGGACAGGATATCAGGTGGAGACTGCCATGGTTGCTCTGGCTGATGATCTTCATCTAGGCATTGACAGAGGAAGCGTGACCCTGTTGGTGCTTCTAGACCTCTCAGTGGCCTTCGATACAATAGATCATGGCATCCTCTTGGAATGCCTGGGAGAGTTAGGAATTGGTGGCACTGAACTCCAGTGGTTCCAGTCCTTCCTCGGGTAGATTCCAGAGGGTGCGCGCGGGGACAGTCGCTCCTCAAAAACGGAGCTTAAATGTGGCGTCCCTCAGGGCGCCATACTATCCCCAGTGCTATTTTATATGAAGCCGCTGGGAGAAATCATTCACAGACATGGGACAGGGTGTTATCAGTATGCTGATGACACCCAAATATATTTTTCCATGTCCTGATCAGCAGCTATGACAACAGATGGCATTTCTCCCCTCAATCAGTGTCTTGAAGTTTCCTCATCCAATGGGCTGGATGAGGAAAAACAAACTCAAGCTGAATCCAGACAAAATGGAGGTACTTACAGTAGGGGCCTCCAAACCAGGTATAGGGTTGCAACCTCCAGTCCTAGATGGGGTCATGCTCTCCACAAAGGACTGTGTTCACAGTCTGGGGTTGCTCCTAGATCCATCGCTTCACATGACAAACCAAGTGAATGCAACGATCAGGAACACCTGTTATCAGCTCCGGCTGATACGCCAGCTGCGCCCTTTCCTGGAAGTAAAGGACCTAGAAACTGTTGTACATTCACTGGTAACCTCACAACTTCATTTCTGTAACGCGCTCTACATGGGGCTACCCTTGTGCCTAGTCCGTAACCTTCAACTAGTGCAAAATATGGCAGCCAGGCTGGTCGCCAGAAAAACTAGGAGTGACCGAATAACACCCATTCTAAAATCTCTTCACTGGCTGCCTATTAGTTTCCGGGCACAGTACAAGGTGTTGGTTATAACCTTTAAAGCCCTACATGGCTTGGGCCCAACCTATTTGAGGGATCGCCTGCTCCCATATAATCCGCCCGCACCCTCAGGTCCTCTGGGAGGAATCTATTGCAGACTTTAAAAACCAGACTAACTGCTACCTCCCAGAGGGCCTTCTCTGCAATTGCTCCCAAACTATGGAACGGCCTGCCGAATGAGATCCGTCAAATTGCCAGCTTAGACAGCTTTAAAAAAGCTGTCAAGACGGATCTCTTCTGGCAGGCCTTTCCTGAATAAAAGTGCTCGGCCACAGAATGACTGCCCCCCGCATCATGTATCAGCCCACTGCTCTGTTTTAATAGATATTTTAATTGTAACATGTTTAATCCTGTTTTAAGGGGGGGAATTTGGGACACAATGTTGTAAATGTGGATTTTAATGTGTTGTGAGCCGCTTTGATTGTCTCGTCACAGAAAAGCAGGATACAAATAAAAGTTTTATTATTTTATTTATTAGTAGTACAAGTTTTGAGAGAGCCCAAGACTATGTTGCAGTACAGACCACCCAAAAAGGGCGGGCTGTCAACACCTGTTTTTCCAGCCTGTCCATAAATATGAGGACAATGGGAGATAGTGAACATGGTCCACATACCCTGAGCCATTTTAAATCCATCTAATATTGGGTCCATGTTTTGGGGAGCTGTTTGGTCCAGCTTCATCACAGACACGAGAGGAAAAAACATCCAAACGTTTGAAGAACAGATTTGGACTTCTACTGTCAACAGCTCAGACTGCCTAAATCTACTCAACAGATTTTGATCCTCTCATCACTTATTTTTAAACTATGTGCTGAGGAAAGTGTTGGTAGCTGCGCAAATGGAAGAATGGCATGAATTTTACAGAATCAGCCATGCAGGTTATTGAGATGTCTCAGCTGAGCGCTTTCTGTCAGGATTTCACAACTTCTGATTCACAAGCAAATGCAGAACACCAGCTATGGATTATGGCCTGCCAGATGTTTAGCAAAACACATGCTGCATTTGTAGTTGAAGAGGAGATGCATAAACAGGAAGTTCACTGAGTCCTAGGTCAAACTGAAAACTGTCACACATGACCGATGAGCAGACTTTGATGTGTGTGTGTGTGTGTTGGTGGTGAGATACAGTACAGTCTTAGCTTAACTCATCACAGCACCAGACACAGACACATACAGACACCACATCACAGCTACAAAAAGAATACAAGTGAGCTGCAAAACAATTAGGTCACTATGACTCACAAATGTAGTCAGTTAATCTTAGAAAACCACTGTTGTCGGTTCTGAACCTTTGACAGCATGAAAGAGCATATGATATATTATTAACAGGGAATGAAAGCACAGGGAGATCTAAACATATCCAAATCCTTGAAGATGAAATACTGATCAAGATACACATACAAAAACACAGGCTTGGTTTAATATTTAAAACTTATTCATGCTGGTTTATTTTTGACACCAAAATGAAGAGTTTGGACTAGGCAACAGAAAATGTCACTCTGAAATCCTTTTAGTATCCTTTTAGAAATCCTTTTAGTATCTGCAATTATGCTTTCTGTTCTGATTGGTATGTCCATGTAAATTTTCTGAGTGAATATCAGCAATTTTTTTTTAAAAAAATATTATTATTGTATTGTTTTGATCATATCTATTAAAATAATAATTTTCACACATAGAGTTGGAATAAGCTAAAAACAAAAACAGCCTAAAGACAGACTAATGTGTTGGGAGAAGGATGATGTCCAGTTCTCCCCTTTGTCACTTATTCTTCGCTCCGTATATCCGCATGCTTCTTAAAAATAAATTTTCCCCACCTGCAGTTGGGGAGCAGACGAAATCCTCTGATACTTGAGTCTATCTGCAAGTAATGTGATGAAAATGCAGTTATTAGTAGAAGCCACCATGGGTTTGTCAAGAACAAATCCTGCCAAACTTTCTTTCTTTCTTTCTTCCTTTCCTTTCCTTTCCTTTCCTTTCCTTTCCTTTCCTTTCCTCCCCCCCCCCCTTTTTTTTTATTGGAACACTAGATAGAGAATGGTATGGATGTCATTCATCTGGACTTCAGCAAAGCATTTTATATGGTCCTCTATGATATTTTGATTAGCAAACTGACTAACTATTGAATAGATGGAAACACCCATAATTAGCTGGAAAACCATGCTTAAAGAGTTATCATCGGTGGCTGTCTTTCAAATTGGAATAAGGTCTAATGGAGTGCTGCAAGATTCTGTCCTGGGGCCAACACTCTTCTATATTTTTATCAATTATTTAAACCAGTGGTTCCCAAACCTTGGTTCTCCAGATGTTTTGGAATTATGTTCCCAGAATTCCTGGCTGTTGGCCAAGCTGGCTAGAGCTTCTGGGAGTTGAAGGCCAAAACACCTGGAGGATTAAAGTTTGTAAATCGCTGATTTAGATGATGGGATGGGTGATGGGGTAGAGGGAATCCTTAGCAAACTTGCAGATAATTCAAAACTGGGAAGGGTGTCTAACACAGTGGAAGGTAGGAACAGAATCCCAAAGTATCTTGATAAAGTAGAAAATTGGGCAGAAATAAATAACGTGAAATTCAACAAAGGCAAATGTAAAATTCTTCATTTAGGCCACAAAAACCAAAGACACAGGTAAAGGATGGGAGATACCTGGCTCTGCAGTACTACATGTGAAAAAGAACTTGGTATTATTGTTGATCATAAGTTGAACATGAGCCAGCAGTATGATGCTACAACCAAGGCTGCCTCCACACTGCCAAAATAATATGGTTTGATACCACTTTAACGGCCATGGCTCAATGCTATGAGATTCTTGGCCATGTAGTTTGTTGCAGTTTGTAGTTGTTGCTCTGGTGCCACAGCAAACTACAATGCCCAGAATTTCATAGCATTGAGCCATGGTCATTAAAGTGGTGTCAAACTAGATTTTGTGTAGAGGCAGCCAAAGAAGCCAAATGCTATCTGTGGCCTGGGACAGCAAAAAGTAAAGGTAGTCCCTTGATATGAATGTCTAATAACTGACTGTAGGAGGTGATGTTCATCTCCATTACTAAGCCAAAGAGCCAGCGTTGTCTGAGGACTGCTCTGGTAGTCATGTGGCCAGCATGACTGCACCAAACAGCAAAATGAGCAACTTTAATCACCAAATCATAGAGTCGGAAGAGACCTCAAGGACCACTAAGTCCAACCCCCTGCCATGCAAGAAGACACAATCAAAGCACCCCTGACAAGTCCAACCCCCTGCCTTGCAAGAAGACTGTTGTCTTTGAGGCTGCCACAAATAACCACATGAAACAGAGCTGGAGGAAAGGCCACAACTTTATTAATAACTCAAACAATTGGTAGGGTTGGCAAAAAGCATAAGGTCAGGATCTGCGAGATCAAACAACCCCATGTTTGTCTGATCAGCAATAAGCCTGGTAACCGCCAGGCATTGGGATGACCTAGGGGCTAAGGAACACCAAATGACCGCCATGCCACCATGCGCTCACTTGTTCTCTAAGCCCCTAGTCACCAGGAGGCGCTCCCGCTTTATGGCCCCCGCAATGGCCACAACACCTACCCTATTCGCCCCCGGGTCCGAATGACTCCCAAACCAGAACTCCGTAACCCTGGTACCACACCCTGCAGATCCATGGCCTATGCTGCCAAACCCAGT
Organism: Sceloporus occidentalis; assembly: GCA_023333645.1. Lineage (NCBI taxonomy): Eukaryota > Metazoa > Chordata > Lepidosauria > Squamata > Phrynosomatidae > Sceloporus > Sceloporus occidentalis. The sequence continues at coordinate 223,310,191 of JALMGF010000001.1, forward strand.
TGTGACAAAAAACCCAGAGACCCAAGCGGTGGGAGGGTGGGAGAGCCAAGCGAAGAATGACGCCGGGGCCCGACCGTGTGGCCTATATATAGGCCTATGGCCCCGGCCTATGAAGTGGCCAGGAGACTCCTCCTTCAAGGCAGCTTGACCAATGAGCTGCCTTGGAGGACCGGAACTCCCGGCCATAGAGACCCCCACCCGTATTTGCTGCCGCTCCAGGCGGCAAAGCGGCCTGCCTGCGTAGTCAGGCAGCCGCTTTTTACCTTCCCACTGAAGTGGTACTCTATTTATCTACTTGCTTTTGCATGCTTTCAAACTGGTAGGTTGGCAGAAGCTGGGACTAGTGACAGGACCTCACCCCATTATGCAGCACTCGGGCCTTGAGCTGCCAACCTTCTGATTTTCCAGTCGTCAGAACTGGCATCTTAACCACTAAGCCACCGCATCCCACTTTTCTTCAGGTAACCATAAATTGGGTTACTGAGACATTTTGTGCTAACAGCAACACATTAAAGGGCAGAGGCATTCACAGATGAAAGGCAATAATTTTGAATGTGAGCATTTGCAGGGGATCAAATATATCATTATATTTCAAAGTTTGACAGTTGTGTTGCAAGTTTCTAATAGAACATTCTGCGTTTTCTATATTTCTTTTTCTGTGGGGAAAATGCATATTATTTTTCACTTATTTTCATCCCCTGGCCATTACTACAGAACGTTTCCCTACAAGGTTTCTGAACTATTTTGTTTTAGCTGAGATTTACTACAAATGTCTACAGACTCAAAGCAAGTTGAATTTTAGGATGGTTGCACGGAGATGGCATGGTATAGTGGCCTGAGTGTGGGTCTACAACTCTGGAGACCAGGGTTCAAAACCCTGTTCATTGAGTGACCTTGAGCAAATCACATTTTTTCAGCCTCAGAGGTAACCCCCTCTGAACAAACCCCATGATAGTTTCACCTTAGGATCACCATCATTTGGAAACAACTTGAAGGCACACAACAACCCAGAGGGCAGTAAAATTTTCATAAGATCCGTTCATCCTCATCCTTTTCTAAACTGGTAAATAGAATTGTCTTTGCTGTGCTTGCTTTCACCAACACATACTGTGGGCCTTTGGAATCTGCTGGGGTTTGGTTCCAGGGCCCTCCATGGATACCAAAATCTGTGGAAGATCAAGTCCATTAAATACAATGGCAAAATCAAGGTTTACTTTTGGGAATTTATATGTTAAAAAATATTTTCAAACCATGAATGCTTAACTCCATGGATTAAAAAAAAATTAATAATCTGTGGATATGGAGGGCTGACTGTAATTGGGCAGTGACAGAGTTGCACCATGTAGGCCCTGTTGGGGCATGTAGAATCAGGATTAAACATGCAACATGCAGAAGACATGCACCTAGAACAGGAACACGATTGGAAGCTCTCTGCTGTGTAGCTCTGTGCAAACTGCAAAGGAAAACTCCTCCCATGCAGAAGCTGCTGGCTAGATAAATAACTGATGAATTGCTGAGTATTCACAAAGAAGACTTTAATCTTTGGTTCCGATATTTACAATAGGCAGGGACGTAGCCGAGGGGGGGGGGGTTATTGGGGTCCGGACCCCCCCTTCCATTAGAAAAATGAATGGTGTGTGCTGCTGTGCCGCCGCACCCAAGCCCCATTATAATGGTGGCACTTAGTCTGGACCCCCCCCTTCCTAAAATCCTGGCTACGCCCCTGCAATAGGCTATCAAAGTGCTTCGTCAGACTCCTATATACAACCACCACCACACTGAGCATTCAGCTCACTCTCTTACATACACATTCCCTCTTGGGGTTTTGAGTCCTTCCCCCTCCTGGAACATCACCCAGTTTCCTGACAACTATGACTCTGCAGAATTGAAGCTTGCTGGTTGCACCTCCTGCCCCTCGGTCCTCAGCTTCCTGTGACACAAGACTCTCCAAATATTGAGTAATCATATCTGCCACCTGAATTCAGGTTACCTTGTCACCTTTGTTCCAGTTTTAGGCTATAGCCACATGTCTGACATTTTCTGCCCAGAGTGCTCTATACTATGACAGGCCTACTCCAACACTACACGTTATGAGAAATCAGATTCAGACCTGGAGAGACCTCTGGCACGAGACCTTCCCTCACCTAGAGCTGAAGGAAGCTGAGGAAAGGCCATTTTCATTTGCAGATTGATGTCAAGACTCAAAGTTTTGCAGGAGGAGCCAATATTTTTTGCAAAGCCTTAAATAGGAAACGCTGAACAATTAGCTACCTGGTGTGCCAAGCCCAAGCAGCAATAAATCTGTAGAGGAGGTCTTGTAGCACATTCATCAGATCAGTCTATATTTTTGTGTGCTGTTGGATTAATTGGATTCCTGGCCCCAAGACCAACCATTTGTCAGGGGTGCTTTGATTGTGTCTTCTTACATTGCAGGGGGTTGGACTTGGTGGTACTTGAAGTCTCTTCCAACTCTGTGATTCAGTGATTAAAGTTGCTCATTTTGTTGCCACCTCTGTTTGGCTTTGTTTCCCATGCTTCCACCCACCATTACCAATGTATAGCACATCCCATCATCTAATATTGCAAAGCATACATAGAATATATGACAGCAAACATGTCAAAATATATGGTTAGCAAGCATGGCAGAGAAACCATGATCCCAACATCCTCTGGCTGATGTTTTGGGCCAACTTGGTTGACCCCTTGACATGAAATCCTTGTTTAAACATTCTTGGGTGGCATAGGAAACAACCTCCCAATGGTCCTATGTCCCTTGGCTAATGACATGTAGTCTTGATAGCTTTGTAACATAATTAATTCAGCTATTTCTGTGATTACAGCAGAGCCTGGGAAAGTTCCTTTTTGGATTATGACTCCCAGACTCCCCTAGCCAGGTTCTGGGAGTTGCAGTCCAAAAAGGTAACTTTCTCATACTTGGAATTTGGGTGCCATTTTTTAAAAAGGAAAGAAAAAAAGAGCAAGCCTGTGATGTCGTTGCCTCATAACCCAGATCTCCTGGCCCTAGCCCTATTCATCTGAAATTTGTCAGGGATTTTATGTGCACCACCTCTGTCTTATAGGTCATGTTTGTACAAATTGCCCACAAAATCACAGAGTAGGCAAGATGCAACTTTTTTTTTTAAAGATGCAGTCCTTAAATGTTCCTTGCACTTTTTTGTTAGGAATTTAGTAGGCCTCACCCACTCAGACCACTCTTGATGGCAAATGTCATCTGGTTCTAGTTGTTGTTTTTATAGAACTATAGGGGTTTGTTGATTTTCTGTCCTTAAAAGCCCTTAAACCTTGAAACTTCCTAACTTTGAAAATTCTTGCACCGATTTCCCTAAAACCTGACAAGCCTATTCCTTCTGAAGGGCTTACGTAGGCGGGTTACAGACCGCCCGTTTGGGGCCGGCTGCACCCGCCCCTTTCCCCACTGTATCGGGGCCTCAGTGTCCAGAGCGGCAGCCGCTGAGGCCCCGATCCGCCGCTTTTCAGGCTGCGGGGAAGCGGCAAAAGGCCCCTTCCTCGCAGCCTGGAAAGGGGTGTCCTTGGGGCTTCAAGCCCCAAGGACACCCCGCGGCAGTGGGGAGGAGGAGAAAGGGGCCGCTTGGCCCCTTTCTCCTTTGGTCCGCTGGGCGCAGCCATGTGAAGGCTGCGCCCAGCGGACCAAACCAGGAAGGAGCTCCGAAACGGAGCTCCTTCCTGCTCTGCACTAAGGGCACACTAAGCGCCCTGGCGCGAAGCGAGGATGTCACGTCCGCGCCGCCCCATATAGAGGCGGCGCAGTCGTGACATCCTCATAGTGGCGGCCGTGTGGAACGGCCGCCGCCATTTTGTGCGTGCGGAGTGTGCACTAGGGTTAGGGGGTGCGGAAGCACCGCCTCTTTTTAACCCTAGTACGCGCTCTGCGCGTACTTTCCTGCCCGTTTGTAACGGGCCCTAGTCTGCTTAGTTATTTTGCCAAATGAATGTCAAGTTAGAAGGATGTTTAATTTTCCTCAGAACACAAACCAATGGATTCAAATAATAATAAAAAAGAGAGAGTCCACCAAACTATCAGGAGAAATATATTTACTGGAAAAGCTATTTGACAGTGGAATAGACCTCCTTGGACCATGGTTGAGTCTCCATCTGTAAACATAGGCTGGATTGATATTTTTCAGGTGTGCTTTAGTTATGCATTTAATCATGTTTACATGGCAGAGGGCTGGACTGGATAGCTTTTGTGGTGCCTTCCAGCTTTATGATTCCTCATAATGGGTTATGGGGAAGACACCAAAGATTAAAGGGAAGCTCTTCCTATCTCCTCCCCACCATGTAGACATAACTTGAAAAACGATGTGCACAGGAACTGATGTAAAGATGGCCATTGTAGATATATTCCCAAAAAACTCGAAAAGATGTTAGCAATGACCAAATATACAATTAACATGCAGCAGCATGAAACAATAGGAACAGTTATCTGGGCATAAATTATATTCAGGAACTTCTTGAGATACATCTTCAGTGATTTCAAGCAAATTCCTTTCTGCTTTGAATAGCTTTGCTTGCTGGGAATTATGATTTTTTTAAATTGCATGTGTAAGTACATCCTGTTCTTACACAGAATTCTCAGCAGTCTCCCATTCAAACTGCTGACTAGGTCCACACCTGCTTAGCTTGAATAAAGCTGATTATAGGATGTGTTGTTTTCTAATTATTCACACTAGGTCCTAATATCTGAGAGTTAAGGAAGCAAGGCATTCAAGAAATAAGGAAGGGAGGAGGATTGCCAAACCCACACCGCCAAGATTTTTCCAGTATCTATTTATTCAAGGTGCAATTTCATAATGAATATTGTGGAAATTACCACCTGTGCTTTAATTAATCACTTTATATAGTAGCATTGGTTAATACAGTTAATTTTGCTGGGGGAGCAGGAAGCACACTGTAGCATCAGCAGCTGGAGCTTTCCACATCCCACTTTCTATGTCTGCTGGCCAAGGTATTGGTTTGGTAAGAAAAGAGAAGAGAAGAGAAGTGCTAGAGCATTACTCAAAGTTGTACTTGCAGCTGTGGTGATAGGCAGGGGAAGCATCTACAGCAGGGGTGGGCAACTATGCAACTGTGTGTGTGCAATGGCTGTGGCCTGGACCTGGGGAATAAATGACAGTGAAGAATCAAAGATAAAGGCAAGACTACAGGTTTCCTTCACAGGTTGAAGACATATATTGTGAACTATAATGGAAAATGAATATTGCAAAGTTGGCTTTGGTGGAAAGACCAGTAAGTTCATTTTTTGCCATATTACGCTTCAGATGCTAATGGAGCATCCACTCCAAGAGCCAGGAGACAAGATGATTTTTGCTGTTCAATAACTGGAGAAGGTTCTGGGTGTTGTCAGCATACAGATGATAATGGAAGGCATAGGAGCTGCTATGATTACCTAAGCACAGAGCAGAGAGGAAAAATAATAAAAGACCCAGAATGGATCCCTGTAGAACTCCAACAGATAATGGAACGGGGGGCAAAGTGTGGCCTCCTGTGACCACTGCAAAAGATCTGTCTGATAGATAAGATTTGAACCAGTTAAGGACAGAATCCATAAACCCAAGTTCTTGAAGTATATCCACCAGGACTCAGTGATCAATGGTGTCAAAGGCCACAAAGAGATCAAGGAGAACAAGAACAGAGTAAAAGCTTTTTGACTTTGCCAATCACCTGCAATCTTCATAAGAGCCGTCCCTGTAGAATGCAGTGGGCAGGAGCCAGATTGAAAAGGATCTAGAATTAGCAGCAAGAAACTCAAGACAGCAAGAGTTGACAACACATTCCAAGACCTTCAAAAGAAAGGCAAGAAGAGAAATAGGATGATAGCTAGACAGAGAAGATGGGTCAAGCAAAGTTTTTTTTCAAAATTGGAGAAACTAAAGCATGCTTAAAGGCAGAAGGAAAAAGGGTAGTAGAAGGAGAAAGATTAAAGGTATATAGAAGAGGAGATAGAATAGAGGAGGCAACAGAGACTAGGATCTGGAGCAATGGATGTAGACTACATGACAAGAGATTCCGCCTCAACGTTAGAAAGACGTTCCTGATAGTAAGAGCGGTTTGACAGTGGAATAAGTTGGTTAGTAGTTGCATGGGAGACTGTCAATGAATAGAATCATAGAATCATAGCTCCAAAATAGATGGCAGAAATAATCCACTTTGAGACTGCTTTAACTACCCAGGCTCAATGCTGGGGTATTCTGGGAACTTTGGTGAGACATTTAGCTTTCTCTGTCAAAGAACTCTGGTGCCACAATAACCTACAATAAACCAGTTATCTAAATGACAAGAATGTGATAGAGGTAGAGAACCAATGGACTCCAAGTGTAACTTTTTGCAGAGACAGTTGGAAGGAATAACAAAAATAAAGGTACTGGTGATAAATAAGGATAATCCCACTTTCTGATTTATGGAAATAAATCATTGTTTGAGTTATAAGAAAATTACAAAAATCAGAAGCCAAGAATAATAATCAGAAGTCAAGAATAATCCGAATGTTATCTGATATTTTATTTTTGATGTTCTCATTCTGTTGCCTTCTTATTTTATCTAATTCTATCTTGTATTGCTATCTATTGTTTTATAAGTATTTTGCAGAATGTACGCCATTGGCAGGTTTCATTTTTATCGATTTTATTGTCTATATGTACAGCGCTGTGTAAATCTACAGTGCTATATAAATATTATTATTATTATACTTTATTTATATAGCACTGTAGATTCAGGTCTCAGGAACTCAGAGACACAAGATGTCAATTACATGTTCATTACTGAAGTTATTGTGATGTATTCAGTGGATGTATTGAGGAATATTTGTATGAAAATTAATGGAAAAAAAGATTAGATTAGTCTGGCAAGACTTGTTTTTGAGAACCCCATGTTGACTTTTTGTGATTATGGCATTGCGTTCTAGATGTTCACAGATTCTCTGTTTAATGATCTGCTCTAGAACCTTTCCTGGTATAGATGTCAGGCTAACTGGACAATAATTGTTGGGAACCTCTTTTTTCCCCTTTTTGAAGATGGGGACAACATTTGCCCTCCTCCAGTCTACTGGGACTTCTCCTGTTCTCCATGAGTTCTCAAAGATTATTGCCAATGGCTCTGAGATTACTGTACATTTGCCAGTACTTTTAATACCCTTGGATGTAGTTCATCTGGTCCATGAGCCTTAAATTCATTTAGATTAACCAGGTATTCCTGTACTAACTCTTTACTGATTCTGTTCTGCATTTCCCCTATCATGTTACCTGTTCATTTTCCTCAAGTTGATCACCCTTCTCCTTTTCTGAGAAGACTGAGGCAAAGAAGGTGTTGAGTAATTCTGCCTTTTCTCTGTCTGCTGTTAGCATTTCCCCACCTTCTCCGCACAGTGACCCTACCATTTCTTTCTTCTTCCTTTTACTACAGGCATACTCCAAAAAGTCTTCTTTGTTGTTCTTAACCTCTCTAGCAAGCCTGAGCTCATTCTGTGCTATAGCTTTTGTTTGAATTCCTCTTTGGTGATTTCCCCCCTTTTCCGTTTCTTAAACATCTCCCATTTAAATTTTAGCTCAGTTGAAAGTTCCTTAGTCATCCATCCTGGTTTCTTGAGACACCTCCCATTTTTCATCCTCATTGGAACTGTTTGAAATTGTGCCTTCAGTATCTCCCTTTTCAGAAACTCCCATTCGTCTTGAACTCCCTTCTCTTTTAGTATTTCTGACCATGGGATCATCCTCAATACTTCTCTAAGTTTACTGAAATCCGCTCTCCTAAAGTCTAGAAGGCATGTCTGACTATGCCTGGCTTCTCCTTTCCACTGTATAACAAAGTGCAGGAGAACATGATCACCCCACCACTTGCACTCCATTAACTAGGTTATCCCTGTTGGTTAGGATCAGATCTAAAATAGCTGATCTCTTTGTTGCCGCTTCAATCTTTTGGACAATGAAATTGTCTCCAAGGCAAGTGAGGAATTTGCTAGACCTTAATCCTTTGGCTGATTTTGACTTCCAGCAAATATCAGGATAGTTGATAATGGTGTGAAGGTAATTGTTTACCCCCCCCCCTTTTTAGGTTGTGAACAATATTTTCCTTCCTCTAATCCACTGGGACTTCTTCTGCAGTGTGGATTAGCTCATAGAGATTTTGAAGCGTTAGTGCTTACCATTCCCACCTCCTTTTCTTTCTTTTGCTTTTGTTTGTTTGTTTGTTGACCATTTTGCATAAAGGAGTGTTTTCTCCCAGGTGCTGCTTTGTCAAAACCTCAACTGAACACAGTCACTGAAATCCAGAATGCCATACAGTAGGATCGGCAAGTGAGTTAATAAAACTAGCAAGAAGGTACCTGACGCTCTCCAGAATGGCATTCTGCATCTTTGAAAAGTTTCTTTGTATTTAACGTTGCGAAAGGAGTTTATTAAAGCCACTTACTTTGCCTCGCAGTTATTTCCACCCTGGTGATGTACTGAAGCTGAAGTAAGGTCATTTCAAACTGAAGAATAAAATTGTTCCATTTTTTTCTTCTTTCCAGCAGTGAATTCCCACCCCCAATCCTGTTTTAAGCCATCATTTAACAAACATACTGAAAATGAAAAACCTACCCTTTCTACCAGAAGCTGCTTTTACCTCCCACATTCACCATTTTCATGCTATAATTAGTACAAATACTTGGAAATATAAATAATTGCCACACTGCAGATTTTGGCCTGGCTTGTAACAAACTCCCCTGGCAGCAATTCAAAGTTGTTTTCTTTTAGGGTAGAGTGTGGCTAGATCCAGGATCTCTCCAAAGCTGATTTTTATGTTCCTCCTACCCTACCCCTCCAGTCCCAGGCCATTTTGTCAACTGACCAAAGATATCTCCATGTTACCTGGATTGCACCTCAGTTGTTTTTTACCCACATTCACAATTGCAATTGTTGTTGTTCTTATGTGATTTCAAGTAATTTCTGACTTATGATGACCCTAAGGTGAACCTATCACCGGGGTTTCTTGGGAGAATTTGTCCAGAGGGAGTTTGCCTTTGACTTCCTCTGAGGCTGAGATAGAGTATAATTTACCCATGGTTTCTCATGGCAGTGTGGGGACATGAACCCTGGTCTCTAGAGACATAGTCCAGTGCTCAAACCATTACACCCACATTCAACTGCTGTCTGTAATAAGCTAGCCTTTCCCAGGCACTGTTAAAAGCAAGAGTGTAGTGACACAACAGTCCATTACCACTTTAACTGTTACATTTCTATCGTACAGAATCCATGGATCTATATTTGGTGAGGTATTTTATTATTTATTATTCAGTTTATTTATTTATATTATGTATTTTTTACAGAGCCAGGATTCACATGTTCTGGAATATTTGCTACCTCCACCCACATTTCTTCTTATGTCTGTGTTGAAGTCCTTGCATGTTATTTTATGACAGTTTGGTTGGCCTCATAAAGATGTTGCCCAATATTGCTTTAGGCAAAGAAGCAATCCCCAAATACTGGGAAATAAATATTTCAGAAATGTAACCAATAGAGGATGAAATCTATGCAGGGAATCCTTTTGCATCCTGCTCTTCCCCCAAGGAGCTCAAAACTGTGTCAGGGGCTTATAACAAATCCTAGGAAGAGGCGGAAAGATAGTAACTTACCGAAGGCTAACACGTGAGAAGCAGAACTGAGCAGAAGGCTCCACTTCCTTTCCCCACTTCCCACTCTATTTGCCACCTCTAAACCCACAACTTTTAAACAGCTAGAGATGGAAGCATTATCCTCCTATTTTTATTTATTTATTATGTATTTGCATGTATCTGAATGAGCTCCAGTCTTATTGAAACTAGTCCTTATGTTTGCTGCAAGTAACAGGTTCCGCACTCCTGCCACTATACCACATTCCTGCTACTACAGCAGTTCTCTAACTCTTTCATCAGTGACTATGCCTTCTGTTCTTTGCAACCCTGTATTTTCTGTTGCCAAATAATGTGTGCATGAAGTCAAAGGCTTTCACAGCTGGCGTCCATAGTTTTGTGTGTGTTTTCTGGGTTATGTTATGGAAGAATTTATTCCTCAGTTTATTCCTGCAGGCGAAACATCAGGAATAAATTCTTCCAGAACATGGCCACATAGCCTGGAAAACCCATAGAAAATTAATGTGTGTGTGTGCACACGTGTGCACATGTTGTGTGCCTTCATGTTGTTTCAGACATATGGTGCCCCTAAGGTGAACCTATCATGGGGCTTTCTTAGCAAGATTTGTTCAGAGGAGGTTTGCCATTGCTTTTCCCTGAAGCTGAGAGCATGTGACTTGCCCAAGGTCACCCAGTGGGCTTCATGGCTGAGTGGGAATCGAACCCTGGTTTCCAGCGTTGTACTCCAATGTTCAAACCACACACCATGCTGGCTGGCTGTTACCAAATAATACAACATCTCAAAGGCTACTGGTATGATTGTTTCAATGCAGCCCCTGTGTCTGGCTTTTGAACTGCAAGAGGTCAGGGGATGTAATAATAATATACCACTCTATTACTATTGCTGAATTAATAGCACCACACTCTTCTGCTTTGGCCTGGCCTCACCTGGGATACTGTGTCCACGTCTGGGCACCACAGTTCAAAAAGGATGTGCATGTCCAGAGGAGGGCGACTAAAATGGTGAAACATTTGGAAACCATAAAACCCTATGAAGAGAGGCTTAGGGAGCTGGGTATGTTTATCCTGGAGAAGAGAAGGTTAAGAAGTTATATGATAGCTCTGTTTAAATATTTGAAAGGTTGTCATACTGAAGGTTGTCATACAGGGACATGCTGGCTCAGTGGTTAACATGCTGACTCTGACGATTGCAAGATCAGCAGCTTGGCAGTTCAAGGCCCAGGTGTGACATGATGGAGTGAGCTGTTACTAGTCCCAGCTTCTGTCAGCCTAGCAGTTTGAAAGCATGGAAAAATGCAAGTAGATAAGTAGGTACCACTTTGATGGGAAGGTAACAGTGTTTTGTGCCGTCATGTTGGCCACATGATGACAGAATTGTCTTTGATAATGCAGTCTCTTTGGCTTAATAATGGAGTTGAGCACCATCCCTTTGACTTGACAACCTTGTCAAAGGGGGAAATGTTATGTTTTTTTACATACTGAAGATGGAGAGAGCTTGTTCTCTGATGCTCCAGAGAATAGGACCCAAAGCAATGGATGCAAACTACTGGAAAAGAGATTCCACCTAAATCACAGGAGGAACTTCCTGATGGTCAGAGCTATTTCACAGTGGAAGACGCTGTCTTGGAGTGTGGTGGAATCTCCTTCTTTGATGGCTTTTCAAAGAGAAGTTGGATGGACATCTGTCAGGGTTGCTTTGATTGTGTCTACCTACTTGACAAAATGGGATTGGACTGGATGGCCCTTGAGGTCTCTTCCAACTCTATGATTCTATGAAATAACAGTGCATGCCAGGTAAGATGAGAACTTAGCTCTCCTAACGTCTCGCTTGGATTTCTGTAATACACTCTACATGGGGCAACCCTTGTACCAAACTCGGAAGCTTCAAATAGTACAGAATATGGCAGCCAGGTTGGTGTCTGGATGTTCCAGGGCTGACCATATAACACCGGTTCTGTATGATCTTCATTGGTTGCCAGTTCGCTTCCGTGCACAATACAAGGTGTTGGTTATCTCCTATAAAGCCCTAAATGGCTTGGGCCCAGGGTACTTGGAGGACCGCCTCTCCCCATATAGTCCACCCCGCACACTCCGGTCATCTGGGAAGAATTTGCTGAGGATCCCTTCATCTAAATATGTGTCTACCTCACAGAGAGCTTTTTCTATCTCGGCACCTGGGATCTGGAACACCCTTCCTGAGGAACTCCGTGCCGCCACCTCCCTAGACCTCTTTAAAAAGAGATTGAAGACTTTTTTATTTCACCATGCCTTCCCTGACGTCCCTTGTTAATGCGATCCTTCCCCTATAATGTGCAATATCTTCAAGTATTTTAGTTGGCCTGGTCTTGTTTTAGTGGTTTTAATGTGTAATGTTTTAGCGGTTTTAACTATGTATTGTATATTGTTTATTGTATTTTGTGTTGCTCTGTGTATTGATCTTTTTTGTACACCGCTATGATCTAATTGGAATAGCGGTTTATAAATAAAACGTATTATTATTATTATAATTCTTCTGGACTAAGTCTATTGTATGATGGAAGGAGGCTGCTTTTTCTGTGGTCCTCACAGGCCATAATATGGAGAGGAAGTGGGTGGGAAGAGGTTGTTGCCTTTATAGGAGTGGCATTGCTACATGGCAATTGGTCCTTTCTTTGTATATGTTCAATGACTATTATGTGGGATTGGTGGAGAATTTGCTCAGTTGCTATCGGCTCCGTCATGGGGAAATGGTTGCCATGCTGCTTTGCTTTCAAGTCATTACTGTGCTGATGTGTGACTGGAAGTAACCCATTACAAATAACATGTTACTCACCCATGAATGCTTTTGATTTTCCGTAAGCAAGCTATAATTACATCACAATATGATAATAACATAATGAGAGCAAATGTAATTCCTTTTTTGCGATGCAGCTGTATCTTTTGAATTATTTCTACAGTTATGGGGAGTGTGATTGAAATGACCAGAGGAGGGGGAGAAAGTTAAGTTCAAACACCAGTTAAGGTGGTGTCTCATACAGCTGCTTTGTCCTCTCCTCAATGTCTGTTGAAGCAACAGTGAGGTGGATTGTTGTTGCTGCTGTTGCATGCCTTCAAGTCGTTTCTAACTTATGGTGCCCCTAGGGCCTGTTAACAGACTGCCAAAATAAAGCTGCTTCGGGTCTCTTTGGAGGTATGCTGTTTAAATGATGCATGCATCCTAAGAATCCGGAAGCTGCACCAAAGCTGCACTCCAGTGCTTAGGAATGGAGTGTGGCTTTGGCGCGACCTCCGGACTCTTAGGACCCATGCATTGTTTAAATAGCATACCTCCAAAGAGACCCAAAGCAGCTTTATTTTGGCAGTCTGTAACAGGCCTAAGAAACTCATCATGGAATTTTCTTGGCAAGATTTGTTCAGAGGAGGTCTGCCATTGCCTTCCCTTGAGGCAGAGAGCATGTGACTTGCCCAAGGTCACCCAGCAGGTTTCAAATCAAGCTAGGAATCAAACCCTGGTCTCCAAAGTTGTAGTCCAATACTCAAACCACCATGCCATATTGGCTCTCTGAGATGCATTGGAGAATGTGTTTTGTCCTATAGGGCAGTATGTGTTTATAGTCCTAAAGGCTTTTTTTAATGGTAGTAACTAGTCAATTCATACCTGACAAAATTGATGATTAATTACTTTTGATAAAATGTTAACTAACATAACTTATTTCAGGAGATACCTTTTTTTGTGTGTAGCCCCTCAGTGCTGGAATGCTGAGGCACTTTCCCATTACACCATGATTCAACTGTCATGGTGCCATCCATCCTGGGTTTTGCTGTTTAGACATTTAGAATTCGCATCCTCTGGCTCCTCCCCAAACTACAAATCCCAGGATACCATAGGATGAACTTACAGTGGTTCACAGTGTCATGTGAAACATCCCCAGTGGTGACTATTTCAACATTAGGTTAAAACACAGCTGTTCACCTAAGCATTTGGGGTGGGATGAGATCACAGCTTGGCTTGGCTCTATCAGCCTGTGGATTTTATTTTGTGTTCAATGGTTTTCAATATTTTTAAATTACCTAAATTGTTAAAACTCTTTATGTCATTTAAATTATTCTGAATTGTTTTAAATTGCTTTCATTGTAGAGTGTCTGTATGTAAGGCATTGACTAGCTTGTGCCAATGCATGGAGAGGCACCATCCTGCCCAATATTTCTGAACTAGAGAACCAGGCTGTTCAATGCTGCTCTACTTGACTATGTATAAACAGCAGGATTCAAATGTGACCACTGGTAATCAGTGAGTAACAACTGATTACTCTAAAAGAGTAGATAGACAACTGAGTACTAAAGTGAGAATCATCCAAGCCATAATATTTCCCATTACCATGTACAGATATGAGAGCTAGACAGTGAAGAAAATGGATAGGAAAAGAAAGAACTCATTTGAGATATGGTGCTGGAGAAGAGTGCTAAAAATACCATGGATGGCTAAAAAGACAAACAAATGGATCATTGAACAGATCAAATCAGAAATCCACTGGAAACCAAAATGGCAAAACTGAGGCTATTGTATTTTGGCCACATCATGAGAAGGCATGACTCACTTGAAAAGACATTAATGCTTGGGAAAGTGGAAGATATTAGAAAGAGATTTAGACCACATACCAGATGGATAGACTCAATCAGGAAGGTCACGGACCTGAATCTACGGGAATTGAGAAGAGCAGTAGACGATAGGAGGACTTGGAGATGTATCATCCATAAGGTTGTCATGAGGTAGGGCCAACTCAAGGGCAATTAACAACAAGAACAACTGATTTCTCACTGGGGAAACTCTCACACTCTGGTTAGCAGTTCTCTCCCCACCCCCCACCCCCCGACATTATTGCAATAGACAACTGCTAATTAAATTTCCTCCAAATGTTCCTTCTCTCCAAAGCCAGAAGAAAACATGTCCATAATATGATTTCCATTTCATTAATGTCCAGTCTTTTAAGTTAATGGTTGCACACAGTGTGGCTCAGAAAAAGAAGAAAGGAAAAAGAAAAACAGAATCAAATGGTAAAATGTTTCCTGAATACCATGCCCCAAGGTGTAATTGTTTTGCTTCTTTTGCACAAATTGGTAGCAATCATGATCTGTTTCTGTTGTCTGCCAGTAACTAGCCAGGCATCCTTGTCACACCCATGCAACTATGCAGTATCTGTTCTCCTCCCACACTGGGCTGCTAAGCTGCAGCACAGCATGGGAAGAAGAGAATAAGTGCTGCTCAGTTGCTTGGCAACATAGATACTTACTTAGCTTACCATCAAGGTACAGCATTCACTATAGAAGCAAAGCAAGCAGGAGCATCCCCACAATTGCTTAGGCAATGGGGCCATGTGCTCTAGTTTCCCCATGATATGCCACAAAGCTGCATCACTGCCTTATGGTCTAGAGAACATGGAGACGTTCTTCAACTAACTATGGGTCTGAATAGACAAGCCAAAATAAAGCTGCTTCGGGTCACTTTGGAGTATGCTGTTTAAATGCTGCATGCATCCTAAGAGGCCTGAAGCTGCACCAAAGCCACACTCCAGTCCTCTAAATTCATTTTGTATGGTTTATCTACAACTATAGTACATACATTGCATTTTATTATGTACTCAGTCGTATTTTTCTGATGAACCTACCTTTGTTAAAATGCCTTGTTGGCTTGCAATATATGTATAGACTTCTGATACTTTATTATACTTTACTAGCAATTTAAATTATTCCTTTCATTTGTCCATTAGGCTGTCTGCTGTGCTTTCTGCAACTGGACCTGTTTGTCTCGGATTGGCCTTTTTAGTCACTAATGCGCTTGTACAAAGCGCAGGATGAGTCCTTCCTGAATCTTCGTTCATGAAGCAAAGCCAGAGAGGCTGAAATTAAAGGGGAAAACCCTTTCAACATTTGTGTTGTGTCCTCAAGCAGCCCATTGCCTAACATGTTTGCTGTCCTTTTCTCCTCCAAGAAACAAATGTGCCCTGAGCTTTGGTTGTGAATCTTTTCTGCTGCTCTGTCTGGGAAAGCAACCAACAGCCAATAGCAACAATCTTAGGCCCGGGACAGACCACTTCCAAAGGGCGGCCAGCCGGCGGCCTATTTTCCTCCAAAGGGACTCCACAGCCACCAAACCACATGGTGTCCTTCTGGAATAAAAAGAACCCAGAAAAACTGGGTTCTTTTAGAGCTGCTGAGCAGATGTCATGTGTGTGCCAATGTTTAGGTGGAACCTAATGTTTAGGTGGAACCTATTTTCCTGTAGTTTGCATCAATTGTTCCAGGTCCTATTCTCTGCAGCAACAGAAAACAAGCTTGCTCCATCCTCAATGTGACACCCCTTCAAGTATTTGAACAGGGTGATCATATCACCTCTTAACCATCTCTTTTCCAGGTTACACATACCCAGCTCCTTACGTTTGAAAACCTCCAAAGAAGGACACTCCACCACTCTTGGAGGCATGGTATTCCAGTGTCAAACTGCTCTTGCTGTCATAAAGGTTTTTCTAATGTTTAGGTGGAATCTCCTGATGAACTACATTCAAGGGTATTAAAAGAACCAGCAAATGTAATCTCCAATATATTGGCAATGATTTTTGAGAACTCCTGGAGAACAGGAGTAGTCTCAGCAGACTGGGGGAGGGCAAATGTTGTTCGCATCTTCAAAAAAAAGGGGGGGGGGGATTCTAATAATAATCATCCAATAGACTGACATCAATACCAGGAAAGATTCTACAGCAGATTGCTTTCTCAATGTTCACAGACTCTCTATTTAATAATGTCATAATCACAAAAAGTCAGCATGGGTTTCTGAGAAACAAGTCATGCCAGACTAATCTGGTCTCCTTTTTTGATAAAATTACCAGCTTGGTAGACAAAAGGAATGCTGTAGATATAGCATATCTTGATTCCAGTAAGGCCTTTGAAATATGTGGGCCAGACAATGCAACTTTTAGGTGGATTTGTAATTGGTTGACCAGCTGAACCCAAAGGGTGTTCAGCAATGGCTCATCTTCATCCTGGAAAGAAGTGACCAGCGGGGTCCCACAGGGTTCTGTCCTGGGCCTAGTGCTATTCAACATCTTTATCAATGACTTGGATGAAAGACTAGAGAGTATGTTTATCAAATTTGCAGTTGACACCAAATTAGAAGGAGTAGCTTGTACCCCAAAGAACAGGATCAAAATTCAAAATGACCTTAATAGATTAGAAAGCTGGGCCAAAGCTAACAAAATGAATTTAAACATGGAGAATGTAAGGTACTGCACCTTGGGCAGAAAAATGAAATGCATAGATATGGGGTGGGGGACACCTGGCTGAATGAGACTATGTGTGAAAGGGATCTAGGAGTTCTAGTAGACCACAAGTTGAACATGAATCAACAGTGTGATGTGGCAGCTAAAAAGGCCAATATGATTCTATACTTCAATAGAAGTATAGTGTCTAGATCAAGGGAAGTAATAGTGCTACTCTATTGTGCCTTGGTCACGCCTCACCTGGAATACTGTGTCCAGTTCTGGGCCCCACAATTCAAAAAGGATGTTGACAGGTTGGAGCATGTCCAGAGGAGGACCACCAAAATGGTGCAGGGTCTGGAAACCATGCCTTATGAGGAACAACTCAGGGAACTGGGTATGTTTAGCCTGAACAAGAGATGGTTAAGAGGTGATATGATATCCCTGTTTAAGCCCTCCCTCCAGCCCATCCACCATCATCCAGCGTCAGAGGTAGAGAGGCAGGCCAGCTCCATCAGGCCTGGCCCAAAGTAAGTTGAAGAGCTCTCCCTCCAGCCTATCCACCATCATCTGGCTTCAGAGAGAGAGAGATGAACCAATCTGCCGTGGCCAGGTAGCTCTAATGCCTCAGGAAACTCCAGGATTCCATGGGATGCATCCATAGTAATTCAATGGAAACTGTAATGATACAATGGTGCTGTGTGAAAGGACCTCTGGGGAGAAGCTTCTCCATACTTAAGCAGGCTTGTCCTTGTTTGACAGATATACAGCTCACCTTGGCAGCTAAACTCAAGCCCTTACCAGCCTGGAGGAACCTGCTAGGGCTTACTCCTGAGCTCTGGTGGTATTGTGTGAACATCTCTGTCTTTGCCCAGGAGGGGGAAATTTGGAGGTGGAATCAGAAACAACCATCATTTGGGGGCATCTCTCTCTACACAAGCAAACTGGGCAGCAACAACTGATCTTCTGACAAAGGTGTAATAGGTCTCCATGGATATTTGGTCCTCATTCACATTTTGATTTTGATTTGTTTGTTTCCCTTCGGTGGCTGGTGTGAACGCTTCTGATTAGCTGTTTCCACGGATATAACTCTAGCAGCAGCATCAGTGGTGGCAGTATCATTTTCTCATTTGCCAGGGAGAATAGAATATTTGCAGCTTTGAATTCATAATATCTTCCAGTTGTTCTGTAGTTTTTTTCTCTTTACTGTGAATCTCATCATTTTATTCTTTAATATGAATCTTAACAGTTTAGACAGCTGGGCCAAAACTAACAAAATGAATTTCAACAGGGAGAAATATAAGGTAGCACATTTAGGCAGTAAAAATGAAATGAACAGATATAGGATGAGGGAAACCTGGCTTGACAACAGTACGTGTGAAAGGGATCTAGGAGTCTTAGTAGATCGCAAGCTGAACATGAGTCAACAGTGTGATATGGCAGCTAAAAATGTCAATAAAACTCTATGGTGCATCAATAGAAGTATAGTGTCTACACCAAGGTAAGTAATAGCACCTCTCTATTCTGCTTTGGTTGAATAAGTTGATTTTCTTTCTTCTGCTCCCTTCTCTGTCCAGCTCTAACATCCCTACATGGTAATGGGGAATACAACAGCCTAAACGACTCCAAATTTAGTAACTTGTATGTCTTTGTTCTTCAGTATCTTTCCCAGTTCTTTCATAGCTGCCCTTCACATCCCTAGTTTTCTTATGTCTTGACCGCAATCCCCATTTTGATCATTGTTTGACCCTAGCTATGGGAATTGTTTACTTACAGTAGTCCCTCTGCTTTCATGGCTTTGACACTCATGCATTTGATTATTTGCAACTGTCATGCCATGTTCTCCTCCCTCCTGGGTTTTTTCCACTGGGGGAAAAGCCCAGGAGGGAGGAAACAGCTGGGAAAGATGTGTGTGCCCTGCTCTGGCCCCTCTCATGCCTCAGCCAGCTGGTCCCAGCTGACTGAGGCATGGGACAGGAGGTGGTGTCTGTATGCAGTTATTTGTGGTTTTTCCACTTTCACGAAGGTGGAGGGCCAACTGTATTTCAATTTCCTCATTGCCTAGATTGAATTTGTGTATTTCTTCTGTGGTTAGGGTTGCTATAATTTGCTACCACCAAACTGGGGCAAAACGTAGAAAAAAATGTAGGACACAACGTGGGACAAATGTAGGACAAAATGTAGGACAAAATTTGCCCAAAATGTAGGACCTTCGAGAAAAACCAACTAAAAGCCAGAAACATTAATATTTTTTTTAAAAAAAAAATTAATATAAATCATTATTTACAAAAAAAAAAATCAAGGAGATTTTGACACTAGACAGAAGGTACACAACAACAGATATAATGAAAAATACATCTGTACCAACCTGTGAGATGCATCTGCCGCTGCTGGAGAAGGCTGTTGGAGGACTCCTTGGCATAGTGGCCTCTCTGTAGAGGGCCCAGCCGGCTGGCTAGGCCCCTCACAGCTTCCTCATGGGTGGTGGAGCCGCGGAATGATTCCATCGCAGATGGCAGAGCCACGGAAGGAGGCCTTGCCGGCTGGCTAGGTCCCTGAACTCGGGCCGCGGAGCCATGGAAGGAGGCCTCACAATGGCAGGGCCTCCTTCTGCAGGGCCTAACCAGCTCGCAGCTCCCTTGTGGGAGGTGGAGCCGTAGAAGGAGGCCTTGGGTTTTGGCTGCCGCCGCCACAACCACCAGTTCGCCGCCACCCGGGAGGGAACCGTGGCAAGGCCTCCTTGTTTGGGGCTAGCCGGCCGGCTAGGCCCCTCCTCATGGCTCCCTCGTGGATGGCGGTAGAGTGGTGGTGGTGGCAGCGGCAGCCAAAACCTGGGAAATTTTAAAAAGTGGGACGGGACCTTCCCAAACACCCAAAAACGGGGAAAGTCCTGCCCAAAAGTGGGAAATGGCAACCCTATCTGTGGTCATTATTTTTGTTATATTCAGCATATGACATGCCTTTTCACTTTTATCTTTGACTTTCCTTATTAACTCTTACAATTCTTTAATGTCTTGTGTTAATATTATGGTATGATCTGCATATCTTAGGTTTCTGATGTTTCTTCCTCCCATTTTTACTCCTCCTTTTTCTGATTCTAATTCTGCTTTTCTTATGATGTTTTCAGCATACAATTTAAATAAGTAGAATGATAGGATGCAGACTTCCCTGACCCCTTCCCCTATTGGAACCACTCTGTTTCTCCAAATTCTGTTCTATTCTCTTGTTCTTGGTATAGATTCCTCATCAGGACTGTCAAATGTAGTGGGACTCGCAGTCTTTGAGTGATGAACAAAGATGAACCTCAAAATGTAAGAAGCAAAGTGGAGTCTGCACTGAAGGAAACTTGGAAAATAAATCACCAGGAACAGATGATATCCCAATTGAACTGCTACAATGCCCACAGACAGATGCAACTTTAGTGCTAACTAAAATATGCCAACAAATATGGAAAACAAAGAGGTGGCCAACAGACTGGAAACATTCAATATATATACCTGTTCACAAGTACGGAGACACAAAAGATTGCAGCAACTATAAGACAATAACACTAATCTCACATGCAAACAAAATAATGCTCCAAATTCTGCAGCATAGACTCCAACCATACATGAAGAGAGAAATTCCAGAGGTGCAAGCAGGATTCAGAAAAGGAAGAGGCACTAGGGACCACATCACAAACATAAAATGGCTAATGGAGGACACCAAAGAATCTGAAAAAAGAATCAGCATGCGTTTAATAGACTACAGAAAAGCATTTGACTATATAGATCATGAAAAGCCATGGTGACATGATAGACATGTTTAAGTATTTGAAGGGACATCTTAATGAATATGGAACGGTTTTCTGCTGTTCCAGAGAGTAGGACACAGAGCAATGGATTCAAGCTACGGGAAAAGAAATTCCACCTCACCATTATGAAAAAAGTCCTAGTCGTAAGAGCTGTTTGACAGTGGAACACTCTGCCTCAGAGTGTTTTCGAGTCTCCTACTTTGGAAGTTTTTAAAACAGAGAGTGAGTGGCTATCTGTTGGGGGTGCTTGTGCAGGCCTTACACAAAGGTAAGTGTAGGTAAGAGTTGTTGGACTCCATAGAAGGTTTCAAAGAAGTAGCTGTGTTAGTCTCTTGCAGCATAAAAATGAGGAAGGGAAGAGGTGGGGGGAAATGGCAGCACCATTGAGATTATTTTTTTCCAAGCTCATCTCTTTAGAATTTGAGAAGCAATAGCCATAGAGCCACTAGCCAAAGCAATTAAATGCCATGCTAAGAGGCTCCATTGTCTACCATCAAGAGCATAAAATAAATCTGCATGCTGATGACATTCTGCTTCTTCTTATAAATCCAGACCCTTTCTAGTCATTTCTAAACTTCTTGGATCTTTTGGCCAACTTTCGATCTTTAGGATAAATTTTGATAAATCTAAGGCCTGTTACAGACTGCCAAAATAAAGCTGCTTCGGGTCTCTTTGGAGGTATGCTATTTAAATGATGCATGTGTCCTAAGAGTCCGGAGGTTGCGCCAAAGCCACACTCCATTCCTAAGCACTAGAGTGCAGCTTTGGTGCAGTTTCTGGATTCTTACGACCCATGCATCATTTAAACAGCATACCTCCAAAGAGACCCGAAGCAGCTTTATTTTGGCAGTCTGTAACAGGCCCAAGATTCCCTGTTTTAATGTTCATCTAACACAGATGGCTGAAATTAAGGAACTTACAATTGTGCTTATCTGGTTTCTGGTATGTGGGTGTTTTGTTATCGAAATAATTATCCCAGAAGTTATAAAGGAAGTAAGAACCACTAACTAAATGGATTAGGACTAATTAATCATTGGAAAACATTCTATTGGGTAGAATTATTTCAGTAAAAACATACCTTGTTCTGAAACTTTTATTTTTTCCTAAATCATTCAACTAACCCCTCTACCTTCATATTTTAAAAATTGCCAAACTATAGTTAATAATTTTGTTCTCAACAAGAGGCCCCATTTTTTACAGATAGCTAAATATTCCAAATCCCAAAATGGTGATTTCACCATTCTAGATGCTCAACGCTATTTCAGAGCTTTGCAGATTTCTCGACTTGCACAACTAGTTAGAAATGATAACCTAACTAATGGGTAAGACTAGAATTAGAAAATTACCTCTTCAAGGGACTGAGGTTTATGTTTTTTCAAGTTGGTGAAACAGGTCCTTCTTAGCAAAATTCAGTTTCCCTGGGTTCAAAACTTTCTATGAGAAGATTCCTTTTCTTATTTGTGCTATAACTGCGGCTGCTTCTCAGAGAGGGTTTTGAACCAAGGGAAACTGACTTTTGGTAAGCAGATTTTTTGCTTTCACACATCAACACTAACTGACCACTGTAAAGTTTTGAAAGACCTGTATCATGTTGCCCAGCCCTTTGAAACTTTAGAGCAAAGGACATGATTGGCATCTTTCTGGATCCTGTTACATCCTATCCACAACGCTATAAATATGTTTTACACCTGAGACCTTAATATCACTCTGTACTGCATCTGAAGAAGTGAATTTATGTCCACAAAAACTCATATTAAAATAAAAACCAGTGAATCTTAAAGGTGTTGCCACATTCCTTTTTTCCGTCTCTTCCTCCTTTTTTTACAGGAAAGGTGCCAGCTTTTGGGGATTCATTTTCATTGGCCTCTTGACAGACCTTATTTTCGTAGAGGAGTCCTCTGCTATAGTCGCAAGGAAGACCCAGGCCTTATCTGCACTGGACAAGGTATACAACGGCATCCCAGAGTATCTTGGCCCAACAGCTGCCCTGTTCTCTTCTGTTACCTCACCCTCCATTTTTGCACGACTGCAACTACCTGCAGAGGCAGTCCAGTCTTTGCAGATAGTGGCCACAGCGCAGGAACAAAGAGCTGTGGATCTTCCTAGAATTCTGTTCCTAGAAGATACAGAGCAACAGGTATATTATTTTAATTTATTTTAATCATGTTATGCCCCAGTTCTGGATATATCCAACATGTTCTGATCTGCTCAACCCAGAACTAATGTTTGGGCTATTCATTGTCCAAGCAGGACAACGCCAGAATGGTGGGGAGGGGACAGACCTTTTGGGCTGTGCAGACAATGCTCCAGTCTGTATTGTACAAACCTATCAGTTAGCAACCCAGCAATGGACAGATCCCCCTAGAATGCCCCAGAATACTGGTAAACAGGACAGAATTTGTAATTAGCAATGTAGGTTAGAGAAATATATGCAGATCTACATTGACTACACAAGCTCTTGACAATAATTGTGGAGATGAACATTCAGTAATTGCTTCTTTATGTTCTGCAAATTATAGTAATTATGCTGTGTACATTTCACTGTTTTTGTGCTTGTTGTGTGGCTTAACTACAGCATAGAGAGCCATATTATCTGCTCACAGTTGTCTTGACAATCTTGTGCAGGCTCTGCTAATAAATGGTCTAAATAATTACGGATGACATTTTATAAAATTCAGAGATAAAACTAAGGTACATAACAGTAGTGACTGTTTTAGGTCGTACTGAGTAAAATTTACAGCCACAGGGTATAAAATCACAGTTTTATACTTCGAATTGTTCTGGTTATTATTTCCAGTTCTCAGTGCAGGACAAGGTACAAACAGTTTTCTGCACCATTTGGTTCCTGGAATTTACTCATGTCATCTTCCCCTCTACATTCCAAGGAATCATGCACACCTCAATGAAACACTGCGTGCACCTACACTATAGGAACAATACAGTTTGACACCACTTGAACTGTCATGGCTCCATCTTAAAGATTCTTAGGATCTGTAGTTTTGTGAGGCACTAGCATTCTTTGTCAGAGAAGGCTAAAGACCTTGTACAACTACAAATGCCAGGGTTCCATAAGATGGAGCTACAGCATTTAAAGTGTGTCAAACAGCATTCTTTCTATAGTGTAAATTCACCCACTGTCCCCTCCAACCATCTTGATGTGACTGTGTGTGTGAGTGCACCAAGACTGTTTGTATAATGCTCTCCCAATGTGCCTATATACATATCAACAATGTGATGTGACAGCTAAAAAGGTCAATGCAATTTTAGGCTGCATCAATAGAAGTATAGTGTCTAGATCAAGCGATGTAATAGTGCCACTCTATTCTCCTTTGGTGAGGCCCCACCTGGAGTACTATGTCCAGTTCTGAGCACCACAATTCAAAAATGATGTTGAGAAGTTGGAGCATGTCCAGGGGAGGGCGACTAAAATGGTGAAGGGTCTGGAAATCATGAAGCCTTATGAGGAATGGCTTAGAGATCTGGGTATGCTTAGCTTAGAGAAAAGAAGGTTAAGAGGTGATTTGATAGCCCTGTTTAAATATTTGAAGGGCTGCCATATGGTGGATGGAGCAAGCTTTTTTTTCCTGCTGCACCATAGACTAAGACATGGAGCAATGGATTTATCTTATAGAAAAAGAGATTCCACCTAAATATGAGGAAGACCTTTCTGACAGTAAGAGCTGTTTGACAGGAGAGCCACGCCTGCAAGAGTGGAGGAGTCTCCTTCTTTGGAGGTTTTCAAACAGAGGCTTGATGATCATCTGTCAGGGTTGTTTTGATTATGTATTCTGGCATGGAAGAATGGCCTTGAACTGGATAGCCCTATGATTCTAGGATTCTAGGGGAAAATAATACTAAACAGCATATTTCAGCTTCATTTTGGTATGGTGTATGGTGCAGGCATATAGCTATAATTTAAATACCAATTTCACATGAACCTAATAATTAATTATATTTTTTGAAACGTATTAATGATTAACCCTTTCCTACTAACTTATGCTTACATATGGTAGTAAATATGCTAAGGGACCTTGTAGCATCTCTGAGAGAAAGAAGGTGGTAGCAGAAGCTTTTCTCAATTTAACTCTACTTCATCAGATGCCAGATGCAGATGTAGCTGATGAAGTAGACTTAAGTCTGTGGAAACTTATGCTAACTCATGTCTTTCTCTGTGGCCTGAAACAGACGGTCCAGAAGAAGTGGCTTCCAGCTGCTTTGGGGGCTTGGTGTTCAGTTGATGCATGCCCCCAAAGTGGCTGGAAGCCATGGCGAAGCCGCACCAAGCCAACAGGAGAAGGCCATTCCCAGAGTTAACTCCATCCACTCCTGCTGGTTCTGGAACTGAAGCAGTAGCCCACTTTGAGAATGGACCACACGGTCACCATGGACCAGGCCAATCGCAGCCCAATTGCGGCTGGAGCGCACAGAGCTGCTCCTTTCTGCCTGTCTGCTTTGGGATCCAATCTCAAAGGTGCTACATGATCTTTTTTATTTTCTTCTCTTTGGATATATTACTTAAAAAAAAACCATGCAGTTTGTAGTGAACCTTAAGAGAAATCATAAGAGCAGTTCAACAATGAAGCCAACTACTCAAAGTCTCACTGAAGGGCTTCAATCATAGTATGCCATTTTAACCCCTAAACCTTCCCACCATTAAAATTAATAAAAAATTCAACAATTAAAATACTTACATCAATAACCTGATCTACAATAATCAAAATGGAGTGGACCATTAAGGCGAATGGGGCTATCCTTCTTTAGGAAGTCAGTCTGGGAAGACCCACTGGAAAAGATCTATCTTGACAGCTCTATTGGGAATGCTCTAGCTCTGGATTTCCTGCTATGGGTTTGTGTATGTTTCTTTCTGTGTGTGTACTAAATGGCGTACAACGACAACCATAGATTTCCATATGGGCAACAATAGCTTGTAAGCCTGAGGGCAGAGAACCGTCTAATTAAAATAATAATTGTAAGCCACTCTGAGAGCCTTTAGGGCTGAAGGGTGGGGTATAAATACAGTAAATAAATAAACAAATAAATAAATAAATAAATAAATAAAATACCAAACAAAATAACCCTATCCAAGATGAGAAATTTCCCTGAGATTTCTTTATCTTCCTGGTTCTGGACTGATTTTGTGCCATATGACATCTCTTTCCATTTCCCTCCAGGAAATGCTAATGGCCTTTGGGGTATATATATATAAAAAATAATTTATGGGGTGTAATCTCATTTTTTGTTCTTGGATTTGTTTAAAGTTTAAAGCAGGGAACATTATAAAATGTATTTGTTTCACAGAAATATACTTTATGGCTGCTGGAAACTAGCTAATATTAGATTACATTTTTGGGTTGTGGCTTTGTCAAAAGTATTTGGAAGCTATAACTTGGAAATGCCTCTGCTTAAAAAGTGCTCACGTATGCCAAAGGAAGTATACATGGCTGAAAGATTTATTTGACAAGGAAAGAAACTGCAAGTGAAGATGAAAATATTGCAATAGAACAAGGTGGTGTTGGATTACCAAATTTGAAATGTATCAGATGTGGTTGATGTTACCTAAATTGCAAGGGGTCCCAGTAGGGCACCCACAAATTGCAAAATTCAATGGAGAAATTAATTTAGCTCGCTAGGAAGCAGCAAGAAGGTTTCAGGAACATAAGTCTGGGATCCTGACCTGTGTATAACGGTTCCTAATCCAGAGAACTCCAGAGGCAGTTTCCAAATTAATTTAGTTTATTTAAAAAGGAGAATTCACACACACAAGCTGTGATGACCAGTCTCTAACTTATTCAGTAAACAGGCTTCATGGATAAACCAGAACACAATTTATTAAGCAGCTCAGCACTGTAGACAAATATTTGCTAGAACTGGCTTCATACACCTAACTACAAGCATATAGTCCCCCTTTATACCTCTGCCTCTCTTGCATTCATATTCCTTTCCCTTGAAGCCCTGGTAACATCCCATGTCTATCTCCTTCCCACCAGCAGGCTCACCTCCTCTTTCCAGCAGTTAAAACGAAATCCTTTCAAGCAACAACAACAAATTCCCAATAAGAACAATACTACTCACTGCAATTCTTTATAATTGCCGTGGCTCTGGGGTGAGCAGCTCTGGGGTGAGCAGCTCTGGGGCAGCACCAATCCACCCTTAGCGGGCGGTCTGTTTCACCCCTAAATTTGTTGTTGCTGTTGTGTGCTTTATCATGTGGTTTTTTTGGCATTTTTCTTCAGAGGGAGTTTGCCATTGCCATCCTCTGAGACTGAGAGAATGTGACTTGTCCAACATCACCCAGTGGGTTTTTATGCTTGAGCATGGAATTGAATCCTGATCCCCAGTCAGAGAACTTTATCCCACAGGCTCCAGGCAGGGACGAGAACGGGACAAAAGGAGCCTGGAAGGGAACGGAACAAGTAGGGGATGCATTTTACTGCACAGAAGGAAGACCCTCACTCGTTCCATTGCCTGCCCTTCCATTTCCAATGCGTCTCCAGAGGAGGAGATTTTTTAGAACTGTTTTGTACTAGATAAATTGCTAACATGGTAAATGGAAGTCCATGAAAAAAAAATTGTCTATATCACACCAACTACATTTTTCTATTATATTTGGTACCTTACATGGCTTTCCCCTAGTGCAGTGATGGCGAACCTATGGCACGCGTGCCAGAGGTGGCACTCAGAGCCCTCTCTGTGGGCACATCGTCCCAGCACAGAGTTTGCCAGAGTTTGTTACTAGAAAGCCAAAGGGATATGGCACTTTGCAATAAATAAGTGGGTTTTGGGTTGCAGTTTGGGCACTCGGCCTCGAAAAGGTTCACCATCACTGCTCTAGTGTGTTAGATATCGTTCTCTTTTTTTGAGACCCTCCTGTGTTTCTTTGTTGTTAATTTTTTTTGTATCCTCTTTAATAATGTTCTTGGTTTTATCTGAATTCTCTAGGTTCCATCCCTTAACATTTGTTGTGCAAATCTGTTCTTCACCTGTTCTTTTCCTCTAAATACTTGCTAAAGAGTATTTTGGAGGCCAGAAAGGTAGAGGTTTATCAGACTCAAATTGTGGACCCTGCAATTGCGCTAAGGAAGTGTAAAGAATGTTGCGAAATGACTGTTTCGCGTGATGTCTTACCACATTGCTTGCTTTTCCGTCATTCCCCCGTAACGTTATGTTAGCGCTACAATAGCGCGACGTTGTGCGAAAGTTGCGATTTCCCTGTTGCGAAATCACGCGGAACTATTTACTACACTCGTGCCTTCCTTTTGTCTTTCACATTTTGCAACAACATATTTGCGCATGCGCCTTGGAGGTTTTGGTGGCATCCTGACCTTTTTGCTTCCGGGGGGGGAGGAGAGGGGAAAGGGGAGAAGCCCCTTCTTGTTTCCTGTTTTCGTCTGCAGTGTGTGCAGATGGGCCCCTGGGGAAAGGCAGTGGGTGATGGGATTGGTGGCAGGCAGAAGGGGAGGTGCAGATGGGCCCCTGGGGAAAGGCAGTGGATGATGGGATTGGTGGCAGGTCAAATAATGGGGGCAGTCAGTATTGATACATCAATCTATATATATTTATATATACATATCTATCTATCTATCTATCTATCTATCTATCTATCTATCTATATCTGTTTATAAGTAAATATTCACATAAATATGTATTGGGCTGAGAGAATGTGACTTGTCCAAGGGCTTTCTCTGGGAGGGTTGCAGGTCGAATTAGGGGGGCAGATAGGGGGCCTAGGAGAAGGCAGTGGATGATGGGATCAGTGGCAGGCAGAAGGGGAGGTGCAGATGGGCCCCTAGGGAAAGGCAGTGGATGACGGGATTGGTGGCAGGCAGAAGGGGAGGTGCAGATGGGCCCCTGGGAAAAGGCAGTGGATGATGGGATCGGTGGCAGGCAGAAGGGGAGGTGCAGATGGGCCCCTGGGGAAAGGCAGTGGATGATGGGATCGGTGGCAGGCAGAAGGGGAGGTGCAGATGGGCCCCTGGGGAAAGGCAGTGGATGATGGGATTGGTGGCAGGTCAAATAATGGGGGCAGATAGGGGGCCTAGGAGAAGGCAGTGGATGATGGGATTGGTGGCAGGCAGAATGGAGAGGTGCAGATGGGCCCCTGGGGAAAGGCAGTGGATGATGGGATTGGTGGCAGGCAGAAGGGGAGGTGCAGATGGGCCCCTGGGGAAAGCGCCCATTTGAATATATATATATATATGTACATATATATATATATATATATATACACACACACACATATATATACATACATATATATAGTTATATATATATATATATTCGCATACATGTATGTTCACACATGCCCATTTGAATATGCAAGTGGATGACCTCCAGGGGCCCCTTTCAGTGGCAGCCTCCTAGGTGTCCGTGCAGGAAAGAGGAATGGGGCTGGAATGGATGATCCCTAGGGGACCCTTAAATTTCTAGCATCCTAGGTGTTCTTGCAGGGCAGAGGAATGGGGCTGGAATGGATGACCCCAAGGGGCCCTTTGCATTTGCAGCCTCCTAGGTGTCCATGCAGGAAAGAGGAATGGGGCTGGAATGGTTGACCCCCAGGGGCCCCTTTCAGTGGCAGCCTCCTAGGTGTCCCTGCAGGAAAGAGGAATGGGGCTGGAATCGATGACTGCTAGGGGACCCTTAAATTTCTAGCATCCTAGGTGTTCTTGCAGGGCAGAGGAATGGGGCTGGAATGGATGACCCCTAGGGACCCCTTTCATTTGCAGCCTCCCAGGTGTCCATGCAGGAAAGAGGAATGGGGCAGCCTCCCAGGTGCTGGAGTGGATGACCCCCGGGGGTTCCTTACATTGGAAGCCTCCTAGGTGTTCATGCAAGACAGAGCCACCACCCCCCCTTCCCCGGGGGGAAAGGAAGGAAGGCCACCGGAAGGGAATGGGGTCAAAAAGCAGCCCAGCATCATGGGAACTTTGCAATCAGTAACTTTAGCGTTACGTCACGCTGCTGCCTACTACACTAAACCATTTCGCAACACATTTCGCAAGATAACGGGAGACCATGGCTTGGCTTCCACTTTTACCCGCAATGCCCAAAAGGGGGAGGAATGACACTTAAACTACGGGAGCGTTGCGCAACGGGCTCCCATAGAAATGAATGGCGTCTGGAAGAACATCGCGCTTTCATGTTATTGCGCAACGTTCATGACGCTAACATTGCACAATAGGCGGGGGAAATCGCCAAAAACTCACATCTGATAAACCTCAAAGAGTAAAAACCCAGATTGGGTTCTCAGGCCTCCTCCAATTGGCATTTTTACTCCAGTTGTCTCTTTACTCTAAATTCCAAGAATAATGATAATTCTTGAACCAGGCTAGTCAGTTTTCTTTAGTGTAAAGAATTTTCTTTAATTAGAAGAAAATGTGGGTTCACTCTTAGACAGAATTCAAATAAATCCTTAAAAGTCCATATGTCAGTACACAACACTCTGCAGGAAGAGGACCCAGTGAAGACATTTTACATCTTAGTTATACTTTTCTCTGAAACACAATTGCCATACTTGGATGTCTTCAGCACAAATCACATTTCCTCCGGCAGACATCATTTCAATTCCTGGCCAAACTCACATCACAACGTACAGGAGATGTTGTCCAGCAGCACAACAGTAATAAAAATCTCTGGCAGCTGCTCAGAGTGAGGTGGGGATGGGATTCTGCCCATTCCATCTTTGAATGCCCAAATATTTAATAAAGCATACCAGCAGCCATGTGTCATTTTGCTTAACCTGAAATAGCTACAAGAAACCCACACAAACATTGCAATTGTGCGCATTCTCCTCATACCTTCTCAATGCTCCCTCTCAGGATGTTTTCACTGTGTGCTCTGACTTCTCTAGATTTTATTGGGCTGCTGCCATTCACCTCAGCCCTTACCCATCAGAGCTTATGGTGAGGGAGGGATGATGGAAATTGTAACTCCTGGAAAGCCAGATATGCCTCCTCCTCAAGGTGACCAAATGTCATAACTGCAAATGAGGACAAGGCACCACAAAATGTAGGACATTCAAGAAAATTGTAGGATACTATGAATGAAAAACTAAATATACATATCATGGCATGCTTCTTAATCATGCTCAAAATGGAGGACATTTTGAAATTCCTCCTGGAAAGACGGTTGAAATGCATAACATGTCCTGTACAAGGAGGATGTCTGGTCACTGCCCCTCCTTATCCTAATGCTTTTGAGGAAATGCTTTTCCATAGAGAGTTGGAATTACAGTAAATTAAGCTATAGCACATGTTTTTTGAAATGCAAACTGGCAATAACACAATTAGATAATGGAGGAATACCAGTGTGACATAGGGGTTTGAATGTTGGATTGTGACTCTGGAGACCAGGGTTTGATTCCCATTGAGCCATGTAAACTCACTGGATGGCCTTGGGCAAGTCATGCATGCTCAACCTCAGGGAAGGCAACGGCAAACCTCCTTTGAACAAATCTTGCCAGGCTTGCTTTAGGGTTCTCATAAGTTGGAAATGACTTGAAGACACATAACACACAGAGCTCTAGTGCCACAACAAACTACAAATCCTAGAATCCCATAGCATTGAGCCATGGCAGTTAAAGTGGTGTCAAACTGGATGATTTCTGCAATGTGCATGCAAATTTGGCCTCAGCTTATCAGCCCTGTGGGTTTGAGAAGTGAGGGAGGAAGATGGAAGCACCAGGTGGGAGTATTTGCAAGCCAGAAATGTGACTTTAAACCAGGATAGGAATGAGTGAAGTGGTTGGGAGGGGATTATTCTAAGCTGGTACAGGAGTGAAGGAGGGGGAAATAGGGGATGGGAACCTATACATAACATTTGACTGCTTTAAACAAAGACTTGTTTAAAGTATTGGGGAATCTCTCCACTTTTCAAAGGGAGGGGGGTTCCAAAGTCCCAGAGTGCTGTATTTTGCCTGCACCTGCCATAAATACTTACCCTTATGTTTTTCAGTAGTGAGAATCACCATTTGTGCTCATAATTATTATTTATTTATTCAGGTTTCTAGCAAATGAAATAAATCAAAGGCTGTCATGTCTGTCATCCATAATTTTTTCTGGGTTTTTCAGGCTATGTGACCATGTTCTAGAAGACTTTATTCCTAAACAGGAATAAACTCTTCTAGAACATGGCCACATAAGCCTGAAAAACTCACAAAAAACTATAAATGAAATAAATGTTTTGGCTACCAGTTAAATATGGTGAGGATTCCATGGGCAGCCAAAAAGGCAAACAAATGGGTCATTGAACAGATCAAGCTAGAAATCTCCCTGGAAGCCAAGATGACAAAATTGAGGCTGTTCTACTTCACACACATCATGAGAAGGCAAGACTCACTGGAAAAGACAATAATGCTAGGAAAGGTGGAGGGATGTAGAAAGAGATGATGACAACATGCCAGGTGGATGGACTCTATTAAGGAGGTCTCAGGTATGAATTTGCAGGACCTGAGGAGATCAGTGGAGGACAGGAAGTCTTGGAGATATCTCATCAGTGTTTACCACATGGAGGTTTTTGCAGCTCTGATCCAACATGACTGTGGGTCCAACGATGCGAATTCACATGATAACGTGATGTGTTATCACATGTGATTACTTTCTATGGGGGCTCCTTCAGTGGCGCTTCCGCAGTGATTCCAAAGTGAGCCCTCATTTTGGTGAAATCGGTAACAAGCGAATTCACAGAAATCGCTTCCAAGCTCATTTTGATTTCACTCTGAATTGGTCTGGTGTGGAATGCAACTTTGCTTCCATCCCAGTAAACCCTTCCAAACTTCCAAAGAGGCAAATTTCCCATGATGCTGCACTGCAATTTTGCCCCAATTGCTTCAGTTGCTCGGAAGGGTAGATGACAGGGATGGAGGGAATGAAAAAGGAGGCTGGGGGGAGAGATTGGAGCAGTGGAGGGGGCCATCGGAGGCTGGGGGGAACAACAAACTCCAACTCCTAGAATTCCATAGCACTGAGCCAGGACAGTGAAAGTGGAGTCAAACCAGATTATGTCCCCAGTGAGGATGCAACCTAAGAGAAGGCAATTGTTACATAGGGAAGGAGAGTTGATTGGATTCAGAGAGGTGGTATTTTAAGGAGCATGGAGAATAAGGGAAACGGATCATTTCTGCACTCCTCCAAAATGGGTCTCCTTCAGATCCAAAGGATTTACTTCCAAGTAAACCTGCAGCTTCTACACTGATTATTTTGCAGTGAAATAATGTTTAATAATAATAATAATAATAATTCCTTAATAAAAATAATAAATGGATGGGGCTCTGACACAGAGGATAGATATAGATGTGGCTGAAATGGATGAGGAGAATGACAGGAAAATAGATGTAGATAGATGTAGCTGAAATGGATGAGGAGAATGACAAGAGGATAGATGTAGATGGATGTGGTTGAAATGGATGAGGAGAATGACAGGAGGATAGATGTAGATGTGGCTGAAATGGATGAGGAGAATGACAGGAGAATGGATATAGATGTGGCTGAAATGGATGAGGAGAATGACAGGAGGATAGATATAGATGTGGCTGAAATGGAAGGTGGCTGTGACATGGAGGACCCCGTTTGAATTTGGCTTCCAGGGATGAGAAAATAGAAGAGAAGAAGAAATGTGAAGCAGTCTTTCACGTGAGACTAGCATTCACGTGAAAGTGGAACCAGGCTCCCTTCTTAACCCTGGAAGTGCAAAGGTTCAGGATGCATTCAGACCCCCACTTAGCATGCGCAAGGGTCCCAATTCGAATAATTGAATCCGTATGGTATACACCAGTGTGGTAATACAATGTGCACTCACTCCGTTTTGCATGAATCCGCATCACGTGACTTGCCCTGGATTCGATTCCCCCTCGATTTGGGAGTACAATGGAAGGGCAACCAGGTGTGATAAAACATGTGCGTTATAACATGAATTCACATAGCTGAACCAGGAGTCACCCCGGACTTGAGTTGCAAAAACCTCCGTGTGATAAACACCATCCACAGTTGCCATAAGTTTGAATCAAGTCAAATGTGGCTAACAACAACAACAACAACAAACTACCAGCAATATTTTTGAGTCCTGCACCTAATCTTTTTTTTTTTTTCCCCATAAGTCCTGCTATTTTTAGGTAAGCAGTAAGAAATTATTAAGTCAAACAAGCAAAAACTACACAAACAGTAGGGTCTAAATTTAATTGCTTGTCGAAATAGAGTGGATCTATTACGTCAATATAAATCAAGTTCAGCATTGAGTAGAAACATTGACTCAACGGCCTGTTACAGACTGCCAAAATAAAGCTGCTTTGGGTCTCTTTGGAGGTATGCTGTTTAAATGATGCATGCATCCTAAGAATCCGGAAGCTGCACCAAAGCTGCCCTCCAGTGCTTAGGAATGGAGTGTGGCTTTGGTGCGACCTCCAGACTCTTAGGACCCATGCATCATTTAAATAGCATACCTCCAAAGAGACCTGAAGCAGCTTTATTTTGGCATTCTGTAACAGACCAACATTGATATAAATTCCATAGATTCCTTAATTTTCAAAGAGGTAGTTGTGCTTGTTTCAGCATAAACAAGCAGAAAAGGAAAGAAAGAAAAAGGAGGGAAGGAGACTGTGTGGGAGGGGAAAAAATCTAGGAGTACCTCTGAGATGTATTGATTTATTTGATCAT
Source organism: Sceloporus occidentalis (assembly GCA_023333645.1). NCBI lineage: Eukaryota > Metazoa > Chordata > Lepidosauria > Squamata > Phrynosomatidae > Sceloporus > Sceloporus occidentalis. The sequence continues at coordinate 223,344,508 of JALMGF010000001.1, forward strand.
GAATTTTTGTGACTGTCAAGACTTGTCAATACTAATAGACCAGCTGAGATAAGGACATTCAGAAGCAAGGTTAGGAGGAAAGCCACTGAATTCCTACAGGAGGGGGTAAGAAGTGATGATGCAGTTTTAATGTATGCATGTATTTCTGTTCTGATTGTAAGAATTCTGTATGTTTAAATTGTAATTAGCCAATCAGGTGTATTGAAGAAGCTTCTTTGTCTTGAATAATATAAAAAGAGCCATTTTGTCTTGTTCGGGGTCTCAGCTTTTGGAACTTGAATTCCACTGAGTTCATTGTTTTCCTTTGTCGACAATTGGAAATAAACTTATGGATTTTCAATTACTAGGTCCTCTTGCCAATATTGTTCTGCAAATCCTAGAAATTTAAGTTTCCTGAAATTTCTGTTACACTTGAAAGACTTGCATCATCTCACACAGATTAATGCCCAGGGTTAGAATTACATCTTTTTGTATCCTATTACATTCTTTTCCATTCCTACAACTGTGCTTAAATCATAGAATCATAGAATCACAAGGAAGAGACCACAAATACCTGTGGTTATATTACCCCATCTGAAGAAGTGAATTGATATCCACAAATGTGTTGTTGCTGTGTGACTTCCAGTTGTTTCTGGCTCATGGCAACACTAAGGCAAACCTTACATGGGGTTTTCTTGGCAGGATTTGTTCCGAGTGGGTTTGCCATTGCCTTCTCTTGAGGCTGAGAGAATGTGACCTGCCGAAGGTCACCCACCAAAGCTCATGCTTCAATAACTCAGTTAGTGGTGTTAGATTTCTTTTTCTCTTCCATAACCTCTTTCCTGCCTTTTTTACTTTTATGGATTCAATAGGTCTACTTTAGTCAGGATTAGCAATTGGAACGTAACCAATAAGAAATTATGCATGGTCCAGTACTGGCTGGCATGCACACCTCCTTAAAAAGAAAAGGACTGGAGAAATTATTTAGGAATTTCATCATTCATTCCTCAATGAAGGATGGAAAGACATGTTGATACTTACCAGACCCATTCATTTCATTATGTTTATCTGGTCTCTGGCTGTGGAAGATAATTTAATATTTCCCCCACTCCTGCAGTGGTCTTTAAACATGCCTGATCAATAAACTCCTTCTTTTCAGAGCTAGGGGCAAATTTGACACATACCTTGCAAGCAGCTATCCCTGTGTGTGCATGTCTGTTTAAGTTTGGGTTTGGTCTTTTTCCTAGGAAGAAATACCAGGAGACTGCTTAAGGAACACAGAAACACATCTTGAGAGACAGCTTTGCTATAGTGGTGTTGATCAAGGAGCACAGTTAGTAGAGGCACTGCATGGATGTTGGCTCTGTTCTTAGAATCATAGAATCATAGAGTTGGAAGAGACCCCAAGGGCCAGCCAGTCCAACCACATTCTGCTATGCAGGATCAATCAAAGCGCCACAAAACAGATATCCGTCTAGCCTCTGTTTAAAAACCTCCAAAGGAGACGCCACCACCCTCCAAGGCAGTGTCTTTCACTGTTGAACAGCTCTTACCATCCTAATGTTTAAATGGAATCTCTTTTCTTGTAGCTTGCCCCCATTGTTCCTTGTCCTATTGTCTGGTGCAGCGGTAAACAAGCTTGCTCCACCCTCAACATGACACCCCTTCAAATATTTAAACAGGACTAGCATATTATTTCTTAACCTTCTCTTCTCCAAGCTAAAATGGTTGTGGATCCTGAAGGGAGAAGGAAGACAAGGGCAGAAAGCGCCAGCCTGTGGGTGGAGTCAGGGTGCAGTGTCCTGACACTGGATGCTCTAACTCCACCCCAATGGTGCCATGATGGCATGTGCCATCATGATGCACTTCCGTCACTGCATCCACATGATGTAGCACCAAAGGGGCATCAGAAAGCTGCACCGCCATTTCTATGGTACCCCTTGGAGGGTGCAAAAGGGAACCGCTTTTTGCGGCTCCTTCTTGCACCCTCTGGAGGCCAACTTGGGGCTGTGGCATAAGGTTGCCATGGCCCCGATCCAGGCAGGAAAGGGGTGGCCTCCCACCACTCCTTAGGGGCAATCTGTACAGTCCCACAGTGCACAAGTTGCAAGAGCCTAACGCTGTTGTCCAGGCCCCACTACTTCCTTCCCCCAATGCTCAATTTCCATTTAGTTTGCTGCACACTGGGGAAGAAGTTTATTTTACTTTAAGATACATAAGCATGAAGAATTTGTTTTAAATAAAAGAGCAACTTTTGTTTTGCTGCAGGTGCATTAATGAATTTCAACATGCCTTCCAGCTTTCCCAATTTGGAAGGACAGTCCTGATCAATCTGTTGTTCCACTTTTTCAGCTGCTTCTAAAATGTCCCCGTTTCTCTCTCCTTCTCCTACTTTATCCCTTTGTCCTCAGCAAATTTCAGTTGCTACAAACTGAATCCAAAGTGCAAAAGTAGTTGGTGCTCAGTAAAATCAGCATGGGAAGAATGGAGAGGAGGGGCGAAATATTGCCCTTCCTAGTAGGCTCAGACAAAAACAAACTGCTGCAGCCTGTAGTTTGTTTGTTCTTTATTAATAACTTTTTTCCATCTTCATCACATGCTGATTTTGCTTGGGCATATATGCCCTGGTTTCCACTGGTGAAAAGTTAAGGGATATGCAACAGTAGGGTATCCGTCGGGATGTAAATGGTTTCTGCCTCTCAGTATAAAATATACTGAATTAGAAAGACAAATGCTTTGATTCCGTTTAATGCCTCCCCAAAAGAAATCTTAAAAATTGTATCCCAATAAAACAAAAAGATCCCAAGGTATATGTTAATGTAGTGAATATTAAATATTTTAATGTATTAATGAATTAATCCTTCTTGAAATCTGGAGAGTCATTGCTGCCAGTCAGTGGACAGTACTGGGCTTGACAGACCACTGGTTTGACTCAGTATAAACCCAATTCCTAGGTTCCTAGGTAACCAGTCATACCCATAACAATAGCTACAGAATAGGAATGAAATCTGTTTCAACTTTGTTTCAACTCATTCATTTCTTTTCTTTTTTTGTAATAGTTTATACTTCCATCAGCATTTTAATGCACTTTGCAATAAAAAGCCTAAAGACCATGAAGGCACCACATCCTGTCTGATCTTGGAAGCTAAGCAGGGTCAAGCCAGGTTAGCACTTGGGTGGGAGACCACCATAGAATATATGCAGAGTAAGGCAGTGGCAAAACCACTTCTCACTACTTCTTGCCTAAAAACATCCTATGAAATCCAAAGGTTCGCCATAAATCAACCTGTGACATGAAGTCACATACGTACAGTCAGCCCATCATATCCATGGATTCTTTATTCACGGTTTCAAGCATTCATGGGTTGAAAATATTAATAAAAATAATTAAATTCCAAAAGCAAACCTTGATTTTGCTATTTTAATTTTACTATGCCATTGTACTTAATGGGACTTGAGCATCTGTGGATTTTGTGATCCACGGTGTGGGTGGGTGGGTGGGTGGGTGGGGGGGGTCCTGGAACCAAACTCCAGCAAATACCAAGGGCCCACCATACACACAAGAAATGTATTCTGGAGTCTTTTCATTTTGAATGCTGACTCAATATGCGGCCACTCCCTATAAAATTCTCATTACATCCTTTAAAAGGTAGAATTTGTGTGACCCTGTCTTGTGCCACTGTACCACTAGCATAGTATTCAGGCGGGGGGGTGGGGGGATGTTATTTCCTTTGGCCAGTGATCTTGAAACTCTCTGGTTTGCATTTGGGAGCCATAGCCTCCTTTTCACAACAAATTTAACTGTCCCATCATATTTTGCTTCTGATGCTCTGGGACAGAGCTCATTTCCCTTTTGTTATTTTAACTGTTCTGTGCCAAGTACCAACAGAACTGCACTGAGAGGTTTTGCAAGGCTCCTATTGCTATGGTAACTGCTGCCTTCACGTTTTCTCATTTCGGGCTACGGTTTTCCAAAAGCTCTTCTCCTCATGTTAAATGATCAAGAGAAAAAAAAATATGAAGCAGAAACAGAATAACTAGCCTTTTAAAATATGAGGCAGAAATCAAATAACTAGCCTTTTAAAATCTGGGCTGTGATTTCTAAACTACTCACAATTAGAGTTAAGATTTTCATGGAATCATAGAATCCAAGAGTTGGAAGAGACTGCAAGGGCCATCCAGTCCAACCCCATGCCATGCAGAAAATCTCAATCAAAGCATCCCCGACAGATGGCCATCCAGCCTCTGCTTAAAGACTGCTCCAAAGCAGGAGACTCCACTACACTCCGAGGGAGTGTGTTCCACGGTCAAACAGCCCTTACTGTCAGGAAGTTCCTCCTAATGTTGAGACGGAATCTCTTTTCCTGCAGCTTGCATCCTTTCTTCTGGGTCCTGTTCTTTGGAGCAGCAGAAAACAAGCCTGTTCCCTCCTCAATATGACATCCCTTCAAGTATTTAAACAGGGCTATCATATCACCTCTTAACCTTCTCTTCTCCAGGCTAAACATCCCCAGCTCCCTTAGTCGTTCCTCATAGGGCATGGTTTCCAGATCTTTCACCATTTTAGTTGCCCTCCTTTGGACACGCTCCAGTTTCTCAACATCCTTTTTTTAATTGTGGTGCCTAGAACTGGACATGGTATTTTGAAGTGGGATTTTAAAAAATGGAGCCACTTAGACAAACTCGCAATTGTTTCATATGCTTGAGATGCTATGTTTTAAAAGAGAAAAATCTCTGATGAATGAATTAATGTACACTGAAATGAATATGGTCCAAAACAATTTTTAATGAGGATATGACATACGAATGTAGACTGAAATGAATGTGGTGCAAAACAATATGGAAATTATTTATTTATTAAATTGTTGTTGTGTGCCTCCAAAACATTTTTTTTTACTTATGGCCACTCTAAAGTGAACCTATCATAGGGGTCTCTAGGCATATTTCTTCAGAGGGAATTTGCCATTGCCATCCTCTGAGGCTGAGAAAGTGTGACTTGCCCAAGGTCACCCAGTGGGTTCCTATGCTCACACGCGGATTTGGACCCTGGTCTCCAGAGTTATAGTCGAACACACAGACCACTACATCATGTATTATTATGTATTATTACCACACCTAAAAGAAAATGTGAGGTGGCTTAGAAAGGCAGAAAAGTACAGAACACATAAAAATCAAATTGAATGAAAGAGCTAGAAAAAGAGAGACAAGGTCCAAGTAAAAACTGAATAAATACATAAATCTGAGCCCACCGTAGTCAGGTTAAAAGGGTCTCCTTTTTCTCTGCACAGTGGGCCCTCTGTATCCACAGATTCAATCATTCACAATGTTAAAATATGCCCCCCCCCAAAAAAAAAATAATCCAAAAAGCAAATCTTCATTTTGGCATTTGATATAAGGAACACCATTTTACTGTGCTATTTTATATAATGAGATGTGAACACCCATGCCTTTTTGTATGGGGGGGGGGGGGCATAGAAAGTCTTGAGTGAGTTGCTGTGCAACTACCAGAGGGCAGAGAAATATAACTTCAGACACACATTTCTTAAATGAATCAAGGGGTTTTCTGAATGCATGAGGGCCAAGAAACAGGGAGGAAGGCCGCACACACTAGCATCCCTCCCCACCATCCCCATGCATGCTTCTCAAATCCGCAGCTTTACTCTAAGGCTGTGCAGGAGGTTTCTTGTGATCCTTGTTAGGATTGCTTATCAGTCATGGCTGGTACTCTCTATTCATGCTTCCTTACCCATACACTTTAGGTCCGAGTTTCTATCTTCCTGTGCCAGGGGTGGAAAGACTTCTTCAAAATATAGGAAAATGTTTTCTCTTTCATTTGAGATCCTTCAGCCAGGACCAAGTGCAATAAAACAAAGCAAAAGAAAACAAACCATACCATTCTGAGCAAAGAACTTTATTTGCTGAATACCAGAACTGAATGTAGCTCCCATTCATCTCACACAAAAATCAATGCCTGCTTATCCCCCTTTTGCAAAGATTTCCCCCCACCCAGTTTCACCGTACGATTTAGGAGTGGTGTGTGGTTTTGTTGCTGGTGATATGAAATAATGGAATTAGAAATCTTTGCCAGTGTGTTGCAAATCTTACATCAAGCTACTAATGTTACTTGAGCTCTCTTTCTGTCTTCTTCCCCCCTCTTATGCAAAGTCTCCTGCCTGTGCCCTCTCCCCCCTGCCCCTATAATTATGTGATTTCAATTGTGAAAACCATAATTGATGTAAACTAGCTTCAAGTTGAATTCAACCTATGGCAACCCTATAAATGAGAGTTCCAAGTCAAACTATCTTCAAAAGTCCTGCTCTGATCTTGCAGTTCTTGGGGTCCGGACCCCCCCCCCCTTCCATTAGAAAAATGAATGGTGTGTGCTGCTGCGCCGCCGCACCCAAGCCCCATTATAATGCTGGCACTTAGTCTGGACCCCCTCCTTCCTAAAATCCTAGCTACGTCCCTGCTACCCTACTAGTTCCCTGTGTATTTCTTAACCCTTTCTCTTGTTTCATTATAGATTGTCTCATTTCTGGGTTTCTGGGTTCAAATCTTAAAAGGGGGTTTGTCATGCCTCCCTCTATGCAGTATTAGCAGGTGTTGGCTGTGGTGCCATTGCCATTCTCTCTGTGAATGGATGTAATCTGTAAATTCTGTAGCTGAACCAGCAGCAGCCTACATTTTGCCTGCAGAAGGTCCTGTGTTCAGTTTCTCTATTTTAAAAGCATGTCAGGTACTTGTAGGGCTAAGGCAGTGTATTCTCTGATTGATACCCTGGAGAGCCAGTTATCTTGGAGCAGAGAACACTGATCCATATAGATCAATGGTCTGACAGATGGTAACACGGCTTTATATTGTAAATTTGCATCCTCGTCTTGAATCCCATTATGAGAGAAAGGTAGGATATAAATCCTTGAAACAAATAAAATAAATAAATTCAGTACTTCTTATGCTCATGGGGGTGTACTCACTATCATCCCTTGTGACAATAAGGAGGATTCAGCAATTGGTTATTGTTCTTTTTTCTAAATTCTAAGAGTGTTTTTGAGGAGAGAAGGGACTAGCCAATACTAGTGAAGTAATCAGGGTCCCCCTGTACTCTAAAACACCTTTCTGTAGCTTTAGGTGATGATCTGTATCATAAGATTGCATTGACCTGAGGGGCATTAGTGAGAGGGAATGATGGCTGCTCCTCTGGTCAGCCGACAGAAAGTCAAACAGGAAAAATGCTGGAGTCTAGTACTAACCTAGCTTTGACTGGAGAGTCATTATCAGGTCTGGCAGTATTTTTATTTTTTTGCTTTCAAGGAGATTGGAGGAGCTCTGGATGTAATCAGCAATCAAAATCATAGACATGGAGCTGCTAGGAGAGGGCATAGAAATGCCTGTGCCATTCCGCTCCGAGATTAAGAATAGCTTCACAAAAAAATTCACCAGAAAAGGGAGAGGAGGTTTTCTCTGATGCTCATGTGTTAGCAGTCATGTTACAGATTGCTATGAAAAGAGATAGAAAAGTATTCACCCTTTCAATAAATGTTGTCCTGAAATATTGCAAATTTTTCTGTATCTGAATGGCTCAAATGTGATCAACCCATGAAGCTTACCCTCCCTTCAAATAACCTTTTCCACCTGTGGTGATGTCAAGCATGTAGCCAAGTGCCTGAATAATTATAAAGGAGAACCATTGTTACAACAAGATCACTCCTTCATAAAGTCTCCCTCTGTCTGATATAAAAAGTATATAAAAAGGGCTGTCTGAAGGCTTGTAGCTCATGTTCAACTTGTGGTCTACTTGGACTCCTAGATCCCTTTCACACGTAGTCTCCTGCAGCATACAGCATATAATCGCTGTGCCACAGCAGTGTTCCCACACTGCCCGTCATGTGGTTGGGTGGGTAGCATGACTCTGGCTAGGGGATGAAGTCGGGGCATGCAGCGTGCAGTCACCACATCCACACACCACAGTCAAGTTGGTTCTTATTGCTGGTCTGTTTTTCCCCTTACACTCTGGAATTCCGTTTCTTGGAGCCGGTATACAGAGGCCTGATCCCTCTCGGCTGCTCTCATTTGAGCTCATCAAATCCCCCCCCCCCATTTAAACATTAATTGTGGGTGCCCTCATGGGACCCTCGCATTTTGGGTTACACCATCCCCTGCAATGTATTATTGGTATTCAACACTCTTTCCATTCTGTGATGAAATGCTTTCACCAATATGTTTGCAGGCAAGAAATGTGGGAAATTTCTCCAGTTTTCAGGAAGGAAACTCTCAAAATGATTAATGTATAGGGAGCAAAGGCCAATGATGTCTGGTATCTTCCGTGCCAGGGGGGCAGGAAATGTATTCTGAGTTATAGTCAAAACTTTAAAGTTGCTGCCCAAGGTGCTGAATCCTATGCCCAAAATTGGTTCAATGCCTTGGATAGCTGCTTTAAGGACTGGAACTCACGGCCACAGTGCCATGGAAGCCAATATCAGGGTTTTTAGTTTTAATTGCTGTTTTTATGCTTGATATTGTGTTTTTAATATGTTATACTATTTAATACTATCTTAAGGGGGGGGAGGGATAAAGGGTTTTTAATTGTCATATTTTATATTTTACTGTTGTTAACCGCCCGGAAATATTATTATTATTATTATTATTATTATTATTATTATTATTATTATTAAACTGCTGCTAGGGAAGTCTATAGATTTGGCTTGATTATATATTCATCCTGGGGCCAGAAGACGCTGTAGTTCAAACTGAGACAATCATTTGGGATTCTGTGCCACTGCTCTGTGTGATGAGGATTTAAACTGTGTTTTATCTTATTTCATCAGTCTATGCTTAGGAGAGTCAGCATGGCACAGTGGTTTGAGTGTGGGACTAGAGCTCTGAAGACCAAGATTTGATTCCTGCTCTGCTGTGAAACCCACTGGGTAACCACACTCTCTCAGTCTCAGGGGGAGGCAGTAGCAAACCTTGTCTGAACAAATCTTCCTAAGAAAACCCCATGATAGGGTCGCCATAAGTCAAAACCAACTTCAAGGCAAACAACACACACACAGGGATGTTGCTTAGAGTCCCCAGCTGCAGGACTAACCTTGCTCATGCAAGGGGTTCCTAGGAATGGAAAGGGTGTATGAGGAGGGTTTTCTTTTTCATGTTCCCTTAAAAGACTTCTGGCTTGCCCTCTTAATCTGCTCACTAGTTTGCCCTGAGGTCCTATGTTTTTGTCTTTGTCCCTATGGTTCATATCAGACTATTGCCTATGGCCTACTGACTGCTTCTTGTGATCTGAGGTTTTAATATTGATGTACTAGCCTTTTTGATATTTTACAGCTTTTTATTGGTTGGGGATGTTGTATTCCCTGTAATTAATCTTTTTTCCATTCCATAGCATCATTTACTCAGAGATATATGCCTGAGCAACCAGATTAAGAAATTAATCAAGGGTTCTCCGTTCAGTGACCAACTGCAAAACAAAACACACTAAATGAAAGATTCATAAGTGAGGAAAAGCACAAGCTTTGACAAGCAGACATCTTTCACCATGTGAGGGACTATCACTTCTTCAAAACGAATGAAATGTATTATTTCCTTTCACCTTTAGCTGACCCAGCCACCCAGCAACAGCCAGAAAATGTACGCTGGTGATCACTATTTAGCGATACCTGCCAGATACCAAGGCTGTCTGTTGTTGTTGTTGTTGTTGTGCCTTCAAGTCATTTGTGACTTATGACAACTCTAAGGTGAACTTATCATGGGGTTTTCTTGGCAATATTTGTTCAGTGGGAGGTTGCCACTGCCTTCCCCTGAGGCTGAGAGCATATGACCTTTCCCAAGGCTACCCAGCGGGTTTTGTGGCCAAGTGAGGAATCGTATCCTAGTCTTCTGAGTCATATGACACTGAAACCACTAGGCCACACTGGCTCTGTACTTGAAGGCTGTCTACTTGAAAATCATTCTTCTCCCCATTTTTGTATGGCACCATTCTCTGAAACAACACTGGGTAATAATCCTCCAGACTACGATGAATATTTGCACGTGTGACAGTACTGTCCAATGGGGAAAGAATTTGGGGCAAACACTGTGTGTTCAATATGACAAAAATATACCTTTGTTCTCTTTGAGTCCATGACAAAATTGCTGATATGATTCAGAAAAAAGGATCGCAAACTGGTATGGAGTCTGTCAGCAGCAAACAATACCAGTGTGAGTCATCTGCCCCCACACTGAAAAAGTGATTGGTGGGGATATGCAGACTGGAGAAATGTCAAGACCAGCTGAATACAGTCATACCCAGATAAACCAAACAGCCATAGGACACTTTAGAGGAGAAATGGTCCCTTTCTTTCTTTCTTTCTTTCTTTCTTTCTTTCTTTCTGTTGTTTGAACAAAACATAATGTCAATACACATTCTTTGATGTGAATAATTTTTGGCTAATGGCTCACACATGTTTTTGATTTTATAATAGATGTTTATATTAACATTCTGTGAGATTCAAGTGAAATTAATACCAAAAAACAAAAACAAAACCCTAGCAAGGAAGACCTGTCTTCACAAGGAATGGGCAGACTAGCTTATTGTCAGTGCCTGGTGCATATCTTCATTCCACCACATTTCTTCATTACTCTGCATATTACAATGGGCCATTGGTATCTGCTGAGTTTTGATCCCACCCCCCCACCCCCCACCCCCCATGAATACCAAAATCTGTGGAGCTCAAATCCCATTAAATGCAATGGCATAGTAAAATGGTGTGCCTTACATAAAATAAGAAAATCAACATTTGCTTTTTGAAATATTTTTTTGCATATTTTCAAGCCATCAATGCTTGAATCTGTGGTTTAAAAAAAATCTCTGGATATGGAGGGCTGATTGTATTTATTAAATATTAAATATTTTTATTTATTACAAACCTATGCAGGTAAATATGTACATAAACATGTTTTATACATGTGCACTTCAGTGGCATTATGATGTGCTTTGTTTTGGAGCTGAGAACTGGATCAGAGGCCTCAAGATCTGAATGGGCATACAAGGTATTGTATGTACCAGGTCAGTATATATGAAAATTCACAGAGATCATATTCTTCAAGCATGTTCAGCCTCCATGCACCTCTGCACGTACATTTGCAAGAGCTCAGATTAAATCCCTTTTCCATGTCTCACTTGCTATGAGAGGCATGCAAGCAGCATTCTCTGTTTTCATTTCTGTCTCAAGGGAGATGGACAGGGTTTGCTGACAACATTCCTAAACAGATGCCAGTGTTTGTGTACAACAGTCACTCACACCTGTTCATAGGCAATGGTAATAATACTAACTCCTACAAATATTTTGCTTCCATTTGGTAACAGATGAGGTAGAATCAGCAAGATTTAGGAGTGCAAAGTGGTGTGGATCGTGCAATGAACATAAACTGCCTTGTTGTACAATGTAGGAAGCACCTTAAATACAAGTATTTCAGAGTTGGATGGTCATGATTTTAAACAGAGTGGAAGTAAACTTCACAGACAGAGAATTCTGGGGAGGAAAGAACCACAGGAAGCATAGATTGACATCAAGGATCAAAGCAGACTGAAGACAGAGCGCCCTCCCTCCATAACTGTCACCCTTCAGCCTGTGAGGGAAAGAATAGGCTGGCCCAGCTCCATCAGGGCTAGCCTGAAGAAGCAGAGCCCTCCCACCAGCCCATCTACCTTGGTCCAGGCCTCAGAGGGAGAGAAGAACTGCTGGACCTGATCCCCTTCGTCCCCTTACCATTCCCTTCTCCTTTTGTGTTGTGTCTTTTAAATTGTAAGCCTGAGGGCAGGGAACCGTCTATGTCTCATCCTATGTTGTAAGCCGCCCGGATTCCCAGTGATTGGGCGGCATATAAATAAATCCTATTATTATTATTATCATTATTATTATTATTTCTGTATTTTTAGATGTGCCTCCTGAAGTTGAAATGGAGTGGACTAGAGTGAAATTATGAGTGGGTGTGAGATCTAGGGTTTGTGGGATGGTCAGTTGATTGTTTCTGACATGGAAAGGTTGTTCACAAGTTGGTGATGTATATAATTTGTTGTTGTTAACCACTCTCAAGTCAACCCTAACTCAAGACAACCCTATGAATAAGACATCTCCAAGACCCCCTGTCCTCCACTGCTCTGCTCAGATCCTGTAATTTCATTTCTATGACCTCTCTCTAATAGGATCCATCTATTGAACGTACTCCATCTGTTGAACGTACTGCCTTCCTGTCTTTCTCCTACCCTCTACCTTTCCTAGCATTATTGTCTTTTCTAGTGAGCCATGAATTCTCATGATGTGGCCAAAGTACAACAGACTCAGTTTGATCATGTTGGCTTCCAAGGACATTTCTGGCTTGATCTGTTCTAGGAGCCATTTGTCTTCTTGGCTGTCCACAGTATTCTCAGCACTCCAGTGCTATATCTCAAATAAGTTGATTTTCTTTTTATCTCCTTTCTTCACTCTCCAGCTTCCACATATGTACATGGTGATGGAAAATATAATGGCACGGACAATTCTAACATTGGTGCTCTGTGGTATATCTTTATCTTTAGGATCTTATCTAGTTCTGTCATGGATGGCCTTCCCATTCCTAGCCTTCTGATTTCCGGATCACGGCCACTCCCTTTGTCTGGAAATCAGAATGGATGCTGTACAGGGATGTGATTTTTTTTTTCTGATAGGAGAAAGTTTCAGCAGGAGCAAAGTGCCTGGTGGCAACTTTTACATAGTTGGGAGCTTCCACCAGCCACAGCAAGGAGCATGCTGCTAGTTTAATTTGTCTCATCTCAGATTAATTCCAGGTGGCTTCTGTGCAGCTGTGCTCCGTTGGGACTGGGAAGTCTGGAAGGAGAGAAGGAGAGAAAATGCATCAGTCTCCCTCTTTTTAGCAGATGGCACACATGATGGCAGAGGAACAGGGGGCTTAAGAACTACCTTCAACACTGATGTCTGCACCAATAAAGACTGCTCCTGCTACTTCTTAGTGCCTCATTTCCCTTCTCCCTCTGTCTCTTCCTCTCCCAGCATGCAAACAGTTGAGCTGCTGTTTTCTTTTTTGCAGACCAGCTGAGACCGAACCCAATGCTCCCAGCTGCACTTGTGAGGAAAAGCAGCATGTGGATAATTAGATGGGTCTTGTTTTATGAGAGGTTTTTTTGGACAAGAGTGGAAGATGAGTTTACAAAGCAGTAACCAGGCTGCAACAAGGACTTTTTTATGTGGAGGACATGCATCGCCATTTCAAAAGAAGAAGAAAGTGGGGCCAATTCGGAAATGCACGTAGTTATGTACTACCTCATCACACACAGCATCCATCCAAATGAGAAAGCAGTGCCAATATGCATCAATTCATCACATGAGGACATACTGATCAGCTTTCTATTGCGAATTATTATGATTGCGTCTGCGCAAGGAGGACAGGATCTCATGTGGAGGATTTTATATTTCTAGCCCCAAGGACCCCCCCCCCCCCCAGTTAGAGAGGAATAAGGAGCAGGCAGGAGACATGCTGAGCCTCCTCATTATTTTCCTTCCTTTCTCTAATTCCTCTGGAGAATACAGGGAGCCAGGAAATTCAGGGGGAGAAACTACAGCAAAAGATCTTGGGGGTTGTAGTCTGTTTCTAACATTTCTTCTCAGAGCATTAAAGTGAGCTTTTATGTTGTTGCTGTGTGCCTTAAAGTCGTGTCATACTTATGCCAGACCCTATCATGGGGTTTTGTGGGCAAGGTTTCTTCAGAAGGTGTTTGCTCCCAAACAGCTGTTTTCTTCTCGGCAGGCAGGAAGGGGAAATCGCAACAAAGGATCATGGAATTTGTATTGTGTTTCTAACAAAGGCAATCCAAAGCCATTCTAGAGATGCATTGCAGGGGAAAGGGGTTTGGGAGGTGTGAAAGACTGACAGAATTTTGGCAGTAAAAAGGCCACAACTTTATTGCATATACACATCACATGAGGGTTGGTCAAAAGCATAAGGTTTGGATCTGACATCCACCAACCCTTGTTGGTCGATGACCCAATAGCCTGGCCTCGCCCAGGCCTTCGGGATGACAGAGGGGGAACCATCCTGACACCTGTTTGCCACCTAACAGGGGCCGGCTATGGGCCTGAGCGCATCTTCGCCCCATGTCACCGGGGTCGCTGCCTCAATGCCGCCCCCGCATTGGCGACAAAGCTAGCCCTCAGCACCCCCGGGTCCCCAGAGGACTCCCGATTCCGTGCTCCGCAGCATCGGAAACCACCCCCAACAGATCCATGACCTATGCTACCGCCCCTGAATTGAAGTTGTGACAACATAGCAACAAAAGGGAGAGGTGGGTGGGGAGCCAGCTGAAAATAGCGTCGACGCCCGGGCGGCCGGAGCCTTTTTAGGCTCCTCAGCCAATGACTGGCCCGAGCCCATGTTAAGGCCTGCCTCCCAGTCAATCAGGTCCCGGGCCGCCCGGGCGAAGTGCCAATCAGGGCCGCTTCCGCCCGCAAAGGAGGCCGGGAAATGTAGTTTTCCCGGCCCGGAAGCGGCCCTGGCCCCCTGATGTTTCCCGCCGCCCCAGGGGAGCCTGGGAGCGGTAGTTCGCACCTGCGCAGGCCAGCGAAAAGCTCCGCCGCCATGGCAGCTGCAGGGCCGCCCCACGCATGGCGTGGCGGCCCCATCCTCTCACCTCCTCACCCCTGCCAGCAACTAGACCATCCCGGTGAGTCGGGTGGTCTCATTTCTATACCAAGCAAAAGCGAATTGACTGCACATTTGAAGTGGAACAGGATTTATAAATTCGATGTTTCTCCAAATTTACCTATCCCTGGAATGACTGGGGATTGCATTCAGATCGGATTTGCATTGCCAGCAATGTCATTTGATAATCTTTTGTGAAATCCCATGGATGACCACAGATTGGCACTACTTTAACCTTCCGATTTTCCTCGTGTGAAAAAGTACATACACATGCCACCTAAAGAACTGCTAATGAGGATTTTTTTTTTAAAAAAAATAAAAACCACAGTTCCCTCATTGTAGTGAGCTTGGCCTTTGCCATGAGGTCAAGGGGGTTTAGATACTTTAGCACAGGGTACCAAGATGGCCTCATTGAAAAGGAGTAGAAGACACCACGAAATGTAGGGCATTCCAGAAAACTGGAGGACATTACCAAATAAAAGATAAAATCATTTCATATGATTTATAGCTATATTACATATATGGTATTCTATTATGTACTCAAGTGTATTTTTCTAACAAACTTTGTTGTTGTCATGTGTCTTCAAGATATTTCCAAATTATGGCAACCCTAATGGGGTTTTCTTGGCAAGTTTCTACACCACACTGACTCTAATGGACTGATCTTTGTTACAATGCCTTGTTGGTTTGCAGTATACTTATTGAACTCTGAGTAAGGCAAATGCTTAAAATTGTACTTTACTAGCAGGAAACCCTTGATTGAATCTACATTTAAATTATTCCTTTCATTTGTAGATAATTCTGAAATTAAGGGCAGGAAAACATTTCTGGAGGTCTTTAAGCAAAGGCTGGATGACCATCTGTCGATGGGGATGCTTTGATTGTGATTTCCTGCATGGCAGAATGGGGTTGGACTGCATGGCCCTTGTGGTCTCTTCCAGCTCTACAATTCTATGATTCTAGGAAAAGCAGGACATCTGATCACCTTGCTTTAACATCATGGCCAAAAGTTGGCTGTTTGGATGGGACTGGGGAGTTGTTCCTGTTAGCAACAATCTGCTCATACAGTTCTCAAAGCTTTTGGAATGGGAGATGGTCACACCGATTTCCTTTACTTTTGCACTGTTGCACCCTTTAGACCCCACCTTCCATTGACCTCCCATTGCAGGGAGGATCCATTATCCAGCCCCAGTTTTGGGGCATATTGCCTTTGTTGTTTAGGGGCCCAGTTCTACCACTTGCCGTGGGGGGTTATTGGAATCTATCTGCTAAAGGGCTGTGATACTTTCCTCTATGGTAGGATACTTGCAGCATTGATTTACCTCCAAAAATGCTTGCCTTATACAGGTGGCCCTCTGTATCCACAGATTCTTTATCTATAGATTCGACCATCTACAGTTTGAAAATATTTTTTTTTAAATAATAAATTCCAAAACGCAAACCTTGATTTTGCCATTCTATATAAGGGACACCATTTTAATGCACCATTGTAGTTAATGGAACTTGAGCATCTACAGATTTTGATATCCACGTGTGTGTGTGTGTCCTGGAACCAAACCCCAATGCATAGCAAGGGCCCACTGTAGTAGTGGACTGCGTCCATTTGTAATATCAAAACAAGTTTTGGAAAGGCCTGGAATTGCAGCTAGCTCCAAGTCTGAATAATTTAAAATCCTCACCCCAACAAGCTCCGATATGGGGCATGTGGGAGAATATTTTGTCTTTTAAAAATGAAAACAAATGGAGCTTTGAGACATAACAGTACAAAGGGAAGCCTTCATACCCAGAGGAAATACAGTATTCTCATTCCTTCCCCACCAGGGGAAAAAAGAGGATTTCGTGAAGGCATATCTTCCACCCTGGATTTATCTGTACGTTTCTTTGGCTGCATCCACACTGCAGAAATAGTCTGTTTGACATCCCTTCAACTGCCATGGCTCAATGCTATGATGTTTTGGAAATTGTAGTTTGTTGTTGGGCCCAAGCTCTCTGACAGTGAAAGCTAAATATCTCACAAAAGTACAATACTCAGGATTCCATAGCATTGAGCCATGGCAGTTAAAGTGATGTTAGACTGCTTTATTTATGGAGTGCGGAGGCAGCCTTTGAGGGCCTCTGTGCTTTTTTCATCTCAGCTATACTTGGTGAATGTGGAGGCAACCTTCTCCACCCTACATTTAAGGGTGGAGTGGGTTGGAGTGCATCTAAAGAAAGATGCCTTCCATTTGCTTGGTCTCCTTATCCCCCACTGTGATAAACTGTACTGTATTAATTTTTAAGTATCCTAGCCCTGATTTGCAGCTCAGTTTGTATCTATATTTAATAAACGAGTGTGTCAAAATCTGTGTTTTCTTTTTTAAGGTGCTGTGTTAAGGGGTTACGACATGTAGCTTGGGTGGTTCACATAGCTGCTATAAAGCTGGGTTGAATACAAATTAGGTAAGTTGTCTTAACCTTGTGAAAGCCTGCTGACATATGGATTAGTCAGACCTGCCTAAGCATCCACAGCCAATTACTGGGTTTAAACTGACATTACTAGCATTCCCTGTCTGTTTTCTCACCGAGTCCATTAGGATAAGCAAATGCATCATCAAGCTGGAGCATGGCTGGATTCATTTTTTCAACTCACGAGATGTAGAAAATATTAAGTGCCAAATGAAAAATATCCTTCGTCTCCATAGGTCTTTTTTGGAGTGCAACTCCCATTATCCCTTACCATTGGTATGGCTAGTAGGGTTGCTCGAGTGAAAAACTGAAAAGGGCATTCTTTTTTAAAATTTTGTAGTAAAATTAAAATCCTGTTCAGATTACAAATCTATACGTCAACAGACAAAATGGTTCGAAATAAATAAGGAACAAAATACAAGTGTGATACTAGTCAGTACCAGTCAAATCAAGATGTGATTATTAAAGCTATTTTATAGATCTTATGGATATTACATCTCCTGGTTTTGAATAAGCGTTACAGAGTTTCTAATGATGTCGCCATGAAGTATTCAAGTGTACAATATCTTTACAAAGTTCTAGGTGGATTGTTTCTGACTTAAGTCAACCCTAACATGGGGTTTTATTTGCAAGTTTTGTTCAGAGGAGGTATGCCATGGCCTTCTCCTGAGGCTGAGAGCATGTGACCTGCCCAAGGCCACCCAGTGGGTTTCGTGGCCAAGCTGGGAATGGAACCCTTCTCTCCAGAGTCATACTCCAACACTCAAACCACTGCACCAGGCTGGTTCTCACTCCTCTCAAGTGCATATCTGCATTTGCAAAATCAATAAATGGCTACCATTTCCTAAGAAAGGAGTCTTGGTTT
This sequence comes from Sceloporus occidentalis, assembly GCA_023333645.1. Lineage (NCBI taxonomy): Eukaryota > Metazoa > Chordata > Lepidosauria > Squamata > Phrynosomatidae > Sceloporus > Sceloporus occidentalis. The sequence continues at coordinate 223,362,473 of JALMGF010000001.1, forward strand.
GCATCTCCTTTTGGTCTTCTTATATTGTCTGATGGTTTCTCAAGCAACCACTTGTTCCATATATGGTTCCACCACTTCTCTAATGATACATTGCCTATTTTCCAAGCAGAAGCTATTTCAAGTCGAGATGATTGTAAAGGGGTTGTTCTTTTAATACAGGGATTTATGTGGTACATAGCTCCTCTCTTTACCATCATTGGTAAGAATGATTAAGTACACTAGAATGGAATTAACAGCAAAGTGTGCAGGAACCAGTGACAGAATGTCCATTTCAAAGCAACCTATTTACTGTATTTGGGTTGGTTAAAATATATTTACTGTATTTGGGTTGGTTTGTTTACTTGTTATTCTCTCTTTCTTTCTCTCTCAGTTGTGCATAGTGTGTGAACCTTTTGGCTGAAATCTATGGGTTATTCAGATGGTGAAAATAATCCTAGTAGAATGTGGTTTGAATAATTTTTAATGCCTGTGATTAAGTTTTGGGGGGGCTGCCAAAAAACCCCCACTTAACTCAAGACAATCGATTTTGTTTTCCCCCCAGAGTTTTCCTAGAAGATTCACATTCTCGGCTGTGTGACTAACTGATGCCAATAGACCTGGGATAAATTGGGATAAAACATTGTATGCCTTGAACATGCTTTGAATACATCCACATCATCAAGTCAATCTTTAGTTGCAGTGCTGACACATGTGAGCAACAGAACTTGCAGGGATGCCATTCCAATAAAAAAAATAGTGTGAACAACATGAGTGAGATTATTATAGTTGCACTAACAAAAACAATAGGGCCTTATTATCTATATGCCTCTGAATTATTGGAGTGAAACGGAGATGGCTCCTGTAATAGACAGGGATGGTGGATAAAAAGGACAATTACTAGATAGTGGCTAACGTTGTGTTAAAAATCATAGTGATTTAGAGCTGAGGTTTGGACCAAAGCATGAGTTACATTAGCCTGGGAATCAGTTCTAGAACACCAAAAGGAAGAGAAACAAACCATTCCCAGAACTGACCATTAAGAAGTGTTGCAGTTGGAATATATGTTTAAAGTACATATGGGATCCTGGGGGTTGTACTTTGGTTTGAGGCACTAGAAATCCTTGGGTGAAAATGCCAAAGGCTGCTCCCTAAACTGGGGTGGGAGGAGGCAGAAGTATGCTGTTAGAGCTGCAAAAGAGGGGTCTCTGTTGAGATGCAAATGGACTTTAAATTTCCTGGACTTTGAAAGGCTCCCTATTGCCGCATGGCTTCTCAACCTTTTGGCTAAGATGAAGTGTAGTATTACCGCATGGCTGCAAAAGATATCCTCCCCATCATAACATCCTTTACTAAAGACTGAAACAACATGCAGGCATCTGACTAACATCTCCAATTGTTTTTCCCCCTCCTGTTTGGTTTGTAACATCTTGCCTGATGAAGAAGTGCAAAAGCTGGAAACAAGTATATTGTGCATTTCGGTTGGCCAGTAAAAGATATCACTGATGGATTTTGGTTTGTACTGAATAAATATAAGTTGATGAATTTACCTGATTGGAGTGCAGCTCATTTGTATTTGAAACTTACCACACTGTTACACAAATACAGTTTGAAAGAGTATGCAACAATACCCTGCATATCTGTAGTTATGTTGCTTTAACACAATCCTACACAGTGGCGGGGGAAGGTTTTATTTTCTAGCCAATTAAAGTTTCTTTCTTAAAAATAATATTATTGGTACCTTTGACAAAGGTGAAGCAACCATCTCTTCCCAGAGCTCCTTCTTCATGAAGACGTGAACCATAGTCCAAGAAGACAATACTTTCCTGATGGCACTTTCTATGGAGCTAGGTGTATACTTCCAGGATTTTTTCTCCTTCTGGGCCATGTCCTTCAACATGAAGGAATGATGAGATAAACAACCTGTGCCCCAGAGTCCTTCAGCTGCTTCCCCGGAGCCTCATAGTCACTTGCAATACAATGAAAATTTTGTCTGGCAGCATAATTCGTCCCACCTGGAACAGAATGAAGAAATTATGCCTGATGGGTCTTGGCAGCCTCTCTCACACCAGGAAGACAGCATTTTTCTCAAGACATCCTGTCAGGTATACCACTGGCTCTGTCTCCAGCATTTGGAAGTCAATGAACCAAGAGACACTCTTCATTTGAAAGCCTGCATGGTGCATTGATTTGAATGTTGGACTAGGACTCTGGGAGACCCAGTTTGAATTCATGTGGAACCATGGAAACCTACTAGATGACCTTGGACAAGTTATGCTCTCTCAGCTTTAGAAGGTGGCAATGGTAAACCTCCTCAAAATAAATTGTGTCAAGACCATGCCCTATGAGGAGTAGCTTACAGAGTTGGGTATGTTTAGCCTGGAGAAGAGAAGATGGGGACATGATAGCCCTGTTTAAATATTTGAAGGGATGTCATGTTGAGGATGGAGCAAGCTTTTTTTCTGCTGCTCCAGAGAACAGGACCCGGAATAATGGATGCAAGCTCCAGGAAAAGAGATTGCAGCTCAACATTAGAAGGAACTTCCTGACAGTAAGGGCTGTTCGACAGTGGAACAAACTCCCTCTGAGTGTGGTGGAGTCTCCTTCCTTAGAGGTCTTTAAACAGGGGTTGGATGGCCATCTGTTGGGGATGCTTTGATTGTGCATTCCTGCATGGCAGAGGGTTGGACTGGATGGCCCTTGCAGTCTCTTCCAACTCTATGATTCTATGATCCATGGATGCAAGCTCCAGGAAAAGAGATTCTATCTCAACATTAGAAGGAACTTCTTGACAGTAAGAGCTGTTCCAACAGTGGAAGGGAGATCCTGGTGCTGTTGCTCCTTGTTTCAAGACATCATGAAGAGACTGGCTGTTCACAGCTGCATCACCTGCTGGACAAAGTCAAAGCCAAAGAGAGTAAGATGTAGGAAAGAACAAGACAAGCAAGAAATAGAAGCAAGAAAAAGATGCAAAAAACCCACACATAAATAATGAGCTGGGCAGGCAGGTAGATTGGTGTAAGCAGAACATACTGTGCATACTCCCCCCATCACTCTGTGTGCTTACCCAGGATTTGGTTTCTTTAGAAGTGGGTCACTGGAAACTAACAACATTTCTATGATATGGTGTGATATGATATGAGCTTTATTCATACAAGTTGAACATATGATCAGAGTTCATATCATTAACACTCTTGCAGATACCTATTTTCTTTTACAAATATACAAGAACCCATAGTACATGTGCACATGGATAACACATTGCAAAAATGTAATCTTGTGTGTCCATACAGCTTAAGTAAATTTCACTGGCCTAAATCTAATTGCTAGTCCTGACTAGAGTAGATCTAGTTAATCAATTGCTAAACGGTAAGTCAACATTTATGTAGAGCCCATTATTTCAAAAAGTCTATTCTAATTGGCAATGCAACACTTAGAAGTCATTTTAGACCTCTGTTTTCAGGAGCTAAAGTTGTGATAAACTGCACAAAATTTTAAACACAGAAGATTTTCCAGATTCAAGATCCATTTGACATAATTTAAGGGGCATTCCTCAATGAAACAATCCACAGTAGATTTATATGAAACTCTTGGGGATAATATTTTATCTTATACATTTATCAGTTGATGTTAGCAAAGCAAGTGCAAAAAAATATGTGAAATGAAGATTTCAGGGAGGCTGTTGCCATGATTCATTATGCAGTATGTAACAGTGAGCGGAAGTATTTATTTTAAAGTAAATGTACAATAATGCTTTCCTGAATTGAGCACTTCATTCTCCTTTACCATAAGGCTAATTTTATTTTTGAAAACACAAGATAATTATTTCTTTCCTCTAAGCAGAAGAAAAAAATGACTAATTAGCACAGACCTCCTTCTACCCACCCCAAGCATCGCTACAACATGTTAACACAGCCGAACCATAATGGAAAGTCAGCCAATTAAAGCCTTTTATGTACTTAGTGTCTAATCTGCCACTGTGGCTCTTAGATGCTGTTTCCGCATGACACCAGTGTAGAAGGAAAATGAATTAATAATGATTTCAAATGTGGCTAGAAAGCTCACTTGAGTGCGGTCCCAGTTTAAATGGACTAGTGGAGGATCATTTGTCTGTCTTCTTTGCGATTAACAGAAATCTAGTTCTGCTCCACTACAGAAATTTGCTTTTTCCTTCTGAGGCTTTACACAAATGACAGAGCACTGGAACTTTTATTAAATTTAAAGGTGTGTGGCTAGAAAAAGACTAGTTTTATTTGTTTTGATCATCCAAACTTTCCTTTGAGTCAAGCAAATGCAACCTGGAATATTGTGTCCAGTTCTGGGGCCCACAATTCAAAAAGGATGTTGAGAAACTGGAACGTGTCCAAAGGAGGGTCACTAAAATGGTGAAGGGCATGGAAACCATGCCCTATGAGGAATGACTTAAGGAGCTGGGGATGTTTAGCCTGGAGAAGAGAAGGTTAAGAGGTGATATGATAGCCCTGTTTAAATATTTGAAAGGGTGTCACATTGAGGAGGGAACAAGCTTGTTTTCTGCTGCTCCAGAGACTAGGACCCGGAGCAATGGATGCAAACTCCAGGAAAAGAGATTCCACCTCAACATTAGAAGGAACTTCCTGACAGTAAGGGCTGTTCGACAGTGGAACACACTCCCTCGGAGTGTAGTGGAGTCTCCTTCTCTGGAGGTCTTTAAGCAGAGGCTGGATGACCATCTGTCAAGGATAATATTTCCTGCATGGCAGGGGGTTGGACTGGATGGTCCTTGTGGTCTCTTCCAACTCTATGATTCTATGATCCAGGAATCACATCTTGTCCAGTGTGGTCAGATTTCAGTGAACAGAGCTATCTTGACCCTTTGACCTGGAAATGCAATGGGACCTGGTCAAGCCAATTTCCATCTCAGATCTTTATGTGCAAAATCCTACCAAACAGAGTAGAAGTGAAGATGAAGAAGACTTATGGAAATGTTATATTGTCAAAATATAGTACTCAACCAAATATTTACAATGCAAAATTTACAAACATTTTTGCCCCCCTGAAAAACAACCAGACCTCTCCTTATATGCATTTGGGGTATGGGCTGAAATTGGTGTGACTTTGTTTATGTACTGCATCATGGTTGGGGAGGGAGGGATACATCTTTGTTGTCAAGGCAAATTTTGCTGAGGCAGCTAGGCAAGTGGTCCCTGTCTTGCTGGATTATGCAGCAGTCCAGCTGTTTCCATGTAGGTCAAGTTAGTTTCATAACTTGCCACATCACCAAATCAAATTGGCATTGTAGTACCCAGTTGGCTGTTTTCTTGTAATGCAAGTGACAGCAACTTGAAAACCAGTGCCAAGACCAGGAAGGGCAAAAGAAGAGAAACAGTGTCTGTGAAATGTCTGTGGATAAAAATGAAAGAGGAATGACTCAGAGGTAGGGAGATCATTTTATACCCTGACATGCTTTTATAGTTTGCACTGTAAATATTCATAACATGCTCCAATAGGAAATCCAAATATGTACACACAGAGAGAATCAATAATGCATTCTCTTCCAAAGGTATGTTGTGTGTGGGTGATACATAATACATTGTGACTGGGGCACTGAGTTTGCATTTGGTGCCAGTTTTGCCACATTCACAGAGCATGAGGATGCACAGCTGTCCTGAAAGAAGCTATGGTAGACTGATACTCTCTTGTAGATTCTTGGGAAATCTGTCTCTTCATCAATAAAATTCTCTCTTGATTTCTCCCAGTCCTGTTAGCAAAAAGAAAAAGAGAAAGAAAAGGGAAGAAAGGGAAAAAACAAACTTCCTCAACAGAGGAACAGCCTCAACTTTCTCAATTTCTTCCTTAGCCTATTAATTCTTCTCCCAATCCTTAAGCAATAGAGAAGTCGCAGCTGCCATGGGTCTTAGTCTGGGCTTTTTGAGATTATTTGGGATGGAGCTCCCACCTCTGGCACAACCTTTCCATGGTGGTGGGATTTCATGCTCCTCTGAAGCATGTTACCACATATGGATTTTAATAAAACTGACCTACCAGGCTAGCAGCCATAATCCTGAAAGCAGGGGGTCAGGTAGGCAGATGAGTTAGCCCTGGAAAGCAACACTTTGGAAATTCCCCACAGAAAGGTTTGGGAGTTGCAAAAGGGAAAACCATCACCTCCAAAACCAGAACAATTACAGGCTGTTTGTTTTCAGCCTCACACTTAATGGCCCAGTGATTAAGTCACTGGCCATCTATTCTTCTGTTTGCCTTCCTTGATTGTGTTCAGATCTAAGTGAATTGGTTCAGTCTATTCTTCACCTTGGTGTAACAAAAGCCCAGGTATTCATACCCTTTGTCTTTGCTGAAGTTAAGCCATCAAGTTCATAGCCAGGGGCTACAAATTGTCTATATAAGTCTCAATCTAAGCATACACCAGTGTGCTACATTCAGAATACAGCCTGGCTTCATGTCAGACCGAACTCTGATTTTAGCTCCCTCGGCCATTTCCCTCCATCTCATCATCTATATCCACATCTGGTTCCTGGAGAAACCTTCGGAAGTGAGTATCTCCCTTAGATTTGCCTTTCTCAACTCTCTCCTGATTTCCCCCCTTTACTTTCATTAAGAATTGGGTGTGTGCGTGAGTGTGTGTGCCCCCTTTTGCTGTGTGTTTGTTTTTCCCTTTTAAATAAATATTTGGACTTAACTGGAGCAGTCTGTCTCAGCGTCATCGCTCAAGGGATTCTTGTGGACCTCTCGTAGACATCTTGGGACCCGGTCTCGCAAGGGTGTTGTTAGGACCCTACCTCTCAGCAACTGAGCTAAATTCAGAAATTCCCCTAATTAGATCCTTCCTAACAAGCATATGATGGCAGCAGTGCTGATGGTGTGGTTTCCCATATCAGACAGGCTTCTGCTGAAGAGCCTAAATGTGCCCAACAGCTACTGGACAGTACTGACACTAGCAGAGGATACCTCAGAGACAATGGCAGTGGCACCACAGCTGACAGTTATTAGTATTGCACAGATGGAGTCACACTAAACCCCTTTCGAATGTCTTTTACTATGAAAAAGATTTTTTAAATGTTGTTTAAATGTGTTTTTATATTGTGAGCTGCCTTGGGTCCATTTTTGGGAGAAAGGTGAGATAAAAATAAAACAAACAAATAAATAAAATCCTACAAAGAGACAATCCAAAATGAAACAAAATGATAGTATCAGAAAAGGCACTCAAGAACACAAAAACAATGGACACAGATGATTTACCTACCTTTAATATAGATGAAGAAGACATTGAAATAATTAAAGATTTTCCATACTTTGGCTCACTCATTAATCAGAATGATTATCACTGAATACTAATGTTAGGATTGTCATTGAATACTAATGTTAGGATTAGAATTTTATTTCAGTTTCTATGTATGGTTGAGAAAAATCGACATCGACAATGAAGACAACTGATAGGAAGTAATAAACTCATTTGAAATATAGTGCTGGAGAAGAGTTCTACACATGCCATGGACTGCTAAAATGACAAATAAAGACTTTATGAAAGAACTAGATAAGATCCTAAAAAGTAAAGACATACAACTGAGCACTAAATTCAGAATCGTCCAAGCCATAGTATTCCCCATCACCATGTACTTATGTGAAAGCTAGACAGTGAAGAAAGCAGATAGGAAAAGAATCAACTCATGAGAAGTGGTGCTGGAGAAGAGTGCTGAGGATACAGTGGATAGCCAAAAAGACAAACAAATGAGTCCTTGAACAGATCAAACCAGAAATCCATGTGGAAGCCAAGATGACAAAACTTAGGTTGTTGTACTTTGGTCACATCATGAGAAGATATGACTCACTCAAAAAGACATTAATGCTTGGAAAGGTGGGATACAGTAGAAAGAGAAGAAAATTGCACACCATATGGTTAGACTCAATTTGGGATGTCACAAGCATGAATCTACAGGACTTAAGCGGAACAGTGGAAGACAGGGGGCTTGGAGATGTATCATCCACAGGGTTGCCATGAATCTGGGCCAACTCAAGGGCAGTTAACAACAACAACAACAACAACAACAACAACAAAGCAAATCAACTCTGAACTCTCCCTAGAAGCTATGATAACTAAACTGAGGCTATCGTAGTGTGGATATATCATGAGACAACATGACTTACTAGAAAAGACAGTGTTGCTTGGAAAAGTAGAAGGCAGTAAGAAAAGAGGAAAACTGGATTCCAGATGGATAAACTAAATCAAGGAAGCTGCAGCCCTGAGTCTGCAAGACCTGACCTGTGCAGTTGATGGCAGGGTGACTTGGAGGCTTCTCATTCATAGGGTCACCATAAGTCAATGTTGACCTGACGGTAGTTAATCACAACAGTGCAGCTTTTTCTCACATCAGCATCAGCTCTAATGGAAACTAGGGTGGCCCTGGTACAAGCCTGTGAGAAGAAACACATACACAAACACCTATCATTGTCTTGAGTTGATCATTCCTCCATACCCATATATCAGACAGAATAAAAGAACTCACTGGGGGTGGGGTGTTTTTGGAAGAGGCTGTAGTGAAATTGTTTTGTCTTTACATTTTTCCTTTTTTGTGTTTCTTCAAATTTTTCATGCTTTGGGAAATGAGATGTTTTTCATTCTTAATTTTTCTACAGTTTTTCTCTCATCAACTGGAATAAATGGTCTTGTAGGATATAATTCTCTTACTTCCCGAGTCAGAAACTGTTACATTTAAAACCAGTTTTGTTAGTGCTAAAGAAAACTGACTAAACCCAACCAAAACAAAACAAAACACAGTTTTGCTTAGACTTCCAGTCAACAAAACATTGTGACATTATGCTACCTAATCAGTAGAAAACAGATCAATGAAAGATATTTTTGGGAACAGAATAACACACTACACTCTAAGGCATAGAAATATTTTTACTTGAGACAAGGTTCTTCTAAGAAAAGTTCCTCTTCAGCTCAAATAAGTTGGCAATGACATACTCTAAATAATGTATTTGCTCTTTCAAATGTGTCTTTCTTTTTATTCTTTCATCTGTATAGATTTGATTAGTTGAATTTAAGCACAGATCAAATGTCAAAATTCACTATGTGTGTTGACAATGCAAGGAGAAACCTAGCCAAGGTTTGTTTGCAGGGAGGAGAAAGCAAGGACATAAATCTAAAAATCAAACACACAAAAGCTGTGGATTTGCTATGCATGAAACAAAACCCATCAAAATACTATTTTAAAAAATATGGAATAGAGGCCAGTGAACAGAGTGTCAAGCCCTCAGTGAGCTACTTTCTAGGCTTATTGGCCTACTAGGCAGAGTGTGCAGCTTCTGGACTCTTAGGACGCATACCTCACTTAAACAGCATACATGACCCGAAGCAGCTTTATTTTGGCCTGTCTGTATGGGCCCTGTGTGTGTTCAGCTTCCATACTGGAGGCCTGGAAAAATATGCTGAGGAAGTGCATCAATGAGAAAGACAAATGCAGTATTATTGAAAATAAAGCAGAGGATGAAAGGAGACCAGCAGCACCATTGGGTTATTACCAATATATGTGATGTGCCCACACTTTGGATGCAGCCTCACCGAGAAGGAGAAGAAATAGAAGGAGGAGGAAAGGGAAAGGGAGGCATTGTGCAGAAGAACAATTTAAACACACTGGATCATGCAGCATCTTTCTTATGGAAAAAAGCTGTGGGCTGAGGAAACCAAGGACTTAGGGATGAGCAGATTTCATCTGTTCTGTTATTGATCTATGAATTGGCTGTACCCTACATTCAACTCAAATTGTCATCTGGCTTAACACAGTTCAGACATTAAACATTCATAAGTGGCACATGTTTGACCCAGGTTTCAGTTTATATTTTCATAGGCTACTGAAATGCTTTAGCTTGCATATCACAGGACAAAAAGGAATCCTAGTACTGCTGTACAATCAGAACAAGACTACTTTTTGTACTGATTTAATCAGTAGATGAGATACACCAACAGGATCTTTGGGGGGTAGGATCTATAATTCATAGAACCATCATGAATTGAAGCCAGCTTGACAGCACATAACAGCAACAACAAAATGACAACTGCTCTGTGGCAAGGATGGATGGTGGTGACCATGTGTTGTTGTTGTTGTTGTTGTTTGTTGGTTCTGTTTGTTGTTGTGTGCCTTCAAGCCACTTCCAACTTATGGTGACCCTAAGGTCAACCTATTATGGGGTTTTCTTGACAAGATTTGTTCAGAGAAGGTTCGGCTTTGCCTTTCTCTAAGGCTGAGAAGAATAGGACTCACCCAAGACCATCCAGTGGGTTTCCATGGTTCAGCGCGGATTTGGACCCTCATTTCCAGAGCCACAGTCCAATGTTCAAACCAGTACATCATGCTGAATCCTAGATCAATAAGAGAGGGAACCATGTGTAGCAATCTGGAAAATTTCCATCAGTCATTCAAAGAAGGATGGATGATCACCAATGGATGCCCCAGAAACACTACCAACTTGCTAGGAATCCCAAAAGAATAATAAAACTTTGAATAGCTATGATTTGCAATAATCTTTTTTTAAAAAACCTTACGTCAAAACATTTAAAAACTGATTATCAAACTCATTTACTGTCAGTGAATTTGGCAGGCAAAAGGGTACAAAAAACATAAACGAAAATCTGTGGAGCTCAGTGACAAAAGCTGTTGCTTGGTGCCACTAAGGACTGGCAACCCAATCCACATATGCAGAGAGGTATGTCCATTTCTTCCTGTGAGACTTATTCCTAGTATATAGTTATAGGACTGCAACATAAGCAGATCTTAAGTTTCAGCCCTCAATAAATCTTCCTCAGGTTCCTCATATCCACCATCTGATATAGGGGTAAATTATACCTTACAAGTATTTACTTGACCACTTAACATCCATTTTATCTTTGAAAAAAATAGATAAGAAGGTGAAACAGTCCTTTATTTTTGTAACCATGTTTTCCATTCACACTCAATAATAATAATAATAATAATAATAATAATAATAATAATATAGTTTATTTATACCTTCCACAGATTGAGACGGGATTACAACCTTAAAAGACACTTAGTACAATTTACAGTCAATACAACAATAAAATACTAACACTGAGTTTACCAAGAATTCCTATTAGTTCTCTAAAAATTACAATTTGTCCATTAGCCAACAATCAGAGTCAAGGAAGAGCAGTCGTCATAAGCTTTTTATATGGAATTCGGTGGATAAGCCCGCCAGAAGAGATCCGTTTTGAGTGCCTTCTTAAAGGCCTCTAAAGGTAGTAATGAGACGGATCTCTTCCGGTAGGTCATTCCATAATCTTGGGGCCGCAGCAGTGAATGCCTTATGTGAAGTTGTCATTAATCTGGTGTTATAATATTCTAGTAAGAACTTCCCAGATGTTCTGAGAGTGCGGGGAGGATAATGTAGGGAGAAGCGCTCCTGCAACTAACTCGGGCCCGAGCCATGTAGGGCTTTAAAGGTAATAACCAACTCCTTGTATTGCACCCGGAAGCTAATTGGCAGCCAGTGAAGAGATTTCAGTATTGGTGTTATATGGTCAAACCTAGATGTTCCGGTGACCAATCTGGCTGCTGCATTTTGAACCAATTGAAGCTTCCGAATTTGGGACAAGGGTAGCCCAAGTAGAGCACATTGCAGAAATCTAACTGAGAGATTACCAGTGCAGGTACTACTGCTTCAAGGTCCTTTCGGTCCAGGTAGGGACACAGTTGGCATATCAACTGAAGCTGGTACCAAGCACTCTTGGCCGTCGCATCTATTTGGGATGTCAATTGTAAGGACAGATCCAGGAGTACTCCCAAACTGCAAACCTCATCCTTTAGGGGAAGTGTGACCCCATCCAGGACTGGGTGACAAAACTCCATCCCTGGACGTGGGGTACCTATCACGAGTACCTCCATTTTCTCTGGATTCAGTCTGAGTTTGTTTTCCTTCATCCAGTCCATTACCGATCAAAGACAGGCATCCAGAGGAGAGATGCCATCCCTAGTCACTACAAGAGTCGGAGACATAGAGAAATAAATATGGGTGTCATCAGTGTACTGATGACACCGCACCCCATGTCTCCGGATGATCTCTCCCAACGGCTTCATGTAAATGTTGAAAAGCATGGGGGACAGAATGGCGCCCTGAGAGATGCCACATGTTAGCTTTCTCTTGGAAGAGCAGCTGTCCCCAAGCATCACCATCTGGAATCTGCCTGAGAGGTAGGAATGGAACCACTGGAATAGAACCATGGTAAAAGAGAGACTGGTCTATCATTGTTTCTCACCAGGGGATCCAGGGAGGGTTTTTTCAAAAGCGGTCTAACGACTGCTTGCTTTAATTGTGATGAAAATCTTCCCTCCCTGAGGGATGCATTGATTATAGAGTGTAGTAATGTTTTTGTTGCATCCCCTCTCTGGGCGGTCAACCATGATGGGCAAGGATCGAGAGGGTACATTGTCCTCCTGACACATCCAAGAATCTTGTCCATCAGTATTTACAAACTCAAAATGATCCAGTCTAACAAGGTCCACAGAGTCACTGGATATCTCTCTTCCCATCTCTGCTATAATGCTGGCATCCAGATCAGCCCTTATTTGAGAGATTTTATCTGCGAAAAAGTTATTAAAAGCATAACAGCAGGCTTTAGTTGGTTCAAATAATACGTTTAGGGTGGGAGACGGTTGAGTTAGTTCTTTGACCATCCTAAACAGCTCTGCTGGATGAGATTCAGCGGACGCAATACGTGCAGCATAGAAGGAATTCTTTGCTGCATCTATTGCCACTCCATAAGACTTCAATAGGATCTCATGGGGTGTCTTGTCGGATAAACCTTGATGTTTCTGCCAGGGGTGCTCTAGTCGTTGTGCAGTCCGCTTCATTTTACGAAGATCTTCAGTGCACCATGTCTTTTTATTAGGAGCAGGCTGGAAAGGACGCTCAGGAGCAATGCTGTCTATAGCCCTGGTCGTTATTCCAGGTATCAACCAAGGCATCAACAGAATCGCCATCATTCCCAACCATATATCCCTCTAGGGCTTCCTGGAACCTTTTGGGTTCCATCAGCCTTCATGGGCAGACCATTCTAATAGGCCCTCCACCTCCGAGGGGGGTCTGGGTAATAACCTCAAGTCCCACCTTGACCAGAAAGTGATCCATCCATGACAGAGCAGAGGTATAATTTACCTCCGCCCAAGGATGTTCCTGATCCGTACCAAAGACCACATCAAGTGTATTACCAGCACAATATGTTGGACCCAAGACTAATTGGGACAGGCCCATGGCTGCCATGGAAGTCATGAACTCCCGAGCTGCACCTGTCAGCTCTAGTAAGCCAGACTCAAAGGGAATGTTGAGGTCCCCCAGGACGAGAAGCCTGGGAGACTCCAGCACCAGCTCCGAGACCAGCTGTGTCACCTCGACCAGGGAGTCTGTTAGGCAACAGGGTGGACGGTAGACTAACAGAATCCCTAAACTGTCCCTAGCCTTCAGGGTCAGGTAGATACACTGGAAATGATCTGTTTTCCAGATAGGTCTCCTGGTCAGGGTGAAGATAGATTTATGGACCAAGGTCACTCCTCCCCCTCGCCCACTTTCCCTCACTTGCTCCTTAATGGCATACCTGGCTGGGAGGGCCTTAGCCCAGGTCACATTACTATCCTTTCCCAGCCAGGTTTCTGTAAAGCAAGCCAGGTCAGCATTTTCATCCTCTAACAGATCGTAAACTATGTGGGATTTATTCTTACCTGACCTGGCATTGCAGAGGGGCAGTGTGAGGGTCTGTGGTATGGTTGGGTCGACATCTCTCCTCTCGTTGCCTGTCTGGAGTCGGTAATGGACTGGATGAGGGAAAACAGACTCAGTTTGAATCCAGAGAAAACGGAAGTACTAGCGATAGGTTCTCCAGGCCCGGGGATGGCGGTGTTTCCACCTGTCCTGAACGGGATCACGCTTCCTGTGAAGGACTCTGTTCGCAGTCTGGGGGTGCTCCTTGACTCATCGCTCCACCTTACATCACAGGTGGATGCGACAGTCAGGAGCACATGTTATCAGCTTCGGTTGATATGCCAGCTGCGTCCTTACCTGGGCCGGGAGGACCTTGAAACGGTAGTACATGCTCTGGTAACCTCTCGGTTGGATTTCTGCAATGCGCTCTACATGGGGCAACCCTTGTACCATACCCGGAAGCTGCAATTGGTGCAGAATATGGCGGCAAGACTGGTCACTGGTACTTCCAGGACCAGTCATATAACACCGGTCCTTAAAGACCTTCATTGGCTGCCTATTCGCTTCCAGGCGCAATACAAGGTGTTGATTATTACCTATAAAGCCCTACATGGCTTGGGCCCAGGGTACTTGGAGGACCGCCTCTCTCCATACAATCCGCCTCGCACACTCAGGTCAGCCGGGAAGCAATTGTTAAGGGTTCCAGAAGCCAGGTATACTACCACCATCCAGAGGGCCTTTTCTATCTCGGCCCCCAAGCTCTGGAACTCACTTCCCGGCGAGCTCCGCTCGGCCGCCTCGCTAGACCAATTCAAGAAGGGGTTGAAGACATACTTGTTCCAGCAGGCATACCCCTGACCCCTGAAGTACTCCCCCCCTCACCTCTCAACAGCATTGGAAGCTGGCTTGAGATTTTTATTTCCTGGGGGGAAATGTATTTTGCTTTATTATGTTTTTATTGTTGGTTTTTATTGTATTGTGGATGTTTTTAACTATGTTGTAAAACTGTCTTGATCTTTGGAAAGGCGGTATATAAATAAAAATTTTATTTATTATTATTATTATTTTGGGGTAACAAGGTGAGTGGAAGGTGAGATAGTGAGCTGAATATAATTCATCTTCAAATAAGCAGCTTCCTGAATCATTAAACATGTTATGGGTAGAAAACAGCTACTTTTATACTTCATCATTTACAGTGCACAACCTGCCATACTTTTTCTCTGTTACAATAATTATGAATGTTTTGAAACTGTATATGAATGAGGCTGCTATCCTATAAACATTTACTGGGGAGCAATTCCAGTTGAACTCAGTGGGTAGATATGTATGAGATTGTACTGGCAGTTGCTTCAGTTTCAGAATGGCTGCAGATAAATCTGTCTCACACATGCAAAAGAAAAGACTTTGTATTTTTAAAAGAGTCTGGATATTGGTGCTTTAATATATTCATGTTATCGTTCTGAAGACAGCTGTCTTTCTCTCTCCAAAATTGCGTACAGATAAATATCAGAAAATATAGAGCATGACAGGCACTGGCAGGAAAGTCATCACATTTTAACAAGATTGCTGTGAGTGGTACAAAAATATATTTGTGTCTGAAATTACAGCTTCAGAGGCAATTCTCCCGCTTTTATTAATATCAGATTAAGGAAGTGATGAACTGCAATTAGAGTATTAAAGCTCTGACTGAGATGTAGTTGCTCTGGAAGAAAAATGGTTCCCTCCTGCACTATTTTTTACAAGGTTTTATTAAGTCTTGAGTGTTGAAGGCATTGTTTTGGGAGGTTGATGATTATGCACCCTCACACATGTGCATACACATGCACACACACAGAGAGGGGGGGGGGTTCAAACCACATGGACAGCATTTGCAATTCTTGAGCTGATGATGAGCCAATGTGTTTGTTGTTGTTAACCAATCTTGACTCATGGCATCCCTGTGGATGAGACATCTCCAAGACTCCCTGTCCTTCATTGCTTTGCTTAGGTCCTACAAATTCATACCAGTGGCCTCCTTAATAGAGTCTGTCCATCTAGCATGCAGCCTTTTTCTCTTTCTACTTCCCTCCACCTTTCTTAGCATTACTGTCTTTTCCAATGAGTCATGCCTTCTCATGATGTGGACAACATAGGGCAGCCTCAGTTTCATCATCTTGGCTTCCAGGGAGAGTTTAGGCTTGATCTGTTCACGGAGCCATGTGTTTGTTTTCTTGGCTGTCCACAGTATTCTAAGTACCACATCTGATATGAATTGATTTTCTTCCTAACTGCCTTCTTATCTGTAAGTTACCTTGGGTCCTGTCGGGGAGGAAGGCAGAGTAAAAATGAAATTAATAATAATAATAATAATAATAATAATAATAATCTGTCTAAGGTAATAGGAAAACAGTAAAAGGAGCCCTGGTGGCATAGTGCTTAAATGTCAGCACTGTAGCCACAAGGTTATGAGTTTATTCCTGCAGGGCTCCGGGTTGACTCAGCCTTCCATCCTTTCGTAGGATGGCAAAATGAGTATCCAGCTTGTTGGGGGCAATTGGCTTACATATTGTAAACTGCTTAGAGAGTGCTGATTTCACTATGAAGTAGTAAAGAAATGTAAATGCTATTGTAAATACAATGGCTTGTATGGTTTTACCTTTTGTGGTCAGTTGTATATCTTTGTATTTTAAGATCTTTCCTAGTTCTTGAATAGCTTCCCCATTCTTAGTCTTCTTCTGATGTCTTGGCTGCAAATCCCATTCTGGTCAATGTTTGATGCCAGGTATGGGAAATCTTTGACTATTTCTATTTCCTCATTTTCTAGGTTGAATTTGTATCAATTCTCTGTGGTCATTATATCTGGTTTCTTTATGCTCAACAGTAAGCCTGCCTTTGCACTTTCTTCTGTGGTCTGACAAGCCCCCATATTTTGGGTTCCTGCTTGTAGTGGACTCAATTGAGGGACTGGCCGTCTCAGCACAACAAGGCATAACTCTGAGCATTTTTCAGCACCCACAAGAGACCTTGACTTGGGCACAAGACTAAGGGCTGGTCTACACATAAGTGTACTATGTGAACGGTACACCTTTTCACACAGGGGGTTGGACTGGATGGCCCTTGGGTTCTCTTCCAACTCTAGAATTCTATGATTCTTTGACTCAGTGAAGGAAACCATGGCCCTGAGTCTGCAAGCCCTTAGCAGGGCTATCATGGACTGGATTTCTTGGAGATGTCTCATTCATATGGTTGCCATAATTCGAACTCGACTTGAAGGCAGTTAAAACACACACATACACACAAACTTGCGCAACAGATGGCAAGCTGAAATTTAAGACACATGTCCCTAACACAGTTGCTACTACAAAAGTCTGAAGTTGCCTCTTGGTCAAAATTGGAGCATGACCAACACTGTATTATTTGCAATGTGCAACAATATATATATATGGTGTGTCTGTGCCCTTAATGGGGTCTCTTGGGAAGGGAAGATTTAAAATGAAGAAAACTTAATTCTGGAGGCTATGTCAGTCAGCTAGCAGCACAAGAACAAATCCATATAGTCCCAAGGGTATGTTGATGAATATATTTGATTACATTAATATTCATTTTGCTGCTTACATCTTAAAACACTAAAAATTATCCAAGATGACATATAGGACTCATAAGGAACACACCGCTTCACCTTGGCATTGAGCTACTCTCAATGTCAAGCATTTTATAGGGGAATTAAGTATTTGGACCCACCATTTAAAAAAACAACAACTACCATTAAGCTATATTTCTAATATGTTCCTCAAACTATAATACACAATATACACAAGTTTTGCAGTCCAGTTAAGTGTCCTTTTAACTCACTGGGCACTTTAATTTGAGATTATTTTCTGCTTCCCACTGCCTGGCCCTTGTTTAAACTATTTTTTGCCACTTGTGCATGAAACAAAGACAAGGGCTTTATCCAACACTGCTTTAGTTGCCATGGCTCAATGCTATGGGATTTGGGGAATTGTAGTTTGTTCTGGCACCAGAGCTCTCTGACAGAGAAGGCTAAATATCTCACAAAACTACAACTCCCAGAATTCCATACCACTGAGCCATGGCAGTTAAAGTAGGGGAAATTGGATATTTCTATAGCGTGGATGCAGCCAAGTACAAGTGCGGCAGTTGCTGTCTGTCTCAGAGTGCAAGGGGTTCAGAACCTTGGATAGCTTCTTTAACAGTCAAGTTTAAACCTGGGATGGATTCACTCCCCTTCTGGAATAAATTCTATCAGATGCCACTGGTCCCCAGCAGAAGAGGTTCCCTGAATCAATGGGGGCCTGTGATAAATCAACCTGTATGTAAGGCTGCATCAGCACTGCAGATCCAGTTTGACACCACTTTAACTGAAATAATCCCATTTGACACCACTTTAAGTGCCATGGCTCAATGCTATGGAATTCTAGGAACTGTAGTTTGTTGTGCATCAGAAAGTAAACAAAGCAAATCTCTGGAGCCACAATAAACTACAATTCCCTGATTGCCATAGCATTGAGCCATGGCAGTTAAAGTGGTGTCAAACTGGAATATTTCTGCCGTGCAGATGCAGCCTAAATTCCAGTTGAGAGTAGCAATAGGATTCAGAACTTATTCCAGTTGAGACTAGCAATAGGATTCAGAACTAAGTGTCTGGCTTGTGTCCCCTTTCAGAAAGAACAGAACCACCATTATCTAACCCTGGATGGGATGGAAACAAATGTGTTATTCCTAAGAGCATTGATGGAGGAAACTGGATAAAATTATTATCCAAAAGAGGAAAACATTAATAATAATAATTTGTTTTATTTATATACCGCTATTCCAAAGATCATAGCGGTGAACAGCAAGTAAGCTAATTAGTGAGTAAGCTAATTTGCCCCCAACAGTCTGGGTACTCATTTTAGCGACCTCGGAAGGATGCAAGCCTGAGTCGAGCTTGGGCCCTTTTGCTGGTCTTGAACTCGCAACCTTGTGGTTTTGAGTGAATGGCTGCAGTACAGGCATTTAACCCCTGCGCCACCATTAGCTTCTCTTTCTGATGTGAAACTGAAGCATACTGTATTTTATGTATAAATATGCTATCTCTCATATACACACACACACACACACACACACTAATTTGTGCAGCATGTTCCACTCTGATTTTTGTATATAATCCATTATCCCGGTATCCAGCGAGCGCCCTGTGCCTTTAGTCTCCAGGGGAAACGTCTTAAAGGTGACTATTTTCCTTCTCTAAAACCCTTCTAATGACTTTGCTTACACCTCCTCCTCGCCCACCTTCACCCCCCAGTGCAAGCACGTCTGTTCCCTTGAGAGGTAGACTCATGCTGATTTAAAATGCTTTTGTTCTCCCAGCCAGGATCAGGAGTGACAGCACTAAAAATGTGCAATGCTGAGAACAGGTAGGTATATACCCAAATTTATCTCTCTGGGCAGCTGAAATTGAGGAAAAGGTGGGCCGGGGGGCTGATATGTTTCAGTTATTTATTATTTATCTATAGCATTCATACCCACCTCTGCAACCCCAGAAAGGCTTTCGGAAGCACTTATGCATCTGTCAAAAACTAGACAGGCAAGCTCCAGGGGCTCTCAGTCTAAAGAGTCATGATCTCTGTGTTCCCATGAAAGAGAAGAGTGGGACAAACTGGGGCATGCCGGGGGGGGGGGGGGGGGGCTCAAAGAAAAGAGGCAGGTCTGTCCCTTGTTACCCAAAATGCAAAGGTCCTGATAAGACACCCACAACCAAGGTAGAAATGGAGAATTTAATTAACTTAAATGAAAGCTGCAAGAGGGCTTCGGGTAACTAAAAAGCTGAAGTCAGGCCTGTGTATAATGAGTCCCAAAAACTGAATTTCCAGAATGTAAGTTCCAAATGCAGTTTTATTTATAACAACAAAAGAGGAAAACATCTTTCACACAAAAACACACACACATACAGGTATTAGCACTATAAAAGGAGGTAGCAGATAGTGATTTTTAGGATTGCAAAGGATGATACTGTACCAGTTCCAAAAGCAGATGCCCAGTTGGGTATTCTCTGAAGTGAAATGGCCAGCAGCTGCCTGTGGATCCAATCATTGATGAGGAGTCAGTGGAGATATTGAACAGAGACCAAAACTGGAGTGTGTCCAGAGGAGGGTGACAAAAATGATGAAGAGTCTGGAAACCATAAAGCCCTATGAGGAGAGACTTAGGGAGCTGGGTATGTTTAACCTGGAGTAGAGAAGGTTAAGAGCTGGTATGATAGCCCTGTTTAAATATTTGAAGGGATGCCATATTGAATTGAGGAGGGAGTAAACTTGTTTTCTGCAGCTCCAGAGAATAGAACCCAGAGCAATAGATTCAAATTACAGGAAAAGAGATTCCACTTCAAAATTAGAAGGAACTTTCTGACAGTAAGAGCTGTATGACATTGGAAGACACTGCTCCCTCGGAGTGCGGTGGGGTCTCCTTCTTTGGGGTTTTTTAAACAGAGGCTGAATAGCCATCTGTGAGGGGTGCTTTGATTGTGAGTTCCTGAATGGTAGTTGAGGATTGGACTGGATGGTCCTTGTGGTCTCTTCCAACTCTATGATTTTATGATTCTACGGTGTTTTGGTGGGCACATTTATAAGACAAAACATATCCTGGGTCTGTTTTGGGATTAAAGTGAAGTTCCCAGGGATGAAGAATAGAACTAGAAGTCTGTAAATGACTGGACAATCACCATGAATGTCCCTTGGCAATGGAGTCTCACTCCCAGAGGAAGGTAATCCTGGACTTCTGTTCATGTGTAACAGTGTTCACCAAGTCTATCACTCCTATCACCATCACAACACAGTGAAGGGATTATGCAGATTCCAACCTTAATTGATCTATCCTTGGCTTTCCCCCATGGGGAGCCAGCAAGATCTCCAAATATGGTCATGGAAGTCCATATATGGGAGCCAGTGTGGCATAATGGTTTGAGTGTTGGACTCCAGCTCTGGAGACCAGGGTTTGATGCCCAGCTTGGTCATGAAATCCATTGGATAACCTTCGGCAAGTCACATGGTCTCAGCCTCAGAGGAAGGCAATGGCAAACCTCCTCTGAACAAATCTTGCCAAGAAAACCCGATCATAGGTTCACCTTAGGATTGCCATCAGTCAGAAATTACTTGAAGGCACACAACAACAACAAAGTCCTTATATGACATGGATAGTTTCCTGCAATGGAGGTGCCTTTCGGCTACATGCCTAAAACATCCCTTTAATATCAACTCGATATCAAAAATCAACTGGGGTGAAGGAATGCTAGACCATGGGTTAACAGCCTACTGGCCCTTCCCAAACAGTCGCCAGCCGATTTATCAGCCTGGTTTCAGCATCCTGTTCTTTGGAATATGGAAACAGGTCAGGCATCCCTCAGTTAACAAAGCCTCTATCAGCAAACCTGCTTTTTATTCCTCCAGCCAACCCACTCTTTTCTTTCGCATCTGTTTAGCTGGGACTTATTTTGTCTTGATTTGATTTAGCAGCATTGTCATTGAAAGGATGGTGAAAAGGGGCTGGAGAAATACAAAGTGTAGATGCTGGGCTGCAGCAGCATATCAACAGTTAACAATAAACAAAGCCTAAAGTCTACTATGATTTTTGGCTACCAAAGTGAAAATCATAAGAAAAATGGAGGCTGGTGAAAGAAAGGGGAAAAAATCATCCCTAGATGCATTTTGGAAGAAGCCCTCAAGTGGTCTCTGTGTGTGTTTTTGTTGTGTGCCTTCAAGCCATTCTGATTTATGGCAAAAATATTGCAGAAGCATTTTAAACTCCTCTTTTTTTGTATTGTAGAAGCCTATCCCTATTCTTTCCATGTTACTTGTGCCTCTCAAACAAAATTTTCTTATAAAGAAGTAAAGCCCAGAAACACGTCCACTTTGTTGAAGGATACCTGTACTACAAAGTGATGTCTTCATTAACCATAATTTCTTGTAATCTCCTGGAACACCAAGTGGCATCAAGTTTAAATATGCACAACTGAATTGGAGGTCCAGGAGTGTCCTTGCCTTTGAGGAGGTGAGGCAGGTCTCAACCACTCCTCCTAGCTTCTCTTCCAAAACTGAAAGGTTGTACAGTCAGACCTCCATATTGACAGATTCTTTATCCATGGATTCAACCATCCATGGCTTGAAAATATGCAAATATTAAAAAACAAACAACCATGATTTTTGGCATTTTATATAATGGGCACCGTTTTACTATGCCATTGTATATAATGAGACTTGAGCATCCACAGATTTTGGTATCCACAGGGGATCCTGGAACCAAAGTCCCAATAGATACGAAGGGCACACTGTATAACCTGCTTGCACTAGCCTTACTAGATTTGCTTTTTAAAGCAGCAGAAACCTACAGTTTCTGAAGCTAACTCCAGTGCCCACTAGGTTGATGTCTTTGTTGCTCATGGTCCATGGGGCTCTGGAAAAGGAATGAGGGAAAGGAACACATGGGGGTTGTTCCCCCCTTTACTTTCAAACTCACTGCCAATGCTTCTATTGTAAATCCAGCTTTATAATGGGAAGGTATCTGCCACCATTAGCTTGCACATGAGTTTTGCACAGCACTTTCACATCCCACAAACTCTCAGCACAGGCTTAGCTAGGACTCCAACAAGCAATGCATGAACAGAGACCTCATAGCCCTTTTGTCTCGGTACATCACCCAGAGGGCTGTATTTCTGATGTTTACATTCTCTGGCCTCCCTCATAGAACAAACTACAGAAGAAACTACACTTCTCAGAATTCCATAGCAGTGAGCCATGGCAGTTAAAGTGGTGCCATACTGAATTATTTCTGCAGTGTGGATGCAGGCTCAGTTTGGAACAATTGAAGTAAGCTGAGGACAAATGGAGAAAGTGGGAGGAGGAACTAGAAAGCAGGCCATGTTAAAAACAACTGAAAAAGGTCATATAACAGAGGATTATCCAGGAATCTCACTGCCAAACCAAGACTCCCTTTTTCCTTTTCCTTAGTGTTGTAACTTTTAAAATGTACTGCCTTGAGCATACTGGCAGAATCTTGCAGATAACCTGTAAGGTTATCTAACAACATACAGTGTCTTTTTGAAAGAAAGAAAGAAAGAAAGAAAGAAAGAAAGAAAGAAAGAAAGATGGATTACTTGTAGTCTCTGCTTCCGTGGCAGAATTTAAGTCTGCCATTCAGTGGCATCTGATCCAGATCTAGCCATAGACTGGGTATAACAACTGGTAGCCTGGTGTCATCCAAAGACTCATCCAGTCACATCAGCGAGGCCAAGATTGGCACTGCCCAGCTGCAGTCTTCTCTGCTAGATGTTTAGAAAGCTGCTTTTGCACACACAAAGCTGCTTTCATCCAACTCTGCTTCATTGTGAACCGAGGCTTCAGCAAAACTACCTCTGAAAATCAAAAGACTACTGAGTTTATGGTGTAAAGTGCAATCACATCTCAAAGCAACACAGCAACATGACAGTGTCTATTTCAGAAAGGATGCAAGCAAAGGGAAGTGAGTGTGTTTTGTTTAGCTTGTTCTGCTAATATTCTATGTCAAGTAGAAGGATGCAAGGAAGAGAGAAGCATCCAGTGAATATATCACATCTAAACAAAAAGCAGCTGTATTAGAAGATAAAGTGCAGGGCTATTTAATTTTCCTGTCTTCATGTAAGAAGCCAAGCAGAAAGCAGCTGCACTAGAGATGTTATTTACTGTTGTGTGTGGAGCATAACTTTGCCACTGGCAATAGCAGCGGTAGGAGATGCTTCACTTTCTGCTAGGGTCTATGACTATTTCTACTATTTCAATATCCCTGAGCAAAATAGCCCTAGACTGGTTTCAATAATAATAATAATAATAATCATCATCATCATCATCATCATTATTATTATTATTATTAGTGTCTCTAAAAGTGCCCTAAAACTGTATTTGTTATGGTCTCCTTGGAAAGAATGGCATATATGTTCAGGTATGGGGGCTTAAAAACATATTTTACTCAAAAATAAAACAGAGATGAGAGGTATCATAAAAGTGCACTAGCCTCTGCACTTGTTTTACAACTTCAGTGAATCCAACTTGTTGGATGGAATGGTTTGAAAATTTCTCACAAGTTTTTACCTGAGAAATTTGCCTGGAATATTTGTATATGGCTCACTCTGGGAGCAGCTCTAAAGCTGACTCCACCTGCCCTTTGTAGTATCAGCTTTAGATTGCCTTTTGTCATGCACAACTGGGTACCTACTGGGTCACTTGGTGACCTTGCTGCTTTCTCCTCCAGATGAAATGTCAAGAATGGGAGGACTAGGGTGGGTTGCCTCCTACACTGAACAGAGAGAATTTTCAAGACTTTCTCCGTCAGGGTTGCCCTATTCCAGTCTCTCATATCTGGGCACCTAATTTGCATACTGTGCTAATTATTATCATTCTGCACATTGTTTTCTGATTATGCAGATTCGACGCATTCATCATTGCACATTTTCTACCATTATGTTTCAGCCTCATTACTGGTAGCTTACCAAGCTAAGAGCTCTCTTTTTTCTCTCCCCACACAAGCTGGTGTGAAGAGAGGGAGGCTTCCAAGCAGACTCCCTTTAGTTTTTTGTGGGTTTTTGTGTGTGAAGAGAGGCAGGCTTCCAAGCAGACTCCCTTTAGTTTTTTCTAGGTTTCTAGGGCTATGTGGCCATGTTCTTTATTCTCTCTTGAGGCTCTTTGGAAGCAAAGTTCCACCATGCTGCCTAGCCCTTGACTCAAGCTGCTGACATAATTACCATACAACACAAGCCTGTCTTCGTTTTCCTCCTTTCCTTTCTTGCCTTCTGGGCCTGTCAGGGCAGGGAATGGAAGAATAAGGTGGCAATGCTACACTCATACAGTAGCAACCAGAGCCTGCAGGGCAAGATGAGGCTCCCATCAGTACCAGTCTTCTAGCACAGTTTCCAACTTCATCACTTTGGCCATATTTTAACCATTGGCATGCGACAGAGGAAAGTTCTTGGATTTTCTGCTTCAGCTGGCCCAGACAGGCAGGACATTTTTAGTTCCTTCAGTCTGGGATTTTCCAGGTTTTCCAGGACAAATGGCAACCCTATCAATCTCTCTTTAAAAAATACTGAGATACCATGCCACAATTCCCCCCTTTTTATAGCCATCATCCTATGGTATGTGGTGGTAGCAAGAGAGCCTCAAAAGACACTCCTTTGGTGCCTTGGGAGACCTGGGCTCACCAGTGGTGAAAGCCATCTCCTTAGTGGGTTACTCCTGTTGTTCCCTTTTGAGCCTTGGTAGATTCTGCCATGCTGGTTAATGGAAATCCTTAATTTCAAAGAACCACGGATGCCCAGTTTTTTAATCCTTGTTGCACATGTCTTGAGTCCTCTAGCATGAAAGGAATTTAAATACTGTGTAGGGTGGGAAGTGGAAGTAAGTAAAGCATGAAAAGTGCTGCTGTGTGTAGCCCATCAATATATGAGTGACATACTAGCAAAATAAAATCCAATCTCGTATCCAGTCTAATATGTTACAATATTTTTTAGAAAGCTGGCCTACATAATTATTTGTTCAGCATCTGCAATATCCCCAATCTTTCCAGTTGCTTTCAAATGTTTATGGAAATGCAGCGAACTGCACTGCTAAATGTAATGGTAAGGAAATGACTAATGGGTCTTCTTAACTTAAAAAGGAAAATTGCTGCCTGTATAACATTTGTCTTTTGATCTCATATTTGTGAGGCAGATTTATAAGCCATAACCAGAAGCATATGAATACACACATCATGCTGATAAAATCCCATCATTCTCTCCACACGTATGACAAATAGCCCATAACAACTTAAAATGCACTTTCATTTGAGAGCAGAAGCAGCTTTGAGCAGATCTCTCTAGCTATAAACTAATATTGTTCTAGCCAAGTTAATAAAGCAGCTAAAATATTCCAAATTCCACTGGGAAAGACATATACTGTACTTGGCCAGTGCTTTCTGTAGATATGGCTGCCATCTTTGTTGTCACAACCTGCAGCTCTGCCAACAGACTTGCACAAGGATCAAAAAGCAGTGTCTGTTCTCTGTTGCTCTTTGCCTGTTAATTGCACTAGTCAGATTGCGGTAAGAAAACATAGGAAGCCACTGAAAATCTGGCAACAATTTACGGAATAATTTGCAGTATTTGAATCTGGTTAACAGTTGAACAATATTGTGGGATAGCCTGTTACACTTGCTAGAGCTACACAGATATATTGGAAAATTTGTGTAAATAAATTGTGCATTGATAAAATGACATTGCACAATGATAAAATACTGTGTAAAAAATACTGAAGCGGTTGTGTTTATAGTTATGTGATATTAAAATTGCTTTTTTGCTTGTTTTAGGTACATACATGTTAACAAATAGAAAAAGCCCCAAATGAACTGAAAGAATTAAAAGTTCATGGAAATTCCATCTATAGCATTCTATAAAAAGAGGGATAGAATTTAAGAACGAAAATAAAAAGTGGAACAGTTTAAATTTCCGACTGAATTGTAGCAAGTTAAGCAACAAGAGCGTGTACTTTAGGGCTCCCTGTTCCAAAGAGAGATTTAAGTTAGGAAAAATTCAGAAGTGTGCGTGACTTTAAATTGATTTCCGTAGCTTCTTAATTCATAAATAATTCAAGGCCATTTTCCAAAGTAACTTTTCTCCCCAAATAAATTAGGGTCTTTGATTTATTAATAGTTGTTCCTTCACAAGCATTCTGCTGCGTTTCTCTGGAAGCAGTATCATGTTTTTTTAACACTGCAGTTTAGACTATTCAAAGGCAATAAATCCTACAGAGAAGGAAATGCAGTTGCAAGGAAATGGCAAAAAAAGAACTTAGAAAATAGTGCATAGCTGGGGCTTCTTTTTTGTTAACTGTGGTGACCCTATGATTCAGAGACCTCAAAGTCACTCTATTCCAGCCATGACCACATGCCATAATTAAAAGGAGGGCAAGGCACCACAAAATGTAGATTATTTCAGGAAAATGTAGGACGTTCCAAAATTAAAGCTAAAAACCATTTCATATAGTTTATTTACAGCTATATTACATATATTGTACTTATTATGTACTTAGCGTCTTCTTCCGATGAACCTATCTTCATTGAAATGCCTTCTTGGCTTGCAATATACTTAGAGAACTCTGAGCAAGACAAAGGCTTAAAATGGTACTTTACTAGCAACAAACCCTTGACTGAATCTACATTTAAATTATTCCTTTCAATCATCCATTGTGCTGAAATTAAGGGGAAATCCCTTGGTGACCTCAAACAGCCCATTGCCTAACACATTGGCTTTCGTAGTTTTTTGTGGGTTTTTAGGGCTATGTGGCCATGTTCTGGAAAACAATGAATGTCGGCCATGAAAGCCTTCGACTTCACACATTTGCTTTCCTTTTCCGCTCTGAGTTTTGTCTGCTTCTCCTTGGAATTTTAGACAAATCCATCCTATCCCCCATCTGCTCCAAGAAGAGGCTGCCAGGGAGATGGATTTCTTGAAGGGGAAACAGCAAATGTGGTGTTACTCAGTGTGCTTCTTAGTCATGCACAAAGCAAAGGACGTTTTAGAATTCTTCCTGGAGAAAAGCTTGAAATTTAGGACATGACCTGGAAAAGGAGGATCTCGGATCACCTTGTCCAGCTCCTTCAGATTCATGGCCACGGCTTCTCTGATTTAATCTATCCATCTGGCTTCTGCCTGCCAGTTTTCCACCAAGATAACTGAGGGAATGAATGGTGGTCTGTTTCTGATGACAGGATCCAGATGCCCATTATCCTGCTTCAGGGCATCCTATTGCCATTAGGCTGGCCAGTGTGGGAACAGAGTGATGGGTTTGATAGGCTTTTGCTCTGATCTAGCAGCTGGGGATGGAAATTCTCAACTATTTTATCCTCACATGCAAGAGACAAAATTATTCAAGTTTTCTCTCTACTCTGGGAGAAAATGAGTATTTCTCCATGCCTAATATTTGAATGTCTTGAAGTCCTCCAGAGGAATTTTCCGCACAGAAAGACATAAATAAACCAACACACTTCCTGTGAGAAAGTGTGGTTTCCATGCAAAACCAAAACCTTCCATGTGTCTTTATGGATAAAAAATAATAATTTGCGACTCTTTGGGATGCTCAAATATGGAGAAAACATTGGGCAAAAGCCCTATTCTTCTGTGTGTGTGTGTGTGTGTGTGTGTTTTAAACCAGGAAACGAATAATAGAAAATACTCTTTCCTGGCATGGCTCTTCTTACCTCCTTATCTGAGAAAGGCTCAAGAAGGAAAAAGAGCACTTTGATCAGTGTTTTCATCCCCACTGCTGCCATTTGACTTATGCACAGCAGGGCTCATGACTGCCATCCTCGGCTTTGCTCAGAAGCCTGGGAGGGGAGCGTTGGAAGATGATTATGGGGAAGGAGGGAACTCATTGATGGTCTTTCCCCCTCCCTATCCTTTCCACTGTCTCTCCCAGCTCTACTTCACATGGGGTTACTTATGGCTGTGGCTGCTTTGTCCAGGATCAGAAGGTTGGCATAAGTGAGAAAAAGACTAGTTTTTATGAGGCTGCCTTACACTAAGTAAAAACACCTTTCCATCTAACCCAAATATTAATTTCTCTGATTATCCACAGCTTTCTGGGGGCCTTTCCATGTCAAAACTGGACACTGGGCCAGGCAAGGAAAGGCCTGGAAATGTTACTTTTCTTGACTACAGTGAACTAAGAGATGCTGCAAACTAAAAAGATCTTTCCCAAACTCTGACCTTGGGACCTTGTACTTGTAAGTCACATCAGCTTTATGCCTGGTCCTTCCCAAAATGGAAACCAGAGGTTTTCCCTGCAGTTGGTATCACTCGGAGGAGGGAGCAGTAAGAGGGGAGTGGTGGACTGCCACGGCATCCAGAAGGCTGTTTGGGCGTTAGCATGGCTGCAGCCATGCCAGAGCCCAAACCGAAGGCAGTGCCCCACCAGCAGCAGCTACTGCTTGACAGTACAGTGCTGCATCTTCCAGAGGGCTTCTGGAGTGTCACCCAGTATGGTCTGAACCCCAGCACCTCCCTAGTGATGCCACTGATGGAAACGGTTTCATCAAGTTTGTTTCTGGACACAATTTAAATATTGATCATGGCCTACACAACTTAGATCCACTCTATTTGAGAGACCACATCTCCCTATACAAACCTGGCAGAGCCCTAAGATCTTCAGAAGGCTTTCTCTTGGTCCTGCCAAGATCACAAACTCACTTGGTGATGACACAAGAAAGAGCCTTCTCAGTGGCTGCTCCCAACCTCTGGAAATCTTCTCCATGGGAGGCTAGACTGGCACCCTCCTTGCTTTTGTTTTGCTGCTTTCTTATTTCTTTTTGAATAAAACATTTTGGAATAAAGTATTAAACATTTTATTTTTGAATAAAACAATTTGAAATCATGACAGGGTGGCTTTTATATGGAGTATGTGTTTTAGTTATGTTTTAAACTTTTGTATGCTTTTTGTGTTCAATTTATACTGTCCTAACTGGATTATTTTAATTGTTTTTACATTTTTGTTGTAAAGTTTTAAAAGTGTTTTTATCTTATGAGTCACCTTGGATCTGTTTCTGGGAGAAAGAGATCCTAAAAATGAAATAAATAAATAAATCATGCCAGAATTGGGTAAATCTTGGACAGGATAGGTAAGAGCAGATGGTGGCAGAGCAGAGGGAAAAAATATTGCTTAACTACTTTGCTCCCAGTCTTCTATGGAAAAGAGAAGCCCCCTTTCCTTTTAGGCTCACTGCACAGCCCCTCATACAAAGAAATCTTCTGGATCAAGTGCCCAACAAGAGAGCTATGCTGAGAAATGTTTCACTATACTTATGAACATTTATTTTTCTCCTTCCTGCCTGTATCACTGGAGAACTTGAAAGCTTGATCTTGTGACATTTTAGTTGGACCTTATAAAAATGATTTCGATCTTAACTAAAATGTCTAGAAATTTTGAAGCCATGGGGCAACCTCCCACCACCATCACCACCACCACCACCACAACCACACCAGTGTTTCTGTTTTCTTCAGAGGAGGACATTCACATTAAAAATAAAGGAATGCTTTCATTGAAGATTTTACAGATTGCATGTCATTTTGTTGATTTAATAATATAAAGAATATTAAAAAAAATCCTTATTTATAACTTTGTTTGACATATAATTATCATGTTTGATATAATACAAGTAGAGTTTCTTCAGAATATACCGTATATACTCGACTATAAGTCAACCTCATGTATAAGTCGAGGGCAAGATTTGGGGCCAAAATTATGGATTTTGCTATGACCCGTGGATAAGTTGAGGGTAAAATTTAGGGGCATATAACAAAGGATCTAAAGGATGAAGCAAAGCAAAATAATGTCAAAGAACTTATAAAATTCTAGCAGATATAACTCTATGTGCTTGTTTTTCAGACTGGGTGGATGAGAGAGTAGAGGGGGGGGTCAGTGCTCACATATTATAATTTTGCTTTTCATCAGGAGATGGTTCCTTCTTTTAAATAAGAGTTAAAGTACAGTACTCACACCGACCCATGGATAAGTCGACTCAGGTTTTTGGGGTCAATTTTTGACCTAAATTTCTAGACTTATACATGAGTATATACGGTAATTACACATTCTTTTCATGTAGTAAAGAATATATTGAATTGTAAGGTAGCGCAGTGGTTAAGTGCCTGTACTGGAGCCACTCACTCACAAACCGCAAGGTTGTGAGTTCAATACCAGCCAATACCAGCCAGCTTATACATGAGGTCGTCTTATAGTCGAGTGAGTTCAATGCCAGCCAAGGGATCAAGATTGACTCAGGCTAGTATCTTTCCGAGGTCACTAAATTGAGTACCCAGTTTATTGGGGGCAATTAGCTTACACTTTGTAAACCGCTTAGGGAGTGCTTAAGTGCACTGATAAGCAGTATAGAAATGTACTTGCTATTGCTATTGCTACATGTAGTGTAAAGAACCTTAGTTTTGTCAGTTTGAGGAGTCAGTTAAAAAAATCTCCCAGAAGAAAAAAAAACAACGTTAGTAAAATACAGAAACTTTATTTTATTCATCATTCTAACAAAATATTCCATAATCTATATTTTGACTCTTTCTCAGAAAAGTAGATTTTTTTTAAAAAAAAAAGCCAAACCCTGTTTTTTGGTATGTTTTCAAAACTCTCGTCTTGATTTTTATCTGCAGATGTAACCAGCTCTTAAAGCCTACAGTCTGTAATATCCCTGTCTAGCCCCTAATCAACCCTTGATATCAAACACCATATTGAAGGGCATCCCAATCATGTAGTTTCAAGACGCTTCCCAGGGCAAGATAGTAGGATTTCACAGAGATCTGGAGGACTTAGCCAGGGAGCGTTGCAAGCATGTAGGCAGAGAGATTTACCCTTTGCAATGTAAATTGATTGGGACGCCAGTGATGGGAAAGAGGTATCTGGTATCTGGCAGAACTTTGAGAACCAAAGGGACAAGCCATGTGGCTCTGCCACCTCTTTTGTTTAAGATGGCTACATTTTATTGTTTGCTCTTTCCTCAATGTTTCAGGTTTCCAAGAATCTGCCCACAAAATGAAAAAGTATAAAGGAGGGCGGTTTGCTCTTTCTTTTCAATCTTGGGTGAAGCCATGATTTTACTGTGACTCCTCAGAATTGCTAGCATTCTGAGTCCACTTTCTCTGCAACTTCCCCTCTGATCTGGACTTTTGGCCTCTGCATTGGCAACATATGGTCCCCATCCTTCTAATCACTATTCCATTTAACCTGCCTTTAATTTGTCAGCTCTTGTGTGTGAGAGAGAGAGTGCTTGTGTGCATGTTTATTCCCTGTTTATAAATCAACTATATTCATTTGTAAACTGCCTCTGGAGTTCTGTGGGTTTGGAACTGCTAGACAAAGCCAAAAGATCTTGCTGCTCCCTACTGTAAACCGCCTTGACCCTTTGGAAAGGTGGTATATAAATAAAATGTGTTGTTGTTGTTGTTGTTGTTGTTGTTGTTGTTATTACTGAGCTAAATTAATTTCCCCATTGTATACAGCTGTGGGTGCCTCCCCAGCATCCCCTCCAACACACAAGTCAACAATGCACTTCCTTTCCAAACAGCAGGAGTGAGGGGGGTCCTATGTCCAGATGGAAAGAACATTCTGGGAGATGTACAATGTAAAAATACCCCAAACGTTTCTATAAGTGAAATAATGTAATAGTAATAGGCTGCTTGATAACCATCAGTTCATTCAAAGGTTTCACATGTTTTCTTCATTGTGAAGTACATGTTGGTTTCTGATTCCTAATTGTTTTGCTCTGGTGTTATTCAAGTCTTGTTTTTGTACTGACTTTCCCCCTTAGATTTGGTTAACTGATATTTAAATTTGCTTCTGACGAGTGAGATTCATTAAGCTTGCTAGAGAAACTGAAATCTCTGCCAATATACTTACACCATTGCCAAGAGGCAGAGTCTGTTCCTTGTAGTTTCTTGTGGCACCTGAGCTCTCTGACAGAGAAGGCTAAATGCCTCACAAAATTACATTTCCCAGAATTCCATATTATTGAGCCATGGCACTTAAAGTCATGTCAAACTGGATTATTTCTGCAGTGCGGGTGCAAGAGGAAGAAGGAGCAGTCTCCACTGAAGCCTAAGGCTGCTCTTTGTTCCTGGAGTGTGCAAAGGCAGCAAGAATGCCTTTTGGAGGCAAAGCAATCAATAGACTATTTGCTCAAGCTTACAAATTCAAGAGAGTTTGGGGGAGAGTGCCTTATGTTTACCTTCCTAGGACTGGCTGAGGATGCAATCCGAATCATCGGATTTACATCAGGGTTCGGTGTTTGTGCCCAAAGGGAAGGCTGAAGAGGAAGTCTAGGATTGACACCTGGCTTCAGCTGGACCCGCACCAGGCTTTTCACTTTAATCAGTTTGCTCAGAGTTTGAAGTTAAGGTTGAAGTTCAAGTGCTTAGCTTTAAATAGATTATAGGTCAAATAAATGGCCCTTTATTCATCCAATTTACGTGTCTGGTCTCGTTATTTCATGGTTGGGTATCAATGTGCTTTAGTTCCTGGAAATGATTATGATAGTCCATGAACCTTATCGCACACACAAATTTAAACGTTATGGGGACTGTTGGAGGACGCTCGTGTGCGCGCGCGGCCGCCCAAAAACGGATTTTATCGCACACAATTCAGTCCTCCAAGAGGCCCCGTTCCGTCCCCCGGCGCGCAACCATTCGCGTCCAGCCCTGACGGGCACCATTTTTTGCCGACGGAAGGTAATCCGTCAGGCAAAAATCACGCCCGTCAGGACTGGATGCGAACAGGTGTGCGCCAGGGGACGGAACGGGGCCTCTTGGGAGGACTGAATTGTGTGCGATAAAATCCGTTTTTGGGCGGCCGCGCACGCACACGAGCGTCCTCCAACAGTCCCCAGAACATTTAAATTTGTGTATGCGATAAGGTTCCATCTCTCTCCAGAGCAGTGCAAGCTTTTGGTCCTGACTCCAAGCTGATAGTAGTCATGAGAACTCTTGCAGTTCCCCCTCACTTGCTTTTAATTACTTTCATGTAGCTTTTTCATTCTTACATTTCCTGCACTTCACTGTCTAGGCAGGAGAGTACTTTTTATTAAGCAACAAAACATAATTGCTATAATTTTTCTAACTCCTAAGGGCCTTTCTCAGTAGCATTAAAAATGGTAAAGTTCTTTATAAAGCCTAGAAATTGCTCGCAAGGAAAATATGAATATTTTAATTGTGTAAGTCATTTTCAACTTTCTTTTTTTAAAAAAATCTGTAACACTGTGCAGAAACAATAGTGCAGAAACATGGATTACACCATAGCACAAAATAATTATATGTACTTCCAATATGTCCACAGCTGTTTCCAAAAAAATGCATTTGCAGTGAGCTGAGAAGACAACTATCTTCTTCAGTTTTTTGTGGGTTTTTCAGACTATGTGGCCATGTTCTAGAAGTGTTTCTTCCTGACGTTTCACCAGCATCTGTAGCTGGCATCTTTAGAGAATGTTCTTTGAAGATGCCAGCCACAGATGCTGGTGAAATGTCAGGAATAAACTCTTCTAGAACATGGCCACATAGCCCAAAAAACCCACAAAAAAACTATGGATGCCGGCCATGAAAGCCTTCAACTTCACAATTATCTTCTTATTCAGTCTTTCTTGAGTAATGTTCTCCCAATGCTCCCCCCATGATAATAGTTTCCAACTTAACATTTTGGAAGAGTGTTAAGCTGGGCATTGTACAGAGGATCAGTTTTGTATTTCACCAATATAGGAGAGAAAGCATGGATTCTGACATCAAATTCACAGCTATAAATGTGAAGAACAGTCACACATTTTCTCATCATCCATGAAAAGCCATTTTTGACAGATTATGACACCCTGTGGAAAAAATGGTGAGCCATTTTGCTTGAAACATTTACCAGTAATGGAGAGTTAAAATGCTTTTAACAATCATTTCACAGATAGATTTCTCTGATAAGAGCAGAAGACTTAGATGATGTTGTTATAGCAAAACAGAGTTTCCAGCAATTCCATGGGTATGATTACACTGGATCAGTTTCAGTTTGTGAGTAGATGTGGACAAGCTGCTGGGACAAGTAAGGAAGACAACTTTTCTTGATCCCTATCCATCTTGGCTGGTTATCCAGAAAGAAAATGTAGTTAGATCTCAATTTCCACCTAATATTTTCCTAATGCAAAATCATGGAGGCTTCTCTTGAGAGATTCAATGTTCTCTGCATAACAAAGGGGGCTGTGACCTCATAAACTACAGAGACATCTGAGATCTCAGAAGAAGTACCTTTTTGAATTGCTCATGGAGTTCTAATTTTACCTTCTGGACTTTGGAATGCTTTGTTCCCAGTGCTACTTGGCCAGAAGGAGAAGGGGCCGGCTTGCACAGGTGTCCCTCTATAGAGCAGCACACCACCAACACCTTGAGAAAATGCAGGCCTATGACTAATCAAAGTTTCCGAACTTGATACAGAGGTAGCCCAATGTACAGCACGCTGCAAAAGTCCAACCTTGAGGTTTCTAACATGAATAATACCATCTCTGGATCCTAACTACATTTCCTTTCTGGATCCTAGAAAAAAAAATATAATTTTTTCCCCTATATGATTTTTAATACCTTTTCCTGCTGAAGAAGCCAGTGGAACTTTGAAAGCTTGCATTGTGCATTTTGGTTGTCCAAATAAAGATATAACTGTTTTGTGGACATTGTTATTGTATTATGCATTATTAATGCATCTCTTGGGGAGGGAGATTTTCCAACTTATTTAAAAGAAGGAGTGATGTGACTGCTGCTGCTGCTGCTGCTGCTGCTGCTTCCTCTCTCTCTCTCTCTCTCTCTCTCTCTCCCTCCCCGTCTTTCTTTCTTTTTTAAAATGCCCTCTATGGACCTCCTGGACTTTAACAATAAAGACCAGTATCAAATCTGCCTTTTGGAGGCAAAGCAATCAAGAGACTATTGCCTTCCAACTTCAGGCAGGATCCAGAGATTGTACTACTCATGTTAGAACCTCAAGGTTGGACTTTTGCAGCGTGCTGTACATTGGGCTACCTGTGTATCAAGTTTGGAAACTTTGATTAATTCAAGACAAGCAGCAAGATTGATTACTGACACATCTAGGAGTGAGCATATTATCCAGAATTTAAAATCACTCCACTGACTGCCAATATTTTCTGGACAATGTACAGAATATTGGTTGTTACTTTTAAAGGCCTACGTGGTTTGGGTCCTGCCCTCTAAGGATCCTAAATCCTCTGGGGGACATTTTATTTTCTCTTCAACCTTAAACTTGACCACTGCATCATTTTCATTTTCTCCTCCTTTCTCTTATTCTTAGTTATATTTTTTTATTTTTGTTTCTTTCTTTTAAACCCTGTAGCTTCTCCATATTCTTCCAGGATATTCAATTTTAAAAAGTTGGAAACATGGAAATCACTTCTCCCAACTTAAGGTCACACAGTATATATGACCCTCCATATTCGCTAGGGTTAGGGGAACAGGACCCCCGTGAATATGGAAAAAACGCAAATAACAAAAACACTGTTTTTACCTAAGAGGACACCTCTCTAGGAATCTCTAGGTCCTCCAGTGCAACTCTGTGGTCAATGTCCAACATATACTGGCCATAGAATGGCACTGGAGTAGCTACAAATGGTCTTTCAGTGCAACTTTTAGTTAAAGTTGACCACAGAGTTGCACTGGAGGACCTAGACAGTCCTAGAGAGAACATAGTAATGAAATCCGTGAATAATCAAATAGGCAAATATCAAAGCCGCAAATATGGAGGGATGACTATACACACACACACACACATACACACACATGACAGCATTCTCTGAAGATGCCAGCCACAGATGCCAGCGAAACATCAGGAAGAAACTCTTCTAGAATATGCCCAGATAGCCCGAAAAAAACCACAACATTTTTTAAAAAGTTATTTGGTTTTGGTTTTGAATGCAAGAAAACAAAATTCAAGTTGCAACTCTGTATAAATGATGACCATTCACTGGCAAAATGAAAACAGTTTGATGCTGTGATTCAGGAGATTCTCAAAATAAAAATTTGTTTCAGGCCCGAATGCTTGTTACTAGGATTGATGCATGTTCAGATATTGAAACAATGCAAAAGGATATTACAATGTATGATTACAGCAGCCAAGACTGCTATATGCCCCAAATGTAAAAGTTTAAAGATACCACCAGTGGAAGGTTGGCTTTTAGGGGTTGGACTAGTTGGCCCCTGAAGTCTCTTCCAGCTCTATGATTCTATGGCCTGTTACAGACTGCCAAAATAAAGCTGCTTTGGGTCTCTTTGGAGGTATGCTGTTTAAATGACGCATGCACCCTAAGAATCCGGAAGCTGCACCAAAGCTGCACTCCAGTGCTTAGGAATGGAGTGTGGCTTTGGCACGACTTCCGGACTCTTAGGACCCATGCATCATTTAAATAGCATACCTCCAAAGAGACCCCAAGCAGCTTTATTTTGGCAGTCTGTAACAGGCCATTGCTTCTAGGATGAGCTGGACTTATTAGAAATTAACAGTTTCACTAGCCTTTTAAGAGAAAAAAACAATAGTTTTTTTTTAAAAAAATCTAGCAAAAGAGAGGTGAACAGATATTATTGGATGAGTTTAAGGATTATATATAATTATAGTTTTTTAAACTATAAGCAGAAGTTTATAAACCTTGTTTATTGTTTGTTGGGGGGAACAGCTTGACATATCTAATCTAAGATAATGGTAAGAAACTGGAAAATCATTTTTAAATGTATGTGTATGTGATTTGTACTTGCATTTGTAATAGTAGATATAAGCACTGGTGTGTGATGTCTTCTTTTGTTACACTATGAGTTGTTCAAGGGATCTAGGTATATGCTTATATGTTTATATTTATTTTTATTACATCAATAAAAAGCAG
This sequence comes from Sceloporus occidentalis, assembly GCA_023333645.1. Classification (NCBI taxonomy): domain Eukaryota; kingdom Metazoa; phylum Chordata; class Lepidosauria; order Squamata; family Phrynosomatidae; genus Sceloporus; species Sceloporus occidentalis. The sequence continues at coordinate 223,399,595 of JALMGF010000001.1, forward strand.
AAATAACAATCACAACAGAAATAGATACAGCATTTCAGGGCTTAGCAAAAATCTTTGTGCAAAATTTTTGCATGGGAAACTGTCTTTTTTCTGGCAACTTTCACAAACGTTTGCCCTCAAATCCCAAAACATTGGGGGTCGGGGGACCTTTTAAAATGCATTAAATCATTAAATCATGAAAAATACATGAAAACGCTCATATTTTTTTCCAGCTGGAAGACAACCCCAATTTTCTTTTTCTCGTAAGAAAGAATGAAATAAGTGAAGGCTGATATTCCTGTTCACAGCAGGGTTCAAAGATCTCTCTGAACTAAAAAGTGAAGAAGACACTCACCCAGTGGTTACAGTCCTGTGATTTACATAAGCTGGTTTAAATCCTTGGTTATACCAGTGTATGAATTTTGAGAGATGTTGTAGAAGGAGACTTCCAATACCTCCTTGCATAGTGCAGCCTATAGGAGTGCTCATTGGAGGTGGGGAGAATGACCTCTGTGTTTTACCAGAGCTCAGAAAAGTTACTTTTTGAGTTACAGCTTCCCAAATCCTCCAGCCACCATGGCCACGGCCCATACTATCTGATGATTCTGGTGGCTGTACTCCAAACAGTAACTTTCCCCAGCTCTGGTATTTACCAGTAAGTGTCACAAGGTGGTGTAGCACCAGTGTGACAACTAGGTCAGGCAGGATGCGTCATAAGAACTAACAAAATGAATTGAATTAACAAGACTACATGTTAAAGGGATCTACGAGTCCTAGTAGACCACAAGTTGAACAGGAGTCAACAGTGTAATGCAGCAGCTAAAAAGATCAATGCGATTCTAGGCTGCATCAACAGTGTCTAGATCGAGGGAAGTAACATTAGCACTCTATTCTGCTTTGGTCAGGCCTCACCTGGAATACTGCATCCAATTCTGGGCAACATAATTCAAAATGGATGTTTTGAAGCTGGAGCATGGCCAGAGGAAGGAGACCAAAATGGTGAAAGGTCTGGAAAGCATGTCCTATGAGGAGTGGCTTAAGGAGCTGGGCATGTTTAGCCTGGAGATGATTAAGAGGGGATATGATAGCCCTGTTTAAATATTTGAGGTGATATTATACTCAGGATGAAGCAAGCTTGCTTTCTGCTGCTCCAGAGAATAGGTCAACGAGCAATAGATGCAGTTACAAGAAAAGAGATTCCACCTCAATGTTAGGAGGAACTTTCTGACAGTAAGAGCACTTTGACAGTGGAATACACTCCCTTAGAGTGTGATGGAGTCTTCTTCTTTGGAAGTTTTCAAACAGAGGCTGGATTGCCATCTGTCAGGGGTGCATTGATTGTGTCTTCCTGCATGGCAGAATGGGGTTGGACTAGATGGCCCCTGAGGTCTCTTCCAGCTCTATGATTCTATGCTTCTAGGATGAGCTGGAAAACCGTCAAAATGTCTGCTAAGAGGCATGACCTTGCTTCCATCTTGGCTGGGTCCCCTGAGCAGTAGCCAACTGTGTACCTTACTCAATGCATACCAAAGGAGATTAGCACATTGACTTTAAATTGCCTTATCCCCAACGGGATAAGGGAGCATTTAATTTTCAAAATGGGTGTTATTGCATTCCGCCATGGGCGGGCAAATGCAACCTGTATACAGTTCATATGCCAGCCAGGTTAATCCTGCTGCTTTTCAAAAATGAGACAATCCTGTTCTTGAAAAGCCACAAGATAAGTCTTGCTGGCATCTGGGCTGTATATGGGTTGCATTCACCCCGCCATGGCTGAATACGATAACACCCATTTTGAAAACTGAATGTGCTTTTATCCCATCTGGAATAAAGTGCTTTAAAGCCAACGCTAATCTCTGAAGTCCCCTTCCTCATGGTTTTTGCCTCCCAACATCTCCTTCCAGGAAAACAGTGGGAAGCATCCTCCTTTCCTTGCCATGACATGGCTGTCGCTCACCATTTCAGAAGTAGCTGCTAGGGATGCTTGTCTGGCAACGTCACTGATCTTGTCACTGAGTTCTGGCATAATTTGCAAAGAATGTCAGCAAGCCAACTCCCTCAGAAAAGCAGAAATAATAAATCCAGTTGCTCTGTTCTCTACTGGAAACAGCCCTTGTGAATCACTGGAATTCTATTTACAGTGCACTCTTGGCTTACGTGAGGGATCCGTTTGGAACCCCCCCCCCCCCCATGTAAGCCAAATACCGCATATGCTCAAGTCCCATTCAAGTGAATGGGGCTCATGAATGCGGTGGCGCAGTTTCATGGAAGCGCGCATGCGCCACGGGCACACACCCCATTCATCCAAATGGGACACGCCACCCCTGGTGCCCTGTGCGCTCCCGTGTGGCTTTGCACATAAGCTCAAAGCCACGTAAAACACGGGCATACTGTACTGTTGACTTTCTTTGTAGCAAATGATTCAGTGGGTTTTACTACAGTTGGGTCTAGCAGTTGGATTCCAATCATAGTTTTAAAACCACTTCATTAATGAGACTCCTGAGAATTGCACAGATGTTTTAGCTTCTTAGTGCCACTGTGGTTGCCCATCTGATCCCCTGAATCACATTTGTTTGATGGGGAGTAGTAAAAATAGGTCAGAAAAAAAGCAAAATATTGGCACAGGGGAGACGTTGAGTTTTGTCTGACTTTGCCACTAGTTGCAAATGATATGTAGGAGTTCTTTCACCATCTGAACCCACAATGCAAAGAATCTCCACAGCACCATCTGCTGATTCTTCCTCAAGAATTATACAATGTACTCTGTACTTTGTCTGCTTAAAGTAATATAACCAGTTCCATCTATATTGTACTTTCTTCCAGTTTAAAATATGTTTACTTTCTTCCAGTTTAAAAAAACAAAAAAACACAACAAAAACAGTTTCTTTAAATGTTAAACTTTAGATTTCTTCCTGTTGAAAGCATTGGACCAAAGACAGACTCCGATATACTTGTCATACATCACCGAGTAACTGCATTGTAAATCTATGAATACAGCAATTCTGAAACTTTACTGGATTCAGTTCTACTCAATGGCTTGCATTCGAATACAGATTAATGGAAAGATATATATGGAAATAAAATGTCAAAACCCACTCTAGAAAAATTAATTTAATTTGTTTTTATTTTTATTTATTGACTGTGATGTTGAAGGTTTACACAGCCAGCATCCAGAGTTGTTTTTTTTTTTTTTTTGGGGGGGGGGGGCTATGTGGCCATGTTCTGGAAGAACGTATTTCATGTGTTTTTGAATTTCAGTGGCCTCCCTGTGTATTCTGACCTAATAGTTGTTGGCATGGTCCAGAATTTTAGTGTTTTCAAATAGCATTTTATGCCTAGGTTGGTTTATAACGTGTTCTGCTCCTGCTGATTTTTCTGGATGACCCAGTGTCTCTCATGTTCCTTGGTTCGTGTTTGGATGCTGCATTTGGTGGTCCTTATGTAGACTTGTCCACAGCTGCATGGTATGCAATAAACTCCCATTGAAGGCCACTGAAATCCACAAACACCTGGACAACTTCAGCAGGAAAGAAGAAACCCTAAAAGTAAACAAAGTTTGGCTACCAGTCCTGAAAAACACCAAAATCTAGACTCAGCACATGCAAATGACCATCACCCAGGGTCATAGGCTTTCCCAGCAGACAATGGATCACTAATTAAATAGACACAAATCCTCCTTGCATATCCTCCCACCCTGAGGCTTTGCCATTCAATAACATACCAACACACAGATTAACATGTAAATCACTTCCAAACAAGGGTCAAATAGTGGAGCTTATCATATGAACCTGCTCAAGCCTCTCCGGCTGCAGTCAGGATGCAGGATGGTGGCGGGGATTACTGCATGCTAATTCGCTGCCTAATCGCCGGCTACCATCAGCCCGCGTCCAAGCCAGGTCCCAGCCACACTCCACCAGCACTTTTTCAAAGCTGGAAGCTTTCCGGATTTTAAAATGTGTTGGTGGAGTGTGGCTGGGACTCAGGCAGATGGCAGCCGTTGATTAGGAGACTATTTAGCATGCGATAATCCCCACCTCCATCCCACGTCCCAGCTACAGCCTGGGAGGCTTGAGCTGGTTTTAACGTTCATGCGATAAGCTCCTTAATATATGCCCCACTCACTTCCATGCCACCATTCTGTGAAAATGTCAGCCAGAGATGCAGGCGAAATGTCAGGAGTAAATTCTTCCAGAACATGGCTACATCACCCAAAAACCCCATATATAAGTTGGCCCTTCTTATACATGAATTTTTTATACATGGATTCAAGCACCCACTGTTTGAAAATGTTAAAAAAGGTATACATTTCAAATATCAAACCTTGATTTTCCATTTTTTATAAGGGACACCATTTTGCTATGTCATTACATTTAATGGGACTTGAGCATCCCCAGCGTACAACAATGGTTGTGATGTGCATGCAGACATGCTGCAAAGTTATAATATGGAGCAAGAAAAATATAGGGCAGTGTAATTCACGGGCAATCAAATCTGTGGATTGCCAGCTCTATATGAAGGGTCCACTGTACTGTGCAAGTCTTTATCCAAGTTTCTTTGACTCAGCGACAAGAAAAGAAAAAGAGGGAAGAAGAGGGAAAGTGTTTGGTATTCATGCCATGGCATTTCCCAAGTCTCAAAAGGGAACAAGTTAAGAGGATGCAGACATTCCAAGGACCAGGGTTGAATCCTCACTTGGCCATGCAAACCCACTGTGTGACCTTGGTCAAATCACGCACTCTCAGCCTCAAATGTGTGAACAAATCTTGCTAAGGTTAGCTTTGGGGTTGCTATAAGTAACTTGAAGGCACAAAGCAACAACACAGTATCTAATTGTACCTGGGACTGCTCCTCAAGCTGCTTGGCTGAAGATGCAACCTTCTCACTTCTGGAAATATAAAATCCAGCTTTTACCAATTTCTCTAGTTGTCTGCAGCTTTTGTCAAAACAAACAGGTTCTTTGACAGGTGTAAAACATAAACAACAAGAAATGAAGAACTTTGAATGTTAATACAGATAGGGAATCATTTGAGTTGTATTTTGACTTAATAAAAGTATTGTCCCAGTATGTACTTGAGCATTTGTCTTATGGCCAACACAACTAATTTTGTAGTGTGAGTGATTTGGGAAATACTAATTTTAGTTGTTCAACACTGGGATCCTACCATGGAAGAAGAAGATTTCATGCCACCCAATGCTATATTTCCCTCAAAAGAAGGAAAGCTACCCACTTTGGCTTTTGCATGCCCTCCAGCTGTCCCATTTAATCTTCTGTCAACCTACTTTTTCAGCTGCTTTAAAAATGTCCCAGTTTTTCAGACTTCTGGTTAAGATGGCAGAGGAATAAGTTGCAAACCACAATAGCTGGTGGTAAGTGGCTCCTTGTGGGGTGCAGTCAGCTGCAGAGAGAGGCTGGAGAGTTCCCCCCGATAAAGGGGACTCGGATGGGCCCACAGGGTTCTCAAATTTGAACCGGGGGACCAGCTCCCCAGGAGTAGTAATACTCCTGGGACAACAGGACCAAATCAGAAGAGAGAACGCAGGCAAACCACCGCTGCGAAAAGGGGACCCGCCAGAACCCTTTTTTAGTATAAGAAGATTTATCTACTAAGAAGTAGCTACGCTATAATAGATCCTCATGAAGAACGCTACATTGGCAAAATAAGTGTTGAAGAGTCGAAGAAAGAGTTTGAGAATGATTGAAGAGAAACTGTATTAATTTGATTATACAGTTACAGATCATAAGACATAAAACTACATAACCGCGATTCAAAAACCCCAACAACAACAAACGGAGCGGAACTGAGGAATCGGCGAAGACTCTGTACGAGAAAGAGAAGTAGCTGGAGAAGGTAGGGAGAAAAGAGGCAATAAATGAGATTGAAAAGCAGGGAGAAAAGTACAGAAAAGCGTAGAAAGTAAGGAGGCGACAGACGAGGAAAAGAAGTAGATGGGGTCAGAGGAGAGAAAGGAGGTGACGGACGAGGAAGAAAAGCAGATGTGATCAGAGGAGAGTAAGGAGGTGATAGACGAGGAAGAGAAGCAGACGGAGCTGGAGAAGAATAAAGAGGTGGTGGACAAGGAAGACAAGTAGACAGAGAAAGCGTGACTGCAAAGGAGATTCTTTGATTAAGCTTGTAACTTACCAACCTAGGTTTTCAAGGTCATAAAGCACATGGTAGAAAGGAAGTGAGACTGGAGGGGAACTGACTTTATGGAAGGCAGTATAGAAGAGAGGATTGGTAGATAATTGAAAGGAAGGTAAGCTCAACGTGGATAGGTTAGCACAGATAGACACTGACATCTAGTTGACAAAAGAGCTACTACATGAGAAAATAGCGTTTGGAGAATTACATTTAGTTAGATTCAGATAAAAAACAGTAGCTTATTTTGATACAGAATCCAAGCTAAATTTTGAATTAAAGACCTTCATTTAAAACATTAGGGGATATAAGGAAACTGAAAAGGAGAGAAATACAGAAATGGAGAGAATGGGCATCTGGACAAGAGAGAAGGAGAGAAGGTATCAGCAATCAGACCCCAAACAAGTGATAGTTACTGGTAGAAGATCCTCGGTTGAAATGAAAGCTTCAGACACAAAGATTTTAGAGGCAATTCACAAAATCGAGATGAATATAAGACAGGAAATAAAAGACTCTAGAGATGAACTCAGACAAGATTTAAAAAAAGAAGTGTTGGACCGAAAAATATGATAAAAGGAGTAACTAAAGAGGTAAAGGTTCTTCCAGAGTAAAACAAGAGCAAAACTGAAAAACTAGATAAAGCAACAAGGAATATGACACAAATGCAAGAACACGAGAAAGAATTAAGTAAATAAAGGAGATAAAGGACAGGAAGAAATGTATTAAGAGGTTTAAAAGAAAGATATAATGAGAACTTATACGAGGAGATCATACCAACTCTAATGGACTACCTGGATTTGGAGGTGAACAAAATCTTTCATATTAACTCGTAGGCTGCCAGAAACAGAAATCTTCCAAGGGAGGTGGTGGTATATTTTACCAGCAAAAGTATCAAGGACAAAATTATATAAGCAAGTTATGAAAAAAAACCCACTAATAATTGATGGAGTGGAAATCAAGCTTTTCAAAGATGTTCCTAGAGAGATACTACAAAGAAGAAGAGATTACTCTACTCGTACTAAAATGTTACAAATGAAGAAGGTCAGATACCGAGGGAGTTTCCTTCACATGGAGACAAAGGCAATATAAAATAGATTCAGTGAACAAAGCCAAGGCCTTTTATAACAGATGGTTTAAAGAAGAGGAAAGGAGAGGAAAAGAGAAAAGAGGAAGAAGAAAGAAATACAAAAGAAGAAGGTGAGAAGAAAAAAGAAGAAGAAGAAAAGAAGAAAAACCCCGGAGGAGAACTGAAAGAAGTAACACAAGAAATAGAAGACTCTGATGGTGAAAAAGATGAAGAGACTTTGCATGAAGAACTTCTAGGAGCAGTGGGAGGAGAAGGAGGATAGTGAAGAAGAAGAAGCAGACAGAGAAGAAGAAGAAAGGGAAAGGGAAGGAAAAGAGAAAGAGAGAGAAAAGAAGGAGACAGTATACAGACTATGGAGTTTATCAGACAAGGGAAATTGGAAGTATAATACAATGGCAATCTGAACGCAATCATGGGTTTTAACGTTATTGCGTGATAACCCACTATACGCAAATTCACAATGGGAAGTCAGTCCAAGCGTTTCACATTATTGTGTGATAGACTGCCACACGTAAATTCGGGCAAATTCGGGCAATGGCATGCTATTTTTGGGCAATGGGAAGCCAGTTCGAATGCAATGAGCATTCATGTAGTTTTGCTAAACTAGCGACTTTACATGAATGCGTTCTGGCCCCTCTTTCTTTTCATTCAAAATTGATAGAAATTCCTCCAGTGTGATAAATTCGTTAGTAAACTAGACAGCACATCAAAATAAAACATGAGGTTCCTTTCATAGAAGACCAAAGTGGTTTTTTACCAGAAAGACAGGCTAAGCAAAACATAAGAACAATAATAAATATAATCGAATATTATGACAAGAACTGGCATTAGTGTTCTTGATGCGGAGAAAGCTTTTGATAATTTAAATTGGCAATACTTAATAAAACTAATTAAAAAATTGGATTTAGGAGAAAACATGGAAAAATGGATTAAAGAAATATACACAGAAGAAACCACCAGAATCATAGTTAACGGGAATAAAACAGATAAATGCAAAACTGATAAAGGCACGAGGCAGGGGTGTCCTCTTTCATCCCTTTCATTTATAACTCTGATTCTAGCTCCCTCGGCCATTCCCCCCGCCCCACATTTCAGTGGCCGTGTCCCTCCATCATCTACATCTACATCTGGTTCCCAGAGAAGCCTTCGGAAGTAAGTATTTCCTGTAGATTTGTCTCTCTCAACTCTCTCCTGAATATCCTCCCTTTACTTTCATTGAGAAGTGTGTGTGTGTGTGTGTATGTGTGTGTGTGTGTGTATCCTTCGCTGTGTGTCTATGTTCCCCTTTTAATAAATATTTAGACTTAATTGGAGCAGTCTGTCTCAGCGTCGTCTCTCAAGGGATTATTGTGGACCTCTGGCATACACCACGGGACATGGTTTCGCGAGGGTGTTGTTACGACCCTCCCTCTCAGCAATTTGAGCTAAATTAAGAAATTCCCCTAATTAGATCCTTCCTAACATCACTCAACATCATGTCCATTGACATTATATAAAATGCTACTCCCTGGACCCCATCTGCATTTAAATGCCAGAATAGGTAGAGGGGCAAAATAAAATGGCATGGCATGTCTTCCCCCTGGCAGAAAGGTTTGGGATTTAAAGTAGAACAACATGGGGGCAAGCACGGTGTGTGGGGCTGGAGGCCTGGTGTGAACAAAATCTCCTAAGAATTTGACAGAACAAAGTGAATTAGATGGCAAAATTACTGCTCTCACTTGCTCTGTGTTAACAGCTCAGCTTACAAAATAAAGATAGAAGGGATGCTGTTAGGATGAGATAAGCGCCACTCCACTGCAATTTCAGAAGGTGTGCTTATTATTTTGCATACTCATAATAGATCTATTATCTCGCTATTTTCAACAGTATGGAAACAATGAACAGCCAGGGAAGCCTACCTACTTTCTCCCCCAGCGCCAAGTTAAAACACATTTGATTCGGCACCAGCAAATAATCATTACATCATTGCACACACACACACACACACACACACACACACACACACACACACACACAGAGAGAGAGAGAGAGAGAGAGAATAATTTATTCCACGGTACAATGAATCTGCATGCTGTAAAAAGTTCATGCTTGTAGGTTTGTCCTCATCCTGTAGTTTGAACAAGTAGCTTTGAAACACAACAGTGGGAGTCTAATCTGCCACCTTCTGTGGTTGCCTCTGTTCTGAACTCCACCTACACATCTTTAGGCAAATTATCAGTGGATCTAAGTCTTTTGCCCCCATCTGGAAAAGAAAAACAATGCATTTCAGCTGAAGTCAACTGCAGACAGGGCCCTGCTTCTTCTTTCTTACTTATTTGCCTTGACAGCTATTCTTCTTCCAAGGAGTTCAAAGCAATGAGGGTTCTGCTATTTTATCCCTACATCAGCCCATTGACATTGCTTAAACTAAGATATGATTTAATTCACAACCCTCCCTTCTTTTAATATGGTGCATGAAGAGGTTTCATGGTCCATGGAACACCAAAATGTCACAGAATTGAACCTAAGGGTCACACCATTAACAGATGTATTATTTGGGCAATATGAATGTGGTATATTTGAGTGTTGGAACTATGATTCTGGAAACCGGGGTCTGAATACAGCCTTGGCCATGAAACCCACTAGGTGACCTTGGGTAAGTTCCACTCTCTCAGCCTCAGAGGATGGCAGTGGCAAAGCCCCTCTTAAGAAACCTGTCAAGAAAACCCCATAACCTGTTTGCCTCAGGGGCATCATAAGTTGGAAATGACTTGAAGGCATACAACAACAGTGGCATCTCTATGCTGTGATTTGTTGTTCTTGTGTGTCTTCAAGTGGTTTCTGACTTATGGTGACTCTAATACTCTAAAGTCACCAAATCCTGTCTGATCTTGGAAGCTAAGCAGGGTCAGTCCTGGATAGGGGGCCACCAATGAATATTTGGTGCTGCAGGTGAGACAAACTGGTTTTCTCAGATGCCAGCACAAAGGGTCTTTAAAAACCCAACCACTTGGCTTCAGTTATATGTGACAGCTTTTCACCCACTGCCACTAACTTATGTTTTTATTAATAAGTGTTCTTAGAACTCTTGGTAGCATGTTTGTTGTTAACTCTAAAGTACTTCAGGCAACTCCTTGTTGAACACAAAGAAAAGAACTCTACATTCAGAACTTATTACTGTATCTTTGGCCTGGGACAGATGGTCTCAAAGTGGTGTGCCGCCGGCGATACTAGGGTCAGGGACCGCGCACCAACCACATGGTCCCTAACCCTAGCATGGCACAGTGGCGGCATCATGGCGGTGTCCTGTCCACATGGGTGCCGCCATCTTGACATAAGCAACGCACAGCATATACACGTTGCGGCATGTCACCTATGTCACGAGTGCGCCATTGGAGCATTCGTGATGTCCACCTGGCAACTGAAAAAGAACCCATTTTTCCCGGGTTCTTTTTACTCCGGAGGGATGCCACACGGTTTGGCGGCTGTGACATCCCTCCGGAGGGAAATAGGTCACGTCACATCCAGCTTTTTTTAAAGGTATGTACTGGGCCTTTAGTGGATAGTTCTCAAGCTTGTGTTACAGTAGACAAATTACTTCAATTGTTACAAATTTACCACTTTCTCTCACTAACTATATTTATATTCCTTCAATAAATTTCTATTCTAGCTTTTAACAATAAAATTTCTATTTATATTCCTTCACTGTAAGTAAATTTATTTGTGTACCATAAGCCATTACAAAAATAGGAATCCAAATAAAACACAAAATTCAGATACATTGTAAAAGTAGTATGTTACATCACATAGCTAAAACCATCTAAAAACATTAACCTTATAGGCTCAAATCAAACCGAATAAACACAGAGATCAGATACATTGGAAATACATAACATTACTTCACAAAGCTAAGATAATCCAGAAAGAAGTTTTTAGAGGTTCAGATCCATCCTAAAACCTAGCCATCATCCTTACAAAACCTCCTCCTTAAAATTGATGCTTTAAAGGCAAAGCAAGCTACTTTTTCAGAAGTGTATAGTACAGTATCCCTTAGTCAAAAATTGATCAAATATGAATCAGTTCTGTTTGGTACCAGTCTTAGCTCTTTGAATAAGGAACCTCTTAATTTTTTATAAATTGAGCATACAAGTAAATAATAGGTTAGGTCTTCAACTGTATTGGGTTCACATGGGGAAACTCTTTCTTCCCAAGTGATCTGTTGATAATGCCCATGAATTGTTAACCTCATAGGTTACTTGATATACTCTCAGTATACACAGCTCAGCTTGCTCAGCTCGGCTCTCGTTTATATTTGCTCCTCAGGTGGTTTTTAATATTCCCAGCTGTAAATCCACTAGGATCCTAATACACTCGTCCAATATCACTGGCTCATCCTCCTTTTATACTTGCTCCTGAGAGCAGCCCCCGTCTTTTCCAGCCTGGTTCCTATTGGCTGCCACAAATATTCTATTCTGCCTGTGTTTCTCCACAGCAGGCTATATTTGAGAGGAAGGAACTGGCAAAATCATCTTTGAGTATTCCTTGCCTTTAAAAAAAACCCCTATAAAATACATGGGGTTGTCATAAATTGACAGGTGACTTGAAGGCACATTCCAATGCATGCATACACTGAAACTATCACAGGTTTTTCTTGGAAAGAATCATTCAGAGGCTATTTGCCTTTGCTTTCCTCTGAGGCTGAGAGTGTGTGACTTGGCCAAGGCCATCAGGTGGATTACCATGGCTGAATGGGAATTCAAACCCTGGTCTCCAGAGTCATAGTCCATGATGGACCTAAGTCCTATATTTGTCTGTTCACTAGAATAAAACCAAACTGAAACTGCCATTATAACTCCAGAATTTGATTTATCCAATCCCACTTTAACAGATGTCCACAACTTTGTCCCTGAAAGGATAACTGACCAAAAATCTCCCCATGAGCTTCCATGATGAATGGAAGCAGGAATCTAGGAGTCTGTTCACTATACCACTTGGCATACCTTCTACCATACTATAGGCTATGGCTGCACCCACACTGCAGAAATAATCCAGTTTGACTCCACTTTACCTGCCATTGCTCAGTGCTATGGGATTTGGGGAACTGTAGTTTGTGGTAAAATGAGAGCTCTGACTCTGACAGAGAAAGCTAAATGTCTCACAAAACTACAACTTCCAGAACTCCCTAGCAGTGAGCCATGGCAGTTGGATGCAGACTTTGCTATAGTATTTCTAATTTTTATGCATGGTTGTGAAATCTGGACAGTGAAGAAAGCTGATAGGAAGAAAGTCAGTCCATGTAAAATAATGGAGAAGAGTTTTATAGGTACCATGGACTGCCAAAAAGACCAATGAGGAAAAACGGATTCAGATTCTGTTTGTATGGTCCTGATAATTTTACACGCATCCCCTATGGGAGAAAGAAAGAAAGAAAGAAAGAAAGAGAAGGGAGGGAGGGAGGGAGGGAGGGAAGAAAGAAAGAAAGAAAGAAGCTTTCTTCTGTGTATTACTCTGTTTCAGTTCATCCCATGGGTATGGAATAGCATGGTTGAATGGGTTAGAAGAGATTGAATTTGTAGGAACTTTAGACTTAACAAAGCAAACAATTACTTCCCCAGGCAGACAATGTCTGTGTAAATTCTATTTATTAGTATCCATATACCTGCCCTTTGACCTTTGTGTTTGTCCTACAATTTGGGGCTGAGGAATCCCAATTTCCCTATTCCTTCTCCCCTAAACTCAAGCTTCCATTCTGTGTAGTAAAATAATTATTCCTAGGGAATAAACATTTCCCCTACTTGTCTAGCTTTCTGTAGAAGAGGGTAGCTCAAGGTAAGTATTAATTCCTCCTTTCCTTCTCCCACATTATCTGACAGACTGTTCCATTTATAATGCAAAGCAGAAGAAAAATCCACCTCCTACACCCAAGTTTCCCCTTGCAGTCCTTGTAGATTCAATTAAAGAAAGACAAATCAGAGGCATTTTTCACTATGGAAGGAATTGCCTCTTTAGAGGATTCATGGTGAACACGTTTACTTCTTTCTTTCACTCAGAAAGAGATGCACAGAGAAAAGACAAAAACACATACACACTTTCACTCAGACTTGCATTCCTAAAACAATTCCATTTCTAACAGGGAAATGTGCTCACATCTTCTAATTGCAAGTTCAAAGCTTTGTCTGTTTTAACCGTCTATGATCCAAAATGTCTACATAAAGATATCTGGGTAATGGAGATGGAAAGTTTGGATAAGCATGAGGGGGGCTTTGACAAATTAGAGGGACCCTCACTAACTTGATGGGCCCTGTGACAAAAACTGAGGTAATTCAGTTACTCTGTGCTCAAAGGTATACTCTGGTATTTTTGTGGTCTCCTCTCAATTCATTTCTTCATTGACTCTGAGTTCTAGCATTATGAATGCGTGGGTTGAGGAAGAGAAAATAAGAAAACACTTCTCATTTTCTCCACACTATGCTTTCATTTGATAAACCATCGCAAATGCTCCCTTTCCACTTGCTAACCCATCTCCAATTCAAAATCTTGTCAAACCCACAGGCCTCTCTTATTGGGGTGTTGATCCTTCCTCTTTTGCACAGCTCTAAACTACCTCCCACAGATCTTTCTTTTTTCGCAAGATAAGGGGGTGATAACTGAAAAGGTCCTCACAGGGTTCCCAAATGGATCCGCACAGCCCCATCATCTCCACTTCTTGTCAGGTCAATTTCCCATAGCTGAAACTTCTCTCTGTGTGTCTTGTGGGTTATCCTCAATGTCTCACCACTCATTGCTTGGTGTGTGTGTTTATGTGCATGAAAGAAAGGTAGACCTGGAGTATACTTTGCTTGACCTTGACTGGCACCCATAGAGCTGACCTGAAAATGGGTTTCCAGGCCCACAAGGATCCTATTGCTGTGGAGGTGGGGCAAACAAAGTCTGTTCACATGAAATTGTACTACAATTGTACTGCCAAACCTGCATTGTGTAAGGATAGCTATCTGTGGCACCAATGTCAGAGTCATGCCTTCTCAGTTAGCATTCCAGATCAGACTTTGCAAAAGTTTGAGATGGGTGATCAGGTGTACATGGTTAGATTCATCCTGTACTGGGTCAGTGAAGATTGTGGGGTGGTGACCAACTTAGACTCCAAACCCATGACAGACTAATACTATAACTCAGTGGTTCCCAACCTTCCTAATGCCGCGACCCTTTAATACAGTTCCTCATGTTGTGGTGACCCAAACCCATGAAATTATTTTTGTTGCTACTTCATAACTATAATTAAATAGGTGTTTTCCAATAGTCTTAGGCGACCCCCATGAAAGAGTCATTCGACCCCCAAAAGGGTCCCGACCCACAGGTTGGGAACCACTGCTGTAACTACTCTTGAATCCTGACTGGCAACTGGTATGCCATAGTAGCTAAGTACTTGAGCTGGAAAATTCTCAGTACAAAATTTACAGCTGTGCCATGTGCATCCAGAATGCCACTTTCTCTGAGCTTTTGCACAACCTCCTCCCAGATCTGCAATATGTGGTGAAATCATAGCTTCGAAACTTTACAGGGATGTTTTAAGGATTGCTGTGATAAGGAAAGTGAAGCATTTTGAAAAGGGCTACAGAAATTCTACATTTTTACAGGGATTGGCACTAATTGACTTGGAAACAAGGTGTAAGGGCGCCCCATAGCCCCTTGACTCACACCAATTGCGGAGCTCTCTCTTTTTTTCCTACTGTGTCAGCAAATTTTAGCACAGGGGCTCTGCAAATCACATTGCTCAGTCCTGCTTAAAGTCCCCCTAGGACATTTAAAAATACCCCTTCATCTTCTGTTCTGAACAAAGCCCCATGGACTTGGCTTTATTAAGGCTATGTGGGCTTTACAAGAGGAGACAGACAGAAATAGGGACAGTTATTGCCAGCAATAATCAGTGTTGGAAAAGCACCCTAAAGAACTTTAAATCTTTAAACTGATAAGGAGCCTTGCAGATAATATTGTGGAACACTTCATCCAGCAGAGCAGTGGTGAAGGCATCCCCCCATTTCCCCATCCAGACATCTTTTGAATGTTTTCAGCAATCTCAGGCCAGAATTTGGCTGTTGGAGCTGCAGTCCAAAACTTGCTCGACCCTACAATAGAGACTTAAATTAAGAAATCATACAAGGTAGAATATATTGTGATTTGAGACTTAACATGGGAGTAGAATCTTGGAAAACTGTGATGTTAGTTCTACAGCAGCTGAAAAGTAGGTCATATCAGCTCTGGAAATCCCACATCTCCATTCTAATCTCTTCTGCCCACAACAATTGCAGATGCCCAGTTTTTTGCATGAAGCAAACAAACTGCTTCGCTATAACCACCAGCAGCCGCCAGTGCTGTTTGTATCACTATCATCATCAATCTGTGTCTGTGCCATGAGGAATGGGGAAAGTGGGAGGAAGAGAGACAAACTGGGGACATTTTTAAATCAGGTGAAAAAGTGAGATTACAGAGAAGTAATCAAGACTATCCTTGCCAATTGGGACAGTTGTATGCTACTCTAGTAGAATTTCTTAAGGTCTCCAAAATGGACACAATGGTCCTTTACAGACTGGCAAAAAGTGCTGGCCTGTGGACGGGGTGAGGGCTGAGCGTCCCCATGCCACCCGGGCGCCATCCTGGCACGTGCCTGTTCAGACGGCACATGCCATGATGAAGCCCTTTTGGCGGTGCTGCACCAAAGGGCTGTCATCAAGCCATGTGGCGGCAGCTGTGGCACCCCTTTAAGGGCACAAAAAGGAGCCAGTTTTTCCATCTCCTTTTGGTGCGCTTCAAAGGCCGTATCGTTGCCGCGGCATGCGGTTGCTGTGGCACTGATCCAGAGCAGAAAGGGGCAGCATCCCACCACCTCTTCTTGCCCATCTGTAGAGCCTCAATATTACTGAGATCAGGCTGTTAGAGAAAGAAAGAAAAAACTTTTAGCAACTTTTAGCAAAGATTTCCCATTAAGTAAATGAGAAAGGAAATTTAAACTTTCCCCCTTGTTTCTATATTTAATTTTTTAAAAAAGAATTTTACAATTATGTTACGCTTTGCTTATCCTCTCTGTGTTTAGAAATTAGCACTTTGAAATCATTGCTTGTCTTTCCCTCCATATAGCCATGTCCGATGGGGAGCATATTAAAACTTGGCTCTAATAAAGTGCAACCCCCAGAGAGTTCACATCCTTCCTGTCCTTTTTCCTAATTTGTTCTGTTTTTGTGAATTGTAGCCCTGAGGACAGACAACAAAAAATGCAGCCTCTTAGGATTTCTCCAAAATGATCTGCTTCTAAAGAGTGCAATTAACGTTATCATTTGAAGAACAACTGGAGCTCCAAATATTTGTTTGCTTGTTCATAGGATTTATAATCTGTTCTTCAAGATGGCATACAAAAGTAAATAGGCTTTTAGGCATGTTTCTGACGTAGAGATACTATGCAATTGTACATTGCTTTGAAAGGCCCCACAGGCAGGAAAGCAGTGTTTAAATATAAGATAAGGGCATCAGAGAACTACATTAAATTGTTAGTTCCAGCCACATTAGATTCATTCGGGCAATGAGATTTGTGTAAATGCTGACCAAGTAACTTTCTATTGGGCCTAACAACTGGATTTCAACCAACATCTCTGCAATTCAGAAATCTGAACTGTGGGGCCTCATGCCAATAAACCAACAAAGCAATGTTAATAAGACCATATTCCTTCTAAATACTGTAGCAAATGCTCAGCTCTGCCATCCATCCATATTTTGGGCTTTACTTTGATGGGTTTTCTTAGCAGAGGCAAACAATTGGTTCTCCTCAGATCAGAATCCACTTTTGCATGGTAGGAGGGAGATATATTACATCAAAAGTAGTGACACAAAATGAACTGTGCTGGAGTAATGGTGAAAAATAAAACTAGATGCTGAGGACCTAAGGTGGTCTATGAGAGGCAGAATGAGAAAGCTGGTGCTTGGTATAGTAGCAAAGGTGCAAAACAGAGGGATTTGAGATCTTCTTAGAAGCACCCTAATCTTGCAAAAGTTTCCCATTATTCTCCTGCATACATTAATGGCACAAAGCATAATAAACTGTTACACTTATGGTACAGAAGATGAAGCAGGGTGAATGGAGAACAGGTACAAACGCTGATCCCAGGAGTCATTGCTTTGAGGTGACAGTCGTGTAATGTCCTAGTAAGAGTCTCCTTTATCTGGAATTCTGAAATCCAAAATATTCCAATATCCAAAATTGTCTGCATGGGTAGCTGAGATAGTGACACCTTTGCTTTCTGATTGCTCAGGGTACACACAATTGTTAAAAATATTGTGTATAAAATTACCTTCAGGCTATGTATAAGGTGTATATAAAACATAAATGAATTTCATGTTTAGACTTGGATCGCATCTCCAAGATATCTAATTATGGATATACAAATACAGTCGCCCCTCCGTTTTTGCAGACTTGGAGTCTGCGTCCCTCACCTGTCCCTAGGCAGCAAAAGGAGGGGGACAAAATAGGGCAGGTGTCTGTGGGCTTGAATATTGGCGATTTTCCATTTTTGTGAGGGGGGGTATATGGAATGGATGCCCTGTGAAAACGGAGGGGCGACTGCATTCCAAAACTCCGACTTCCAAAACACTTCTGGTCTCAAGCATTACAGATAAGGGAGACTCAGCCTGTAACACCCAGAAAGGAGAGCACTTTGATTCTTCCAAGAAAGAGAATAACTCACCTTTTTGAAGTTCAGTTTCCCAATCCTGAAGAATTGATTCACGCTCTCAGACACAAACACAGTTGCACATATAAATTACAAATGAATCTATTTGCATGCTCATTCATTTATATTCTTTCTAATCTTTAGTATAATATGATTGCATGTTTCATGCATGTTTTTTTTCCTGTCCTTCCATCATTGTTTCAGCCTTTCTTAAAATACTGCTTTAGCACATGTGTCTTTAATTGCAGTAAAAATTCAATATATTGAAGCTGGTTTGCCATAAAAAAAGTGAAAAAGTATAAGTGTTGCAAGAAAGCAGAAATGACACAATGAAAGTACAGCTCATTTGGACGCAACGGGCATGGGTGATTTTTTTTTTAGTTTTGCAGAGATTTTATGTTGAAAATCTGTTTAAAAATTAAGCTGTTATATCAAAAATGGATGGAACTGAAAGGACATGGAAAACAGAAGATGTTCATCCATCACTTCTAAGACCTCTCAAGGAGGGCCTTTAATAACTGAAAATTTGCTGTAGGGGAAGCGGGAGCTCTGAACAACTCAAGACATCAATTCTACATTTGTGCAAGTAATGTTGTTACAAGATGCATGTATGTTTATAAATGGGTGTAAGAGAAATTTGCGTAAGAATGTGTGCGTGCATGACTAGAACTCTTTAGGTTTGCAGTTTAATGCATACTTTCTTGGAACTCAAAAGGAAAACCAACTGAATTTTTAGTGCAGAGCTGAAAGAAGTTTCCTCTCAATAGCTGAGAACTGGCTATGAAAATATTCTTCTCCTAGGCTGACTCCACACTGCAGAAACAATCCAGATTGACATCACTTTAACTGCCATGGATCAATGCTACGGAATCCTGGGATTTGTAGTTTGTTGTGGCACCAGTGCTTTCTGACAGAGAAGGCTAAATGTCACAAAACTACAGTTCCCAAAATCCCATAGCATTGAGCCACAGCAGTTAAAGTGGTGTCAAACGGAATTATTTCTGTAGTGTGGATGTAGCTCTGGTATCTAATATTGCCTTTGACATCCAATGTTAATTTGATTTCAACCGTCAACAGGCAGTTTATATTTTGCAGTATTCACTGTTAGCATACAAGGAAAGGTTTTGAGTGCTTGGGAATTTGCAAAGCAATATCTACCAACGAAACTTGGAAGGATTTGCTAGCATGCTACCAAATCTGTGCAGACGAAGTTTTTTATTGCCTCTGTGAAGTGAAAACGTGCTCTTGAGCAAAGTCTTCATGGTCAAGCACTGCAGTAGAGAAAATTCAGCAATGGCCCTTCAGTGATTCCTCTCATGGATTGGGTTCCCAGGAAGAGGGCTTGCAGAACACATGCCTATCACAATATATTTCAAAGTGGCAGGTATGCATTAACATACAGGACACGCCAGATCAAAGTTTCTGAGTTGGCAACTTTGACTATTGCTTCAAAAAACTCCCCTTCCCAATTGCTAATGTTGAACAGGGAGAAGCCATCAGAATTTAAAGATTTTCATAGAAGCATAGAGTTGGAAGAGACCGCAAGGGCCATCCAGTCCAACCCCCTGCCATGCAGGAAATCCAGATCAAAGCATCCCCGACAGATGGCCATCCAGCCTCCGTTTGAAGACCTCCAAGGAGGGAGACTCCACTACCAAGTAAACCTGCAGAGGGCAGGACTGCCTGGGGTGGGAATCAATAAATCAACATTTTGCTACAACAAAAGTCACAAGACTATTTGCAGTTATGGTTCCAGACCTAAAGCATTTTGCCTCTCTGTCTCTCTCTCTCTCTCACACACACACACACACAGAGAAAGAGAGAGAGAGAGAGAGAGAGTAAAAGGAGAAGAAAGATATTGACAAAAGCATCCCAAGGTGTCAGCATCGCAGAGTGGTTTCAGTTTTGGACTGTGACTCTGGAGACCAAGTTTCGAAGCCCTGCTTGACCATGGAAAAGCACTGGGTGACCTTTGGAAAGCCACACTTTCTCAGCCTCAGAAGATGGTAAAGCTCCTCTGAACAAACCTTGCCAGGAGGACCCCAATAGGGTTGCCATGGGTTGGAAACAGCTTGAAGACATACAACAAAGATAACAACAAGATGTCTCCAATAGAAGAAATGTGGCAAGCTACACATAGCTGAACCAGTATGGAAAGAGACCTTGTAGCGCCTTTGAAACTAAGGGAAAGAAGTTGGTAGCAGGAGCTTTCGTAGATTTAAGTCAACTTCCTCAGATAATCTTAAGACAAGAAGAAAGAAAGAGGAAAGTAGAAAAGGATATAGAAGTATTGGAAAATAGATATATAGTTAATAGAGCTAAACAGATATATGTAGAATTAAGAGGAAAAAGGGAAGAATTGGATAAGATGGAAATAAATGAAGTACAAGAGAATTTGATCTATTTAAGAAGAGAATTTTTTGAAGATAGTAACAAATTAAAAAATGTTGGCCAGATCCACACAAAAGAAGAAAATGGAAAGTATGATAAATACGTTTAGAGATAAATCTGGTAAAATATGTAGATTGATGAAAGAAAAATTTAAAAAAAAATTGAAGAATTTTATAAGGAATTATATCAGGCAGGAGAAAATCATTTGGATAAAATAGACAAATATGTGGAAGAATAACTCAAAAAATTGTTGGAGAGGCTGCCAAGAAGTCGGGTCATATATGCGTATGTGGTGGCAATGTAAATATGTACAAAATTTTGGGGAGGGAAAGTGCTATCAGAAATAGAAAATGTTATGAACATAAAAATGGATAGAAGACCGAGTATTGTTTTGTTTTCATTATATAACTCAGAGAAATGGAAAAAAGAAGATAAAGGTTTGGTAACAAATTTGCTCACAGCAGCGAGATTAATAATAGCAAGGTGTTGGAAAAGGAAAATAGATGTAGAAGTGGAGGATTGGTACAAAGAGGTATGGAGATTAGCTATTAATGATAAGTTGACATGTAAACCGAAAGTAAAAAAGGGGACTATGGAAAAGAAGACTTTGAGGGGATTTGGAAAGCATTCAGTGAGAAAGTACTGAGAAAAGAAGATGGAAGATTACCTCCAGAAGACGAACTGAAATTTTGGATGGAATATAAGGATGGAAATGGCTCCGGGGAACTAGGGGGGCACTGAGGGGAATATAAAAGAATGTGTTCAAAGGTAACAGCATGTAGGAGATATTTGTTTAAGGAAATATTATAAAAAAATTAAATAAAAAATTTTAACAAAATGTGAAAGGAATAAAAAAATTAAATTGTTTTAATTAATTTTTAATTTAAAAATAATTTTAAAATTCTTAATGTATTATATATATGTGTGTGTGTGTGTTAAAAAACCTAAGTGACAGTGGAGCACCCTCCTTCCTGGGAGTGTAGTGGGGTCTCCTTCCCTGGAGGTCTTTAAGCAGAGGATGGGTGTTGGTTATGCTTTGACTGGGAGTTCCTGCATGGCCAAAGGGGCTTGGACTGGTGGCCCTTGTCGAGGGTGGGTGAGGGTGGGAGCCTCTGCCTCCAGGGGGCGCCCTGAGGAGGCCAGCCCCTCCGCCTGCCTGCCTGCCTCCCTGCCTGCCCTCCCGGTGGGCTTTGGCCAAGAAGCAGGCAAGCCCTGGGCGTCTGCGGGAGAGGGTAGGCAGCAGCCCCTTCTTCTTCTCGCCTGGGCTCCCTTTCTCTTCCCCGGAGAGAGCAGGGCAGGCGCTCTCCCTCCTCCTCCTCCTCCTCCTCCTCCTCTTCTTCTTCCTCAGGGGCTGCCAGCTGGAGCAGAAGGCGGAGGCAAGAAGGCAGGCAGAGGGGGGTCCCAGGGGAAGGAAGGAAGGAAGGAAGGAAGGAAGGAAGGAAGGAAGGAGCCGGGAAGATGCACCTGCCGCCTCGCCCAGCCGGCCTCTCCTTCTCGCCCCCCGTAAGTACTTCGCCTTTGCCTCCTCCTTCCTCTTTCTCCTTCTCCTTCTTTTCCACCTGCTCCTTCTTCTTTGCTTCTCTTTCTCTTCCTTCTCTTTTTCCTCCTCCTCCTCCACCTTCCTCTTTCCCATCTTCTCCTCCTTTTCCTCCTCCTCCCTGCCCTCCTTTCTTTCTCCTCTCTTCCCTTGTCTCTTTCTCCCTCTCCTCTTCCTTCCTTCCTTCATCTTTTTCTTCTCTTCCCTCTCCTTCTTGTTCTCCTCCTGCTCTTTCTCTCTTTTTCCTCCTCCTCCTCCTCCTTCCTCTTTCTCCTTCTTTTCCACCTGCTCCTTCTTCTTCGCTTCTCTTTCTTTTCCTCCTCCTCCTTCTTCCTCTTTCTCCTTCTTCTTTTCCATCTTCTCCTCCTTTCCCTCCTCCTTCCTGCCCTCCTTTCATTCTCCGTTCTTCCCTTGTCTCTTTCTCCCTCTCCTCCTCCTCTTCCTTCCTTCCTTCCTTCATCTTTTTCTTCTCTTCCCTCTCCTTCTTGTTCTCCTCCTGCTCTTTCTCTCCTTTTCCTCCTCCTCCTCCCTCTTTCTCCTTCTTTTCCACCTGCTCCTTCTTCTTCGCTTCTCTTTCTTTTCCTCCTCCTTCCTCTTTCTCCTTCTTCTTTTCCATCTTCTCCTCCTTTTCCTCCTCCTCCCTGCCCTCCTTTCATTCTCCTTTCTTCCCTTGTCTCCTTCTCCCTCTCCTTCTTTACTCCTTCTTTCCATTCTCCGCATTCTCCTTCTCCCTCTCCTTTCCTCCTCCTCCTCCTCCTCCACTCCTTCCTTTCCCTCTCTTCCTCCTCCTCCGGGGTCTTTCTTCACAGGGGACCACTTCCCAGAGAGTGAGAGAGAGAGAGAGAGAGAGAGAGAGGGAGGGAGGAAGGGAGGGAGGAGGGTTCTCCCCCCATGTTTCCTCCTCCTTCAACAGAGGCTCCCAGGGCAGGCGAGAAGGCGATCCGGGGACGATGGGCTCCTGGCTGGAGCGGAGGGGGGTCCGGAGGGGGGCGCCCCTTCCCAGCCAGCAGAGGGAGGCTTCTGCTTAAGGTGCGGGCGCCCAGCGCAAGCCAAGGCCAGGTGAGCAGGGGAGGGAGGGAGGGAGAGGATGCTCTCTCTTGGGGGGTCCCTCTGGGGGAAGGAGAGGCAGCCCCCCTCAGGCAGCAGGCACCCAGCCCAGGGCCACCCCTCCCTCCCTGCCTCCTCCTGGGGAGCCCAGTCACTCCGGAGGGTCCAGGGGGGGCTCCCACCCAGTGCTCCTGCCTTTGAGACTTTGCCAAGAAACCACCCTCCCTTGGTCTTTTGAGATTTCTCCAAACTCTGGGTCAGGGTCTCCTTCCTCGGAGGTCTTTAAGCAGAGGCCAGATGGCCATCTGTCAGGGCTCCTTTGACTGGGAGTTCCTGCATGGCCAAAGGGGGTTGGACTGGATGGCCCTTGGGCTATCTTCCCACTCTACGATTCTACGATTCTTAGCCAACATTACACATTCTAGATCAAGGAAAGTAATAGTGCCCCTCTATTCTGCTCTGGTCAGGCCCCACCTGGAATATTGTGTCCAGTTCTGGGTGCCACAATTCAAAAAGGATGTTGAGAAACTGGAGCGTGTCCAAAGGAGGGCGACTAAAATGGTGAAGGGCATGGAAACCATGCCCTATGAGGAACGACTTAGGGAGCTGGGGATGTTTACCCTGGAGAAGAGACGGTTAAGAGGTGATATGATAGCCCTGTTTAAATACTTGAAGGGATGTCATATTGAGGAGGGAGCCAGCTTGTTATCTGTTGCTCCAGAGAATAGGATCCAGAGCAATGGATGCAAGCTCCAGGAAAAGGGATTCCACCTCGACATTAGGAGGAACGTTCTGACAGTAAGGGCTGTTTGACAGTAGACTACGCTCCCTGAGAGTGTAGTGGAGTAGAGTCTCCTTCTTTGGAGGTGTTTCAACAGAGGCTGGATGGCCATCTGTCAGAGGTGCTTTGATTCTGTATTCCTGCACAGCAGAATGGGGTTGGATTAGATAGCCCTTGTTATATCTTCCAAATACAATTCTGTTATTCTATACATCACATAAAGGGCTCTCTTCTGCTTCAGTTTAGCATAGGGGTTACCCTCAGCAACCCTCGCCTTCTGCTAGAGAAGGCCTGCTTTTACTGCATGAAAAGCATGATGGCTGGTGATGCTTTGAGATTGCAGAGTAAATGTCCTGCAGAATACTTTGTTATGTGAAGTCGAAAGTTTTCATGACCAGCATCCATATTGTTGTGGGGTTTATTGGGCTCTACAGTCATGTTCTAGAAAAGTTTATTCCTGGGGGGTTGGACTGGATGGCTCTTGTGGTCTCTTCCAACTCTACGATTCTATGATTCTGTGATAGAAGACCCACTCTCTTCCATGTCAGCATTTTCTGAAGATGCCAGCCACAGATGCTGGCAAAATGTCAGGAATAAACTCTTCTAGAACATGGCCACATAGCCCCCAGAAACCCACAGCAAACTAAGAATACTTTGTTGTTGTGTCTCAAGTCACCTGTTGACTTACAGACTTTATACAGTGTTCACAGGCAAGGAACATTCTTCTGGATATAGCCTTTGTTCTGTGTTGCTGTGTGCCTCCACATTGTTTCCAACTTGTGACAGCCCTAATGTGGAAATCCATGGAGTTTTCTTGGCAGGATTTGTTCAGAGGAGATTTGCCATTGCCTTCCCCCGAGGAGGCTGAGAGAATGTCACCCAGTGGCTTTCATGGCCAAACTGGGAATCAAACCTTGGTTTCGAATGTTGTAGCCCAGCAACATTCCGCCCCACTGGGTCCTCTGAATATAGCCTACATCTATATTGGTTCTAACCAAGCTAGACTTTGCTTAACTTCCACAATCAGACAGGATCTGGTGCCTAAAGGATATTTCTCACTTTGTGGACAGTGGGTCTCCAAAATGCTCCAGTGGCCTGGGTCTCCTCCTTCCTTTCTTTAAGGAAGGAGTCACTTCCGAAGTCACAAGGTGACTTCACAATTTCAGTAACATCCACGCTGTGTTTGTGAACATGTGCTGTTATTTGACTCAGACGGATGTGATTCCTTCACTTTACCATACAGTACCGTGGAGAAGAGGGATGCATGAAGACCCACCTTTTCCTGTCAATGTACGAAAAAGATTCATTGTTTTCCGGAAACAGGGATTAAGGACAGTGATTACTAATCCTATTTATAGTAATGTGGGTGAGAAAAGTTGTTCCCACTGCTCTGATGGAGAAGTGAGGTTATGAGGTAGGAATGTCTGCAACGTCAAGGGTTAGCTTGGTTCCTGTAGGTTCATCACTTGATCTTTTGTCTTAGAATAGCAATGTACAAACTCTTGCCCTCCAGTTGTTTTGGACTTCACCTCCCAGAAGCCTCAGCCACCTTGGCCAATGGTTTGGGATTCTGAAGTCCAAAACACCTGGAGGGACAGAGTTTGGACATCACTGTCATAGAGTCATTGAATCATAGAGTTGGAAAGGGACCTTGTGGGCAACCTAGTCCAACCTGCTCTTCAGTGCAGGATCGCCAACTAGAGCATCCCCAGCAGGTAGCTGTCCAACAGAGACATCCAGAGAAGGAGACCCCACCACTTGTCTAGGCTGTTGGCTCCATTGCTGAACTGCTCTTATTGTCAAGGCGTTTCTCCTTAGAGTCCATTGAAATCTACTCTTCTGTCCAATTGCTCAGCACAGAATGTAACTCAGTCTGAGCTGTCTGGACTGTATCTGCTGATGTTTGGGGGGGGGGGGGGGGACATGGAAATATTATTTTCTGTCATTAATCTTCCATGGCTCATTGAGACATGCAAGTCACCCTTTCGGCAAAGAGCTTGTATGAACTGTACGTACGCTCCTGATTGAATTTTGAATTTAAGCCCATTTTTTTCAAAGCCTACAGAAGCTTCAGATCTTTCAAGTACCCAGTGGTACTTGTCTCTGTTCTTGTTGGTTGTGTATTAGTTCAAAAGAAATAGCTTTTTAAACTTGTTGGAGTATAGCGTTGCATTTCAGTCTGGAAAATAAAAAAAGAAAGATTGTTTTGCTGCTCTGCTGGTCATAAGCAGTGACAGTTCCACCGAAATGCAACCATTTTCCCTTTCCCACAGATTGAAAAGGATGCTTTTTTGTTTATTTTGTCCCCAAAACCATCAAAAGAAATTTGCAGAGATTAGTTCATTGTTCACTGTTAAAAAGCCCTCCAAACTGTTGTGCGGGATTTCGGCCTTTGTTTGCTGGGCTTGTTTTTCTTGTTTACTTCAGTGGTTTTTGTTTTGTTTTTGCTTATTGAAATATGGGAAACAAGGGCTGTGGATTTGAAAGTATGGAGTGTGCAGTCTGAAGGAAAAAACACACTCACTTGAATTGGCTTGAGAGAGAATTCATTACTCAGAGAGGGAGAGGTGGGGGGAGATGTAGTGAAATGTGAGCAAGGGATTTGAAGGATAACTGAGAGCCAACAGCAAAGTATTCGGATGTAATATGATGTTACAGATGTCTGTGATGATATTCTGATATAAATCATATTCTGATGTAAATCAAGTTTGATCAGTAGATGTTTCTCCCCCCACCCACCCCCCAAGCTTTGTAGGTGGTCTTTTCAGGGGCTTGACAGTTCGGCCTGGGCCCGAACTAAGGGTGTACGGGGGCTGAGCGCTTACATGCTCAGCAACCCTACCGCACACCCGGGTGCCATCTTGGCATGTTCCCATACAGACAGGGTGTGCCACAATGACGTCCATGTGACGCAGTGCCCAAACAGTGCTGTGCTGTGCAGACATCATCATGGAGCACAAGCACACCATTGAAGCCCCACATGCAGCCTAAAAAGAACCTGCTAGGAGTGGGTTCTTTTTAGGCCTCTCGGAGGCCGTGGCGTTTGGTTGCTGCAGCTTCCATCCGGGGCAGAAAGGGGCGGTGTCTCACCGCCCCTTTCTGCCCATCTATCCAGCCCCCTATTTGTCTAGTAGTAGTTTGAGCATTGGACTATGATTCTGCTTGGTCTGAAAACCCACTAGGTAATCTTAGGCAAGGCACACACTCTCAGCCTCAGAGGATGGCAATGGAAAACCCTTTCCGAAGAAACTTGCCAAGAAAACCCCATGATAGGTTCACCTTTTGGTTACCATAAATTGGAAACAACTTGAAGGCACACAACAGCAGCAACGACTGAAAACTCTCCCCCCCCCCCCCCCTTTTACACAATTAATGAGAGGATAAATAAATATTGCTTAGAGCCCACTGAAATGTACTGGTTGGCCTTGAGCAAATCGGTCCTTTTTAGCCTAGCCTACGTGTTGCATGTACAACAAGAAAACAAAATCTTCTTCAGGACAAGACTAACTTTCCTGAAAGCTGAATGTATTATTTTCAAACTGAAGATACCATTAACAGCCTAAGAGCTTTGTGTGTTAGCTTGCAGATGCCATCACTGTTTACGCTAAACCAATTCTTTGAAGGTTTCTGTCCAGTGAGACAATTGTCTCATTTGATATACGATTTGATTCTGATCCCACTCCTGTAGCTATGAAATTTATACATTTAGACCTGAGGCTTGAATATTGTACTCTGTAAATGCATCTGAGGAAAGAGATTGCAATTCATGAGAGTTCGTGCAGAAATAAATTAGTTAAAGGTGCCCAAAGACTCTCCTTGCCCCCACATGAATAATTCTTTTCATAGTGAAACCAACTTAACTTGGCTGTCTCTTTGAACATAGCTTCTTTATCTGTTTATACATGGGACTACTGCAACTGCATATAGAGCAGCAGAGCTGTGTGTGTGTGTGTGTGTGTGTGTGTGTGTGTGTGTGTGTGAATGTGAGAAACCTGTGAGAGTTATACTCATAGAATCATAGAATAATAGAATCATAGAATCGTAGAGTTGGATGAGACCACAAGGGCCATCCAATTCAACCCCATTCTGCCATGCAGGAATTCTCAATCAAAGCATCCCCGACATATGGCCATCCAACCTCTGTTTAAAGACATCCAAAGAAGGAGACTCCATGACACTCCGTGGAACAGCTCTTACTGTCAGGAAGTTCCTCCTAATTTTGAGGTGGAATCTCTCTTCCTGGAGCTTGCATCCATTGTTTTGGGCCCTAGTCTTGGAGCAGCAGAAAACAAGCTTGCTCCCTCCTCAATATGACATCCCTTCAAATACTTAAACAGGGCTATCATATCACCTCTTAACCATCTCTTCTCCAGGCTAAACATCACCAGCTCCCTAAGTCATTCCTCATAGGGCTTCATGGTTTCCAGGCCCTTCACCATTTTTGTCGCCCTTCTTTGGATACACTCCATTTTCATGCAGTTGAAGGGATCTGAATTCTCCCCTCTCTGCATCTTACTTCCCTGAAGTCAGTTGTCCAAACTCATTTTGCTTTGAAATTTTGCTCTGATACTGACTGTGAGACTGGCAGGTGGAATGGGGATCTCAAGTAAGGACTGGGGGGGGATAGTGGGGGAAAATCACGATGATATTGAAATCATAATTCCAGGTAGAATCTGGGTTGAATCTTTGTTATTCACATGTATTTCAAATGTGTCCAATTTAGGTGTTCTTTTGTGTAGGGGAGCAACTGCACTTAACTCGGGATAATCGATGTTGGATTTCCCCCCAAGTTTTCCTAAAAGATTCATATTGTCGACTGTGAATAACCGATGCAAATAGACCCAGGATAAAACTCTGCATGTCTTGAATGGGTTTCTATACATTGGCATCATCGACTCCATCTTTATTTGCATGCTGTCATGTGTGAGCAACAGAACTCACAGAGATGTGCAGAGATGTGGTTCCAGAGTGTGAAGAACAAACCCGGAATGTGCATTTGGGGGCAGACCTTGCTTTTTAAAAATGAGTCTACCACTGACCCATACAGTTTAAGTCTACCTTTTAGGAATATTGATGTCCTAATTACATGCCAGTGCTACTAAAGTGAGAAAGGTTGTGAATTTTGGGTTTTTGCATACATGTGTATAAAAAGAAGAAGAAAGAAACAGGAGATATTTGCTAACTTTTCACCAGTTTTCTAGATTAATCTAGTTCACCTTGTCAACTTTAATCAAAAGAGCAGTTAAACACTCCTTCTTCTTCATTCTGAAAAACTGATTTGGATCGGCTGAACATGCCACAGACCTTATGCAGCATCTTGCAGCTTACTCTCCCACAGAATTGATTTTTCCCTCCTCAATTTGCCTGTTAAGACCCAGCAGCTGACCTGCAAATCATATAAAGGGAGCTAGGGAAGGGAAGGCAGTGTTAGGTTGATTAGGGCAAAGAAATGTGGTGAAGAGGAACAAAAGACTGACTTATATGGTAAACCGAATGACTGGAGGAATTCATCTGTGTGTTGTGTTCACTTCTTTGCATTCCTAAATGGCCTGGCTAAATGGCAAGCATCATGATTGTTCCAAAAAAGAGGCAAGTGACATTCTGGAAAAGAGGATAAAGGTGGATACGATGCAGTTCAGAAGAGCAGAACTGTGGTGGGCAGATTTGGTTTCTTTTCTAGGACTGTGCGCTGAAGATAACATTTGGTGTGCCAAGACAGGGCCCAATTCAGTTTGGATTGATTGGAAAGGTAAAGGCTTTGATTTGGGTCTGGATTCGAACCCAGCTTCAGAAAAGCTGAAATGTTGTATGCCTCTCCAATGTATATAATGGGGGAAACCATCAAATGGTGTACCTATTTTTGCTTTTTAAGAAAATTGTGTGGAATTTCCAGGCATGGTAGCCTCTTTTAAGCAGCTGAACCCTGCCACATGTTAGAGGTGTAAAACTTCTTCTGCAAGTCTTTTTGTTTTGATTTTTAAAAAAAGGCAACTGTGTATAAGTCTTTATTCTGGGGGCCGAATTGTTCAGGTGTTTGACAATATAATTGCCGCTTTTAACTGGGTAAATTCTACCAAATTTCAGACTGGAATGTTGCCTTTGCACTCCTATGGCATAACCCTACTGTCATAGGCATCTCAGTGGTGGCAGGAGAAAAAAGACCATCAGCCCAGCTGAGGAAGTAAGATCAAGTCATCATCATGGGAAGAACGATTAAGCAATCACACATGCAACTGTCCACAGCACTGTGGCCCTGAGGATGTACCTGAAAGCCAGGCATTGGTGAAATATATTGCTCAGAGCCAGCGGTGTTCTCCTTTCAATGACAATGATGACTCTTTCCATGCTTCTGCTGCATGACTTGAAAAAATCCAACCACTAGCAAATGGACCTACACTCAGGTAGTACACCATCAGGATTCCAGCCTCAAGCAGGGGATTTTGTGCAAGAGGAGGCATTAAAGCTGAGCAGGGAATTTCAAAAAGGGTTTGCTTAGCTCCTTTTGATGTTTGCTTTTATTTTTTGCATGTGGGGTAATGATGCTTTTAGAGATATAACATAAAAAGATTTCTTTGTTTTGTTTTGTTTTGTTGCGTGCCTTCACGCTGTTTCTGACTTACGGTGACCCTAAGGTAGGGTTGCCATAATTGTCCACTTTTACCAGGGACAAAATGTGGAACAAATTCAAGACCAAACTGTAGGACAACTGCAGGACAAAACTCAGCCCAAAATGTAGGACATTGAAGAAAAATGGTGGACCTTAAATGTCCTACATTTTGAGCTGAGTTTTGTCCTGCAGTTGCCCTACAGTTTGGTCTTGAATTTGTCCTACATTTTGTCCCTGGTAAAAGTGGACAATTATGGCAGCCCTACCCTAAGGTGATCCTATCATGGGGTTTTCTTGGCAAGATTTGTTCAGAGGAGATTTGCCATTGCCTTCCCCTGATGTTGAGAGAGTGTGACTTGCCCAAGTTCAGCCAGTGGGTTTACATGGCTGAGCTGGGAATTGACCCCTGGTCTCCAGAGTCACTGTCCAGCACTCAGATATGCTGGCTGTCTTTCTTAAAAATCAGTTGGGGGAAAGTTTGTGCAAAGGACACTAACTTTACAGTTTAGGGTGTTTAAAATGGATTTAGACCTTGTCAGTTTTTTGTGTTCTTAAGACACAGTATATGACTGCAAGCCTGTGCAGACCGGCACTTTGTGCCAGCCTGCAGGCGAACTAGGGCTGCTTAAAACCCAGGCACCATCATGGTGCATGCCATGATGACATCCCTTGTGCGCAGCGCTGAAACAGCCCTCGCCTGAGGGGCGTCATAATGCTATGCCATGGTGCCTATGATGCCCCTTCTATGGCACAAAAAAGAGCCACTTTTGGGGGCTTCTTTTTGCACTGGATTGGGGGCATGGCATGCAGTTGCTACATCCCATCCCAGTGCTTCCAGGGGCAGCATAGAGCCACCCCTTCCTGGGCTGTCTGTACAGCCCCTGTGTTCCTTAAATTCAAGTATATAGCCAAGTTAGTCTGGAAATGTAGTATGTAAAGGGATCTAGTAGCACCTTTGAGAGTAACTTAAAGAGAGAACTAAAGCCATGCTTGGTATAACTGTTAAGCTTCACTTACTTGTAAAATCCTAACAGCAAGTCACCCCCTGTACTCTTTCTGGCAGAGAAAGGGAGTGTATTCTGTGTTTTGTTTTGTGCTTAAGAAGGCCAGTTCACCACTGATGAAAATTTTGGAAGCATCCCTGAAAGATGAACAAGAAGAAGCAAAATAGCAGCAATATTGCTATAATCCCTATGCCATTTGTTCCTTGCTTTCACCGTACATTTTCTCCTAGCTGGATCTTTCTGAGTTGCCCCATTAGGTTTTTCCCCCTTCTTTTAAAATGTTGTTTATATTTATCTTTTCCTCACTGGTAGTTTTATGTTTACTTACTTATAAATATATTAGAACAAATTTGGACAAATTCTTAAGAGTTGGGCAAGGGACTGAGTTGGAGTGGGGCATGTGTGATATGGAGAATCATATTTCCTGGAGGCTTCTGAGAGTGTGATTTTCTCTAAATGCACGTAGCTGATACATGTCTTGTTGTGAAGGAAAAAAAGTGGAAAATATTGTTTCTACCATTGTAGTGAATGTGAAGAGTGGGGTGGTTTTAAAAGTGTGATGGGCCAAGAATCACTGGCCCAGTGGTAATCTTTTGCCAATCCCGGCATAAAAAGAAGCAGTTGAGACTTTGGGTGGTGAATCAGAGAGATAGACAAACAAAGGCAAACAAGAAGGAAGAGTGTTATGTAGACATTATAGTATGTATACTCAAGATCCCATGCAGCATATAGGAGGTATGCACTATATGGGTAGAGGATCTATTAATATTGTCTGGTCTGATAGGCTAATAGAATCTGAAGGGCTTTGGATGATTTTATTGATGGTACAACCTATGCTTCTGTAGGAGCTCATGCATACTGTCTTCAAAGAAATCTTTGGCATAACCTGAGAAGAGTAGAGCAAAATAGCTAGAACATAGCTGGAGGGAAACTCATGGGGAGTCCTTCCAAACATAAGCTAGAGCACATTATTATTGAGATACTTTGAGGTGGTGATGTTGACAAAGAAAATTCTTTTTCCTGCTGAAAGAGCCAAAGAAACTAGTCATGCACTTCAAATTTTTGATGTTTTTGATTTGGAAGACATTGTATTATGTTGTTGATTGTTTTTGACCATAGTCACGTTAGTTAATGATGGCATGTTCTAAATTACCTCTATCTTGCTGGGCTCAAGCCCATTCTTTCCTGGCAACACATGTTATGTTTGCCACTTGCCTCCTTGGTGTTACATTTTCCTAAGGCTTAGTTTGGTATTCCTCTGTCTTCAGTGGTGAACAACTGTAGCTTAGAATTATGGTCTTTCTCTGCTGCTATATCACTGGTTCTTTCTTCTATAGTCTGGCATAGTTTACCTGGAGGAGGCTTTCACAGATGAGGAAAGGGAGGAAGAGATCCCAGATAGCAGCCTGCTAGTGGCTGCTAGCCCTGCTTTGGAGCTAAAAATGCTGATAGTCCTGCATTAGAAGCAGAAGCTGGACAATTCCATGTAGACACCAAATTGTACCCATTTGAATGTTAGATATTGAGCCAGCAGCAACAAAAGAGCATAAATACCCTAAAATCCCTCTGATCTTGGAAGTTAGGCAGGGTCAGCCCATGAATACCAGGTGCTGTAGGCTATGATTCAGAGCAAAGAACTGGCAAAACCACCTTTGAGTATTCCTGGCCTAATAAAAACCCTATTAAATTCATGGGGGTGCCAAAAGTCGACAGGTGACTTGAAGTCACACACACACCAAAGAAGGAGGGTGTATCTTGGTGTGCTTTAAAAATGAAACGTGAGCTAATTAGGTGAGCTGTCCTGAACGACAACTGGCTATAAATTAACACAACCAAGACGGTCTCTTTGTTGAAAGATAATAGACCTACTATATTGGGTTGCTTCTTGGATTGTTCTCCTTGGTTGATTTCCTGCTTGGCACTGGACCCTTCGTGGACCCTTCATGCTCAGACTCTGGATTGCCTTGACTATGCTTCTGCTCTTTCAGCTTTCTGCATTTGACCCTGTTGTAGCATGGTTTAGCCTTTCCTTGCCCTCTTGAACTACAGTTGTACTCTCCAGGGTTCTTGGCATTCTGAAACAGGACAGTCTGGTCTAGTTTTCTCTGAAACCTTCAGATGCAGATGAGATGCCCATACCAAGGTGTAGCCATTTGCAGTGGCAAAATGCTGCAGAAATTGTAGTCAATTTGCTCAACTTCATATAGTTTTACATATCAGAAGCATTGCTGACATCATTAGCAATGAATACTTGTACTCTGGAGAGATAAGACAGGATATCATCAGTGGATAATGGCTTCTTCTGAGTGCTTGGTTTAATGGCCTGGCATTTATAGAGATTCTTAATTTGCCCTCTTTAATTCAAGTATCCTGATTATGCAGAGATTTTTGCTTTTCTGCAAGCTGCCCTTGCTCTCTATCAAAACTGCAGTCTTCCTTGAAAACATTGCCATAGTCATCCAGGATAAAGCCCATGGGTCTAGGATTTCAGAAGATCCTGTAAATTAAAGTTATTTTTAAAATGCCACACTCAAATCTAGTCCATTAGTGGGATGACTCCATTACCTGAAAGGAGGGGTTGGCTCCTTTCTTTCTCTACTACAAATATAATTTGTTGTTGGAGGATTTGTGAGTTCCTGACTGCATTTCCCTGCTGTCTGCCTGATGTTCTTACTGTAGATCATGAAGGAGTGGTTGGTTGCTTTGCTTACTTCGTACTGAGAAAATGGCATTGCATGATGTTCCACTATTTAGCTGAGATCTTAAAGATCTCTGCCCCAGTATCATTATTGCAAACAATGATGTAGCTAGTAATGCAAATAATGATGCAACTCAGAGAGACTTTTGTGAGTTGGAGACTTTCTAGCCAAACATGGTTAGCCAAATGTTGCTTGTCCTGCTGCCTGCCACCACAGCAGCTAAAGCCCACAGTCATTTCAGGAGTTTGATTCACTTTGTCCTGCTTTGACTTGGTTACTGCTTTCTCCCCAACTAGCTAGAATGAGGGTAAATCTTAGGGGCATCTAATAAAGGATGTAAAAGATGAAGCAAAGAAAAATGATGCCAAAGAACTTACAAAATTCCAGCAGGCATAACTCGGTTCACACTAAAGGCTAGATGGATGAGCAGGAAACTATGGTAAATGGGGGCTGTGCAATGTGTGTGGGAGGCAACCAGGCACAGGCAGGGCTAAGAAAATGCACAATGTCAAAAATGATAAAAAGGCAAAGCAAAGAAAATGGCAACTACAGTAGCAGTGATTATAGCCTTTAACTTTTGTGTGATGACTTTGCCTGATTTTAACCCAGAAAACCTGGCAAACATACACAAATGTCTTATTAAAATACTTCAAAGCTTGATTCCTCCCAGTGTTCCTTTGAGGGGAAGTGACAAAGACTTGCCACTATCACTGCTTTCCTGTCCACTATTCAAAAAGGCCAGAAGCAGTGCCATGGCAGAGAAATTAAATGTATTTCAACAGAAGTATGGTGTCTAGATCAAGGGAAGTAACAGTGCCACCCTATTCTGCCTCACCTGAAATACTGCATCCAGTTCTGGGCACCACAGTTCAAAAAGGATGTTGAGAAGTTGGAGTGTGGGCAACCAAAATGGTGAAAGGTCTGGAAACCATGTCCTGTGAGGAGCGACATAGGGAGCCAGGTATGTTTAGTCTGGAGAAGAGATGGTTAAGAAGGGATATGATAGCTCTGTTGAAGTATTTGAAGGGGTGTCATGTTAAGGATGAAGCAAACTCGTTTTCTGTTGCTTCAGAGAATAGGACCTACAGGAAAAGATTTTCCACCTCAACATTAGGAAGAACCTCATGATAGTGTTCAACAGTGGAACACATTCGCTCGGAGGGTGGTGGAATCTGCTTCTTTGGAGGTTTTTAAACAGAGGCTGGATGGCCATCTGTTAGGGGTGCTTTGATTGTGAGTTCCTGCGTGGCAGAAAGGGGATGGAGTGGATGGTCCTCGAACTCTATGATTCTCTGATTCTAATCTCTGTCCCACTTGTTTCATCACTACCAGCTCCCTAGTTTTTGCTTGGTTCCACTCCCTAGGAGGGGATGTTTAGGGGCAATCACATCCACTACTGTGACCATATCCCTGTTCCAGAGGTCAGTGAGGGCTTCAACAGGATCACCTGCCAAGGCAACAGAAACCTACCCAAGAGATATTAGTAATCTGTCTAGATCCATAATCTTCTTGGGGTGGGCTATCTTAATTGGTCCTGCAAAGGCTGTGAGTCCCAGTTAGCCTAAACCCCACTAGGTAGTGATCTGTCCATGACAAAGTCACTATAGAAGCTCCTCCATACCCAGATCATCACCACTCAGCACAGATGCCAGGTCCAGAGTGGGTCTTGTAGGATAGGTGGCATCAGATACTACTTGGGAGAGACCTATGGTTGTGTCATGGAGGATATGGAGTCCTGAGCTGTTGCTGACAGTGTGGTCTCAGGTCTCAGCACAGACGTTGAAATCCTGCAGCACACCAAGCAGTGGGGAGTGGGGACTAATTTGGATTTCTCACTGGCCTGATTTGGATTTCTCCCCTTCTCTGTTTCTCTAGCAAAACCACGAAAAGTGCTGTGTGAAGATAAGTGAATGAGCAAAGTCTCCTTTCTCATATGTACTGGCTTCAGCCCTGGGGAAACTGCACAGTCTTCATAGCCTGTGCTTATTTATTCAGGAGTATTCTTTGTTAATGCCCAAATAAATAAGGAGTGTCAACACATTAATTGTACTGTACACCCAGGGTCTTAAATTTAATTCTGTCTAGTACAAAACATTTGTTAAAATATTGTCTCTGTGTTCTTCACCTTTGTAGTACTGACTGTGTCTGATGAATGATAAGAGTTTAACTCATATATAGCTCTGGCTCCTTTTTCCTGCTTTAGGCTTGACCCCTTGTTTTAAAAGGATATATATTTTATCCACAGCTTCTCTGGTGCTGTTGTTCCCTGATGCAGGCATTTTGAAAATTCTGGTAAATGTTTTCTCCGAGCCTCTGATCTGTTACTCAGAGTTCTCTCCAGGCAGACTTCTGATTCTTGTGATAATACCGCACCTGGGTTGCACTTTTGTGGTGCTAGAGAGAAGAAAAATAGTAAATTTGTCTGAACTATGGCAAAGTGGAACAGAAGTGCCACACCTAGTAGCACTGTCCATGGGGTTTTCCCACATTTTTCTGACCGTTCTTCTCTGCTCCCTCCTCCTCTCTGGCCTTGGAAATCCTCATCCAGCTTGGAAGTAACACAATAACAACATTTTCTATGATGTGTTACTTTTGAGATAACAAGGTCACAATAAAAATCTTTGAGAAGTAATATAACAACTTGATTTATCCATGTGCAGAAACATTTACTTATTACTGCAAAAAAACACTAAACTGAAGTGTAATTGTTTCTGAGATTTGAGGAGGGATTATTATTATTATTATTATTATTATTATTATTACTATTATTACTATTATTATTTCTAGCTACATTCTTACATGCACACATGCATGAGTTAATCTGGTTTAACACCACTTTAACTGACATGGCTCAGTGCTATGGAATTCTGTGAACTATAGTTTGTCGCAGCACCTCTGCACCTTTGGTGCCACAACCAACTACAGTTCCCAGAATTCCATAGCATTGAGTCATGGCGGTTAAAGTAATGTCAAACCAGATTGTTTCTACAGTGTAGATACAGCCTTAAAAATTCATGCATGTGTGCATATGGACACCGACAGAGCATTGGCAGCACTGTACTGACACAGGAAAACTAGCAAAGTTATTTGAACTCAAGAACCTTTTTAGCACATTTAGGCCTTGTGTAGATCGGCCTTAAAGGCTGGCTTGGGGGTGGAGTTGGGGCATAGCATTTACATGACGTGCAGCATCACAGCGTTCCTCTGGTGCTGCGTCCGCATGATGCAACACCAAAGGAGCACCGTAAAGCTGCAGCGCCACAGCTATCGTGCCCTTTGGAGGGTGCAAAAAGGAACTGGCTTTTGTGGCTCCTTTTTGTGCCCTGCAAAGACCAGATTGGGGCCCCACCATGTAGTTGCCGTGGCTCCAATCTGGCTGTAAAAGGGGCAGCTGGAGGCCGCCCCTTAGGGGCTGTCTGCACAGCCCCTTAATAGCAGAAACCTGGTAGCAAAGATTGGCTATAGAAGAGTGGGCAGGGAAGAAGCTCTTAAAGTAACAACCAATGGCCAGCACATTACTTGTTAAGCATAACAAGTAGTGCCAAATGTGTTACTTTTAAAACATGGTGTTCTAAACTCTGTGTTTAGCCATGCCCAGATTTGCCTGAGTTGAATATATAGCTTGATATTGTAGGCGCTGACATCACAAAATCACTGCTTCACCTCCAAAAGTGGTGAAGATTGAAGTATAAGCAGTTCCTAGGGCAAAAAACCATTTGGGTGGATTTCGCCAAGCAAGTGAAAAACCTGTAGGTTCTATAAACATCCATCCAGTAGCGTTCCTTGGGGGTGTGGGGGTGCAGGCCACACCGGGTGACACCCCAGAAGGGGGGTGACACCCAGTCAGTTCCCTGCTTCCTGTGGGCACTGCTTCGGCCTGTTTGGAACCTCCTGGGGCCTATCAGACATTCTTGGAGCCTGGCCAGGAACTCCTGGGGCTAGGCAAGAGCTCCTGTGGTCTGTGCAGGCACTGCTACAGGCCATGCTGGGCCACGCCGGAGCCTCTGGGGCTGGCTGAGAGCTCCTAGGGCCTGTGCGGACATCCCCCTGGCCCGCGGAGGTGCTTTCGTGCATCCCCCATCCTGAAAACTCCACTGGTAGTCCCACCCCCCAGAAATACAACCCCCCCCCCCCGCACCAGGTATCACCAGTGCAGGAAGACCACTGCTGGATAAGTTCATGTCCAGAAACCCCAGACACAAATCACAAGTGGATGAGACAGATTCAGTACTTAAGGGCACAAAGCATATAGAATCATAGAATCATAGACTTGGAAGAGACCATAAGGGCCATCCAGTCCAACCCTCTGCCATGCAGGAATGTACAATCAAAGCATACACAACAGATGGCCATCCAGCCCCTGTTTAAAGACCTCCAAAGAAGGAGACTCCACCACACTCCAAGGGAATGTGTTCCACTGCCAAAAAGCCCTTACTGTCAGGAAGTTCCTCCTAATGTTGAGCTGGAATTTCTTTTCCTGGAGCTTGCATCCATTGTTCCGGGTCCTAGTCTCTGGAGCAGCAGAAAACAAGCTTGTTCCCTCCTCAATATGACATCCCTTCAAGTATTTAAACAGGGCTATCATATCACCTCTTAACCTTCTCTTCCCCAGGCTAAATATCCCCAGCTCCCTAGGTCATTCCTTATAAGGCATGGTTTCCAGACCCTTCACCATTTTAGTCGCCCTCCTTTGCTCAGAGGTTCTCTGTCCTCTAGATATGCTTCATATGCAGGAAGCAATAGTTGCATATAATGGAAGCCACTGGTTTCATAAAATAATGAAACTGATGCTAAGACCCAGGAGTGGTCAGTAATACTGATGTGCACAGACACACACACTCTCTCTCTTACACACACAAACACACAAACATATTATTCTTTTTTTTAAAAAAACATGATTCAACAAATATATTTACAATAAAAAACCCTGCAGAACATGCATCAACACAACACATGTGCTCCTGGATCCATTGCTCCAAATGACAGCTCAGT
Source organism: Sceloporus occidentalis (assembly GCA_023333645.1). NCBI lineage: Eukaryota > Metazoa > Chordata > Lepidosauria > Squamata > Phrynosomatidae > Sceloporus > Sceloporus occidentalis. The sequence continues at coordinate 223,438,553 of JALMGF010000001.1, forward strand.
TACATGCGATGGCCAGGAGGACTTACTATCAGCTTCGGCTGATGTGTCAACTGCACTTCTTTGTACAGCTGGAGGACATTAAGATAGTAGTGCATGAGGTAGTAACCTCAAGGCTGCACTTTTGCAATGCGCTCTACACTGGACTACTTCTGTACCAAGTTTGTAAACTTAAGTTAGTTCAAAGCATGGCAGCCAGATTGTTTACTTTGACATCCAGGAGTGATCACATTACACCAGTTTTAAAATAACTCCACTGGCTGCCAGTTAGTTTCAGGGTAAGGTAAAAGTTTTGGTTGTTACCCTTAAAGCCCTACATAGTTTGGGTCCAGGCTACCTACAAAATTACCTTCTCCCATATAATCCACGCTGTACTCTCAGGTCCCCTGATAGACATTTACTCCAGTCAGCCAAGACTAAACTGGCAACTGTCACCCAAAGATCTTTTTCGTCAGCTGCCCCGGGATTGTCGAATGACCTGCCAGATGAGATTTCAACAGCTGAATAGGCAATTCAAATTTCAAAGAGCATTAAAAACCAGTCTCTTCCAGTAGGCCTAGCAGATTATTTTTAAACTGTGATTTTTGAATGATGAATTTTAAATATGGTTTGTTTTAATATGTGTACATCTTATTTGTCCTTTTAAATTGGTGTGTGCTTTAACTGATGCCTTTTAAACTGATATTTGTCTGTTAATTGTTGTTATTCCCCACCTTGATCCATGGGGAGAAGTGGGTAAGAAATAATTTGTTGTTGTTGTTGCTGCTGTTACTGTGAGCCCTTGGTATCCATTGGGATTTGGTTCCAGCACCACCACCACCCATGGATACCAAAATGTGTGGATGCTCATGTCACATTAAATAGAGTGGCATAATAAAATGGTGACCTTTATATAAAATGGCAAAATCAAGGTTTGGTTTTTTGAATTTTATGCATTTTGGAATATTTTCAAGTTGTGGATGCTTGAGTCTGTGGATAAAAGAAATCCATGGATATGGAGAGCTGACTGTATTATTATTATTTACATGTGTGCGATCAGGCTGCTAGTTTTTTCCCTAGGCTGGTTTATCTAGATCTGGCGCTAATCCATTGTTGTGGTGATAGGGTTTTTTGGATTAAAAATATGAAGCAAAACCTTTTTATATCATAGGCTGGGACGCCTGATTCATTCTAAGAGCAAACACAGAGGTCAGTTGCTGGAGACAGACTCTGATGCTTGTCGGCTGACCTTCTTCACAGAATTCTCCTTGCTGTACTCACAGTCTAACTGCTGGCCTGAACCAAATGCCAAAGGAATGATGTGGAGTTTGTGTTTGATGAATTCCCCCTTCCCCCTCCCCCAAAAAAAACCTCTTCAGAAGAGGTTTTTTTACAAGGCAGTTTTGAACCAAAACAAACAAACCAACCCATCTCATTCTATCTATATATGCTAATCAGTTAGTATGCCGTTTCAGTTTGGAAAGACTTGCAAACTTAAAATATTGTAATGTTGTCAGCTGCTTGCGGTACTATGCTTTGACACAATACAGGTGGAAATAAGATCTAACTATCATTTGTGGATTAATAAGCCTGAAGAGGAGGGAGCCCATACAATCCAGAAATAAAACAACTTTAAATAGCCAAATGATGTGGGGTGGAGCTCTAGGGCTGTCAACTCCTCCACATGTAAAAGAAATTGAGAACTTGGAGGGGGGGGGCATGGCTTTCACATGTGTAGGGATTGAGGATGCAGCACCTGCCAGGCTTTCCCTGCTAAGCTACTATTAGACGCACAGGACAATAACATTCAAAATCCACAGAATCGCAATACCTTTATCAGTCAATCAAAACGGACAAAATACATGTTGCAAGCTTTCAAAGCTACACTGACTTCTTCATGAGGCAAAGGTGTTAAAATCATGCAAGATGAAAATAATAATAATAATAATAATAATCCTAAACCTGCATTTTGTCAAGATGTTGCTGTTCTTAGTTCAGTGCTCTTAGCTTCACAAAAGGCTGAGGCAACTTGGGGGCTGTGCACACTGCTGTGAAAGGGCATCCTGGGGCAGAATTGGGGTGTAGCGTCCATATAAGGCATGCCCCGGCTCCACCCCTAGAGTGGCATGATGCCGCATGCTGCACAACACGGTGTGCGGCGTCTCAGCGCTTCTCTGGCACTGCATCTGCATGATGAAGTGCCAAAGGAGTTCCATAAAGCTGTGGTACCATGGCTATGACGCCCTTTTCAGGGCACAAAAAGGAGCCAGATTGTGGCCGGAAAGGCCAGATTGGGGCTGCGGCATGCTCTTGGTTCTCAAGCGAAGCATCTCTTTTTGTTGTGCTAATGGGACTTAATTTTTCCTCTTGGAGTACCCACACTCTATTAAGGAGGTCATGGATATGATATGAGTTTACAGGAACTAAGCAGCATGGAGTGGTTAACAACAACAACAACAACAAAAACCCACATGGCCATAAGGAGGATGGGTCTACTTGCAGGAATGTCCCTCCAACCACATCTGAACTCTTTGCCTGAGGAAGAAGCCAGCAGAGCTTCAAAAGCTTCCAACTTGTATTTTATACATTTCAGTTTGCCTATAAAGGTATCATAGTTTTTGAGGATTTTGGATGATACTGTACTTTGGATACCTCTGGATACATTTATTAGAAGCACTGTTTTGGCTTCCAAGGTTCAGTGGCAAGCATAAGACAGTCTAGCTTGTAATGGCAGAGGGGAGGGTTTTCCCTTGTCCTTGGTGTTGAAAACCTTCCTGCAGAAGCCAGGCTGGAACTAGAGACTTCCTAAGTCCCTGTGGCCATCAAAAGGGTTTAGCCAAGTTCTGAGAACAAGAAAAAGGGAAGAACATTATGAGGAGAGAGGGCTTGTCTTCTGTTTCAGTAAATGTCATATTGTGATACTCTGGTCTGCAGTTTATATGTATAATAAAAGAGTGCTATAGTAAAGAAAACTGACCATTATATAGACCTGTGACATCTTGAATAGACAGTAGTGTGGTAAATGCAGTGGACAATAGCACAGATTAAGGCTCCCATTACTTCTCTTTCCTCATGTTTTCCCTTGTGGTTGTTTAATTTACTGCCATTAAGCATGAACATGGGTGTTTATGCAAGAATGAAGTACAGTACAAGCACAGAGAGTGAAGTTTATTTTTGCTATAGTATTTTCTTTGTATATTTAACTTGCATGAGTTCCCAAGAAATAAATATAAATATACACAGAGAGACGCAGTGGAAGAGAGAAAGAGATTGCTTTTAAAATTTGAGCTCTGGTATAGGTCTTGTATATCTTAAAGTCAGAGATGCAGCTCTTTGTCCCACATTGTTCTGCTAATCCAGTCAATGTGTGTGGCGTTTGCTTCCTGACTAAGCACACACAGCTTATGTGAAGAGGTTAATAGGAGTAGGCATTCTCATAGTTCATAGTCTCACTTTGGGACCTCTATCTGAGGGAGTAGGGAATAGGAATCCATGGATAAAGAATCCATGGATACAAAGGACCGACTGTATTCTTTTACATTGTAAGCTGCTTTGAGTTCCAATTTTGGGGAAAAAACTGGGGTGGTAATAATAATAATGATAATAATAATAATAATAAGTAGTAGTAGTAGTAGTAGTACTAGTATTAGCTATTAGGTCAGGTGCCCTATTTGAAAGGACTTATTGGTGCTTTCTTGGTGGCAGGCAGAGCAAAAGCAAACTGTTTTCTGCCTTTCAACACATTACTCAGGTTTGTATGAATACCAGAGGATTTAGGAAGCCAGATGAGTGCCTTCACCTGTGTACCGGGATGCTCTTACAGAACAATCTGCCTGATAAGACTTTATTGCTACATTCGGGCCTGTTACAGACTGCCAAAATAAAGCTGCTTTCGGTCTCTTTGGAGGTATGCTGTTTAAACAATGCATGGGTCCTAAGAGTCTGGAGGTTGCGCGAAAGCCACACTCCATTCCTAAGCACTGGAGTGCCGCTTTGCTGCTGCAGCTTCTGGATTCTTAGGATGCATGCATCATTTAAACAGCATACCTCCAAAGAGACCCGAAGCAGCTTTATTTTGGCAGTCTGTAACAGGCCTCTCTCTCTTTCTCCTCTCATTCTCTGTACTTTCCTGTTCTCCAGACTGTTGCCTGCACTTCCTAGCTCTTCTTAGCCAGGGATCACATAGCCATTTATTATTATTATTATTAACCTTCATTTATGAAGCACTGTAAATTTACACAGCGCTGTACATACAATCTTTTTAAGTAGATGGTTCCCTGCCCTCAGGCTTACAATCTAAAAAGACATGACACAAAAGGAGAAGGGAGTGGTGGAGGGAAAGGGTAAGAGGTCCAGCAGTTCCTCTCTACCTCCGAGGCCTGGACCAAGGCAGATGGACTGGAGGGAGGGCTTGGCTTCATAATGGATGGTTAATCTTCTTCCGGGGAAAATACATACTCTCAGGTAGGATAATGCATATACAGTACATAGCAATACAGGAAATGGTTCGATAAACAGGCACCAAAAGAACATCAAATAGTAAGCGACAATTATGCAATGCCTGGGAAGGCTTCTCTGAACAGGATGGTTTTCAACTCCGTTTTGAAGCTAGTTAAAGAAGTGATGGCTCTTGCTTGTGGGGGAAGAAGGTTCCAGGAGTGAGGGGCAGCAAGTGAAAAGGGGCGAATCCGGGATGGGGCAGAGGAAATCCTGGGCTGGGACAGCAGACCTTGACTACCAGAACGGAGGGCCCTGGTGGGAAGGTGAGGAGAAAGAAGGTCTGATAAGTAAGGAGGGGCCAGTCCATGGAGGGCTTTAAATGTCAACAGCAGGAGCTTATACTGAATGTGGAAAGGGAGATACCGATAGCAGACCCCCTCCATAATACCCTGCTGCATCAAGTAATTGAGCCATACAGTTTGAGGTGTGCTCCAATCTGCTTGCCTCCCAAGCTGGGATGTTTCAGAAGATTCAGATCAGGTTTAAACTCCCTATCTCAGGAATGCAGCTCAGCATCTTGGGTATTTTTGCTAGGGATTCTGCATGCTATTCAGGGCTGTCTCTTATGCTGGTTTATACATTGCCATTCTCCAGGCAGATTTAGAGAGTTGCTTGCGAAGTCAGGCCAGCCTTGACAAAGCTTTAAGACAGGCAGTATTGGAACAACACAGCCCCTGAAGAGTGACCTGTGGGAGGCTCTTGGCACCTCTGCCCTATTCTCCGGAATTAGAATAAGGCTTCAACCCAGGCAATTCTTTCTGACAGCGAGAAAACAGGCTCCAATTGCATTCATTAGCACAGCAGTGAGAGAGAGGTTGTGCAGAGGTAAATTCTTTCTTGTTTCATCAGTGCTGCTTTACTTTGGCTCTTGTTTATTTCAGGCAAATGTAATTCTGTCATCAGCCAAACGTTCCTTCTGAGAAAAAAGTATTAATATTGACGTTTGTCAACAAACACTTTGGGCACAATCCAACTCCTGGATATTGCCCTGTGCAAACTCCAGTGATAGAAAAAGGAGTTGTGCTGTGCTCTGGTGTTGGTCTGTTTCTTTTCTGAAGGGCTTACACAGTATAGCTTAATAAGTAATTGTGTCAGCAAGTTGTATCAGCAGGCCATTCGTTCGGGACTGGCTCTGCTGTATATTGCAGCTCCACATTCGTGCCACAGTTTTGAGGTGTGATCCTTCAAAGTCCAGGGTTGTGCTGATAATGCTCTTCTGAGGATGGGGCAGCAGGGTTTCAGTTACCAAGCTCCCTTATTCTGGGGTTTACATGTCCCCTTGCCTGAGGCATCACTTAAGCAGCTCCTGTAATCCTAATGAAAGAATCAAATATCTCTACTGGGAGGAAAAAAGATTACTCTTCAGGCTTATATTCACCAGCCTGAGCATGCCCAGCTCCCTCAGCCTTTCCTCATATGTTTTGTACTCCATACATCTTGTCATTCTTGTTGCCTTTCTTTCAGCTGAAAATATTCATGGATAGCTTAAAAATTAATTATGTGCTGATAGTATTAAATAAATATTAAATAATACTAATGTAAACTAGCTTCAGTGCATTCATAGAATCATAGAATCATAGAGTTGGAAGAGACCGCAAGGGCCATCCAGTCCAACCCCCTGCCATACAGGAAATCACAATCAAAGCATCCCCATTGACAGATGGCCATCCAGCCTCTGTTTGAAGACCTCTAAGGAAGGAGACTCCACTACACTCCGAGGGAGTTTGTTCCACTGTCGAACAGCCCTTACTGTCAGGAAGTTCCTCCTAATGTTATCACCTTTAAAGCCCTACATGGCTTGGGCCCGAGTTACTTGAGGGAGCGCCTCTCCCTACACAATCCGCCCCGCACTTTCAGAACATCCAGGAAGAATTTATTGGAATATACAAAGACCAGACTATTTACAACTTCCTGTAAAGCATTCACAGCCGCAGCCCCCACACTCTGGACCAACTTAGTGGAAGAGATCCATCTCATCACCACCTTAGAAGCCTTTAAGAAGGCACTTAGGACAGATCTCTTCCAGCAGGCCTATCCACCTATCTTTTATAGTGGATATTATAGAATTTTTTACACCTGATTCAACAGTACAGAAACAGACGACGATTTGGCTTCGTTGATGATTGTATTGCATCTTGGCGTGTTTTAATTTATTATTTTATGTAGAATGGGTTGTGTAATTGTATCGTTTGGCTTTTATTGGTTGTAATCCCGCCTTGATCCGCAGGGAGAGGTGGGCAATATAAATAAATTTTTATTACTATATCATTATAATGTTGAGGTGGAATCTCTTTTCCTGTAGCTTGCATCCATTGCTCCGGGCTCTAGTCTCTGGAGCAGCAGAAAACAAACTTGTTCCCTCCTCAATGTGACACCCCTTCAAATATTTAAACAGGGCTATCATATCACCTCTTAATCTTCTCTTCTCCAGGCTAAACATCCCCAGCTCCCTGAGTCGTTCCTCATAGGGCATGGTTTCCAGACCATTCACCATTTTAGTCGCTCTCCTTTGGACATGCTCCAGTTTCTCAATGTCTTTTTTGAATTGTGGTGCCCAGAACTGGACATAATATTCCAGGTGGGGCCTGACCAAAGCAGAATACAGTGGCACTATTACTTTTCTTGATCTAGACACTATACTTTTATTGATGCAGCCTAAAATTGCATTGGCCTTTGTAGCTGCCGCATCGCACTGTTCACTCATGTTCAACTTGTGGTCTACTTGGACTCCAAAATATCTTTCACATGTAGTCTCATTCAGCTAGGTGTCCCCCATCCTATATCTGTGCATTTTATTTTTCCACCTTAAGTACAGTACCTTACATTTCTCTGTTGAATTTCATTTTGTTAGCTTTGGCCCAGCTTTCTAATCTATTCAGGACTTTTTGAATGTTGATCTTGTCCTCTGGGGTTTTAGCTATTCCTCCTAATTTGTTATCATCTGCAAATTTGATAAGTATGACCCCTATTCTTTCATCTAAGACACTGATAAAGATGTTGAATAGCTCTGGGCCCAGGACAGAGCCCTGTGGGACCCCACTGGTCACTTCTCTCCAGGATGAAAAGGAACCATTGCTGAGCACCCTTTGGGTTCGGCCGGTCGACCAATTCCAAATCCATGTAACAGTTACCTTATCTAGCCCACATTTTACAAGCTTGTTTGCAAGAATCTCATGGGGAACTCTGTCAAAAGCCTTGCTGAAATCAAGATATACTATATCCACAGCATTCCCTTCATCTACCAAGCTGGTAAATTTATCAAAGAAAGAGATAAGGTTTGTCTGGCATGACTTGTTTTTCTCAAACCCATGTTGACTTTTTATGATTATGGCATTGCTTTCCAGATGTTCACAGACTCTCTGTTTAATGATCTGCTTTAGAATCTTTCCTGGTATTGATGTCAGACTAACTGGACGATAATTGTTGGGATCCTCTTTCTTCCCCTTTTTGAAGACGGGGACAACGTTTGCCCTCCTCCAGTCTGCTGGGACTTCTCCTGTTCTCCAGGAGTTCTCAAAGATTATTGACAGTGGCTCCAATATTACATTTGCCAGCTCTTTTAATAACCTTGGATGTAGTTAATCTGGTTCTGCAGACTCATATTCATGTATATTAACCAGATATTCCTGTAATATCTCTTTACTTATTGTGTGCTGAAATTCCCCAGTTCTGTCCTCTGCTCCATTATCCTCAGGTTGAGCACCCTTTGCCTTTTATGAGAAGACAGAGGCAAAGAAAGTATTGAGTAATTCTGCCTTTTCTCTCTTCTGTTAGCATTTTGCCATCTTCTCCATGCAGTGGCCCTACCGTTTCCTTCTTCTTCCTTTTGCTGCGGACATATCCAAAAAAGCCCTTTTTGTTGTTCTTAATCTCTCTAGCAAGCTTGAGTTTATTCTGTGCTTTAGCTTTTCTCACTTTACCCCTACACAGGCTAACTATTTGTTTGAATTCCCCTTTGGTGATTTCCCTCTTTTTCCATTTCTTATACATGTTCTGTTTAAAATTTAGCTCAGTTGAAAGTTCTTTAATCATCCATCCTGGTTTCTTGAGGCATCTCCCATTTTTCTTCCTTGTTGGAACTGTCTGAAATTGTGCCTTCAGTATCTCCCTTTTGAGAAAGCCCCATCTGTCTTGAACTCCCTTCTCTTTTAGTATTCCTGACCATGGATCACCTCCAGTATTTCTCTAAGTTTACTGAAATCCGCTCTCCTAAAGTCTAGAATGTGTGTCTGACTATGCCTGGCTTCTCCTTTCCATTGTATAACAAGCTCCAGGAGAACATGGTCACTTCCACCTAAGGATCCCACCACTTGCACTCCATTTACCAAAAGTACCTGTTCAGTGATGAGGTAGGATTTTATTATAGTTAGTCTAGTTTTCATTAATTCTGATCCCGGAGAGGTTATTCATATGAGAAGTAGTCATGATTTGCTTCACAGTAGCATTTGCACTGTACTGAGGGAGTGTTGCACTTCTGATGTGGAATGGGGTTGCCATTACAGGATCAATAGTACGTAAATGCCAAACCTTCCTCTTGGTTGGGCTTAAAATATCAGTTATCTTTGCCATACATGCATTCATGGTGTTATGTTCTTGATGCCATCATGCTTGTACAAGATGCTTTTGGAAATAGAAGATGTAATTAGAGGTAGGAATCAGCCACAGTGAATTCCAACATTAGATGAGAGAGGTCCAAAACACACTGCAGAAATAATCCAGTTTCAGACTGCTTTAATTGCCCTGCCTTAGTGCTAGAAAATTCTGGGAACTGTAGTTTTGTGAGACATTTAGCTTTCTCTGTCATAGAGATCTGCTGCCACGACAAACTACAATTCCAAGTTTTCCCTGCCACTGAGCCAGGGCTGTTAACATGGTCTCAAACTGGATTATTTCTGCAGTGTGTTTTGGACCAGAGTGTGCTGTTTTGGACCAGAGTGTGCTGCAGAAATGTCCAGTTCATAGCATGCACAGGTTTGTAGTATTATTTTGTCAGGAATTAAGCATTAGATTACCTGAATGGCTTCAGTCTAGTTAATGATAAACGTGTCTTCTGACTACCTTGAGAGGCTTCTCTGCTTTAGAAGCTCTTGGCAAACTGGAAGGAAGAGCGCTCACTTGGTAGCAAAATAAACTCTCTTTGGAGCAGATCCTTGACAGGTGAAGACAACTCTAAGCATCAGTCACAGGTTGTTGGTTTCTCCCCACCTCATGTGCACTGTTGATCAAAGTCAATGGAAGACAGTAAAGTTTGAGAGCTGATCTACATTGTCTGGCTTTCACACATAGAGGAAAATGAGTAACAATCCTTAAATGATAAAGTGGGCTAAATGATTTAATATTTAGAACTGGGAAAGGAGGTTTTCAGTGCTTCCTTGAAAGTGAACATCAGTGCATTGGTGTAAAATAATGTTGTTGTTTTTTTAAAAAAATTATTCAAACACAAACAAATTTCGCAGTATAAAATCATGTATAAGGTTCAAACAGAACAAATACCGTAAATGTTACAAATGTAAAAAAAAAAACTTTTCTACATCTGTATCTAAAACTACACACAGCTACTTGCTATACTAACTTTTAAGGACAAGGTGATACAAATGACTTCTAATTTATCAGTTCATAGTAATCGTTCAAAGTTAACTCTACTTTTCCAATCTCCTCTATAAGAAATATATATTTTAAAAAACTGAATTCTAATAGTAACTTTGGTTTTAATAAATGACACAACTACTTAAGAGTACATTCTACTGTTCTGCAAATCAAAAACTAAGTTATTCTTCCCATTTCTTCTTTGTATAATCAATCACTAATTTCCATTCCTCTTTAAAAGATTCTGTAGTTCCTTCTCTTATGAGATTAGTCAATCTATACATTTCAGCAAATTCATTAAGCTATTCTTCTTGGGAAAGAACAACCAAGTCTTGCCAATCTTGTGAACATAACTGTCTGGCTGTTCTCACCATATATTGTATAATTTCCCCATGCTCCTTTTCCATTTGTTCTTCCAGGGGTCCAAGTAGAAAAAAAATCAGGTTTAAATTGAATTTTAATTTTTAATATATCTTCCATCGGTTTATGTATTTGCAACCATTGCTGTTCTTTCACAAGATTACCATATGTGATAAAATGTCCCTCCTCCCCCTGATATTTCCAACACATATTAGAGGTACCATTTATTCATCTTAAGGAATCTTTTCTGGGATTAAATCCCATTATGTTGTAAAAGTTTTCTTTTATGTCATAACTCAAACTAAATTTCAAACCCTTTCCCTACATACAACCAAACCAAACTATTGGAGTTTGGTTCCAGGACCCACAAACGGATACCAAAATCTGTGTATGCTGGAGTCCCATTATATAAACATCATAGTAAAATGATGCCCCTTATATAAAATGGGGAAATCAAGGTGTTTTTTTTAAATTTTTTAAAAATATTTTCAAACTGTGGATTGTTGCACAATCTTAGGATATGCAGAGCTGACTGTATTTTCCCACTGATCTGGATATTTTTGTACTTTTGTGTCCATTTCACCATATATTCTTTTACTTGTTCATCTTCCACCCCAGTTCTTAAAAGCAACTTATAAATTGTCTATTAAATTATCATCATTCAAGCACAATTATAATTCAAATTCTAATCTTGCAATCTGAAATCCATACAATTTTTTTATCTTTTAAAAAGTCTCAGTTTTCTATAAAACTGTCTATAAAAGTACCATTGAATATTTATTCCATTTATTCCCTGTTTTTTTTCAGGTTTTTTAAAAATTCTAAAATCTCTAAATATAATCATTAATCGCTCTACATTACTAAATCTTTTTTCTTCCATGAAAAGCTTCATGTGGCGAGACCCAGGAAGGCATGTTTGAGAGGTTCTTACCTTATATTTATTCCATATTCTTAATAAAGGTCTTGTAACATGCTGATTATTGAAATCGGCACTTGCCTTAATTACATCATACCAGTGAAACCATGTCAGCCAAATCTCAGGTCAAAATCTAACAACTGTAACAGTTTCTTATTTTGTAACATTATCCAGTTTTTAATCAAACTAAGCAACAGGGAGAGAAATAAGATTTCAAATTTGGCAGGCCCAGACCAATTTTGCCCATCTGAATTAAATTCTATATCTTATCTGTTAAGAAACCTTAGCATTTCCTCCTAGGAATTGTGGCTGGTATATCTTTAAAAACCTATATGAGTTTTATATCTTCATCTTGTTGAGATAATGCTTTTGTAGTAATTCATCATTCACCACTTGTCTCACAAAATAAACTATCACATCCCTAGATAGTGTTCTTTGCCTCACTACCCTCCATAGTGTAGTCCAGTGATGGCAAACCCTTCTTGGTTCGCGTGCCAGGGGTGGGGCTTCTTCCCCTGGGGGCAGGAACCGTGTGCCGGGGGTGGGGCTTACACCCTGGGGGCGGGGATCGTGTGCCGGGGCGGGGCTTTCCACTCTCCAGGGGCAGGGCTTCTACCCCCACCCTTTCCCTGGTCTCCAGCTGGGGCCCCTTCTCCTTCCCTCCTCACCTTCCCAAACCCATGGCAACGCAGCCATGGGTTTGAGAGGGCGAGCGGGGGGAGGAGAAGCTGGCATGAGGCCCCTTCTCCTTCCCTCCTCTCCTTCCCAAACCCATGGCAGCGCAGCCGTGGGTCTGAGAGGGCGAGCGGGGGTAGGAGAAGCTGGGACGGGGCCCCTTCTCCTCCTCTCTTCGCCTTCCCAAACCCATGGCAACGCAGCCGTGGGTCTGAGAGGGCGAGCGGGGGTAGAGAAGCTGGCACGGGGCCCCTTCTCCTTCCTCCTTGCCTTCCCAAACCCATGGCAACGCAGCTGTGGGTCTGAGAGGGCGAGCGGGGGGAGGAGAAGCTGGCATGGGGCCCCTTCTCCTTCTCTCTTGGCCTTCCCAGACCCATGGCAACGCAGCCATGGGTCTGAGAGGGCAAGCGGAGGAAAGGGAAGCCGAGGGGAAGGAGGCTGGGCACGCATCCCAGCCCCCTTCTCTTCGGCCCTTTCCTTTGCGCGAAAGGGCTCCATGGAGCCCTTTCACATGGAGGAAAGGGAAGCCGGGATGGAAGAGGGCTGGGAGGAGGAGCCAGACACAATCGCCTCTGTCTCCTTCTTCTGGGTGCCATTTTCTGCCTTCCCGTTGTCTCAGAGAGACAGTGGGAGGCCCAAAAATGGTAGGGAGGAGGCGGAACGGGCACGCGCATGCCCCTTCTGCCTTCTCTCTCGCCCTGTGCCTGGCGAAATGGCGTGCCATAGGTTCCCCATCACGGATGTGGTCTTTAAATTTTATCAATTTTCCATTTAACCTCTTCTCTGTGTCTTCCCAACACCGTAATCAGGCCTGCCTGTCATAGATATTTTCATTCCTCTATTCTTCATAAATCTCAAAACTTGTGTTTTTTTCTTTGCGTTTCAGCAGAGACATTGCATCCTGGACTTTCTCTCTGTTAGACGTCATCACTTCAGAAATTTATTCCAGCTTTGTTGTTCTTTCTTCCAAAGATGTCAATTTCATATTGATTTGTGGCACTTCACTGGAAATCTGAGCTAAAGATTCCTTTATTTCTTTTCTTTTACTTCCACTTTTAATCTTCAATTCAACTCACCTTTCAAATCCTTCCTAAATTCTTTTCTCAGATTCACAGGGCCATTTCTTGTCTTAATTTTCCAGCCAACTGATGACTTTTTTCTAAAATTTCTTGATTTGTCTCATTTATCTTGTTTGGCTGTTCAGCATCTTGGCTCTTGAACAGGTTGTCTTGTTTTGGATCTAGTAGATGATGCCATACTTTAACAGCTATGAAAACAGTTTGACAGCAGTCAAATTAAAATCTGTATTTTTTAACTTCTTCTTTCACTTTGACCAATAGATGTCATTGATTCTTCCATTCCTCCATAATGCCCTCTAGGCTCTGTACTCTTTCAACCAGACACAAATTTCTTTCCTTATTTTCCTCCTACCCCTGACATGTGTTTGCAGTGTTTAGCCTACAGAAAAGCTATATAAAATCTTTCTCATGCTTTTTTGTAGTCAACTTGTTTAGTACTCATACATCAACAGTTCTGTCATTTAAAAACAAACAAAATTAATGTCTTTAAATCCTGGGGTTTATTTCTTTCTCCCTTCTCATCACTTCTCAGTCCATTATAAAATAATATTTTAAAGTCTGTTTTAAAATCTGAAGTGCTTAATTTTGCATTCTTAGACAAATAATTGCTTTACTCCCATTTCCAAAAGTAGCTGTTTCAGTGTTAGAAGCTATTTAAAACCATCCATTGGCAAGTTCCTTAAAAAATTAGGATGTTAAAAGTATTGATTAAAATTAAAAATCTGAATGTGTGGTGTTAAAATCCTTTTTGGTGGTTGGAATTTAGTGGGGCAAGATAGTTTTTCCCAGTCTCCTCTGTTCCACCTGCGGCAAAGTGATAGTAACCTATGCCATCTTGAATGCTAAGAACAGGCACCAGATCTTTGGGGATGTTCCTCTGAGCTTCCTGTGTTAGAGGGGCAGTTCTGGCCAGTTTTTTATTTCACAGACTGGCCAACACCATGTCTAGCACAGGCTCCTTATTGGAGCTTCCAAGGGACCCTGCAACGCCCCACTGTTTCAACCTGGAAGTCACTGCAGTAGTGTAAATGACTGCTGTGTCTCATCCAGGCTATTCTAGCTTTCTAACTGTAGGAATTTTTTAGATGTTAAAATGATGATCAGTGTCTCCCCTTGCCTCCAAGCAGTTTGATGTGATTGATACAGCCATTCTCCTGCCTGTGTTGTCCTGGCTGGCATCATTCAGGCTAAAGAGCTAAACTGGAGGCAGCAGATATTTAGATATAGGCTGCCTATTGTCTGGCTCCCTCAAAGAGGATCCTTGATTTTATTCACAAGAAGACGGAAAGACAGACAGAAAAGGTGTCTGTTTCTATCCCAGTGTAAGAAGATGCCCTTTTACAGCTGGATGAAGGAAACAGGTTTTCTCAAGAAGGAATGTAAAGGAATATACAAGGCTGGGAAAAGGAGCCCTTATAATCTCCCTATTCCAACCCTCAGGGTTGTTTCCTTCTATCTCCTACTGATGGGGTGTGGAAGTAACCTTGGATTGACTGGGGCTGCATCCACATTGCAGAAGTAATCTAGGCTGATAACACTTTAACTGCCATGGTTCAATGCTATGGAATTCTGGGAACTGTAGTTTGTTATGGCACCAGAGCTTTCTGACAGAGAAGGCTAAATGTCTCATAAAACTACTATTCCCAGGATCCCATAGCATTAAACCATGGCAGTTACAGTGGTGTCAGACTGGTTTATTTCTGAAGTGTGGCTGGAGCATAAGGACCTGATCAGACAGGCCAAAATAAAGCTGCTTCGGATCACTTTGGAGGCATGCTGTTTAAATAATGCATGCGTCCTAAGAGTCCAGAAGCTGTGTCAAAACCACACTCCACTCCTAAAGACTGGAGCGCAGCTTTGGTGCGGCTTCCAGACTCTTAGGACGCATACATCATTTAAACAGGATACATCCAAAGTGACCCGAAGCAGCTTTATTTTGGCATGTCTGTTTGGGCCCTAGGTCTGTTGAACTTAAAATGATGTTCTATACACCAGTACTGGTCCATGAGATATTGGCAAGTTTCTTGGAAAGAGAAGAACAGTTGTAGCTAGGCACAGCAAAATGAATAGCCAGAAAAAAGGAAAAACCTGTGTAGTCTTTGTCAAGTGGAAAACAAAGATTGAGTTTTTAAAAAAGAACTATTGCTCCCCGCCCACCAAACTAAAATTTCATGTAAGTGCTGCATTAGTGTTAACTTGCAAATTAAATCATTTTTACTTATAGACCTCTGTCTGCTCTTTACATGCCCTCTGCTGGAAAGCCTGCTAGCAATGAAAGTTTGAAGGAATGTGGAAAGCAGCGGGCGTCGATCCTTTTGAAATACTGATATTTAACACAGTGTTTGATAGTTCACTTGCTTCAGCAAAGCAAAGGATTTTATTAGCTTCCACAGACTATTCTCCTGCCCGCCACTGCCTTTAACATCTCCTGTATAGCTGTAGATTATACTGAGTGGGAGGAATAAGAATTTAGTATTTAGTGATGTCATGTTCCAAGTAGTGCTGGAACTTCTCTTCCATTAAAAGGAGTCACATGACCTGGGGAATTTTGTAGCCCTAATTTGAATATGTCTGTTCACTGAGTTATTAAATGCATATCTTTGTTTTTCCATCCAAACTGGCACTCATAAGAATAAAATGCAGATGAAAAACAAACCATTGATTAAAGCATAACAAATACATCAGTTAAAAGTACAGATATGCTGCTTCCTTTCCTTTCTTCTCCTCTCTCCTGTCTTGCTATTTTGGTCTTTCTTGATGTTACATCTTGATCAAATCTTGAATTATTGTCCCATGGTGGAGGGTGGGGGTAGGGGGTAGGACAAAATAATCCAGAACATTTCATGATTCTGTAAAAGTAGAAAAATTCCAGATATACTCATGTAAAAGTCAACCTCGTGTATAAGTCGAGGGCAGGTTTCAGGGTAAAAATCTTGGATTTTGATATGATCCGCAGATAAGTCAAAGAGAAAACTTAAGGGGCTATAACAAAGGATGTAAAAAGGGGAAACACCACTTCCTTCCCTCTTTCTCCTTCTCTGAACGTCTCCTGACCACCTCACACCACTTCCCAGGTTCTGGAGGCGAGGTTTGAAAATTGGACTGGAGAGGAAAGGAAGTGGTGCTAAATGGGATGTTTCTTTGGCCTCATTCCCACTTACAATAAATTAGTGTGCAATCTGAATCGATGGATTGATTCGACATCGAGTCATGGTTTACACTACACTTGTCCCGATCACAATTTCCGTCATTTTTGGCATCAAAATAACCCACCTGTGGTTCCCATTCAATAATAAATTGATTCAAAATTTAGCTGACTCGGTTCCTCGGTCAAACCAATTTGCGATCTGGTTTAAAAGCTAGTGGGAAAGAGGCCTTTGATGGAAAGAGAAGGCTTTAAAATCAGATTTGGAAGGGAAAGAAGTGGAGTTAACAGGGGTGTTTCTTTGATGGCAAGGGACGGCTTTAAAATTGGATAGAAGAACTCTTTCACACACACATGCACACCCACAAAACTCCTGCCTTGAGGCACGAAGAGTGGGGAAGAGTGGGGCATCATGGTGTGCTTATAGTCAAGTATATACAGTAGATTTGTTTTTCTTTTCATTTGTCCCTCTCAACTTTTTGGGAGAGCATGTTCACGTAGTTGTGGTGGGGGGAGATCTGGGTTCTATTTCAGTTGTCAGCTGCAGTTATCCAACAGTAAAATGACAGACTTCACTAAAAAAGAGGTATTTTGAGTGCTGAAGGAGGAGTATATATTGGTCACATATGCACTCCTACATATGTCTCCAGAAAACTATGTCCCACTGTGTTTACTGAAGCTTACTTCCAGGAAAATATATAGAGGCTTGTAGCCTCATCCTCTATATGTTTTCTCAGGGTTTCCATCTGAGCTGTGAGGGTGTGCTGTCCACTCCATTCCAATTCACTGATTCGGGGATACTTGCAGCCCAGTGCTGTGCACATTGTATCCCTTGTATAGTTTGTTTTTGTTTTTGCATGGCTTACTAATGTGAGACATGCACCTACCACATTTTAGAGGTACTGTACTTTCCTTGTAGTCTGGAGTCTCTGTGTGTGTTGTGTGCATTCAAGTCATTTCTGACTTATAGTGACCCTATCATGGGGTTTTCTTGGTAAGATTTGTTCAGAGGAGGTTTGCCATTGCCTTCCCCTAGCCCTAGATATTTAATTTCCTCACCCGCATCCAGATTGACATGCAGCCTGGGAGCTATATTTAAAGCCCCCACTGCCAGAGTGCCATTTTCACAGTCACAATTGCTGTGAGAAAAATGAAAGAAAAATTACTTGTGAACCTAACCAGTCAAATGTAGCCCATCAGTCGTATATGGTGGTCCATCTAAACTTTGAGAATACTCCTATTTCCTTTGCCTGGTGTTGTCAACCAACTGCCAGTCCACAATATCAGACTTATGTTCTGCCTTGCATATAGTGGATCACCATTTATCCAACTTTGGTCCAAAACATACTGCGGAAATAATCCAGTTTAAGACTGCTTTAACTACCCTGGCTCAGTGCCAGGAAATAGTTTATTGTGGCACAAGAGAAGGCTTAAATGTCTCACAAAACTACATTTCCCAGAAATCCTTAGCATTGAGTCGGTACAGTTAAAGCAGTCTCAAACTGGATTATTTCTACAGTGTGATTTGGACATTTGGCATTCTGCAACAATGAAAATTAAAGTGTGAATAGAGCTGCTATTTGAAGAAATTATCTGATGTGGATAGATCTCGAATACGTCGTGCCAGTATTGGCAACTTGGAAATACTATGGAGATACATGGGAAATTTTTGTGCCCACTTTCTGATTGCTATCATTCAAACTCATGAAAGCATGCAGTCATTTAAAGAAGTCCACATTTATCCTAAATATTTGTTACATTAGAATCGGAAACAAAAAACCAGACTGCTTGTTGTTGTGTACCCTCCAGTCATTTCCGAATTATGGCAACCCTAAGGGGTTTTCATGGAGTTTCCATAAAACTCAAAAAGTTTTTATTACATTGGTAATGCTGTAATTTGAGTGTCATTTCCATTTCACTTAAGGACAGGGTTTGGGATATTAGTCCAGATCATTTGGAGCTGAAGTGGGCATATGCTGAAAGCAGCGTACAGTCCCTCCTCGCCTTACGCGGGGGATCCGTTCCGGATCCCTCCGCGTAAGGCGAATTCCGCCTATGCCCGAGCCCCATTGGAAACAATGGGGCTAGTGCGTGGCGGCACGGGCGCACGCGCCCATTCAATTAAATGGGATGTGCCGCCCCTTCCGCCCCGCGCGCGCGCCACGGCTTGAGCGCGTATGCTCAAGACCGCGTATGGCGCGCCCGCGTATGGCTTGGGCGCACTGTATAATGCACCCGCGTATGACATGGGCGCACTGTATTAATTTCACAATCACATTCCTGTGATAGAATTCTCACTACAAGGCAATTGAAATCATCACCGTGTACATTTAAAAGGTGTACTTCATGCCTTCTCTTTCTACCTTATTGATTGCACTGTATAAATTGATAGGCTGAAGACCGGTCAGAATATCACAGTTTTCTTTTTGAAATGTTGTGCTCTGTTCTTTTCATAGCTGCCTCCAAAATTCTTAACCAATGGATCATAATTGTATAGGTGTATCCAATACTGGAGAATTAAAGCAATTTGATACCACTTTATTGTATTTTACCCTGCTTTTTCTCGGTATCTTGTTATGTTGCCTCCTCCACTACCACCACCACTATTTATTCCTATTACTTGTCTCCATTCCATTATTTGCAGATTGTTGTTGTGTACCTTCAAGTCGATACTGACTTATGGTGACACAAAGGCAAACTTATCATGGTGTATGCAGGTTTGTTATTGTTGTTAACCACCCTAGAGTCAATCTCCACTCATGGTGACCCTATTAATAAGACATCTCCAAGACCCCTTGTCCTCCACTACTCTTCCCAGTTTCTATAGATTCATACCCGTGACCTCCTTAATTGTTGGAATTTTTTCTTTCTTGAGATTCATTAGAAAACTCAGGAAAGTAGGAGAGGTTGTTTAATCTCACTAGCAGAGCAAACACAGTGGAACATAGGCGAGCAGGAAAAACTAGGTCCACTTTAGCTCCCAGCCCATGTGTCCCCAAGATAAGACAAAATCTCTTAGTTAGAATGAAAATATTACGTTTACTTACAAAATCATGTGTATGAAGAGATACACAGGTCTAGCTTCATGTTGCAAAGAGGATGAGGTGGAAAGGTATACTACATGCTTGTTGATAAAGGGGCTCTCCAGACCTCCCCAAAGGTGCCCAGTTTCCCTCCAGAGGGATGCTGCAGCAACCAAACTGCAGCGTCCCTCTGGACTAAAAAGAACCCAGAAAAACTGGGTCTTTTTGGCGCACGGGGATGATGTCATCAGTGCGCCATTGGTGCACTGTGACGCGTCCAAGACGCAAGTGTGGCACCTAGCGGTGCAGATGTGCTGCCACGCTTGCATCATGCACGCACGCCACATATAGATGGTGCCACATTAAAATGGCACTTTCCATATGTGTTAGGGTTCCAGAGCACGCGGTTGCCGCACACTCTGGAACTCTAATTTTGGCGCTGGCACGCCACTTTTGGGCGGTGTGTCTCGGGCCAAAGTTTCCTTTAGCATACCAGGGAGCCATGCTACTCCAGATAAGAACAAAGGAGAGAGGTAAGGGAATGGTGATTCTGACAAGGGACAAAAGATGAGACGTGCTCTTAGTAAACAGGTAATGAGGAGGGGCTGTTAGTATGCAATAAAACTACCATAGACATGCATTACAGTTGGCCCTTCTTACCCATGGATTTTTATCCATGGATTCAAGCATCCACTGGTTGAAAATATTCCAAAAAAGTATAAATTCCAAAAAGCAAATCTTGATTTTGCCATATGATATAAGGGACACCATTTTGGTATGCCATTATACTGAATGGGACTTGAGCATCCATGAATTTTGTTATCCACAGGGGATCCTGGAACCAAACCCCAGCAGATAACAACGTCCCGCTGTACATTCCAGGAAAGTCTCAGCATGTAAAGTTGCTATATCTCAACATTAATTGAGTCCATCCATCTAACATGTGGTCTTCCTCCTAATTCCCTCCACTTTCCCCAATATTATTGTCTTTTCTAATGACGTGTGTCTTCTCATTATGTGACCAAAGTACGACAGCCTCATCTTTGCCTCCAGGGAAATTTCAGGCTAGATCTGGTCTTGTTCTTTTTACTGTCTGTTATCCTCAGCAGATATGCAGGTATGGAGTGTTAAAAACAGAAACAAAACCTAATTTCTAAGCAAACAGACTACTCTTTTCACCAGAACTCCATCATGTACTTGGGAACTGAGAGTCATTATACAGTTTAAATCTCTATGAAACTATGAGACACTGATACACCAAAAGCCAGGAGCAAACTAGTTTCTCTCAAAACAATAGAACTGCATATTTTGCCTCCTAATCCAGCTTCTAGAAGAACTAGAGATCTACTTAAAAAAGAAAAAAGAAAGCCTGGAATCTATGTGTATGTGCCTTCAAGTTTTCTGATGACTTATTCAATTGCGACCCCATTAATTCCATAGGGTTTTCCTAGGCAAGAATTACTCAGAGGTGGTCTTGCCAGTTCCATACAGGCTATAGTACCAGATAGTCACTGGCAATCTCCCATTCAAGTATTAACCAGAACTGACCCTGCTTAGCATTCAAGATCAGATGGCGTCCAGATAACAAACCAGCTTACTTTTATTCTTTCGTTCTTTCTTTTAGCATATTGACACCACACCCTTTACCCACAAAGGCTCTTAACTCTACACTATACACTCATCCAGGAATATGCAAGTGGTCTTCCCAAAGTACTGGTCTCTGATAGGGAAGGAGAGAATATTGGAAATTATTCATTTTGCCCTGAAAATTAGAAAAGTATTAAGTCAGAATAATAGAGCAGTGGGGCTTTTGAAGAGTTTCTCCCAGTATGCAAATGTCCTGAAGTGCTGTGGAGGAATTATTCTACAGAAAAGTACACATGTAGGTTTTTTTTGGGGGGGTTGCATAAAAACATTTTTATTTTATTTATTTATTTTGCAGAAAATGGGCTTCCTTTTTAATTCAGTGTTCACTTTGGGACAGTTGAATACTGGGAAATTAGTGCAGAGAAATACATGTTTTCTCCAGCAGCGGAGGAAAAAAACTACGGTAATTATTCATCCTTGTATGCCAAGATGAAATAAATAGTCTAGGGGCTCATTCCCATTGGAGGAATGACTCGATTTCTGATCCAGCTTGGTTGCGTGTCAGAAATCGATCCCAAAAGGTCCCTCGTCCCCACTACAAACAAGATTTACCTTAATCCAGAGTAAGTGGGGTTTTTTTGGGGCATGATTCTTGTTCCCATTTGTGCTCTGGGTGTCAATCATTTCACAGCAGGACTGGAGGAGGAAAGGAGGGAGAGAGAAGCCCCAAGGTTGGGGATAGAAGAGGGGAAGAAGGCCTGGGAAGAAGGGAGAAATGATTTAATGAATAGATATTTAAATGTGTGATATTTTATATGTTTAAAAATATGTTAACGGTATAGGTTGAAACATATTCATAGAGAGAGTTTGTATTAATTGGGCCTGGTGAATGCCTGATAAAGGAATGTGTAGGAGTATTTATTTTCTTTTGCCACTTCTCGAGGTGTTTGAAGGTCTGTTATCACTAATGATGGCTGTTTAGCACAACCAGACTCAAATTCTCTGGGAGAGAATGGGGAAAACATCTGAAGAAGCAATTGTTTTTAGAACTGGGAGTATTTAGCCTGCTAATTTTGGGGAGTGGAGTTGAGGCTTTTCAACTATTTTTCTTTGATGTATGTGTGCTGAGTTTTCAGTTCTGGCTAAAGATGCCTTACTAGACAGACCTTCCTGACTTCTCAATAAAGCTTTCTGCTAATCCTCAAAAGCCTAACTGACTGAGTCTGGGGTTGCCGCTAGTTCTGACCTTCAGTTGCTGTCTTGCTGGAACATGTCCAGAGGAGAGCGACCAAAATGTTGAAAGGTCTGGAAACCATCAAGCCCTATGAGGAGTGGCTTAGGGAGTTGGGTATGCTTAGTCTGAGAAGAGAAGGTTAGGAGGTGATATGATATTTGAAGGGATGTCATATTGAGGATGGAGCAAGCTTGTTTTCTGCAGCTCCAGAGAATAGGACCTGGAAGAATGGGTTCAAACTATAGGAAGAGATACCACCTCAACATTAAGAATATCCTGACAGCAAGAGCTGTTTGACAATGGAACATGCTGCCTTGAAGAGGGATGGAGTCTCCTTTGGAGGTTTATAAACAGGGGCAGGATGGTGATCTGTCACAGGGAGTGCTTGGATTGTGTCTTCCTGCATGGCAAAGTGGGGTTGGACTGGAAGGTCCTTGAGGTCTCTTTCAACTATGATTCTACTATTTCTGTTGGCTGTCAAAGCCTTTTTTTATTCAGATGGGCTTTTAGAACAGAAGATTTTCAAAGAACAGGCTTTTAAGAGTGTGCTATATTGTACTGTATTAAACTGTTTTTATCATTTAAATCATACGTTTTAAATTGTTTTAAGATTGCTAATAGTTTAATGCTAGTTATTGTGTGTGTGTGTGTGTGTGTTTTAACCATTATTGTTCTCATTTTAATTAGTAAGCTGTCTTGAATCTCAATTTTGAGAAAAAGGTAGTGTATAAATGATGATGAGTGTGAGAACAGCAACTGCAGCAGCATTAACAGCTACATGAGAACAGCTCAAGGGAATTTTAAGTAACTGTATATACTCATGTATAAGTTTAGAAATTTTACTTTAAAAATGACAAAAAATAGAGAACCCTGAGTTCTCTTATCCACAGGTCAATGTAAGTACTATATTTTAACTCTAATTTTTCAAATGAACTATCCTCTGGTGTAAAGGCAAGAGCGTAATCTGTCTTGTAAGCACTGATCTCCCTCTATGCGCTCATCCATCCAGCCTTTAGAGTGAGCACAAACTGTGATACCTGCTGGAATTTTGTAAGTTCTTTGACATTATTTTCAGTTGCTTCATCCTTCAGATCAGTGGTCCCCAAACTGTGCCCTTTAAGAGATTTTGGACTTCAGCTCCCAGAAGCCTCAGCCATGTTGGCCAATCATCTGGGATTCTGGGATCTGAAGTCCAAAATTCCTTAAAGAGCACAGTTTAGGGACCACTGCTTTAGATTCTTTGTTACATGCCCTTAAGTTTTACCCTCGATTTATCCATAAGTCATATCAAAATGCATAATTCTGGACCCCAGACTTGCCCTCGACTTATATATGAGGTCGACTTGTAGACACGTATATATGATAATACATGTGAAAATGCCAGCAGGAGAAGTGAGTGTGTACAGATGGAAATATTTCAACATGTACAGAAAAGTACCCAGCCAGATTCTTCCTGTCAATGCCCTCTGCGATCACATATTTCCAATGTTATTCCCCTCCTATGCATAATCCAGATCTACCAGGTGGGTGGAAGGGAAAGAATTAACCTCTGATATATAGCCACCCTTCTGTCCCACCACCCTTCCCTAGCCAGCCCTTGTGGAGTTTTTTGGGGGGCTGGGAAGAGAGGATTCAGTGTTCTCTGCCCCTTGTTTAAACCCCAGACAATTCCTCTAAGAATGCACTGTATCAACAAAGATTCTGGATCACATCTCTGATGCAACTCCAACCACTCGGCAAAAACATAATTCCTTTCAGACATTTTAATTTACAGTAACCTTTCCAAGCTGATGCAAACACTTTGTGCAACTTAAGCAAGCCAGAGTGTCATTCTGAAAGAAGCCATGAGCATGGCACAGAGCAGCGAGAGCGGGAGGAAAAAAAACCTAACATAACTGCTTTTATATTTAAAGGGATCTTTTCTCTCTCCCTGCTGTTTCAAATTACAGGGAGATGTTCAGTCAGGCCTTTGGGATGGTAATGCTATGGGTCCACAGTGGCAGCAGTGGGACAGTCCTGAAATCATAGGAGCATGGCGCCATGACAGTTAAAGTGCTGTCAAACCGGATTATTTCTGCAGTGTGGATGCAGTCCTTGTGCACTTGACTACCACTGGCAAGAAAATGAAAGTGGGGAACCCTGGTTTACCCCAAATGCTATCTAGAATTTGACAGCAGGAAAGCTCAGTGAATGGGGGAAACAGAACAAATCCTTATGTACTAGAACCAGGTGGGGATGTATACTTACAGTAAGTAAATATTTTATTTTGGTCATAGTTGTTGTTGTTAACTTCCCTCTAATTGATCCCAACTCATGGTGACCCTGTGGATGAGACATCTCCAAGACCCCTTGTCCTCCACTGCTCTATTTGGTTCCTGCAAATTCATATCCGTGACCTCCTCTGTAGAGTCCATCCATCTAGCATGTGGTCTTCCTCTCTTTCTACTTCCCTCCCCTCCCCTTCCCAAGCATTATTGTTTTTTCCAATGATTCATGCTTTCTCATGATGTGTCTGAAGTACGACAGTACATTTTGACATCTTGGCTTCCAAGGAGATTTTTGGCTTGGTCTGTTCTCATTTGTTGGTCTTTTTGGCTGTCTGCAGGATTCTCACCAGCACCACATCTCAAATAAATTGATTTTCCTCCTATCTTCTTCCCTAACTGTCCAGCTCTCATATGGTAACAGGGAAAACAATGGCTTGTACAATCTAACTTTTGTGTTCAGTGGTATATCTTTGCATTTTAAGATCTTTTCTTTTTCTTTCATAGCCACCCTCTCCATTTTTAATCTTCTTCTGATTTCCTGACTTCTGGTTTCCTGATTTCTTCTGATTTCACAGAAGTAGTCAGACCAGTGTATAAAAACTGATTACATATACAACTACAAACATTTAAACATTTAAAAGATCCTGACAATATAAAGCAAGGTAAAATTATATATTCAATGCATAAAGAAGAAAGCAATTCTGGGTAAGCTTTTAGCTGACAGAGGTGAAGCCCTACTAACCTAGAGGGGATCAGCAGTCCATTACTGTACTGATCCTTGGTTGGGTGGGAGCCTTGTGATCCTCCAGATGTTGTTGCACTGGAACTCCCAGCACCCCCAGCTAACATTGCCAATGGTGTGGAATGCTGGGAGCTAGAATTAAAACCTCTAAAGGGCCACATGATTCCCACCCCTGTACTGGAAGTTAAAGGCTGCCCAAGTGACAGACTCATCCTCTGAATCTGTGAAGGAACCTGGACAAGATACTGTAGCTGTGTGTGCTTACATACAGCAGGCAAGGTAAACAGCAGCCTTCAAAATCACTTACTGAGCATCTGTAAAGAGCAAGACAGAAAGAAAAGGGTAAAAGAGAGTAGCACCCTGACATCCTGAAAAAAAAACCAGATCTTTATAGTTTTGCCTCTAAAATGACAGTCATAAGAATAGTGGAGGCTGTTGTAAGGGGGGAAAATCATCCCAAAATACATTCTGGAAGAAACTAGAAAATTAAAAATGTTTTTGTTTGCTCATAAAAAGTTTACCAGGCCTGGGACTTTATCACACAGAAGGCAAGTGTCCTTCTCCCGTCATTAAATCATGTTAATCACATGCTTGGGGGGAAGATTATCACATTCCCGCATGCTTACCTCGTACTTGTCCCATCTGTAAACAGTAATGTACACATGATTTGGTATTAATGGAAACTCCCATTAATGTTCATGTTCATGTTTATAATGTTAGCGTTGACTAAAAATTTTCATAGACTAACTCCACATTTATTTGTCTTAGAGGTGTAGTATACAGATTTGTCAGTTGTTGGTGCTAAAATCTCAGGGCCTGTGGTAGTTAGATCCTGGCAACCCTACTCTTGGGACTAGTTCCCACTCTGCAATTTAGCAATTCAGTGATTCCATTTTTTTTAATACAAGTAATAATTAATGCTAATGATAAACTTAACAATTAATGTAATCTCTGCCACAGTAAGCTTGTTTACTGACTCCATGTCTCCAACTTCAACTCTGAACTGATTTGAGTGTAAAACGGGTTTTACTTCAACCATTATTAATGGTATCTATATCATCTTAGGTATTAGAGGAAATCTCAGGAGAGAATGTAAGATCTTCCAGGACATACTAAGCCCATGATTGAACAGTTTCACTGGATTAATTTTTATATGCATTATCCAGAGGAGACAAGTCCTGCTGATTTGCCCTTTTCTTTTTAGCTTGTGCTTCTTCTCAATATTAGATGAGCAAAAATGTCAGGCAGATAAATCTCAGAGATCCACTGAGATGAGAAATGACCTCAACTAATAGCTTTCAAAAAGAAAAAGAACTAAAAAAGAAACCAAAGAAACAGACCTCCATGTAGCATATCTCTATGAAAATGAGGAATAAGTCTGTAGAATAAGTCTCCTAATCCCTCTGTTTACCTGTAAATTATTGTACAGACCCATTGCTTTGGCAAAAGAGAGCACAGTCAGATTGAGTAGGAAGACTTTCCTTGGGAGAGAGAATGGCTTGTAGCCCAGAGAAAAAAACAAGGTTTGGAATTTTAGGTTTGAAAGTAATTAGTTAACATTGCCCATTATAAATGGGAATATCCATTCATTGTCATTCCTGGTAATAGGTGAAATAAATTTGTTGAGTTATACTGATTGATCTGTTGCTTGATCCATTAGTTTTCAAAACGAACCATGGGATGTACAGAAGAATGCATGAGGGTTGTACTCTTTAATTTTTGGGGCAGTGGTTCTCAAACTTTTTACTTCACATCTACTTGTGGTGTCATGCCCCCCACTCGATGTAGCATGTGAATAAAAATACAGTCAGTTGCCCATATCCATGAATTCTTTATCCACAGATTCAAGCATCCATGGCTTGAAAATATTCAAAAAATATATACATTCCAAAAATCCAACCTTGATTTTGCCATTTTATATTCATTGTATTTAATGGGACTTGAGCATCAATGGATTTTGGTATCCACGGGCAGTCCTGGAACCAAACCCAATAGATACAAAGGGCCCACTGTATTTTGTTTGTTTAGTGTGCATAGTTTTGTCTGAACAGTCATGTATATTCACATTTTTGCATTTTATAAGGAAATAACTATTCAAATTGGAACAGTTTTATTTAAATAAATTCAATAAGTAACTCAACATGTGCAAATTTTACACATATAGTCGGCCCGTGCCATATGTGGGCTTCCCTTCCATGGTTTTCAGCATACGCTGAAGCTGTGGTACAATTTAATGAATGGCGCACGTGCCGAATGCACACACCCCATTGTTTTCAATGGGCCATGAGCATACACAGTTTTCCCCTTATGCAAGGAGACCAGAATGGATCCCTCGCATAAGGGAAGGGTGGACTGTACTGTCTCACACACAGCCACACTCATATGCACCAGTGTTCACAGATATGTACACATGCAGTCATGGCTTTCATTCTTTCACTCTCACACATATTTATTCTCTCTCACACACAGTCACATAGAAACATTCATTCTCTTGTCTTGTGTATGTGCGAGAAAGTAAAAAAAGAGAGATGAAGAGTGAGACTGAAGTGGAGGAAGGGGAGAGATAAGGACCTCCAAGTCTTGTGGCTCCATTGAACAGTTTGTTATTGGCTCTTTCGAAAATACATTTTCTTTTATTTGATCATTTAAATTTGCTTTCCCCGGCCTGGCTAGTTTTGTTTTTCAGATGGACTACATGTCTGATAAGACAATTGATGGCTGTAGATGGTGGGAGTTCAGCATCTCCAGAAATTGTCATGTTGTGAAATACTATCAAAGCACACAAACGTATTTTATAACCTCTTCAATTAAGTTTTGTCACAGACCGTCTCTCTTTTCTTTCTTCACCCCCACTCTCCCCATTAACATGTATACACACATACCTCAGTTAACAACGTTTCTGACAAAGAAGCTTCTTTTTACAGTCTTTTTATGTCTCAAGGATTGTCCTAATGAGTGAAAATAAGTGGTTTTGCCTTCATGTTCAAACTATGCATGTGGCCAAAACTGCATTCTGGGGCTAAAAACTGGAGCAAAATAACTCCCAGGCTGCTGCAGTTCAAGGCAGAAAGTGTGAACTATCACACCAGTGTGCAGACTACATGCTGGTATGGAGATGGGGGTGAGGTCAGGTGGCCAGTGGAAGTGGGCAGGAGCAGGTGTCCTGGCCTGGGCAAGCCATTGACACCTTGCCATCCAGAAGTTCCCATGAAGGCAGCAGCACTTTCACTTTCTGGCTCCTATGCTGCCAGCAATGTAATTTCTGGCCATATGCTGATTTTTTGCCTGCTTGCAAGTCAATTTCACAAGTTAACAAGTGATCAGCAGCACCACTGACTCCATGCACTGATGACAGGGCATCCATGAACCATGGACAAAGAGGGACATGGGTCTTCTGGAGCAGTGAGGAGATGGCTGACCTCATAGACATATGGGAACAGAACTCCATTTTGGATGAACTTGGACAACCATACCAGAACACTGATCTTCTTTGAGAGGGTCACAGAGGAAACGAGGCCAAGGGCCACGAAAGCAGAGCTGGGGAATGCAGGATGAAAAACAAGGCCCTCCATAAGCAACACAGAAAGGTGTATGACCACAACACGTGCAGTAACCATGGTACAGCCATTATGCCCTATGTCAAGGACCTTAACAAGTTCTTCTGCAGAGATGCCATCATTCTTCAGTGCCACCATTCACCAGGTTCCAGTCGGTCAAGTGCCCAGCACCCAGTGACACCACCCTGCCAGTGGCCTCCAGGAGCTTTTGACATCACACCAGGTACCATGCATTGAAGGGTTAAGGGGGCCCACGGAAGAGAAAGGAGTCCATGCACTGCTGTGGTGGCAAATTGGGTGGGTGCAGTACACCTATGACTCTTTCCTCCTCTGCACAGCTGACTGGGAGGATCCCCAGGACTCTGAAGAGACATGCATCGGACACACATCCATGGAGCAGTCTTCTGGATTGACATCCCAGTGCAGGGAAGGCACCACCATCCCCTGCACAGTCAGTTGCTCCCATAACTGTTCATGCCTGGACGATAAGGAAGCCAATGAGGACATCCAGGGCACGCAGGCAGCAAGTTGTGTCAGCTATGAGTTGCTTTGGAATGCAGGAGCAACCATGCAGAGTATGCCTTCTCCTACAGATGACAAGTGCATTGCATTGCAGATATACTATGAGACTGTAATAATCATTCAGTACTAATGCTAGACATGCTGCAGGGTGTGAAACAAGTTGCATCGGTGCGCCTGACCTGCTACTAACTGCCTGCTTCCATCCCTAGCTTGCACAGGGGGAACAGGCAATGTATGGAGGGGTTCATTGTGATGTTGTTAGTATCTTGCATATGTGCACCAATAGAGCAGGTTCCCTCTAATCAATCTCCGCTCACAACCCCCCTGATATCCAGGAGAAGCATTTGGTAGTCCATCAAGGGAGATCCAGACTTCCCTGCTCTCTATGGTATGCCCTGCAGATCTCCTGGTACCTTCTATGGTATGCAGAGGGAGGTGGATCACAAACAGGAATTCAGGGAGAGAGAGCGGGGCACATAAGGCAGGTGGACAAATATGCCCCCCAGCAGTAGGAATAACTCACTGTCACCCTGGTGGCCCAGACCTCCCTGCTGGCCACCCTTGTGGCACAGATCAGGCTAGCCTAGGGTGGTGGCTATGTTAGTGCCACCTTACTGGGCTGGATTGCCCCAGCACCCCAGGTGGAGGGGGAGCCATGGAGGTTTCCACCCAAGAAACCCCCACCCCTACAGGCATCAGAAAACCTCAGTGGTGCCTGGATCCCCCAGTGCTGAGAGGGTGGTCCTCCTGACAGGAATGCAGGCATTCCTACATGCATAAATGTATTCATCAGCCCACCACAGCTGTCAGGTACTCACTGAGCCAGCCAGCTCTGAGGTGTGGGCTACTTCTTAGAACATTTTTATTAAATTAACATCAATTGTTTAGCACATTTATATAGATACAAAATGTATCTCTCGGGAGTTGTATTAACAGGTGAAGGAATGGGCATAATGGTTGAAAGATGGCTGTGGCAGCCCTGATGATGGCCGTGTCATGGCTCAATGTGGCCTCCCCTCCCTCCATATCTGTGGCTACTGCTGGTGGCGGTGGGCCTTGTAGTGCTTACTGTGGGTGTCATAACATGTTATGTGCCCCACCAACTGTGCCAGCAGATTGCATCACAAGTGCCACTGCTGGCCGCATTGGTGGGGGGGCTCCATGATTGTGCTGTGCCAATATGTCGCTGGGCTCACTGATGTACCATACAAGCAGCCAACTGGTTGTGTGATCATGTAGTTGAATGGCTGTTTGGGTTGTGTCTAATGAGGTGCCAGCTTGTTGGGATGAGAAGAGATTGGTGACTGCTGACAGGGTGTTTGTTTGCTCATGCACATGCATTTGGGGCAGAAAAGAAAAAAATACTGGCATGGCATGGCTTGACAGCACAATTGTTCCATTTTGGTGGAGTGGGAAGAGATGGTGTGGGATGTGCATCAGTGTTTGGTCCACTGTTGGAGTTTATGGTGCCATCAGTAGGTTTTCAATGCTAATCAAGAAACCATGAATGTAAGCCAGCTTTTCCTCTCCCATTGCTCAGCACCTTAGTCTACTTCTTCAGATGCATCTCGATATGTTTAGCTTGGAGAACAGAAGGTTAAGAGGTGAGATGATAGCCTTGTTTAAATATTTGAAGGGATGCCATATTGAGGATGGTGCAAGCTTGTTTTCTGCTGCTCCAGAGACTAGGATCTGGAACAATGGATGCAAGCTCCAGGAAAAGAGATTCCACCTCAGCGTTAGGAGGAACTTCCTGACTGTAAGAGCTGTCTGACAGTGGAACAGACTCCATTGGAGAGTGGTAGAGTCTCCTTCTTTGGCGGTCTTTAAAGAGAGGCTGGATGGGGTGCTTTGATTGTGATTACCTGCATGGCAGGGGGTTGGACTGGATGGCCCTTGTGGTCTCTTCCAACTCTATGATTCTGTGATTCTATGAGCTCCATGCATCCAAAGAAATAGACCTAAGAATACAAAAGCTTATCCTACAACTTCTTTCTCTCAGTTAATCTCAAAGGTACCTAATCCCTTTGCATACTGAATTTAATGCAATTTATGTCTAAAGAGCCTGACATTCTGAAAGAGCCGTTACTGTCTGAAAGCCTCCAACTAAGCAAACATGCCCACATTCCGTTCCTTAATTCCAAGCAGAGGCTCACATTTTCTTTTTCTCTCTGTTATCTGCTTCTGTGGTTCAGTTGTTCAGTTCTTTTGGTTCAGATCACCAAAGGAAATCCACAAAACAGGGGTCGGATTAGCCTGTCCAGAGGAACAAGCACTGAAACATGTAATGCCTGACCACCAATCCTAATCCTCTTCCTCCTGGGGTTCTCTTGTTTGATTGCATCTGCAGAGAGAAAGAGCCACCACACTCAATAACAAATTCTAACAATTTTAAATACCCAGTTAATTGTACTAATAACTGCATCATTAATCAGGCAATCTCTGGTGGAGTAATCTGTACTATAACAAATTACTTGAATGGGTATTTTTCCCCTGTGCTCTTGACAAAAACTAAAAATATGTTGTTGCTGTTGCTAAATTCTGGATGACAGGACTGATTGGCTTGTAGTTAGCAGCAAAGATGACTTATTTGTGTCCAGAGAAAATGGAAGCGTGCAAATGTAGATTCTTTTTGACCTTAAAAAACTATGTCAGTTTAAAGTCAGGGAAGATGAAACTAGACTCCAAGGGTCCTTGGGTCCTCCAAAAACGATGTTTCCTGGGGTCCTCCAAAAACAATGAGGCAGTGTCTCTTTAATGAAAAAATCAGTAACGGTGGAGAACATGTTGTCTGGAAGAATATCTGGCCCTTGACTTTCAAACTACTCTTAAACATACACACTTCGGGGAGGAGAAAAGCAGTTTTGAGGTACCCTAGCAAGTTTGGCCAGTGCACTCCAGTGTGAAGTTTTCCTCCTGTCAAACTAAAGGAAAAGAAATTTTCCTTTAATATTAGGAAGAATTTCCACTGTTCAACAGTGGAAGACACTCACTCAGAGGGTGGTGGAGTCTTCTTTGGAGGATTTTAAACAGAGGCTGGACGGCCATCTGTCAGGGGTGCTTTGATTGGTATTCCTGCATGGCAGAATGGGTTTAGACTGGATGACCTTTGAGGTCTCTTCCAACTCTATGATCCTCTGATTCTGCCAAGTAGATACAGAAAGATTCCCCTTACAGACTCCCAGGAGCTGTAGCACTGCATAGCAAGTTGGACTGTAAGAAGCAAATTGTGCACAGGGCTATGTCCAGCTCCATACTTCCTGTCTTTAGAGCCACCAGAGTGATCCTCAGCTCTTGGCAATGATGATGTATCCTTTTACTAGTCAAAGATAGTTTCTTTTGCTTTCAGCGTAAAGACAGCTGTGCGTACAATACTCCTGACACTGTTGCTGGGCTGGCATCTACTTGTTCTATAAAGGCTCCAGCTCCAGATAGGACTGGGCTACAGATCCCAAGAGGGAGCCATAACCCAGAGAAATCTTGTTGAGGATTAAGCAACATTTGTGAGAGCCTTGTAAATGCATTCATCAGCACACACAAATGCATTCCTCAGCAGTCAGGTACTCTCTGGGCCTGGCAGCTCTGCACTGTGAGCTGCTCCCTAGAGCAGTTTTATTGAATTACATTGATTGTATAGCACATTTACATAGATGCAAAATGTATGGCTCTGGAGTTGTATTATCAGGTGGAGGAATGGGCACCCAGTGTTTTTCTTCTTGGCAGGATGTTTTTTATTTATTTATTTATTTATTTATTTATTTATTTATTTTACAGTAGCCTTTCCATTTTCGTGGGGGATCTGTTCTGTCCCTGCGAAAACAGAAACTGCCGGTATTCATGCCCCATTGTGTCTAGATCAAGGGAAGTAATAGTGCCACCCTATTCTGCTTTGGTCAGGCCTTATCTGGAATACTGTGTCCAGTTCTGAGCACCACAATTCAAGAAGGATCTTGACAAGCTGGAGCATGTCCAGAGGATGGTGGCCAAAATGGTGAAATGTCTGGAAACCATAAAGCCATATGAGGGGAGACTTAGGGAGCTGGGTTGGTTTTGCCTGGATAAGAGAAGGTTAAGAGGTGATATGACAGCCCTGTTTAAATATTTGAAGGAGTGTTGTATTAAGGATGGAGCAAGCTTGTTTTCTGCTGCACCAGAGACTAGGACACAGAGCAATGGATGCAAACTACAGGAAAAGCGATTCCACATAAAACATCACGAAGAACTTTCTGACAGTAAGAGCTATTCAGTAGTGGAAGACGCTCCTTCTGAGTGTGGTGAAATCTCCTCCTTTGGAGATTTTGAAACAGGCTGAAAGGCCATCTCTTGGGAGTGCTTGGATTGTATCTTCCTGCATGGCAGAATGGGGATGAACTGGATGGCACTTGTGGTTTCTCCCAACCCTATGATTCTAACTTTCCTGAGGGTAAGATGCAAGGTTTTTTTTAAAAACAGATGTCCTCCTGTGTTTTATCAAATCCGAAGCAACTTTGGAGAAAGACTACACTGAAACCTTACCTTTGGTATGACAAAACATCCTGAAAATAAGACAGGTACAGAGACTTGTGGGTCCAGATTCTCTTTGGCTTTTTTTCTGCTCCTGCTTATTATATTTTTAACTTGAGAAACACATTTTAATTGACTACTAAAAAAAAACACCAACCCATAATTTCTCTTGCTTAGAAAGACACAGTAGTCTCCATTGCCTCATGGGTTTCCTTGCCTGCTGATATTTCTAAACCCAGTTTTTGCCTAGAGGTATATTGCATCAAGCGTCTCAGACCTTTCACTCATCCAGGATTCCAACAGATTCATTCCACTTTTATTTACAGGAAAACGTAAAGTGACAGTTCCTTGTTTAATGGACCGAGTTGGAGGCATTCCCTGTTATTTATTTCTCATCTTGCTGAGGAAAGGCAAGGTTTACAGCTTGTCTGAAGGGATACATTTTATTGATTAGCTGTCTGAGTGAGGTTGTTTTATTTGGCAATTAAGGTGTTTGGATTTACTCTGCATTCACTTTTGAATATATAGTCTGCACAGTTTGAGAACAAACAGCCATTGTCTAACTTGTCAGAATCACATCTCTTATTGTTATCAGAATAACATCTCATTATCTCCTTCTTTGGAGGTTTTTAAACAGAGGTTGGCTGGCCATCTGTTCAGGTGTTCTTCCTGCATGGCAGAACCCCAGATCTGATGGTCTTGGAAGTCTCTTCCAACTCTAGGATTCTAGGATTACATAGTTAATTTTAGGCAAAACAAACTTCAACCTCGTGTTAAAAATGGCATTTCACACCAAAGTCTAGTGCACTGAAATGCATCCGAGAAGGGGTGAGCTCTATCTCATTTGTGCTATCAAGCAATTTACCAAGGAGACAGGGTTCAGTCCATGGCACACTGATGTTTGTGACCTCCCATCAGTTCAGTTACACGACCATACTGATGGTTAGCACTTCATGCCTTTTGGTCCCAAGATCAAGCCCAGTTCAGAATTCATTCTGTCTGCCCCCAGAACCTCATTCTGGCTTCAGGCTAATATCTGGCTGTTGTCACTGTCATCCCCACTAAGCTAAATATTGTATTTGACAGCCAAGCTGTTTTTGCAGTTCCCAGGAAGTCAGTAACTTCCGCAAGCTTATTACCATCATGGTTGCCTGCTATACTTGGTCTATGAGCTCTGCTTGACCATGTAGATCACAAGTTGTGGAGTTGTTCCATGGGGCTGTGCTCCCTAGCGAGTGCAACCATTTCTTCCTCAACCTGTTTGTGTGGGGGGTAATGTAGTTTTATCAAGGTGGAGCTTCAGTCCTCTCTTTCCAGGGATGTACAGATCTGTTACATTCATTTTTGAACATTCATTGGATTTGCTTCATTAAATTTGCCCTGTTCCATTTCTATATTAATTGGTAAAAATTTATATATGATTGCATTGTTATTTTGATGTAGTTTTGGACACACTTTTACAAGAGTATCCATTTTATATGTAGAGAGATCTTGTAGCACTTTTGAGACTAATTGAAAGAAAGAAATTGGCCTGCTGTCTCTTTCTTTCTTTCTTTCTTTCTTTCTGTTAGTCTCAAAGGTGCTACAAGATCTCTCTACGTACTGATTCTACAGACTAACATGAATCTTTGGATTCACATACACATGCATATATATATTGTCCACATTCTCCCATCAGTTGAAGCAAGATTAAATATGCTTTCTATCTTTCTTAATATAATCTTTCTTAAATGTGTTCTTAAATACATTCTCTTAATGTATGTGTGTTTTCTTAATTTTCTTAACACATGCATTTTTCTGTTCATTTTTAAACTGATAGTCTGAATGCTTGGGAAAGAGTGAATTTTGAAGGACAGTCCCCCCGCCCCCGGTTCATGCTTTAGTTTGGAAAGTGTGAATTGGGTATGTTTGCAACAAAATGTAAACAAGCCAAAATTTTAATCCATCTCTCCTTCTTTCACATATTAGGATGTTGATGAACATGATTTAACTTTGCCTCCTGATAATGTGAATTTCTTGGCTACTTAAAACACTGCTGTTAAAGCCCCTGCATTCCCCAGCATTGTGGTCTTCTAGATGTCAGGGACAGAAGATACAATTCAGTGGACCCTGAACTTACAAAACAATCCTAGAATAAACGATATGAATATGCTTTCTTTGACACAGTGTGTCTTTGATATAGTGGTGGAAAGTACTTACATATCACTGCTCAGTTATGCAATTCAATGAAGGGATAGTTTTTAATGGGTTTTTCAGGCTATGTGGCCATATTCTAGAAGAGTTTGTACCTGACTTTTTGCCAACATGTGGCTGGCATCTTCAGATGAAGATGCCAGCCACACATGCCGGCCAAACATCAGGAATAAACTCTTCTAGAACATGACCATATAGCCCCCAAATCCACAAAAAACTATGGATGCGGGCCATGAAAGCCTTTAACCTCTCAATGAATGGATTTTGGCTGCCTCAGTGTTTAACTTACCTGGTAGAGTGCCACTGAAAGTTGTTGCCAGGAAAAATGGATGGAAATGTATAAGTGAATGGGACTGTTTATATTTACAGATCAGTGGAAAGAGGATTTCACTCTTTTCTTTTCTTTTCTTTTTGCTAAAAGAAAGTAGGTGAACCCTTAAGTTTTCTATGGCCTGTTACAGACAGCCAAAATAAAGCTGCTTCGAGTCACAGTGGAGGTATGGTGTTTCAATGATGCTCCAAAGGACTGGAGCGTGGCTTTGGTGTGGCTTCTGGACTCTTAGGATGCATGCATCATTGAAACACCATACCTCCACTGTGACTCGAAGCAGCTTTATTTTGGCTGTCTGTAACAGGCCCCTATTTTTTATTGTATTGTCTCAATTGTGGCCAGCTAAAAATGAATATGCTTTATTTTACACAGATGTGGAGGCATGCTATGTAGCCCTCTTTGAATAAGATTAGTACCTGTGCTCCATGAAAAGTCTGGTGCCAGGCTGGAGCAAGGTTTATCATTATGTGCGTCTTCCTGTTTGTTGAACATCCTTTTATTGATGATATTCTCTCTTGCCATCAAGCCAAAAGGAGTGAAGTCACAAAGCTTTCATGAATGTTTAATCCTTTCAAAGTAAAATTGAGTTTGCTAAAATGTTTCCCAAAATATCAGAGAAATTCTAGCAACTGTTCTGCTTTGATCTGAAGACTCTTTTCAGAAACTGTTTTTTTCCATGTGAAAATGGTTCTATTCATTCTTACGGTAGTTGAGGAAAGAATATTTGGAGGTACTCTTGAAAAATCTGAACCACATACATGTTAAGGTCCATTTCTTCATACAGCATTTTCCATACTATAACCATTCAAGCAACCAGGGAATTTCCCATCCTATTTTTTGTACCTTTTTGTACATTTTTGTACCTAGTCTGATGTAGAAAATAATGTCTGCCTGCCTCTCCTATAGCTTCATATCTTCCCTTTCCTTATTCATCCTCCATGGCTTTGGTTTTGACATCTCTGACTTGTTTCATGAGATTTGCTTTGCTCTTCTCTGAATCTCACTGTTTGTCCACCTCCTTCTTAGGATATGCTAATCAAAACCGAGCATCTTCCTCCAGCAAAGGTCTGCCTTGCCTGGTACTCAGAGGGGAAGAATATCTCAGATGCAATGTGTCTTAAGGTCAAAGGAGGGTCATATGCCTTTGTTTCAAAGACAAAGGCTGTGGCAGGTAGTCATGCTCATATTTGTGCATGTTACAAATCACTGCATACGGTAGAACATAATGTGTGCTTGACTAATCTTTTATACAGTAGATATCTGTGATGCTGACTGTATTATATGGAGCGATTTCACAAGGGAAGAAAAGTAAAGCAGCCTGCACCCCAATTCTGTATATATATATATATAAAAAGAGTCAAATTCAGGCAGTAACCTCAAAAATAAAAAGGAACTAATGGAATGAGCCTTATAAGTATTGTTCTTTTTTAACTGTACTATAGATTTTATTTTTCTAAGGGATGTTGTTATCATTGCAGCAATAGGGATGATGCTATATCTCTCTGAATTCAACCGACCCCATCTGATTTCAGGATTTAAGCAGAGCCAGGCTTCTGTAGTACAATATGACCCCTGATTCATGCGGAATACATTCCCAGACTTATTGTTGAAATGGGAAACCACAGATAGTGGCAAATCTTATTGTAAGGAATGGCTTCTAATGGAAGTGGACCAGAGTCATGCTGGAGGGCCTAGAGATTCCTAGAGAGAACACCTCTGCTGGAAGCATACCAGAGAATTGCATTGTGGGACCTAGAAAATGCTTAGAGAGAACATTTTTTAGAAGTATTATTATTATTATTATTATTATTATTATTAACCTTTATTTATAAAGTGTTGTAAATTTACACAGCGCTGTACATACAATCTTATTAATTGACGGTTCCCTGCCCTCAGGCTTACAATCTAAAAAGACACGACACAAAAGAAGAAGAGAGTGGTGGAGGGGAAGGGGATGAGGGCCAGCAGTTCTCTACTTCCGAGGCCTGGATCAGGGGAGATGGACTGGAGGGAGAGCTTGGCTTCTTAATGGATGGTTAATCTTCTTCCAGGGAGGCCTGTTTGAGCTAGCCAGCCTCTCTAGTAGGATAATACATATAAAATACATAGCAATACAGGAAATGATTCAATAAAACAGGCAACAAAAGAACATCAAATAGCAAGTGACAATTATGCAATGCCTGGGAACCCTTCTCTGAACAGGATGGTCTTCAACTCCGTTTTGGAGCTGGTTAAAGAAGTGATGGCTCTTGCTTGTGGGGGAAGAAGGTTCCAGGAGTGAGGGGCAGCGAGTGAGAAGGGGCGAATCCGAGATGGGGCACAGGAAATCCTGGGCTGGGGCAGCAGACCTTGATACCAGAACGGAGGGCCCTAGTGGGAAGGTGAAGAGAAATAAGGTCTGATAGATAAATAAAGCCATGGGTACTGGTCCCACTGAGACAAAGGTCATACTATACTTAAATAGAAGGACACTGGGATGTATTAGAGATCTGCTGGTAGGGCAAGAAAAGATTTATGTCTGAAACCTTGGAGAGCCATTGCTGGTAGTTTGAATTCATGGTACTGAGCAGGTTGGACCTGCTTCATCCGGCTGAGTATAGGGGAACTTCCTGTGAAGCTGACCTATATATCCAAGTGGGTTTTAAGTATCGGAAGAGTCCTGTGTTTCCTTTGACCCATTTATTCTGATACTAAAGAAAGGCAGGGCAAGCAATACATACTTCTGACAAAGGGAGAAGAAGCAGAGCTCTAATGGGGGTGGGTGGGTTATATGAGGAATGGTCTAGAACTAGAAAGATTTGTAGAAGAGATGCAGCAGAGTTGAAAGGGAAAGGAAAGCAGGAAAAAATAAGATGAGATGGAACAGCACATCTGAGAAGGTGCTGCAGTATCAAGAGATGCTGAACATCTCACTCTGATTTGAAGTAAGAGACTAGATATACTGTATAGGACACAAAATGCTGCATGAAGAATCTGCATCTTTGCTCACTTTTATTCAGGTTGCACAATGCTTGGCAACAGTTTGGGATTAATGTCATGCCTCTCTTCCTTCTGCTGCTTCAGACAGATGTTGATGTTTCCATTTCTAAGGTTAAAGGTCAATGGATATTTTTATTTTCAGTTTAGGAGCACAAATGAACCCTGGGTCTACTTGGAAAGAACATTCTAAGTTGGGAACCAAAACATTCTATGTTGTTTTACAACCAAAAAACCTCAGCCCCTGATATCTGTATGATGCTTTAGGGGAAGGATTTAAAGGCTTGAGGTATTCAAAACACACATTTGTATTGTTTTATGTCTCCTGTGTTTACATTTTGCAGTTTAGAGTACTAGCAAGAGACTGGCTTACTTACTTTTTTGGCCTGGAAAATGAATGAAAACAGATCCTAACCTACAATGTTGTTGTTGTTAACTGTCCTCAAGTCAATCGACTCATAGTGACCCTGTGGATGAGAAATCTCTCCCCCTCCACTACTCTGCTTAGGTCTTATAGATTCAGGCCTGTGATCTCCTTAAATAAGTCTATCCATCTGGCTCTTTCTGCTGCTTTTCACTTTTCCTACTATAATTGCCTTTTCCAATGAGTCTTTGTTCTCATGCTGTGTCCAAATACAAGAACCTCAATTTAGTCATCCTTGCTTCCAGAAAGAGTTCAGGCTTGATCTGTTCTAGGACCCATTTATTTGTCTTTTTGGCTGTCATTGTGTCATCAGCACTCATCTCCAGCACAGCATCCCAAATGAGTTGATTTTCTTTTTGCCTGCTTTCTTTACTTTCCAGTTCTCACATCCGTACTTTGCTTTTACTGCTGTTGTCACTTCACTTTCCAAAATTTGGGGTTTGTCTTAATCCACTTCTTCTTCCCATTTGTGATTTGCTGCTTCATCTTTTTATATAGCTCTTCTGTGTATTGCTTTCATCATTGTTTAATTTCATCATGGTCGTGTATTATGTTCCTTTTCATATTATACAGTGGCTCTGCCCTTGGTTTAAGTTCCCTTTGATTTCTTGAATCTTGTGGATCAGTTCTTTTGTTCTTTCTTTTTTGATGTCAGCTTCTGTTTTACTGCATTTACTGTTGTAGTAAATCTATTTATCTTTGCACACTAATCTTTGAAAAGTTACATTCATGGTTCTGATTTTATCCCTGTATCCCTTTACTTTTGCTTCTCATCTTTCTTTAACTGCTTGGGATTTCATCTGACATCCATTGTTTCTTCCCTTTCTTCTTCTCTGGCGATATCATTAATCATAAGTACCAACTAGAGTTGCTCACAGCTTGTCATTCGGACAGATACATGCACACACCAGATACATTTTCCTGTTTGAAAATTAAAACAGAAATCTTAGCTAGAGAGGTGGTCCAGGTGAAATGAGTGGATTACTCCTTCTCACCTTTTTAAGAATAAGGAACATTTATTGTATCCTACTTCTGTCCAGAAGATGGATGCAGAACAGTGTGGACAATGAATCCTCATGCCAAATTAATGGTGGAAAGGAAGGAGGGAACTAAATAAATAAACACAGAAATCCTTGAGAGGCTTTTCAAGTTGCAGCAACAACTCAATTAACTTTTGCAAATTTTAGCAATCTACTGCTTTACTAGCTCACTTGCAGATTTGCACATAGCCCTTTCCTTGTGCCTGCTCACCAAAATTGGGGAATTTGCACCCTTGCCTCCTGCTTAGAGGTGGCTCACAAAAACTGGAATCTCAGACTAGGCAACCCTAGTTGTCAGTTATACTTATTGAAGTCCAGAGTAATGCTCCTTTTTGAAACAACAGCAACCATGATAACAGCCGCTGGATCATCTGTGTAGTTCTGCTAGGGCTCTCCTATGTAGGCCTTGCTACATAGAACTTTCTTTAAACATATAATAATAATAATAATAATAATAATAATAACAATAATAATAGTATTTATTCACTTGGAATCCAAGCGGATTACAACAGTAAAAGAAGATACAGTTAAAATTCTAAAATCCTTATCCCTCCCCCCCAGTATAAAAACATAGTAATACTAAAAAGAGATTAAACCAGATAGATATTAAAACAATAGTATAAAATGACAGTTAAAATCAGTGGAAGATTTGTAAAAAAGAAATGTATAGCAGGGACCAGATAGGATGGAAAAGGGGATGGAGAAAAGGGGAGAGAAGTGGAGAGAGGGAGGCAGGAAAATAGAGCTGGACCTAGTCTGGAAAGGCTTGCTGGAAGAGATCCGTCTTAATAGCCTTATTAAAGGTTTCCAAGGTGGTAATCTGACGGATCTCATCCGGCAGGTCGTTCCAAGAGTCTAGGAGCAACTGCTGAAAAGGAATGCTGGGTCACTGCCGAAAGTATAGTCCTCTTTGGTTGAAGCAGATTCTTCCCAGCAGAATGAAGAGTGCGGGGAGGAGGATATGGGAGAAGGCATTCCTGCAAGAAGTCAGGACCCAAGCCATGTAAGGCTTCAAAGGTTAAAACCAACACTTTGTAACTTGCCCGGAAACTAACAGGCAGCCAGTGAAGGGATTTTAAAACTGATGTAATGTGGGCAAATCTAGATGTGCCAGTAACCAACCTGGCTGCCATATTCTGTACCAGTTGAAGTTTCCGAACTTGACACAGAGGTAGCCCCATGCAGAGTGCATTACAAAAGTCGTGCCGAGAGGTTACCAGTGCATGTACTACTGTTTCAATGTCTTCCCGCTCCAGTAAGGGGCGCAATTGGCGTATCAGCCGAAGCTGAACGCAAGTGCTCCTGACCGTAGCATCCACCTGAGCCGTCAGATGGAGAGACGAGTCTAGGAGCACCCCCAAACTGCGGAGAGAGTCCTTCAGGGGAAGTGTGACCCCATCCAGAACTGGCTGACATAACTCCATTCCCGGATTGGGAGTCCCTATTACTAGTACCTCCATCTTACCCGGATTCAACTTGTTTTCCCTCATCCAGTTCATTATCGATTCAAGACAGGCATTCAGAGGAGAGACCCCTTCCTTAGTCACTGCATCAGTCTGAGACATAGAGAAATATATTTGGGTGTCATCAGTGTACTGATAACACTCTGCCCCATGTCTCCGGATGATCTCGCCCAGCGGCTTCATGTAAATGTTGAACAGCATTCCACGAGGAGATAGAGCTCCTTTACATTGCTAGCCCCATGTCTAGAGTTCAGGGATGGGCAAACTGTGGTCCTCCAGATGTTAGTGGACAGCAACTCCCAGCATTCTTCACCCTTAGTTGTGCTAGCACCCCAGTGCAGAAACATCTGGAGAGCCACAGATTGCTCATCCCACTGTAGATCATGTTACCTATTGAAGTAAGTTTGTCTTGTCCTTGTAGGATGTGTAGGTTTCCATTTCAAGGATCCAAGTGCCAGGAGAAATGCAGGAACATGGAGGATGTTTTTATAACAAGGAAGCAAAGAGCGTGAATTTAAGCCAAGAAAGAAAGCCCTCTCCCACCTCCAGAAGGACACCTGCTTCCAACACTCAAATTTCTTATAACAATTTGACCTACCAACAAGAGTTTGGAATTGTATTCATGTACTCAAAGAAAAGATCTTATTCAACATTAATCAGCATAAACTCTCCTTTCTCCTTCAGGTCACAGCAACCCACTTGGTTACAGGATGGTTGCTATTTCTGTTTTTGTTTTAGTATAGGCTCAGAATAAGCTAGGAAGACCTGAAAGCAAATGTCAGATGAGCTACAAATGTATAAACAGGGAGGTCTTTTAGCTACAACAAATGCTGAAGAGAAATTCTGTATCTCCTTACTAGTAGTTAACTTCCACAAAATGGTATATAGTTTAGAAACACAAGAACATCTACAAAATTCAAATATTTATTCTAGTAAAAAATTAATTAATATGAATAAGGATTCAAAAGAAGGTTTAAGTGGCTATAGCCTATATCATGGTTTTTGAAAGATGCATAATGTGACTAAAAGTGCCATCACAAAAGTGTAGTGCATCCTCCTACCTATTCTAAACATTTTTTTCCTGAATATGTCAAATGGTTAGATTTAAAAAGGCAAGGGTCCATTGATTAGGCAAAATATGGGAGTCGAATTCTTTATTCCATTCGTTTATGAAACCGTACATACCACATTTTAAACCAATAACCAACATGTATAAATTAATATCCTATTTCATCTTTTTCACAGTCACATAAAGTAGATTACCCTGAGATATAGTGACTAGCCTTAGGTGACCCACTGAACCTCAGGATAAAAGAGAGATTTGCAACCTGGTCTAGTCAAGGGAACCTCAA
This sequence comes from Sceloporus occidentalis, assembly GCA_023333645.1. NCBI lineage: Eukaryota > Metazoa > Chordata > Lepidosauria > Squamata > Phrynosomatidae > Sceloporus > Sceloporus occidentalis. Next base: position 223,482,004 of record JALMGF010000001.1, read on the forward strand.
TTTCTAGAAAGCAAAGTGGAAGCTGTAATAAGAGAAATTGGGAACAATAAATAATCAGGGACAAATGATATTCCAATTGAACTGATACAATCCACACAGATAGAATGAACTCAAGTATTAGCTAAAATATGCCAACCAATATGGAAAACAAAATGGTGGCCAACAGCCTGGAAACATTCAATATGCTTATCTATCTACAAAAAAGAGACACAAAAGACTGCGGCAACTATAGGACTATACATTCATTTTCTATACAAGCAAAATTATATTTAAAATTCTGCAACATACACTAAACATATGCAGAAAGAGAAATTCCAGAGGTGCAAGAGGGGTTCAGGAAAAGTAGAGACACTAGGGCCCACATTGCAAACATGCAAAAGATAATGGAGCACACCAAGGAATTCCAAAAGGAAGTCAGTGTATGGTTTTTAGACTGCACCAAAGCCTTTGCATAGATCACAAAAAGCTATGGATGGCTCTTAAAGACATGGGAGTGCCACTACATCTGATAGTCCTGATGCGAGAGCTGTACTTTGGACATAGTCAAAACAGAATATAGAGAAACAGAATGGTTCCCAATTGGCAAGGGGATCAGGCAAGGTTATATTTTATCAACCTACTTATTCAACTTGTATGCAGAAAATATCATACCAAAACCAAGTTTAGACTTAGAAGAAGGAGGAGTGAAGATATAAGGAAGGAACATCAACAATCTAAGATATTCGGATGACTCCATATTACAGCAGAAAACATCATAGACTTGGAAAAAAACCTTACTAACAGTTACTACTATGTTTTGCAGCTTTATGTCCTGCAAAAAACAACTAGTTATAAGTAAATGAATATTTGTAAGAAGTTACTTCCAAACTCTGCTATTCCCTACACCAAAGCAGTTGAGAGAATTTATGTATGTGAAGTGAATATTCTGAAAAAGTACTAGTAGTGATTTGAGTGTTGGACTATGACTGTGGAGACCAGGTTCAAATCCCCACTCACCCATGGAAACCCACTGGGTGATCGTGGTCAAGCCACACTCTCTCAGCCTCAGAGGATGGCAATGGCAAACTCACTCTGTACAAATCTGACAAAGAAAACTCTGTGATAACTTAATCTTAGGGTCACCATAAGGTGGAAATGACTTGAAGGCACAACACAAGGAGCAGAGCCTTTTATTTTTCACCAGGCTTTTCAAGAAAGATAAGTTAATTGAACTGGACGATATTTTAATGTTATTTGGAACTCCTAGACATTTACTGCTCAGTCCTAGTTGTGCATAAGATTCAATTAAATTGAGAGAATATTAATGACCAAAAAAATGCAAGTCTCATTGTTTTCAGGAGGCCTTATTTATAGCTAATTCCATTTGGACTGGGACCTTGAAATGCAAACCACAATCTATTTGTACATCTGTTGTTTTCCCACAAAGGTTTCTATTTTATTCTATTGTGAGTCACCATCGTAAGGCTGTCACATACTACAGATGGGCTTCTGCCATGACCCAAACTCTTTCCCAGTACAATTTTTCCCCTTCTCCCCCTCCTGCCTGTTTGGCTTAGCTTCTCGCATGTGGAAGAGTTCCATAAAACTCAAAAACTATTTTCCTACACTGCAATGTTTAGTCATTGTTAATAAATGCATTGTGCTGCCATTGGTTCTACAACGTCACCCATTCTTACATTAAGTGTTCCAATGTTCAAAGCAAATCAGATGCACACCAAATCTGACAGTTTATTCTCCACATTATAAATGCAGAGAAGAGTCTGGATCCACATCCACCATGCCAGAGGCAGGGTTGTTGCAACAAGGAATGGAATTCAGTCACAAAGTTATGACAGTGGACCCTTGTTATACGCTGGGGTTTGGTTCCAAGATCCCCCGTTGATAACAAAATCCATGGATGCTCAAATCCCATTAAATATAATGACATAACAAAATGGTGTCCCTTATAAAAATTGGAAAATCAACATTTGATATTTGAAATTTATACTTTTTTTGAACATTTTCAAACTGGATGCTTGAATCCGTGTATAAAAACAATCTGTGTATAAGGGCCGACTGTACTTCATTCTTGTGCCATTGTTTGAACTGAAGGTGAAAAGAGTAATAGAGCAAGGACTGAGCCCTTAATTGGTCCAAGCTGCTCAGTCTATTGAATTGTTTGTATAGATATCTTAGGAAGCAATTTTGGCAGAGAACTGACACAATGAGAACCAGAGTACTAATCTAATGGGCAACTGGTTTCTGCATCTCTTCTCCACACAGGGAAGCTCATTAATTTTAGGAATTCTTGTAGGTAGTTCCTTTCTCCAGCTGAATATGCTGATAGTCAATTGGCAAAGGCCCTGGAGCCCTTATTATCTTAAAAATTTCCATCTGTAAAAAGCAGCTGCAGCTAAAAGAAATGGTTGAGCACAGAATAAAGACTGAAATCAGTTTTCCTTCTCCTTCCTTGTCATGTTTATCTGTTTCAAATCTCTTCCATGTCTTGCAGCAGAAATTCTGCAAACAATAATGAAATAAATGTTCCAAACCATATATACTCCTTCAGACACTGAAATAATTTATAATATGAATTATGAAATAATTGGAGCCTGAGATAAATGTCTGCAGGATGGACATTGCAATTATTTATACATTGTTGTTGTACAGTCATTAAAGCAAGTGACAAGTTAACCTCTGCCATCTAACATCCGTGACCGTTAACCGTTTGAAGACATATCTCACACACCATGTTGCAAAGTTTTGCTACTTTAGCTATAATAATTTGGTTTTGCATAACCAACAGATAGCGTAAATAAAAAGCTGATGTGCCCCCGAAATTTAGTTAAAAGGGGGCTAATTGGCTGGTGGCAAATGTCCTTTTAAAACTGACAGTACAGAATTATATGAGTTGTTGTGTCACCAGCACCAGTATCACAAGGACAGAAACAGAATTTGTAGGGTTTTTCCCCATATTTCACTTCCAGTACCACTGTTGGGAGAACATTCAATCAAGCTAATGATTAAATTTAGGTACTGTAACATAATGTCAGTATATAACCGGATTAGAAGACAGCATTTGATAGTTTGCAAATGTGTAATTGAAAAAGGCAGCAATTTCTATCTGACCTTCTCTATCTAGAAACCTTTACCTTACAACTGATTTCACTTGATCTAATCCTAACCTTAGAATGGTGTCGCTGGAAAATCCATAAAGGCTCATTTTCTCATGAATAGCTGTTTCCCAGAGGATTTATAGCCAATATTAACTGGGACAATGCCCCAGGGTAATTATGTAATTTTAACCAGTAAGTAAAGATGTTTAACCACAGATGAGATTTGAGTTTGCTGACTCTTTCTTCCCTTCAAAGTACCGCATTTGGAATACATTGGGCGACCTGAAATATGTTTCTCAAACACTTTGTTTCAATTCTTTTCTACAGGGGTCATATGGTTATATGGCCTTAATTGAGCCACAGAATGATTTTAATGATTGTACTCAGTATTTATATACTGGACAGTGACCAAAATAAATTGTTGTCATTGTTGTTGTTACATTGTTGTTGTTATTGTTGTTGTTGATGATGTATGCCTTCAAGTAATTTCCAAATTTTGGCAACCCTAAGGTGAACCTATCACAGGGTTTTCTTGGCAGAATTTGTTCAAATGGGTTTGCTATAACCATCCTTTGAGGTTTGCTAGAGAGGATTATAATGAAGTATGGCACATAGATGATCCCCCAGTCTTATAGGATTAGTGTAGAAGAAGCCAGATTATAAATTATTTTTAATGAGCCATATTCATGGGACAGCAAAACAAATATAATGAATTTAAGTGATTTTATATATCTGGATTCTCCTTCTTAGGAGGTTTTTAAACGGAGGCTGGATGGCCATCTGTTGGGGGTGCTTTGATTGTGTATTCCTGCATGGCAGGAGTTTGGACTGGATGGTCCTTGTGGTCTCTTCTAAATCTATGGGGATTATCCGAGAAGGGACATCCCATCATGTTCCCATCCTTCTTTCATGATCGCAGGAAGGACTTTCAGGATTTGTGCTTATCCCATCTGGGAGGTGCGAATGATGGCACTTGTGTGAAAGGCTTTCAGATGAAGTTGTGCAGATCCTGCCATTATCCCACCATTAACCTGTCATTAAAGTGACATTGACCAGCATTTTGCATTAACGGAAGTTTGAGTTAATGCAATGCTACTTTAATGACAGGTTAATGGCAGGATCAGCACTACAGTTTGATAGCCTTTCATGCCATCACAGTCACAGATGGATTAAGGACGGGAAATTGATCCCATCCCTATCCTGTTCCCATGTGAAAATGTCCTATATGATTCTATGAATCTATGGATTTTTATTCATGTCCATATTTATGTCTGTTTCCTTGATTTAACATGAATTAAAACCTTTTTGCTGTAATAAGAATTAAAAGTGTGCTTATTGTCATTCTAAAGAGCATCCTCACATTGTCACTGCAACGTTTTTGCGTCCGTTTTAATATTGGTGGTCACATTTGTATACAGAATTCAAGTTTGCAAATATTAAGATTAAAGGAAGAACTAGGATTTAGAAGCATTCAGTTTCTCCTCTCCAATTGTTTTGACTGCCTGTAGCCTTCATAACAACTGAAGAGACAAACACTACATTTCTGTCTAAGAGCTTTATTAAGAGGAGGTGCTTGAGCTGGAAAATGTAATGTGAATCAGGTAACAGGACCATCAGTAATTTTTTGAGGATTTAAAAAGTGCTGTTAAATCCATAGCAATTGCTGCAGACCATATTCATAATCCCTTAGTCCAGTGGCTTTTTAAGATATCTGAAAACTTTTTTTCCTTAGTGTGCCAGTATACATTGGCTATAACTATTTCATTCTACCCGTATTTACAAGAACAGACTCAATGATGGTCATTGGATTTCTAAGAAAGCAATCAGAATCTCCTTGGGAAAGCTTCTTCATTGTCATCAAAGGCAGATAGATATAGAATCTGCAGATTGGTTCCCTGGGTATCGAAACCAAATGCGGATCCTGTTGTCCTTCAAACACTCTAGTATTCCACTGATGCTATGTAGGATGCAGGAATATCTAGCCCAATATCAAATTTATACCAACAGAGTTTTTCGTGAAGTAAGAATCAACCCTCTACTTGCCGATTCAAGAGTTTCTAAAGTTTTAACCCCTCCGGCTTTGATTCAGTTGAAACCCGAGCGTGAGAGTCAATCTCGCCTGCTTCAGATGGAGGGCAGTTTTGTTGAAGCCTTTGGTTCACTTTCTAAAGAAGAGCAAGGCAACATTTTACTTAAGTTGGAAAAACTAAAGTGGTCCTGACGGAACATAGCCGCACCATCAGAGCTATTAATTGATCTTTTATCTTTAAACACAGACTATGCTGGCCTGCTCACACCAATGAAGAGAACATCCATCGATGAGCACCCAAGGATGAGTGGAAATGACCCTTTCAGCCCACTAGATGTTCCTGAAATCGAGATGCAGTCGCCAATGTGTAATGAAATTCATGAACAGACTCCTCTGCTGATGTGTGAGGAGGGGGTCAGTCCAAATGGATTGTCTCTGAAGCAAAAACAGGAACACTTAGTAGCTATTCCATCTAGATCTCCATCAATAACATTATCGGCACTAAACCACCTGGAAAAAGCCATCCCAGAGGAAATGCTCCAAGAACAAAAACAGTCTTCTACCAAGTGTCCTTCAGTCGTAGAAGAAATGGTGATAATCCACCAGGCTTTCTCACCAGCTAAGACACCAGGGAATTATGGCTTGATCGAAAGAGAAATGCAACAACATCAACAACAAAGACCTCCCCCTCTGTTGTCAAAAGGAGATCACCCAAACAATAATTGTGTTTATTTGGGCAGTATCGATAATATTGATGCAGATATAGATACTAATTGACTGACTGTACCATCATGCCCAACCTCTTTGTCAAATCTAGATCGACCTGTTAGTGGGGAAAACATCCAAATAGTCACATGGAATGTTATTGGGTGGAAGGAAACTGTGTCATGGCCAGCCAAGATCAGCTCTCAGAGGATGAAGAGGAGGATGAGCCTCCTCCAGAGCAAGGGCTGATTGAGGTAACGCCAGGTGCTGTTCCTGCCCTGCCAGGTCGCAGCTGTGATCCTCCAGCCCCAGAGGAGGAGGTTCAACCAGGTCCTAGTGCTGAAGAGAGGCCTTCTTTGGTACCACTGCCTAGTGGTGACTCTGGAGACGAAGCTTGCCTGCAGGTGCCTTCTTACAAAGAGAGAAGAGCCGAGAGTGCTTTCAGGCGCAGATCACAGAGGATTGCCGAGAGGCAATTAGCCAACCAGCCTCAGGTGGCACGAGGGAGAGTTTCCCTTACTTAAGTGGGAGAGAGACTAATGCTGGTTGCTAGAGTTTATTGCATGACCCCTCGGCGTGATTGCTGCTAGCACTAGCTCCTCGTATCTGGATTCTTTGTTACCTTGATCTCGGACTGGACTTCATTATCTCTTGGCTGTTTTGACCTTGGACTATTTGACCACGCTGTTTCCCGGTATCCTGACTTTGGCTTGACTTTCGGATTGTTGGAATCTCTGGAATCCTGACCTCAGCTCGTATTCTTGACCTGCCCTCAGACTGCTTCTTTACAAGGTCTGCTTTACTTCCACTGGGCTAAAGGATCTGTTATCAGCTACTGTCAGTGTTTGCTGGCAGCATTCCCGGACAAACAGTGAATGCTGATATAGTGGGTTTTCTTTCTTAATTTGATGTTGCCATCCAAGAAACTTGGTTAATTAGCAAGGATAAGTCAACAGTGCGATGCGGTAGCTAACAAGGCCAATGCGATTTTAAGCTGCATCAGTAAAAGTATAGTATCTAGATCAAGGGAAGTAGTAGTGCCACTCTATTCTGCTTTGGTCAAGCCCCACCTGGAATATCATGTCCAATATGGAGGTATCCTGGTTAAATGACACACACATCTTAAGAAGCCAGAAGCTGCGCCAAAGCTGTGCTCTAGTCCTTAGGACTGAAGCGTGGCTTTGGCGTGGCTTCCAGCCTCTTAGGACTCATGCAGCATTTAAACAGCATGCCTTCGAAGTGACCCAAAGCAGCTTTATTTTGGCCTGTCTGTTCAGGCCCAATGATAGTAATTCCAGGATTTTTAGATACTTGGCAAACACATATCTCCTCTTCATTTTTTTTTTCAGACCTTAAAAAAAAAAAAAAAAGCAACCAAAAATCCCACTTCTTTACAACTCATGTCATCTTCCAGAAGTCACTTGTATCTTTAAAATAAGAAAAAAGATGGTCTCATGGAAAAAATAATAATTGTGAACAGCTGGCCGATATTTGACATGCAAAGTTGCCAACATCTCGCTTTACATTAATTCCATTTGCTAGCAGGATGTGCAGAAGCATGACTGAAACAGGCTAATTGAATTCCCAATCTAATACATATTCATCAAGGGGACAACTATTGGATAATTGTTATGATGGAAATGCTTTCCATCACTATAGAAACCATCACCAAATTGTACTTGAATCTTGAATCTGCTGCTAAATTTTATAATTGCACTTGCACCAGACACTTATTTTCTATTTAATGTTTTCATCCATCTTGAGAGGTTATAGCCTTAGATTTAAAAAAAACAACACTAAACTAGGATTTGAAAAATGGACATATGGCATCAATTTTTATGGTTTAATATTTTATCATATTTTTGTTGTATTAATCTTTGTTATGCACTAGGGGCAGTGGTCAAAACATAAAATAAATGTAGATGTAGGGTACAAGAGGAGGCCAATTCAGAGAAATTTAGTAATTCTAAAATGGCAAGCTAAGAAACTATAAGATATTATATATTTAAAATTAGACAATTATCCTTAAAAGGAAGGAGAAGATCATGTAATAATGCCCAGATGCAGAATGCCAAAGAATAATAGTATCATCAGCATAAAATAATATGCTGATTTTTCTATCCCCCGGTTTAAACACATGTCCAATAGGATGAGTTTAGGCTTTTAAAAAGCATAATTTACCTAGATTACCTTATTTAAGGTCCAAATGAGAATGTAACTTTGCCTGACACGTCTGCAATTTTTACAACTTTTAATACTGAATAAATTTTAAAAGTTTTAAAAACCATCCCTCTTTACCACATCTGATTTGAAGGGAATGGTTACTACATAAGGAATATAGAACCAGGACACCATCCAGTTCATTTCATGTATATCCTGACTTTGTTCCAATATGGACACCAAAGTGGCTTACAGTATAAATTAAAAAAATACAATTAAAACAATGGATAATACAAAAGTTTTAAAAATAACTAAACAAACAACATATTAAATCTGGAATCTATTAAAATCCAAAAAATACAACTCAGCCAGTAAAAGACCTTCTGTATCATGCAGAGATGTCTGAGTAAACAGAGACGTCCCTGCCTGCTGGTAGAAAAGGAGTAGAGAAGGGGCCAACCCCACCTGTAGAAGGGAATTCCTCAGTCAGAGAGCAATCTGCTATGTTGTGACCAAACATACTTGTGATGATGGTGGGACTGATAGAAAGCCTTCCACTGAGGATTTTAAAACTCAGGCAGCCTCTTATATAAGTAGATGATCTTTCAGATACTCTAGATCAGTGGTTCCCAAACTCTGGTCCTCCAGATTTCAGCACCCAGAATTCCTGACTGTTGACCAAGCTGGTTGCATCTTCGGCACCCTTCAGGTTCTCTAAGGCGCGTTACAGACTGCCCGTTTGGGGCGGCCTGTAACTGGCCCTTTCCCCGCCGGATCAGGGCCTCAGCTGCCACAACGGCAGCCTCCGAGGCCCCGATCCGCCACTTACCAGGCCGCAGGGAAGCTGCAAAAGGCCGCTTCCCTACGGCCTGGAAAGGGGTGTCCTTGGGGCTTCAAGCCCCGAGGACACCCGGCGGCAGCGGCCCCTTTCTCCTCTGCGTCGCTGGCACAGCCATGTAAAGCTGGAAGGAGCTCCAAAACAGAGCTCCTTCCGGGGCCGCAGAAAGGGCGTTCTAGGCGCCCTCACGCGGCCCCACTACGTCACAACCGCGCCTGCCCCCATTTAGAGGCGGCGTGGTCGTGATGTCGTAATGGTGGCCCCCGTGTGGAATGGGCGCCGCCATTTTGTATGGACTGGGTCTGTACTAGGGTTAGGGGCGTCAGGAAGTGACACCCCTTTCTAACCCTAATACGGACCCAGTCCGTACTTTTATGCCCATCTGTAACGGGCCTAAGATCTATCAGCAGAAGAGTTTCTGCCAGCAGAAAGGCATTTAATAATAATAATAATAATAATAATAATAATAATTTTATTTATATACCGCTATTCCTTTTTTAGATCATTTCTATCATTTCTGTCAGCAGAGCAGTGAATCAATCATAATGCACTATAGTCTGTACAAAGAATCATAGAGTTGGAAGAGCCCAAAAAGGCCATTCAGTTCAACCCCATTTGGCCACAGAGGAAGACACAATTAAATCACTCCCAACATATGGCCATTTAGCCTCTGTTTAAAAACCTCAAAAGAAAGAGACTCCACCACACTCCAAAGAAGTGTCTTCCACTGTCGAACAGCTCTTGCTGTCAGGAAGTTTTTCCTAATGTTGAGGTGGAATCTCTTTTCCTGTAGCTTGCATCCATTGTTCAAGGTCTTATTCTCTGGAGTAGCAGGAAACAAGCTTGCTGCAATCTCAACATGCCATCCCTTCAAATATTTAAACAGAGCTATCATGTCACCTCTTAACCTTCTCTTCTCCAGGGTAAACATCCCCAGCTTCCTAAGTTTCTCCTCATATGGCATGGTTTTCAAACCCTTAACCATTTCAGTAACCCTCCTTTGGACTCTCTCCAGCTTGTCAACCTCCTTTTTTAATTGTGGTGCCCAGAACTGGACACAGTATTCCAGGAGAGGCCTCACCAAAGCAGAATAGAATGGCACTATTACTAACTTTAATCTAAATACTGTACTTCCATTGACGCAATTTATAATTTCATTGGCTTTGGCCCGAGACACACTGGCCAAAGTGGTGTGCCAGCACCAAAACTGGGGTTCAAGAGCGCGCATCAACTGCATGCTCCAGAACCCTAGTCCGTACGAGTGGTGGCATCATGGTGGCATCCTGTCCACATGGGCACTGCCATGATGACGATGATGACGTGCAGTGTCTTCACGTTGCTGTGCATTGTATACATCACGAGTGCGCCAATGACATATGCAACGCACTACAAAAAGAACCCAGAAGAACCAGGTTCTTTTTACTGCAGAGGGTTGCCACGCAGTTTGGCGGCTGCAGCGTCCTTCCACAGTTAAAACGGGAAACTGTAGCCTGCCGTTTCGGGGCAGTCTGTACTGCCCCCTTTTTAGCTGAGATGTTCAAGTTAGAACCCACTGTTTCTCTGGTATACCCAACACATAACTATTAGTTTCTTTTCTGTTATGATGAAGTTATCTAGTCAGACAAGTTAAGAATTAAGATGGACATTCACCCATGAAAAGGAACAACTTAATTCAATCATTTTTTAATTACAGTAATTGACATAAATTAGATTATCAGTATTAACATTTCTCCATAATAAAGGTGTTAATTAAATGAGCAACAATGCTAAATAGCCAACAAATTTTATATTACCCAATTAGTTCTTTAGCCAGACCCTAGTTCTTTTGGATTTTTGCAAAACTACTCTCTGTCAGAATATGGGAATTAAAATGTAAAACTGATGCAGCTGTTTCCTTCTCTTCAAAAGAAGGGAAAATGGATTGAGTGAAATGATGAACAGGATTTTCCACTTCGTTCTGGGAAGACTTTTAGTTCAGTAATGAAATCTAAATGTAAATACTAATCAAGGCGGCATCGATACTACATAAATAATGCAGTTTTGATACATTTTTAACTGCCATGACACAGTGCTATGATTTGTAGTTTGCTGTGGCATCAGAGCTATTGGCCAGAGAAGGGTAAATGCCTCACAAAACTATAAATCCCATAATTCCATAGCACTGAGCCATGGCAGTTAAAGCACCATCAAGCTGCATTATTTCTGGGGTGCAGATGCAGCTCAAAAATCAACTCAGCTGTTTAAAATATCCCCCTTTCAATGTGAATGCAGTCACATTTGTGTGGTTTTTTTTACAGATTAATTTAGGCGCATTACAGACCGCCCCAAAGGGGCAGCCTGTACCCACCCCTTTCCCCAACGGGTCGGGGCCTCAGCTGCCACAGCAGCAGCCCTGAGGCCCCCAATCCTCCGCTTTTCCAGGCTGCAGGAAGCGGCCAAAGGCTGTTTCCCGTGGCCTGGAAAGGGGTGTCCTTGGGGCTTGAAGCCCCAAGGACATCCTGACAGTGGTGGGGAAAAAGAGAAAGGGGACACTTGGCCCCTTTGTCTTTTGTGTTGCTGGCACAGCCATGTAAAGGCTGCGCCAGCGACACAAATGAAGGAAGGAGCTCTGTTTCGGAGCTCCTTCCAGCACCGCAGAAAGGGCACCACAGGCGCCCTTCTGCAGTGCCAGGACATCATGTCTGCACCGTTCCATTTGGAGGCAGAGCGGCTGTGCTGTCCTAATGGTGGCGCCCATGTAGAATGGGCGCTGCCATTTTGTATGTACTGTGTACGTACTAGGGTTGGGGGCGTCTGAAAGAGACATCCCCCGGGCAACCCTAGTATGTACACAGTACGTACTAAAAGGCCCATTTGTAAAGGGCCTTAGTTAATTTAACCCTTTCTTACCTCTACTTCCAGCTCCTGGCAGAGCAGCAGGTGTGCATTATTACAGAGAAAAGATGGGTTTCATTCTCTTTAAAATTTCACTGATGTCCAAAATATACAAAATTTGATGATATGACAAATTGACTATTCTGAAACAGCAATGTAATATCTTATTAATCTCAAAAACATCATTTTAAAAATAAGATTTTGTTTGTATTGTTAAGTATATTTTTTTATTCCATTGCTATATATAAAACTTAAAATTAAATATAAAAGTATCTCAAAAAGTAACACTGGTAAACTGTTGCTAATGTTTTACTTTTCAAATAAGTGGCACTGAGTAGCAGTGATATATTACTTTTTTAAAAAAATAACAGCGAGAATTAGGTTTCTTTGAAAATAGCATTCGTAGAGCTAAATGCTAAAATATTGGTGACATTTAAAATTTAGTGAAGGTCATTTTAAAGTAAGCTGAATATTGTAAATGTAAATAATGAATCATATCTAAGTAATGGGGCTAATGTCAGTCCCTAAGCATTTGCTTTTAATGTTTTCATTCTGCTCCCTGAGAAGAAAGCTCCAAGGAAGTTTGAGTTTTATGCATTTTTTAAAATATCAGAGGAGAGTATCAGATTAATGAAACATCCCTTTTCCACAATTTTCTCTCAAGCTTTTCTTTTCTTTTTGCATAAACAGTATTCATACGGTAAGCCTAGTGAAATCATGACGAAAAGCAACTTGGGTCAGTTCAGGAGAGCTTTTGCCCCAGTGGTTAAGTGACTAGAGAGATCAGGGGTTTTCAAATTGTACTCTAAGGAACCTAAGGTTCCTTAGATGCTGTCTCAGTTCCTAAATGAGATGTTCAGTAGTCGCAGACATGATTGCTTGAATTACAGCTTGCCCATAGCACAAATGTTCCCCAGCAATGTCCAAATCTGGGTAGATTCTAGCCTTCAAGGTTATACTGTCAGTTCATATAGATCAAGAAAGAAAAATTAAAATGGAAAAGGAGGAATGGTGACAGAAATGAAAGTTAAGAGAAGAGAAAACTCCAAAAGTTGCACAGGAATTCATTATAAAACTTTAGAGTGACCTTCTTGGGGACTCCAAATTAAATTGTTGTTGTTAGGTGCCTTCACGTCAATCTCAATTCATGGCAGTCGTGTGGGTGAGATGTCTTCAAGATTCCCTGTCCTCCACTGCTCAGCTGAAGTCCTGCAAATTCATGCTTATGACCTCCTTAATTGAGTCTATCCATCAGGTATGCAATCTTCCTCTCTTTCTACTGTCTTTTACTTCTCCTGACATTATTGTCTTTTCTAATATCTTCTCATGATATGGCCAAAGGATGATAACCTCATTTTTGTCATCTTGGCTTCCTGGGAGAGTTCAGGACACATTTGTTTGTCTTTTTGGCCATCTACAATATCCTCAGTACTCTTCTCCAGCACTACATCTCAAATGAATTTATTTTCTTCTTATCCACTTTCTTCACTTTTCAACTCTCACATCCTTACATGGTAATGTGGAATACAATGGCTTGGATGATTCTAACTTTGTTGTTCCGCTGTATATCTTTACACTTTAGGATTTTGTCTAGTTCTTTCATAGCTGCCCTTCCCATTCCTAATCTTCTGATTTCTTGACTAGTCTCTGTTCTGATCAATGTTTGATCCAAGGTATGGAAAATCTTTAGATATTTCAATTTTCTTGTTATCTATGTTGAATTTATGTAAATCCTCCCTGGTCATTATTTTTATTTTCCTTATGTTTAATATTAGGCCCGCATTTGCACTTTCTTCCTTGACTTTCTTTAGTGATTGTTCCAAACTAAATACTTCATGGCTATCTTTGAGAGAAGTGTGCAAGTTTTAAAAAATATTTTCTACCACCACAGTTGAAGCTCTGTCTCTAAGAGATGAGCTACAAGCAGAAAACCCTTTAGGTAGAGTGTCCTCTGGCATGGCTGGAGAGTGGTAAAAGACAAATAGGAGGTTTGAAGCCTACTGATTCTGAGGGTTCTCTGATTACTCTCAGAAACCAACTTGTGGTAGCACCGTTGTTGTTGTTGTTGTTGTTGTTTTGCGCCTTCAAGTCACTTGCAAAGGCACATTATGCAGGGGAAGGGAGGTGATGGTGTTAGAATCTTAGGCGCGTTACAGACCGCCCAGAAGGGGCGGTCTGCCGCCTCCTTCATTTGCAGCGCGGAGGAGCCCCAGCGTCCAAACCACGAGGCTCCTCCGCGCTGCCAATAAGAAGCGCCAAAATGGACCTTCACTTTGTGGCGCGGATATGACGCCGCGAGGCGCCAATGGTGCACTCACAGTGTCATGTGCTCCGCGATGTGCGGACGCAGCGTGTCCACTATGTAAAGATGGTGGCCCCCGTGTGGAACAGGCGCCGCCATTTTGTACAGACTTGGTCCGTATTAGGGTTGTTTTGCGCCTTCAAGTCACTTGCAAAGGCACATCATGCAGGGGAAGGGAGGTGATGGTGTTAGAATCTTAGGCGCGTTACAGACCGCCCAGAAGGGGCAGTCTGCCGCCTCCTTCATTTGCAGCGCGGAGGTGCCCCAGCATCCAAACCGGAAGTGACGCCCCTTTCTAATCTTAATACAGACCCAGTCCGTACTTTATGCCCGTTTGTAACGGGCCTTAGAATCACAATATTTAGTTTTGCTTTGAGATTTTCTCACAGAGTAGTTACAGTACTACAGCTAAGAGGTAGGAGTGAATAAGCCTAAATTATCCCAGATGTGTGGACTAAGACAGACTATTTTCCCTTGCATTAGAGAAAAGAGATTTCACAAGCTCTGATAGAATCCTTTCCTGACTGTTTTCAGGGTTAAAGACAAAAAGTACAGGATTACTGGCCTGCCACTATTAGCTCCAGTGCCTCTCTCATACAATTGATCCTTTTCTAAAAGTGGGAGACAAATGAAAAGATGTCCTCTCTCTGGGAGGTGTGAATTTTAGTTTTAAAACTGTCTTTAATATGCATGGTGTCATGTGGAGTTTACAAGTGGAGTTTTCTTGACAAATTATATCTATTACTCATTTCAATAATTTAGTGCAAGACAAAAAATAATCCAAATACAGTCAGTCCTGTCTCTGCACTGCCGAAGACAATGTAGCTGGGTTGAGTACTAATGGTGGCATAATCACCTCACCAAGATGGACATCACTCTTGTTCTTCCAGGAAGCCTTTAAACAGGCTTTGGAATAGTCCGGTGGTTCCGAAACTTTGGTCCTCCAGGTGTTTTGGACTTCAGCTCCCAAATGCCCAAGCCAACTTGACCAACAATCAGGAATTCTGGGAGATGAAGTCCAAAATACCTGGAGAACCAAAGTTTGGGAACCACTAGAATAGAAAATGTGCCCCTCCAGATTTACTACCAGCTCCCACTTTCTTCAGCTTTGCTATGCTGGCTGGAGCTGATGTAAACTGCTGCCCTACAGCATTTGAAGGGCCACACAATTCCCACATCTGCTTTGGAACACGATACTTCACATTGGACCAGAAAATACTAACAGTGAATGATTAGATTCCCAATGGAGATTACCACTAACAATGCAATGTAAAATTTAGGCAAAATTCTTACTCATATGCAAATAGTTTTAAAGGTTTAGAGTGAAGTTGGTGCCTTTTATTCCTTTGAACCAGAATCTTTCTCCCAGACTCTGCATCTTTCCTAAACAGCGGGCAATTTTAAGAGATTATCATCTGGCCTGGAGTCTAGTCCTCTTTCTCCTGTTCATTCATCTCCATGCTAATGTATCATCTGTGCTAATGAGGTGGATTTGGCTCTGGGGATAATGGATCTGGTGTTCCCAGGCCCAGGTCTCTGTTCAAGGGTCACTGAGCCCTGTGTCTTGGGGTCCATGCTTGGGGCCACATCTAGCACCTTTACCACTTTCACTGACAGATTTCTTGATCCCGCTGGTTCCTCTTTGTCAGCATTGCTGTTCATTGTCAAAGTCATGACAACCATGGAAGTGCGCACCCAGCACTCCGTGAAAATTTAAAAAGCTGCACCCGAATAATCTAAACAGAGTACACAGAAAATTCTGCAGCCTATATAATTTATTCTAGTTGAATGTATATGGTAGTTATGACAGAAAAGATGCAAAAAGCTCAACAGTCTATTCCCAGTCATTAGAATTCTTATTTTGCACACACAGAGACAGCATATCTTTGCAGCAAGCAGGGCTAGACCCTGATGTTAAAGAAAAAGGCAGGAACCTAAGGCCTCTGCTCTATAGCCTAACTCATGCTTTTGCTGGGATTCTGGGGTACCTCAGCAGGCACACTGGCCCATATCATTCCTCTGACAAGTAATAGTCTGGAGAAACACCTGAATGTTCAGAAAGTTTACTTAACCAATGAGTGTCCTTTAAATTTTCCATAGAAACAACTTCCTCCTGTGCTAGCAGAAAATCTTCCTGTGGAGCAACACAGATAAGCTGGAACAGTGCATAGAAAAGGGAGCAAGATATATTACAAAGTAGTACTGCAATTTAGGATGTTACCACACAAGAAAAGAAAGGTGAAATGGATAGAAGAGTAGTGGCTTTCTCCATGCCACTCCTCATGCCCTCTTGGCATTTCTACTCCTCTCCCAAAGGGAGACAATAATCAAAATGTTCCTTTTACTGAATGGGAATCCAGCACGGAGAAAGCCGCTACTCCCTCTATGCATTTCACCTTTCTTTTCTCATGTGGTAAAGTCCTTAGGGGTCATTCAGAGGTTTTTTTAGCAGAGTGATTTGAATAAGCTCACTCACGCATCCCGGGTCTGTTATTTACACTGTGGAACTGCATCTTTGCACATCTCTGGGAGTTCGGTTGCTCACATCTGCAAGCACTCAAATAAACAGGGAGTTGACAATGCTAATATATTTGAAACACATTCAAGGCATGCAGTGTTTAATCCTGAGTTATCCAGATCTATTCACATTGGATATTTACACTGATGCCAATGTGAATCTTTAAAAAAAAAAAAAAAGCTCAGAAAAAACCCGGTATTGATTATCCCAGGCTAGGTGGGGTTTTTGGTAGCAAAAACTTAATCCCCCAAATTTAATCAGGTGCATTTGGGGTGCCTGTGAACAGTAGAGATTTGATGCGGATTCATCCTGGATTATTTTCACCATCTGAATAGTGCCTTAATCACAGCAGAAGCTTCTGTCTCTGTATTATTCCCTCCATACCTTGCAAAAAACCCTCCCATAAAATTAATAGCAGCTATTATTAGAGTCTCTGCTTTTGCTCCATTGGGAGGCTCCCTTGGGAGGCTGCAGACCTATAATTCATTTCTAGAAATGTGGAGTCAAAAAATCAAAGCATGAGAGAAATTACATCATTTTACGTAAATGCTTAACTAACATATAGTTAAAAGGTAATCAAAACAGCTTTGTGTGATAAAAGCTGATGCTTACCCAGAGGGAGGGCACATTTTTCAATGCACAGATGTGTTTGCCCATGTTCATTATAGGCAAAGTTTCTATTTAACGAGCAGTTCTAAGCTTTGAAATATCTAACAAGAATAATACATTGATGTGAAAGCTTAAATATACTTGACTTTTGCAGATCCTCAGAATTCAGAAAGAAGATTTCAGTGTCACATATTCTAAGAGTCTGTGGTGCGGAGTTATGACTGAGCAAAATTGCTCATTGCTTAGTTTGTTAGAAGGTTTGTGGGTGTGCACAGTATTTTCAACAGTATCTCTCCCTTTCAGGGGTTTTTTCTTTCTTTCTTTGGCACTCATTCTGAAATGCTGCAGCATTGTGGTTTAACATTTTATGGTTTTAAGTGCAGCCCTTCTTGAAAAATAAGAACTTCAACCACAAGAAGTCATTAAATTGTAGCCTAAAACACTAGACTCATATTCATGGTGGATTTGGAGCTAACTACAGTAATTGCTTTTTGTGTTTTCAGACAATGCACCCAGTAAGGCCTCTTTTTAAATTTGCTTTTTAGGCATTACTGTTTTTTTTCCCCATAGAGACAGAGAAAATAAAAAAGACTTGTGAGTCTGACAAAGACTAGAGTTGATAATGAATCCAGTTAACAGGACTTGTGAGAGCCAACGTGGTGTAGTGGTTTGAGTGTTGGGCTACAACTCTGGAGGCCAGGATTTAATTTCCAACTCAGCCTTGAAACCCACTGGGTGACCTTGGGCAAGTCACACACTCTCATCCTCAGGGAAAAGCAATGGCAAACCTCCTTTGAACAAATCTTGCCAAGAAAACACCTTGAGGTTTGCCTTAGGATTGCTATAATTTATAAAAAAAAACTTGAAGGCACACAACAACAACAATAAAACAGGATCTGTAACATGTTGCAGTGTATGCAAGAGTACTCCTCTTTGCGGTATGAAATATTCTAGGATTTGCAAACTGTATGGGGCTGAAGGAGACCAGTTCTCTGCCCCACCCTCCATCCTCCCCATTACCCTGGTTTTCCATCTTTCTCTTTTCCAATGGACATACAACAATCCTTGTCCCCTCCCTGAAGGCTACTAAGGGGCTGTGCATACTGGCGGGAAAGGCAGGGTGGGGGCAGAGTCAGGGCATCCATATGATGCATGCCCTGGCTCCGCCCCCCAGGGTGGTGTGATGCTGCACACGCCACTTCACACAATGCACAGTGTCACAGCACTCCTCTGGCACAGCACTGAAGGAGCACCATAAAGCCATGCACTGCAACTATTGTGCCCTTTACAGGGTGCAAAAAGATGCGCCCTGCAAAGTCCAGGTCTGCACAGCCCTTAAGTATCCTCAGGTCCAAACTGACTGTATTCTCTTCCTTCATGCTTTTCTTTTAATTTACAAGCCTATGTTTTTAGGGAGACCACCAAGTATGTGAAAACAAGTGTCTTATTTTGTTTGGTCCTATTTCATATCAAAGCTGCTATCATCTCTCGTCCTCTTTCATGCTCTCTCATTCTCATAGGAATTATATGGGTAAGTGTACTGCTATATCACAGAATCCCAGCAAAAGTATGAGTTATCCTATTGGGCAAGGACTTTAGGTGCCTGGATTTCTCTTTAATGTCAGAGTCTAACCTCCCTAGCTGCAAAGTGAAGTACATTCCTTGGTATCAGCTGGGGTTTCGTTCCATACCAAAATCTGTGGATGCTGAAGTCCCGTTATATACAATAGCATAGTAAAATGTCGTCCCTTATGGGAAATAGCAAAAAAACCTTTGGAATATTTTCAAGATGTGGATGTTTGAATCTATGGATAAGGAAACCATGGATATGGGGCGCCAACTGTAGTTGTTGTTGTTGTTCTTATTCTTGTGATTTCCCACCTCTCCCTAAGGCTTGAGGCAGAGTACACTAAATTAAAATACAAAACACAATTAAAACCACATAAACCCTCAGTTAAAATACAGTACTATAAAACCATTAAAATATACTCAGTAGGACACATATACAAATTAGTAAGTCACAATTTAAAATTCACTGGGTAGGCCTACCAGAAGAGATATGTCTTTAATGGTGTTTTAAATGTAGTCCGCATTTTCGGCTGTCATATCTCTTTCAGCTGGTCGTTCCACAATCTGGAGGCAGGAGAAGAAAAGGTCCTCTGGGAAACCATTGCTATTTTAGTCCTGGCTGATTGGAGGAAATATTTCCCATAGGACCTGAGTGTAAGGGGTGGATTGTATGGGAGGAGGTGATTCTGTAGGTAACCTGTACCCAAACCATGAAAGGCTTAAAGGTAATAACCAATCCTTTGTAGTTAGCCAGAAACTAATTGGAAGCCAGGGGAGTGATTTTAAGATGGATGTGATGTGATCACTCCAGATGTAACCGTAATCAATCTAGCTGCCATATTCTGAACCAATTGACATTTCCAGATTTAACAGAAAAGTATCCCAATGTAGAATGCATTGCAGAAGTCCATCCTTGAGTGCATGCACTACCATCTTTAGGTCCTCTAGTTCTAGGAAGGAGTGCACTTGGAGTATCAGCTGAAGCTGATAGCAGGCACTTCTGACCATCACATCTATCTGAACTGACATTTGGAGGGATGGATCCAGGAGCTCTTCAAAACTGTGATCACAGTCTTTCAGGGGGAGTGTGACCCCCATCCAGAACTGGATGACAGACCTCCAGCCCTAGGACCCTTGATAGTAGGCACTTCTGTCTTGTCTGAATTAAATTTAAATTTGTTTTTCTTCATCCAGTCCATTACCTCTTAGGTAGGGTTAGCACTACTTAACCTCAAAGCTGCTAGCCTCTCTCTTGTTCTCTTTGTGCTCTCCACATGCATACTTCTGAGAAATTATCTGCCTGCCTATTTATATTATCATTATTAGATTTTCAAGGAGCTACCTGTTTGTATAAGCAGAAATCAATGTGTGTATCAGGAAAGAGGGAGAGAAATTTCCTAGACTTCCTGTTGTCAGTGCCTAGAACACCATCAAAAGGAAAAGGATTAGCAACTCATGTTGGCACTGAAAAGATTGCATGCATAAACAAAATCTGGACATCTAGCCTACAGAGCCTTCCAAAGTTAGTGAGGATTTCTGAAAAGACAGGCTAGCTTGTTACTTGGAATGTTATTGCCTTGTACCACTCTGGTTCCTCACTGGTCTTCTCTCTTACTTTGAGGAAAAGTGCAAAGACACAATAGGAAAAAAAAATTGAAGAGTGGGGGGTAATGAGAAACAACACAAAGCAACACGAACTGTTGCACACTCACTCTATATAGTGTCTATTATATGGTGTCCCCCATTAGTTAATGGGAAAAAAAAGAGCTGTGATCTTTTCTTAAAGTCATGATTGCTTTGTCACCTGGGGAAAATTTGGTGCTTAGTGATGAGCTTGTATAGAGGTGAACTTGATCCTCTGACAAGTGTTCTCTGATCTCAGTATTGTGGAGCCTGTTTTAGTTGTTGTGTGCCTTCAACTCATTCCCAACTTAATGCTGACCCTAATGCCAATAGGGATGCATTATCCCTATCATGGGAAACCTGTTCCCAGGTTTTCAAGAAGGAGGCACATACAATCTAAGTAGGTTATTTGGTGTTATTTATTTGACCTTGTTGATCTCTATGAAGAAAACCCTTATCATGGTTTTTTCCCCCAAAGTTTGTTTGGTTCAAAGTTTTTTGTGGATTTTTCGTGCTATGTAGCCATGTTCTAGAAGAGTTTCTTCCTGATGTTTCACCAGCATCTGTGGCTGGGATCTTCAGAGAATGTTCTCTGAAGATGCCAGCCACAGATGCTGGTGAAACGTCAGGAAGAAACTCTTCTAGAACATGGCCACATAGCCTGAAAACCCCACAAAAAACTATGGATGCTGGCCATGAAAGCCTTCGACCTCACTTTGGTTCAAAGAGGTTTTGCCATTGCCTTCCAGTGAGGCTGAGAGCAGTCACCCAAGTTCACCCAGTGGGTTTCATGGCCAAGCTGGGAAGTGAGCCCTGGTCTCCAGAGTCATTGGCCAACACTCCAACCATATGTGATGATTACCCAAGTCAGTGCAAAGACAAGTGTGGTACATTTCTGCTGGAAGAGGGAAGTGTAGACCCTTGAACACTTCAGTTTTAGCAATGTGGGGGACTATACTTACAAAGAAGCTGTTCCTAGTTTTTCAAGAGGGAGGCACATGCAGTCCCAGTGAGATGATTGTGTTTTATTTATTTGGCCCTTGTGATCTGTATATGTGATCCATTTCTAGTATGCACTTAGCATTTTCTGGATTGAGTTGAAGGAGTTAAAAATGCTGACACATGCATGAGTAAAGGAGAAAACTAGACATGAAGAAAGAGAAGTTAACCATACCTTTCCTCTTTGCTAGATAGAATCATAGAATTGGAAGAAACCATAAGGGCCATCCAATCCAACCCCATTCTACCCCAGGCTGGATGGCCATCTGTCAGGGATGCTTTGATTTAGATTTCTTACAGGGGGTTGGACTGGATGTCCCTAGCGGTCTCTTCCAACTCAACGATTCTATTATTCTACCATGCAGGAATTTACAATCAAAGCATCCAGCCTCTGTTTGAATACTTCCAAAGAAGGAGACTCAACCACTTTCCAAGCAAGTGTGTTCCACTATCAAACAGCTCTTACTGTCAGTAACTTCTTCCCGTTTAGGTGGAATCTCTTTTCCTTTAGCTTGCATCCATTGTTCCATGTTCTAGTCTCTGGAGCAGCAGAAAACAAGTTTGCTCTGTCCTCAATGTGACACCCCTTCAAACACTTCAACAGGGCTATCATATCACATCTTAACAGTCTCTTCTCCTGTAGTTACTGAAACTGATAGTATTGGGCTGCTCATCCTGGAAATTTCACCAGGCATCCTTACATTCCAACAGATTAGTTGATTAGTTAATATACTAAAGATAAATCCGACTAAGACAAGATACATTGTACAAATTTGCCCTTTTAACAAATTTCAAGTGGCTGTTAGAATAATTTATTTAATGATTTGTGTATTATGCAAAGTTATTTCACCATCTGTAAACCCGGAAAAATGCATATAATATTTGAAGAGAAATGTCAAAATTTGTCATTAAAATTCTGGCACTGAAAAAAATTGACCAGCTGTTAAAATGGATCAATTTCATTAATGCAGAAAATTAAACACACTGAATATCTCTTTGCCAGCATTTTTCTACTTGCAAGAGGAGGGGGAACTGTGTGCAGTTTGTACATATTTAAAATGCAACCACTATTGAAAACTCAAGAGCATAATATTTCCTTTACTTCCTTGATGAAACAATTTCTTTCTTCACTGGCAATACTTTTCCCCTGCTATTAAATCATTTTGGGGAAAATGGGGACATAGAATCATAGAATCTTAGAATCATAGAGTTGGAAGAGACCACAAGGGTCATCCAGTCCAACCTCATTCTGCCATGCAGGAACTCTCAATCAATGCATCCCTGACAGATAGCCGTCCAGCCTCTGTTTAAAGACCTCTAAGGAAGGAGACTCCACTACACTCTGAGGGAGTTCCACTTTCAAACAGCCCTTACTGTCAGGAAGTTCCTCCTAATGTTGAGGTGGAATCTCTTTTCCTGCAGTTTGCATCCATTGTTCCTGGTCTTGTTCTCTGGAGCAGCAGAAAACAAGCTTGCCCCCTCCCCAGTATGACATCCCTTCAAGTATTTAAACATGGCTATCATATCACCTCTTAACCTTCTTTTCTCCAGGCTAAACATCCCCAGCTCCCTAAGCCGTTCCTCATAGGACATGGTTTCCAGACCTTTCACCATTTTAGTCACCCTCTTTTGGACATGCTCCAGTTTCTCAATGTCCTTTTTGAATTGTGCCCAGAACTGGACACAGTATTCCAGGTAGGGACTGACCAGAGCAGAATAGAGTGGCACTATTACTTCCCTTGATCTAGACACTATGCTTCTGTTGATGCAGCCTAAAATTGCATTGGCCTTTTTAGCTGCCCCATCATACTTTTGACTCATGTTCAACTTGTGCATTAGTGTAGAGACATTGCAGACGATGGGTCCCCTTTACGTGCTGCATGTGCAAATGTTTTTGCCTTCCACAGTTGGGTCCTTGCACTATTTGTCTTGTTTCCTCTATGTCAGTTTGACTATTTTCTCCAGCCCTTTCGCTTTCTTTTATATTGCCTCTCTCCCCCATGGAACTCAGTTTAAAGCCCTCCTGATCAAGTTCTTGAGACTGTTGGCAAAAATATTTCTTCCAAATGGCGTGAGATGCAACCCATCTGTTGCCAGAAGTCCCTCCTCATGGAACCGCAGCCCATGATTGAAGAATCCAAATCATTCTCGGTGGCACCATCTGCGAAGCCAGTTGTTCACATCCGCTATTTTCCTCTCCCTTCCTGGACTGTGCCCTTCAACTGGCAGAAGAGACAAGATGACAACTTGTGCATCCATTTCTTTCAGCTTCCTACCAAGAGCCTCATAATACCTTCTGATGTTCTGAAGGCTGTGTCTTGCAGTATCATTGGTTCCCATGTGGACCAAAAGGAAGGGGTGTTGGTCAGTGGACTTGACCAGTCTTGTCAACCTCTCTGTCACATCACAGATCTTTGCCCCGGGGAGACAACACACCTCTTGAGACATCTTGTCAGGCCTACAAATCACTGCTTCTGTACCCCTCAGCAAGGAGTCCCCAACTATGACCACACGCCTCCTCCGAGGCTTAGCAGTGACTGTTCCCTCAGGTGGGACTCTCAGGCTCCCCTGCTCTGTCCCTGAAGTCTGTCCATGCTGCTCTTCCTCCTTGATAAGGGAAAGAGCTTCAAATCGATTCTCTAGCTGCAAGCTCCCAGAACAATCCCTTTTTGGCCTACTTCTCTGTGTGACATTCCTCCAGCTATCCGCCTCCTGTGTATGTGATCTTCTCCACCCCAGCAACTTCCTCTGTGTGGTCCCTGTCCAAGACCGTTCATTCCGTTATGTCCAGGAAATCCTTTTGCTCCCTAATATGCTGAAATGTAGCTACTCTGGACTCCAGCTGCTGGACTTTCTTCTCCAAGAGTGATACCAACTTGCACTTGGTGCATAAGAAGCTTTAGTGATCTATTTTCATTCCCTTTCTCTTGCTATTTACAGTTTGAATGTTAGACTACGACTCTGGAGACTAGGGTTTGAATCCCGATTTGGCCATGGAAACTCACTGGGCAAGTCACACTCTCTCAGCCTCAGAGGTTGGCCATGACAAACGCCCTCTGAAGAAACTTGCCAACAAAACCCATTAGGGTCACCATAACTCAGAAATGACACCAATAACAAAGAGCCCTTTCGCAATAAAAATAAAAATCAATAGTTAAAGTTTAAACATTCCTCTCCCCGCAACTCCTGCCATGAATAGAGAAACTGACATGGGCAATATAGCAAAACTGTTGGAAGAAGCAAATTAGAGGCAATCCTTTATTAATTGCCCAGCCAGAATCAATGGAGAACAAGAAGGAATTTTTCCTTTCAAAAGCACAGTGTCCCTAGAAAACTTATTTACTTGTTCAAACCATAGCCTGGAATAATAATCATCATCATCATCATCATCATCATCATCATCATCATCATCATCATCTTGCCCGCTTCTCCCCATGAGTGAAGGAAGAAAACAACAATTAACAGACAAACATGACTGCAATTTTAAATCATGCAGATAAAGACATTAATAACCACAGTCCTCTTGTGTTTTAAACACTAGAGGATTACTGAGAAAGCAGTGACATGCAACGAGTTTGCATCCAAACATGTTTCCCTTTTATTTTGAGCAATTGGTGTTATGCTTTTAAAGATGCTGGGAAGTTTTACATTGGGGTGGGGACATTATAACTGAGGAAAGGAAGCTTTCTGCCACAAATGTGCTGTTGGTTTATAAAACTTGTGGGCTGTTTAATAGTTTAGATTTGAAGATTTGGGAATTGCTTTTGGAATCCAGGTGATGTTTCAGCGGTGCAAGTATAAAAACAAGTTTGGCTCAGATGTACCAGATAAATTGTAGGTAGCAGGTATGGTTGCTCCAGATGTAATGCTGGATCAAGAATGGAGGGAGGGAGGTACTTGAAAATGTTTTTCCTAAAGCACTGGGATATCCCAGGATGGGACTGGGACAATAATCTTTCATCCTTGTTTCCTCCAAATGCATTTGCATTGCATAAATAATCTGTGTTGACGCCACTTTAACTCATGGCTCAATGCTATAGAATTCTGGTCTGCTGCTGCAACAAAGTACGCTTCCCTGAATTCCATAGCATTGAGCCATGGCAGTTAAAGTGGTATCAACCTGGATTATTTCTGCAGTGCGGATGCAGCCTATGGGGATTATCAGATGAGGTACGTCCCTGTCCCATCACATTCCCATTCTTCCTGCGCAGTTGCTGGAAGGACTTTCAGATGGGATTCACGCTTATCTTATCTGGAAAGCACGAATGACAGTGATCACGCAAAAGGCTTTCAGATGAAGTCACAGAGATGCCATCATTATCCTGCCATTAACCTGTCATTGGTTGGCATTTTGCATTAACGGACTTTCGTGTTAATGCAATGCCATTTTAATGACAGGTTAATGGCGGGATCAGCACTACAGTTTGAAAGCCTTTTGCACCATTGCAGTTACAGATGGGTTAAGGACAGGATAAGGGTGGGGGAATGATCGTGCCCCTATCTCATCCCTGTGTGAAAATCTATGTCTTTAAATAGGGAGACATCTGGCTGTGTTTTACCTCAGCAACTCTGCTTTGTCTCCAGACACCCAGGTTGATATTTTTATTTTTACCTGCTAAAATGAAGTAACATTTTGCTTGCCTCCCAGAAGCAAGGAAAGATATAATGATTTTGTTCCCATTGCTCCCTTTTGTATATGATGCCAGACACCAGAGAATGACATTGAAAGATTGTAATATAATAGAAAAAAGACTCTGAACTCAAACCAGTTCCCACAACAATAATTATTCTTGTGTAGAGCCAAAGAAGAAGAGGAGGAGGAGGAGGAGGAGGAGGAGGAGGAGGAGGAGGAGATGATACAAATATGCTGCAGGGGCAAGACTTCAAACTGTGCAATATTGCTGGTTTTTAAAATGAAAATGGTTAATTGTGCCACAAAGTGCTCAACAATGTGCATTTCATATTGTCAAAAGTGTTTATGGTATTTTAAACAAAGGCATTTCAGAATTTAATGTATTAAAGCAGTCATAATAATAGCACACATAAATAACACAGAAGGTCTGTCGAATGGAAGAAGGAAGATAAGCAGCAATTATATGCTACTGTATATAATGTTAATTCAAAGAACATACCACCATTGGATCTTATCCTCATTTCTGCTAATTTGAGTTTTCTCTATTCTCTTCCACTGCACTTCTTGAAAACCAACCACTGTTCACTCTGCTGCAGGCTATACTACGAATCATCTCATTCGTACAATAGCCAAATTAATCTAATTCACTAAAAATGCTTCTATTCTATAAAATGTCTTTTGTCAAACCAGATTCTAGGTTGTGTGTCTATGTGTGCCTTCAAGTCCCTGTTGACGTATGGCAACCCCATGAATGTCATAGTGCTTTCTTAAGCAAGGAATACTGAGAATACTATTCAATAAATACTTTCACATAATGCTCCAGGCTCTTCTGTTCAGCCCACTGTTTCCAAGTACCACTAATGTATTTTGGGGGGCTAGTGAGAGGACAATGATACCATTCCCTCTGCACCAAACATCTTACAGCCAAATTTTAAAAAGAGTACATGTGAAACTTGTTAATACAAATGTTTAAAAGATAAATACATATATAAATAAGCGGTTCTCTTAAAAACATTAAATTTAAAACAATTTAAATTGCATTTTATTGGAAAAGCAAATGGGCAGGTTTACGTAATATTGTGTAATATATTGTGATATATGCATACTGTAATATTGTAAAATGATTTAGCAAAGATTTAAGGGTTATAACAATCCAACTGTCTGAAGTTAAGAAGGAACCAAGACAGTTTCAACTGATTTATTAAAAACAGAAGCATTCGATGAAGCTTACTGATAATCAAAAACTAGAACATATGAGTAGAATATAAAATAATTATCTTTGGTAATAAGGGTGGGAAATAATCTATAAGTCTGTATTGAAACTATCAACAAAAACACAAAGGAGGTAAATATATATATATATATGGTTTAGTATAAGCAAAAATAATGCCACAGGATATAAGTGAGTGAGCACACTGGCATCACACTGCCTACCCAACCACATGGCAGGCGGCATCACGGCGCTCCTTTTATAAGCCACATGCCAAAAGGGGCGCTGAAAAGTGCTGCTGCAACAGCAGATTTTTGCAATGGTCATTAGTTCACAAAGACATAAAAGCAGTTTCCTATGTCTTTGTGCACCAACGACCATCGTTAAAATTGAACCTGCAACTTCCTTTCCATACACAAAGGATTGGAATTTGAATTTATATCCTCACATACCAATGGCATATATATGTCTGTACCTGGCTTCCACTCCATCAAATGCATCTATAGACTGAAGTCTATGAAAGCTCATGCTGCCAATTTCTTTCTTTCCATTAGTCTCAAAGGCCCGTTACAGATGGGCAAAAAGTACGTGCTCGGTACATACTAGGGTTAGAAAGGGGCGTCCTTTCCAGACGCCCCTAACCCTAGTACATGCCGAGCGCGTACAAGATGGCGGTGCCCATTCTACATGGGGGCCGCCATCTTGACGTCACAGACGCCTAGTGTTTGCACATCACGTGGCGGAAATGACTCCACGAGTGCGCCATTGGCGACTTGCAGCACCATTTCCGCACCGCAAGAAGCTGCATTTTGCAGCTTCTTTTTTGTTGCGTCCAGGAATCGTGCAGTTTGTCCGCTGCGGTTCCCGGATGCAGCAACCAGTGGTGCCGGCAGACCGCCCTTTTTGGGCGGTCTGTAAAGCGCCAAAAGTGCTACAAGATCTCTACATTTATGTTCAACAATAAGCCTGTCTTTGCACTTTCTTCTTTGACTTTCCTCAGTAGTTGTCTTTGATGTTTTCTGCTAATAGCGTGGTGTCATCTGCATATTTTAGATTGTTGATGTTCCTTCCTCCCATTTTAACTCTTCCTGCTTCTGTATCCAAGCCTGCTTTTCTTATATGTTCTGCATACAAGTTGAAAAGATAGGGTGAAAGGATGCAGATGGTTGGAGGGGTGGGGTGCTTGCAGAGATTATAATAGTGAAACTGACACCTTTGAATCAGTTCTGGCAAAAATAAAAAAGGCTTTCTGTGCTGGTCTTCTGCAATAAACTCTGGCTCACCCATGAAGCTTGGCTATTAAGTTAGACAGAGACAGGATGTCACAACTACCTTGTGGAGGGGTAGGGAGCTGTTGGTGCTCCAGATATTTTGGACTACACTAACAATTGGCTATGCTGGCTAGGGCATCTGAAAGTTGACATCCAAAATTTATGAAGGGCTAAAGTTGCTCCCTCCATTTCTTACCACCATCTCTGATGCCAGTGGTTTGCTACCATATCAGAAAATACTCAGTGTCTTCAACCATCTTATTTTTTACCCCTTGCATCTCAAAAGAACTGGCCAGTTGAAACCAGAGAGGATGTTTGTTCAAAAAATTAAATTTGGGATGAATATTCAAAATGAAACACAGGATGTATACAGGAGTCCTGGTGACGCAGTGGTTAAAAACCCTATACTGCAGCCACTCACTTACTCAATACCATAAGGTTGCAAATTCAGTGCTAGGCAGGGCTCAAGCTCGACTCAGGCTTGCATCTTTCTGAAGTCGCTAAAACGAGTACCCAGCTTGATGTAGACAATTAGCTTACGGTTGTAAACTATTTAGAGACTGCTTAGTTGGTATGAAGAGGTATATAAATGAAACTGCACTTGCTATACCATGCCCAACATGGTGCCAACTTACCAGGTGTTTTAGGGACAGTCTTGAGCTACATTGAAATAGTGCAATTTGTCATAATAAGCTAGGAAAAATAGCACTTTGCAGTTGGTATAGGAAATGGTCTATCCTTTATCCAAGCAACCACCCGTGCTGTGTATTTCCACTACCCATGTCACAGGTTGAGTACCCTTGGTTCTGGAATTCTGCCTGTTTGCCTGTGATTCTCAATATGATTCCTATTTTGTATCTTCTTTGCAAGAAGCATTTTGTTCTTGGTTAGGATCTTGGGCTAGTGTTCTGTCTAATTTGTGCATCGGGTTGTTTTATTTAATATGTAATCGTTCATTACTTAAATCACAATATTTATAGATTGCTTTTCAACAGAAAACTGCCAGATGGTTTTCAGCAAGTTAGAAATGCAAATGAAAACAACCATTATAAAAGTTTTTAAAAGCCATAACTTAACAAATATGTCCAAGCGTCACATTACAAAATTAACAGGCATTCATATTTTTTCACATTCATTTTTTAAAATAAAAAATCTATGTTGCTTAGCAATAGATACCACACGCTCAGTGATAATCATACTATTACAGGAAAAATAACCATGCTGAAATTGGAATTTACAGAATAAAGATGAATATTCTCTTGAAATTTGTCATTTCAAAAAGTGACAAATTACTTATTTTTCAATGGCACTATTTTCAACATAACATTTTTCCCAATGACATATAAAGTAAGTTTGTTTCATCTTTGTTGCAGTATCCGAGATTCTGGAAAAAAGAAATGCAGTAAAGGAGACACAACATTATTTTCACAATAGGAAAATCTTGGCTAGAAACCAAACCAGCAGGGATAAATTGACAACTATTTCCGTATCATTACTTTCCACAACCTTTCAGGCAATTCAGCCAAATTCAAAAGGGATCAACAGGCAATTTATAACCAATTTATAATTATATTTGTCGAAAGTAAAAATAATAACATTTGTATGACTTACTTTCCTCACCTCAATTCCAGAAAATACACATATAAACAACACTTCTTTATCCATAGCTGCAAAACTGGGTCTGTTCTAATCCAGTTCTCATTTCTGTCAGATATAGATTGATGTATATGTGCTTAGTCTTCAGTTCAGGAGTTGACAAGTTGGAGCATGTCCAGAGAAGGATGACCATAATGGTAAAGGGTCTGGAAACCATAAAGCCCAATGAACTGTGACTTGTGTTTAGCCTGGAGAAGAAAAGGTTAAGAGGTGATATGATAACCCTGTTTAAATATCTGAATATTCATATTGAGGATGGAGCAAGACAGAGACAGGGAGGTTTGTCCAAAACAACACAGGAGCCACACAAGACATTCAGAAAACCTTTTGGTTCATTGGTTCATACCTTTCTGTGCTGCTATTTCAATGAAATTTGATGCTACAGTAAAGCTATCTTTACTGCATAGTATTCCAGGAATTTGCACTGATTTGTTCTTTCTTTTCTATTACAGAGAGACATGCTTAGGATGGTATAAGCTATGGCCCAGTTCTATTACAAGAGAAGCATCAATGCCCCTTACAGAGATCGCATCCCTCTTCGTATTGTACGAGCGGAGTCTGAACTGTCACCTGCTGAGAAAGCCTATTTGAGTGCTGTGGAGAAAGGAGATTATGCCAGTGTGAAGCAAGCCCTGGAGGAAGCGGAAATTTATTTCAAGATCAATATTAATTGCATTGACCCCCTCGGAAGGACGGCTCTCCTTATTGCAATAGAAAACGAGAACCTGGAGCTCATAGAGTTGCTCTTGAGCTTTAACGTCTATGTGGGGGATGCCTTGTTACATGCCATCAGGAAAGAAGTGGTTGGAGCTGTTGAGCTGCTGCTAAATCACAAGAAGCCCAGTGGGGAGAAACAGGTATTTTGGGAAACTTCCATTTTGCATGTCCACTAGCATCATCCTCACTCCAGAAACCTCTTAAAAACCAGTAAGGTAATGGGAAGAATAACCTGAGAAGGTTAAATAAATGGGCTTTTACAGATGTGAAGAATTCCCAAATTACCACAGCTCTCTTGTGTTTCTGTTGCTGTATATCTTTTAGTTTTCATTCTCCAGGGGCTAACGTTATAGTCCTCAGAATAGGAAATATTACTTTTTAAAAGTAATTCATTACTTGCTGCTTATGAAAGGTGTACGGTTGGTGTTACTCATGCCCCTGACTTAGTTGTTAGTCAGCACATTGCATAACATGTTGCTCCTTAGCTACTTTTAAAAAATGATTGATGAAATGGTCTCAAAGCTCATTAAATTGCCCCGTAAAAAGTTATGTTTAAAAGTAAAGAGTAAGCATTACTCACTCCAGTGATCAATTTTTAATCCGTTGCTGGTTGTTATACTATGTGCTAAAAGCAGAATCATGAACCTTTCATTGGAAGAACAATAATGTGTTAGAAATATCATGTTTGTATGTAACGTAGTACTCCCAAGCTCTGGTAGTCCTGGACAGTTACTTGGGACTTAGACCCATTGAAATCAACTAAACCCAAATATGGCCCGTTACAAACGGCCCCCCTAGTATGTGCTGAGCACGTACTAGGGTTAGAAAGGGGCGTCCTTTCCGGACAACCCTAACCCTAGTATGCGCTCGGTGCGTACAAAGTGGCGGCACCCGTTCTACACAGGCTCCGCCATCTTGAAATAGCGGACGCTTTGCGTCCGCACGTCGTGCGGCACTAATGACGCTGCAAGTGTGCCATTGGCACCTTGCGGCGTCATTAGCGCACCGCAAGAAGAAGCTGCATTTTGCAGCTTTTTGCTGCGCAGAGGAGCGGCACGGTTTGGCCGCTGAGGCTCCTCCACACAGCAAATGAAGGCGCTTTTCAGACCGCCCTTTTGGGCGGTCTGTAAAGCGCCTATGTTTTTACACGCAAGTTTTTTATTTATTTTGGAGTCACTTAGAACTCCTCTTTTAAAAAAGAAAAGCTTGTCTTTTTTTCTTCTGAGCCTAAATAATTTGAATAAGATACCAGACTGATACAGGGCGGTGTGGTAGTGGGATGCTGAGAAGGAGAACTAAACTTCCAATGACTGTGGAGTACTTTCAAATAGTAAACTGCATTACTGTGAGTTTTCTCATCCTCTGTTTTTTGTGGGTTTGGGGGGCTATGTGACCATGTTCTGGAAGAGTTTATTTTTGACGTTTCACCAGCATCTATGGTTGGCATCTTCAGAGAATGCTGGCATGGAGTATGTATCCAGTGGATCCTTGTTATACGCTGTAGTTCGGTTCCAAGATACCCCGTGGATAACAAAATCCATGGATGCTCAAGTCTCATTAAATATAATGCCATAGCAAAATGGTGTCCCTTATAAAAAATGAAAAAATCAAGGTTTGATATTTGAAAATTATGCTTTTTTTAACATTTTCAAACCATGGATGCTTGAATCTGTGTATACAAAATCCGTGTATAAGAAGGGCCGACTGTACTCTTGGGAGGAAGTGATGTACATATTAATCTTTGTGTTGATCTCTTGTTGAATGGCAAGGCCTCAGAGTGTCCATTTAGTTAGTGATCCATTATCTGCTGGAAAACCCCACTGACCCTGGTTGGTTTTCATTTGCCTGGGCTGGGTCTTGATTTTGGTGTTTTTCAGGACTGGTAGCAAAACTTTATTTACTTTAAGGGTTTCTTTTTTACTGTTGAAATTGTCTAGGTGTTTGTGGATTTCAATTGCTTCCCTGTGCATTCTGATCTGATAGTTGTTGGCATGGCCAAGAATTTCAGTGTTTTCAAACAGCATTTTTGATGGTTTATAACTTGTTCTGCTACTGTTGATTTTTCTGGCTGACCCAATCTGCAGTGTCTCTCGTTTTCCTTGATTCATGTTTGAACACCGCATTTGGTGGTTCCTATGTAGACTTGTCCACAGCTGCATGGTATGCAGTAAACTCCTGCAGCTATAAGAGCATCTTTCAGTCCTTCACCAAGTGCAGCATTTGCTGGATTTTCTTGGTTGGTCTGTAGATCCTTTGGAGGTTGTGTTTTCTCATCATTTTCCCTAATCTGTCTGTGACTCCTTTGATGTATGGTAAAAATACCTTCCCTTTGGGTGGTTGTTTGTCTTCACTGCTCTGGATTTTTCTGGGTCTGGCGGCCCTTCTGAAGTCTGAGCTGGAGTAACCATTAGCCTGTAGAGCCCAATTTAGGTACTTCAATTCATCTTCCAGGAAGTGGGGTTCACAAATCTTTTTTGTCCAGTCTACCAGTGTTTTTATTGCCTTTCTTTTTTGTCCTGAGTGATAGTTGGAGTTCTTGTGTAGGTATCTGTCCGTGTGTGTAGGTTTTCTGTATACTGTGTGGCCCAAACATTGGTTCGGTTTGTGGATGACTAGGACATCCAAGAATGACAATGTTTCTTCCTTTTCTTTTTCCATCATGACTCCACATTCTCATTCTCTGTTTAGACATTGTCTGAGTGGAAGTACCCTAGAGACCAAAGCTATTTGATTAGGGACCATTACTTGCTTTGTTTCTCATCCGTTACACAGGTCTTTTTACTATAGTTAAAATTTAACAGTTGGCTTGTGCCTTGTGCTCTTATTCAAGTCCACCTATCAGACTTTGCCTCCTTTGCCTTCCAAGGAGGGAGAGGCAGTTGAGGCAATGTAGAAACTTCAACTGGTACAAAATATGGCAGCCAGGCTGGTCACAGGCAAATCCATAACTGCCCATATTACACCGGTTCTAAAATCTCTCCACTGGCTGCCTATCAGTTTCCAGGCAAGGTACAAGGTGCTGGTTCTAACCTTTAAAGCCCTACATGGCTTGGGTCCTGACTACTTGCAGGATCGCCTACTTCCATACAATCCACCCCACGCACTTCAGTCCTCTGCTACAACCTAAGAAGACCAGACTCTCAGCGGTGATCCAGAAGAGCTTCTCATCAGCCGCTCCGAGGCTCTGGAACAATCTGCCGGACGAGATCTGCCATATTACCACCTTGGAAGCCTTTAAAAAGGCTATTAAGACGTATCTCTTCCAGCAGGCCTTTCCAGACTAGGTTAGATCCATTAGACTTGCCTTCCCCCTCTAATGATACCGCTATTGTTCTGATAACAAAATTGATTGATACCATCCTCCCCATCCCCCCTCATTTCTTGCACTAATCTGCCCGAAATTTTAGTGTATTCCTATTGGACAGTTTTAAATGTGGATGTTTAATCTCTTTTTATGGGTTGATAATTGTTTTTATGATGAGGGAAGAGTTGGGGTTTGGGGGGTTTTAAATTGTAATTTTTAATTGTTTGATGTTATTAAAACTGTTGGAATCCACTTTGATTCCTTTGTGAAAAAACGGAATACAAATTATTATTATTATTATTATTATTAGACTAAAGCGTTGTGCCAAATCCGTCTCCCCATGCCTATAATGTTCAGGACAAGTGGGCAAGTGTGTGGGCATCAGATGTTTTTGAACTACAGTTCCCATCAGCATTAGCAGTGGAAGCAATGGTTAGAAATGATTTGCACTGCAAACAAAAACATCTGGGGTGTCACATTGCCCACTCCATTTATGGTTCAGAGAAAGATGGTGGCTATGGGGGAGCACAGCAAAAAACAAGGTGTTTCCAATAGCATTAAAGTTCCAGCAAATGTTCCTCTCTGCCATTCTTCAAAACATAGGAAAGAGTGCATATGATCATAAAGAAGCTGAGTATGTATACTTAGCCAGTTCTGTTATCTTCTCTCTGTCCCCTCCCCACCTCCGGTTGTTCAGAATTCCTAAAACATTTCTGGGTTTAGGAATAAAAATAGATGTACATTTCTCTTCTTATCTGCTTCAATTTTCATACATTATCAGTGCTGTGGTAAAATATTTACATGAACAGTACATTGAAATGTCTGGAGGCCTTTCACAATTCATACAATATCATTTAATTACATTGTCTTGTTCTCATTGTGGATTCAGTAGCAAAAGATAAGTAAAGCATATAATTCATTTTTGCAAATGACTAATAATTGCTGTTTAGTGTATTAGGAAAGCATTTGGTGTAGCAACCCTTTGTAGTGTTTTCTACAATGGTACTTTGCCAGGTAGTCTGAACACATGGAAACAAGAGATTCCCTGCTTGGTCCTCCACCTTCCCCATTCCTCTTTTTTATTGTCTTTCCATATTAGAGGAGGTAATGTGTGTCCTCTGTCATCGTCTCCTTTTTTAAGTGACATTCAGATAAAATTTATCACATTACCTGGCTTTTCCCCCCTATGATATCATACATGCCTGCACTAATCCCACATTTTTTCTTCCAGTATGAAAGCAAACAGAGCCTTTTATGAATCTCACCAAAACTGCAAAATGTACGATACACTTCTTCGTAGAATAGTATTGGCGATGGGAGGTTGGATACAGAATCTAGTTTCCTGGAATTTCTTTTCAGCACTGGCCAGATAAGATTTCATGTAGTTAAAGAAAGGTTTGGAACCCCCTTGTGTTTCTCCGTGACTAGAAGAAACATGATAAATGATATAAAATAGCAACAAAATAACTCATGCTCAAAAATACATTGTACAAATGTGTTTCTATGTAAAAAAAAAATTACCTTACTTTGCCTGCAGTTTAGATTGTTTAGACTTATGTTTAGACTTTATGTTTTTAAATTGCGGAAGAAATACACACACATTTGTGTGAAGCAAGATAATTCAACCTTAGGGCAATGATTTCCAAACTCTGGTCCACCAGTTGTTTTGGATTTCACTCCCAGAAGCCTCAGCCATCATGAGTGATGGTCTGGGATTCTGGGAGATGAAGACTAAATCACCTGGAAGGACACAGTTTGGGAATCACTGCTGTAGGGGAATTATATACCCAAAATGAAGTGCTTTGAAGTAGGGCTGTACTTCCTGATTTTCTTCAGAACCCAATCTGGCTATCTGAACTGGGTTGCAGTTTTATTTGAACTGGTCTGGACCTGGTGCACCCTGAGTCAGTTGCTGAAAGATTCAAAAATCCAAATTGTCAGCCCCATGGAGGCACATGATTGCTTGCTTTAGCATGGTTGCACATTTCTCCACTTTAACGAAAGCACACCAACTCTGAAGCAGGTAGATAATTTGTCCAGAATAAAGATGCAGAGGCTCGGTACATACGCACCCTTACTGACACCCTCGCCATGTGCTAGGGTTACCTGGGGGCAGAGGACTCACACGCATTGCAACCTTAGCATGTGACGAGGGCGTAAAAATGGCGGTGCCCTGTATACACGGGCACCGACGTTATGTAAGTGCCATGTGGCACTTATCTAACGAGTGCGCCAGTGGTGCACTTGTTATGCTGCTGCCGCGGCTTGAAACCCCCCCCCCCCCACTTTTAGCAGGTTCTTTTTTTGCTGGCGAGAAGCCGCGCAGTTTGGCAGCTGTGGCTTCCCTCTGGCGGAAAAACAGGCACCGGCAGGCTACCCTTTTGGGGTGGTCTCTCGCACGCCAGAGTTAAAATGCACAAGTGGAGAAATTTGAAGAAAGTCCTAAAATACAGATGGAAGAATTAGTTATGACTAACTCATAAATGCTGCTTCACAGCCAGATGAAAATAATTCAAAACTCCAAAATCTGGAGTTTCAGCTGGGAAGGATTCAAAATATCCCTTATCCATCCACTGGCAATGATAGAGTGAAACTATGCCTACATCCACACTTCAAAAATACCACTTTAACTGCCATCATTCAATGCTATGAAATTCTGGGAAATCTAGTTTGTTGTGGCACCCATAGCATTGAGCCATGGCAGTTAAAGTGGTGTCAAACTAGATTACTTCTGCAGTGCAGATGCAACCACTGTGGCAGTCTCACAAGCACATTGTAAGAATCCCATTACCGTTGTCACATCCAGGCTCAGTGCCTTTCACTTCACCTGTACCTGGTTCATCTTGTACACTGAACAGTGTGGGAGGGACTCTTGATATCAAAGTTTAAGAATGAGACAACTATTGCTACAGCCCTTTATTCCCTTATAGACGCTCTTATGTATTTAAGCAGGAGATTATCTTTGTTCTTTCAAGGCAACAGTACTCATCCTTCAACTATCCAGGTATTGTGATACAACCACCAGTCCTAAATAGGGTCACACTCCCCTCAAAGGACTGTGTCCGCAGTCTGGAGGTACTCCTAGACTTGTTGGTCCAGATGACAAATCAGATAAATGTGACAGTCAGGAGTGCTTGCTACCAGCTTCGGCTGATGTGCCAGCTGCGTCCTTTCTTGGAACCAGGGGACCTGGAAACTGTGGTTCATGCGCTGGTAACCTCATGACTCGATTTCTGCAATGTGCTCGACATGAGGCTACCCTTGTGCATAGGTCAGAAACATAACTTAGTCCAGAGCATGGCAGCCAATTGTGTTACTGGTAAAACCAGATGCAATCATATTACACCTATCTTAAAATTGCTCCACTGGCTGCCCATTAGTATCCGGGCACAGTACAAGGTGTCACAGACTTTAAAGCCCTAAATGCCTTGGGTCCAACCTATCTCTGGAATCGCCTCCTTCCGTACAACCCAGCCCATGCACTCAGGTCCTCTGGGAGGAATTTATTGCAGTCTATAAAAACCAGGCTGACTGCAACCACCCAGAGGACCTTTTCTTCGACTGCTCCCAGATTATGGAGGAGATCTGTCACATCAGCAGCTTAGACAGCCTCAAAAAGGCTATCAAGATGGATCTCTTCTGGCAGGCCTTCCCTGAATAGAAAACCTGGCCACCAATTTGAACTTACCTCCCTGAATTCGCTGTAGCCCACTCGCTTATAATGTATGTTTTCATGTATGTTTTGAAACTGTTAATTGTTGTTTTAGAGGAGGGTGGGATATTGGAATTTGGGGCTTTGTATGTTACTTTTAATTTGTAAGCCCCCTCAATTGTCACTGACAGAGAGGCAGAATATAAATAAAGTTTTATTTATTATTATTTATTTATCCCAAGTCACAGCTGGTTTTTGGAAGCTTTCCCTCCTTATATTAAATCTGCCAATGAAGCTATTTTTGGATTAATATGTATGGAAAACACCATCTTCAGGGGAATCCAATCCACTTGTACGGAAAGATTCACTAGATCTAAATTATCCTGGACAGATTTTATCTCGCCTTTTTGGCTTTCTGATATTTCTTTGCTCCTGCTGCATACATTGATGTCCTCTGTTCATTTTTAAAATATGTAAGTTTCTATAGGTGTTGCAACCATTTTAAAGATATATTTGCACTTATCCTTTCTGTTGATATTTTAATTATGTTGGTTCCTCTTATAATTTTCTTGTATACTTGTCTCAATAGTATTATATCGTATAAATATTCATTGTTCTGATTAGTATTGTCCCTGGATTAAAAAAAAACACAACCTCTTGAACTGGATAAAGTGAAGATTAAATAGAGAGATCTTTAGATACACAGACAGACAGACAGACAGTACATCTTTGAGATTTCATCATCCCTGCACCATGGGTTCAGTGGGAATAGGTGTCTATACATGTTACGTATGGGTCACATGCAGCCTGTGAGGACCATTTTTATAGCCCCTGAAGCTCATTTGGTGGTCTCCAGTATCCACCAGCCTTTCAAGAGAGAAAAAAATTCCCATTGATTTTTAGGATATGTGCATTTTTTTTTGCCAGAAACTCACCCCAATCAACTAAAAACCAGCCACAAATATGAGGGTTTTGATCCCCCAGAGCACCTTAAATGTCTCTCAACCACCAAAACAAAATCAGAAGGAAATTGGTCAAAATGGCAGCTGGAAGCCACTGATGTCATTTCCAGTATGCTAAAATGCAGAGATGTGAATAGGGTAGCAGAAGTGAAAAGTAGACCCATTACTTCAGCCCATCCCTGTTCTAAATAAGATGACTGTATAGATATGCAACACCAAACCATGCAGCTGCTTTTCTCTGGAGATCATTGCTCTATTTGCATGTTTAAAGTATTTTTATTACTTCTCATGCTGCCAGGATTCCCAAGGCAATGAGCAGAAATTAGAATGTTATTTAAAACATTAAATACAAGCAGATATGAAATGCAAGTCCACAAAACAGAAATGCAAGTCCTCATCCCTGCTATTCATACACAGAGGACAGTGTGTGTTGGGGGGGGGTCTGTCTGTATCATCCCACAAATCAAAGATGTTAATGCTAAAACATAGGCAAAAGCAATTACATTTGCAAAATGTACCCAGTGGTAAAAAAATATATTACATATATTCTTTCTCAGCCCAGGACTTCTGGTAAAAGCAAGGAGGAGTTTGTTGGTTTGTGGTTGCAAAAACAGCCACTTTTTTATATAGGCTGTTCCAGGCTATTTTGCACTCTTGGCAAGGCTAACTACTAGCACCACCCCCCCCCCCAAATCACAGAATAGAATCATAGAATCATAGGATTGGGTGAGACCGCAAGGGCCATCCAGTCCAACCCCTTGCCATGCAGGAAATCTCAATCAAAGCATCCCCGACAGATGGCCATCCAACCTCTGTTTAAAGACCTCCAAGGAGGGAGACTCCACCGCTCTCCAATGAAGTGTGTTAAACAGATTTAAAAATGCTAACTTCAGTTTTTAAAAACAAAATGTCCTGTTAAAAAAAAATGAAACACACAAAACCTTAACTTTGGATTGCAAGAACAGGTAATACAACACTCTTTTGGAATCTTTACCAAATACAAAAGAAAATGATTTAACAAAATTGAAATATAATTCCAGCTTCAGTTTGGGAAGTATTTCCAAATAATCCTTTAAGGCTTGTGAAGGCAATGGCAAACCTCCTTTGAACCAATCTTGCCAAAAAAACCCCATGGGCGGGTCATAGACCGCCCATTTGGGGCGGTCTGCACCCGCCCCTTTCCCCGGTGTATCGGGGCCTCAGCTGCCAGAACGGCAGCTGCTGAGGCCCTGATCCGCCGCTTTTCAGGCTGTGGGGAAGCAGCAAAACACCGCTTCCCCGCAGCCTGAAAAGGGGTGTCCTTGGGGCTTCAAACCGCAAGGACACCCCGCGGCAGCGGGAAGAAGGAGAAAGGGGCGACTTGGCCCCTTTCTCCATTGCTTTGCTGGGCACAGCCGTCTGAAGGCTGCGCCCAGCAAAGCAAAGCACCACAGCAAACCAGGAAGGAGCTCCAAAATGGAGCTCCTTCCTGGTCCGCGGAAAGGGCGTCCTAGGTGCCCTGGCGTGGAGTGAGGACATCACGTCCGCGCCTCCCCGTGTAGAGGCGGCGCGGCTGTGACGTCCTCATGACGGCGGCCGTCTGGAATGGCCGCCGTCATTTTTTACATGCAGAGCGCGTATTAGGGTTAGGGAGGTGCGGAAGCACCGCACTTCCCTAACCCTAGTACGCGCTCTACGCGTACCTTCATGGCGGTTTGTAACCCGCCATGATAGGTTTCTTTAGGTTGCTGACTTAAAGGCACACAACACGCACCCAAAGATCTCTATTAAAGCTTCATATATACTACAGTGGACCCTTGTTATATGCTGGGGCTTGGTTCCAAGATCCCCCATGGATAACAAAATCCGTGGCTGCTCAAGTCCCATTAAATATAATGGCACAGCAAAATGGTGTCCCTTATAAAAATGGAAAATCAAGGTTTGATATTTGAAATTTATACTTTTTTTGAACATTTTCAAACTGTGGATGCTTGAATCCGGGTATAAAAAAATCCATGCACTGTATAAGAAGGACTGACTGTACTGTAAACAACACATGTTGCCAATTAAGAAGAATTAGAGGGGTGTCACTAAATTTAAAAAAATGTCACTGAATTTAAAAAAATAAAAATACGTCTAACAAGGATGAATAAAGAACAGCCTGTAGAAATGTTTCATTTGATTTTAATTATATTCTACAGCACTGTTGTGGTATTTATCTTAAAATAAAGTTTTTAAAAATGTCAGTTGCATTTTATAAGGGTTAAAAAAAAAACCTAATCTGTGTAAACCTGTACACCTCAAAGGTCAGTACTCTGCCTTTCTGCAGTCTGTGCCCCAAACGGCTGACCAGGTAGACTACCATAATTATAGCACCAGCCTAACTGTAGGGTTGGATGGCTGACAAATGGGTCATCCACATATATATATATATATATATATATATATATATATATATATCTGGGGCCAGAACTTGGAAGCTACTTTTTTGGATGCTAGTTCTCAGAATTTCCCAGGTTCTCTAGCTGGGAACTTTCTCACTTGTAGTAAAAGAAAAAGTGAGGGAGGGAGGTAATATTTTCAAACCCAGTTAGCAACGTTGTTAAAGCATGTTAAGTTCTCATGGTAGAATCTATTTCCCATGGACTTTTCTTTCTCTCTATTTATGGTTTAATTGCTACATGGCTGTGGTCACCATCTTTATAGTTTGTTTTGGAATAATCTTAATCACCAAACTAGATCATAATCACTCCTCCTTGAAATATTTTCCACTTGTGTGAAGAAAAGAAGTTTAAAGAGCTAGCTAATAAACTTCACTGGGATTGTAAATTCTGAAAAGATAAACATATCACAAAATGGGAAACCAGAGTGTATGGGATTTGTCAGTCCTTCATCTTACCCTTTGGAACACGCCAGAAGGATTTGTTCCAATGCCACAGCACCACGCTCACATAGGTACACAGCTACAATCCTTCTCGATACATTCTCAACATGCTAGACATGTGGCAGTTATTCATGTTAGTGGCAGAGAGCAGGAGTATCCCATGGTCCCCTCATGACCCACACATAAACTCCCTGTACCATTATCAACATATGGGAGAGGAATATAGACCTGGTTATTATTAAAGACAATTGAGGAGAGAAGGAAAATTGGGTGGTAGGCTTCCTCAGAGAGCCAACATGGTGTTGCGATTGAAAGTTGGATTAGGTCTTCAGGAGATCAGGGTTCAAATTTCTACTCAGCCATGGAAACCCACTGGGCGGCCTTGGGCAAGTCACACACTCTCTGCCCCAGAGGAAGGCCATGGCAAATCCCATCTGGTCAAATCTTGCCAACCAAACCCCATGATCTTGGGTCACCATAAGTCAGGCTTTAATGCAAAGAACAACAACAAAAAAGGCTTATTCAGGTTCCTAAAAGCTTATAGAGTCCTATAGAAGGGGTTAAGATAGAGAGGGAGTATGTACATCATAAGACTTTCAAACTCCCCTCATTAACTGGAGACTTTGGGGGGAAGGAAAGGAGAAAGAATGCCTTTGTCTTTTCTTCACTTCGGAATCTTGCCCTTTCCCTTCATACAGACAGGCCAAAATAAAGCTGCTTCGAGTAATTTTGGAGGTATGCTGTTTA
This sequence comes from Sceloporus occidentalis, assembly GCA_023333645.1. Classification (NCBI taxonomy): domain Eukaryota; kingdom Metazoa; phylum Chordata; class Lepidosauria; order Squamata; family Phrynosomatidae; genus Sceloporus; species Sceloporus occidentalis. Next base: position 223,524,340 of record JALMGF010000001.1, read on the forward strand.
AATGATGCATGTGTACTAAGAGTCTGGAAGGCACGTCAAAGCCACAATCGAGTCCTAAGGACTGGAGCGCAGCTTTGGCGCAACTTCCAGACTCTTAGTATGCATGCATCATTTAAACAGCATACAGTGGATCCTTTTTCTCCGCTGGGGTTTGGTTCCAGGAAGCCCCGTGAATAACAAAATCCATGTATGCTCAAGTCCCATTAAATACAATGGCATAGCAAAATGAATGAATGAAATTCTTTATTACGGTCAAAGACCAGCATCATAGCAAAATGGTGTCCCTTATATAAAATGGAAAAATCAATACTTGAAATTTATACTTTTTTAAAAATATTTTCAAGCCGTGGATGCTTGAATCCATGTGTTAAAAATCAGTGTATAAGGAGGGCCAGCTGTACCTCCAAAGTGATTCAAAACAGCCTTATTTTGGCCTGTCTGTATGGGGCCTTAGTGAAGGAAGATATCAGGAAAGTGGGAATTAACCCTCATGAAACCCCTCTTACCCATTTAGTAGCCATGGTTATGAATAATTCTTGTTCCAGAGTGGTTGAAACCCTCAGCAGGAACACTTTCAGGGCTCAGAGTGGGGAGCAAAATCTCCAGAGCCTGGATCTCTTCAGTGAAGGGACAAGAAATAATACTTTGGTGCTTTCGTGCTGGCCAATTGGCCGTAATAAAGTTATTACTTTGGTGCTTTACAGACCGCCCAAAAAGGGCGGTCTGCCGGCGCTGTCATTTGCTGCACAGAGGAGCCCCAGCGGCCAAACCGCATGACTCCTCCGCGCAACAAAAAGAAGTCGAAAAAAGTGGCTTCTTTTGGCGGTGTGCTTATGATGCCGCAAGGCGCCAATGGCGCACTTACGGCATCATAAGTGAGCTGTGACATGCGGACGCTAAGTGTCTGCGACGTCAAAATGGCGGTGCCCATGTGTATAGGGCGCCACCGTTTTGTACGTGCTCGGCGTCCGGAAGAGCACGTACTTTCCACCCATGCGGAACAGGCCATTAATTCTGCAGTTTCAGCATTCCAGAGAGTGGCTACAAAGTCTGTGGCTATATTTGGTTGGAGTGGGGCCGATTATGCAATTCCTATGTTGAGTGATCCTCAGCAATCTTCTGACTGGCAATTCTGTATTCATGTGGCCTGATTTGTTGCAGCTCTTGTTAATTTTATTATTATAAACAAAGTTGTGGTGAAAAGCTGAGATTCCACCTCAGCATTAGGAAGAACTTCCTGACAGTAAGAGCTGTTCAGCAGTGGAACTCACTCCCTCAGAGAGTGGTGGAGTCTCCCTCTTTGGAGGTTTTTAAACAGAGGCTGGATGTCCGTCTTTTGAGCGGGGGGTTGCTTTGATTCAGTTTTCCTACATGGCCGAAGGGGATTGGACTGGATGGTCCTTATGGTCTCTTCCAACTCTGTGATTCTACATTAGGCTTACACAAAGGTTGTACTTATCAAGCCACTTGGAGTCGTTCATCCAGGTATGCAACCAGTATGGTAGCTATATGGTAGTGATGATGAACCTTTTATAGACTGAGTGCCCAAACTGCAACCCAGACCCCGCTTATTTATTGCAAAGTGCCACATCCCTCTGGCTTTCTAGTATGGTATCAGTAAATCACAAATTGCATTTGTCTGGTTAGGGCAGCTGGGACTATAGAGGTGCAGTGTTCACTGGTGTGTTTTGCATGTTGGGGCAGTGAATGAGCTCTGAGTTTTATTGTGAACTTGAAGGGAACTATTCAGGGTGTTGAATCCAGTGGTGGCGAACCTATGGCACACGTGCCACAGGTGGCACTCAGAGCCCTCTCTGTGGACACGTGTGCCATCACTCCAGCACAGAGCTAGCCAGAGTTTGTTCCTGGAATGTCAGAGGGACTTGGCACTTCGCAATAAATAAGTGGGTTTTCGGTTGCAGTTTGGGTACTTGGTCTCTAAAAGGTTAACCATCATGCTGTTCCTAGCTTTGCAGGATTTATTATTATGTTTAATTATATTAGGATGTAGAAGGATTCCACAAGGGCAGACATGCAGAGCCTATACAGACTGCCCTGAAAGGCTGGCCTGTGAGTGGAGTTGGGGCGTTGCGTCCGTCCAGAAGACGCACACCCTGACTCCATCCACAGGGCACCATAATGCTGCATGCTGCTCCACACGGCATGCGGCATCATGGTGCTCCTCCAGCCCTGAGTCCAGATAATGCAGCACTGAAGGAGCACTATATGCAATGCTGAAGGTGGCTATGCTGCCCTTTCAAGGGCACAAAAAGGAGCTGCTTTTTGCAGCTCCTTTTTGCACCCTTGAAAGGCCGGATTGGGGCTGCACCGTGAAGTTGCTGCGGCCCGATCCAGCTAGGAAAGGGGCAGCATCCCACTGCTCCTAAGGAGCCGTCTGTTGAGCCCCTAGTCTCCCAGATACACTGGGAGGAGTGGGCTGGGGAGCTTTCTGGTAAGAGATGCACGACCTGGAAACTACTACATTCCCATCTGCAAAGCTGAAGACACACAAGGATTAAGATCAGCTAGACAGAAACTTCTCAAAAGATTTAAAATATTATCAAAAAACCTTGGATGGTCCATTCTGAACAGAGACTCCCCCCACCAAACTGGGTTGATGATTTATTACTCTTGAGTGAGTACAAACAATTTGCATTGTAAATATTTGAAGTGCATCCTCCATTGAGGAAAAAAACTGAACATGAAACAAAGAGCTTAGAGAAAATGATAAAACAGTACTCAAAAATTGAAGATTAAACTAAGTGCAATTTGAACTGGAAATAAGAAATAGAATTGGTGTCTTCAAGATTTAAACAATTAAAAGGAAGTTATATTTTAGAAAAGGAGAAATAAATATTGCCTCTGACAATAGACTTTGATCAGAAAATGATTTATATGACATCATAAACATGGCCTCCAAAAAAATGTCTAGAGTTGGACTAAACAAAACTGACCCTGTGCTCATTAAAATTAGAAAGTAATGGTGATTTAGAGAAGAAACTGGACTTGTTAATATTGGAGATTACAGGACAAGTAAATCATTTTAGAGAGTTTACTGAAAAACAGTTCAAAGAGATCACGGAGTCAGTTCAGAAACTCATGACCTTTATACCAAACATGAACAGGAGATCTCTGATAATGTGAAGGGAATGGACATTTTACAGCAGGATTTGGAAACAGCACAGGATAGAATTAAGATGATGGATGTAAAATCAAAGGAAACACTGGTTAAGAGCCATTCTAGAAGAGCTGATTGACTAAAAGCAGACAATCTTAAAAGCTTTGGTGGGTCTTATAAACAGCTTTGTTCAAGAACATGACAAGAAGGTGAAAGTATTATATAGGCAAAACTTTGCTTACTGTATGCATACAGGAAAAAATTCTAAGGAAAGTTAGAATTCATTTCACACATGTAAAATGAGATGTCAGTGATGAAATATTGAGAGCATACTTTAAGAAAGGTCTTAAAATAAATGAGAATGAAATAATTATGTTTAAAAAAATTCTCAAAACAATGCTGGGAAAAAACACACAGAGAATATAAATTCTTGGTGGGGGTGCTCAGAAAAAAAGATAGAACCTTTCACTGGATAGTCCCAGGGGGTTTTATAACCATTATGCAGATAAAAAAATATATTACAAACTCTTTGGAGAGAGTAAGAGATCTGTTCAAAATATTGAAGGACGAGGCCCTAGAAGGAGACCTTTAAACAGTTCAGAGGTTGTTAAGAAGAGATGGTCCCAAAATTTTGGGTATAATATCCTTAGAATCATAGAATCATAGAGTTGGAAGAGACCACAAGGGCCATCCAGTCCAACCCCCCGCCATGCAGGAACTCTCAATTAAAGCATCCCCGACAGATGGGCATCAAGCCTCTGTTTAAAGACCTCCAGGGAAGGAGATCCACCACTCTGCGAGGGAGTTGTTCCACAGTCGGACAGCCCTTACTGTCAGGAAGTTCCTTGTAATGTTGAGGTGGAATTTCTTTTCCTGTATCTTGCATCCATTGTTCCGGGTCCTGTTCTCTGGAGCAGCAGAAAACAAGCTTGCTCCCTCCTCAATATGACATCCCTTCAAATATTTAAACAGGGCTGTCATATCACCTCTTAACCTTCTCTTCTCCAGACTAAACAAGTCATTCCTCATAGGACATGGTTTCCAGGCCCTTAACCATTTTAGTCACCATTTAAATGTGGTCCAAAGATATAAATTTAACTTTGGGTAGTAATTGGAAAGAAAACCTGTATAAAATGATATATAGATGGTATCTAACACAAAATGAGCTGTTCAAAATGGTCAAGAATGTTTCATATCCTTTTTTTTATATGTTAATACAAAAGCCTCTAAAAGTAGATTTTGTATTGTTACCAGAAATGTTTAGGCCTTATGGATAAAGAACAGGATAGTAAATATGGATGATTTTTTCAACATATGACAACAGCAACAAGAATATTATTTACTCAAACTTGCTAATGGACTGAAGGACCGATGGTGGAAGGATGGATTGTTAAAGTTGCTAAATTATGGATTATTAAATTATGGTCAGATTAATGTGGGTTAAAAAAATAAGTCAGCTGAAGATGTTTTGAAAGAAAGTGGAATGTATATGCTGCCCTAATGGCATGGAAATCACTAGCCACCATTGCAGAGGTATATGGATTTGTGGATAGAACAGCTATGAGCATAGTGACCCCAGTACTATGCAAAATGGTAGTCTGTGAACTGTGCCAGTCTGAGAGCTGTTGGGTGCCACCACATGGCATGTCTCCAGGAAAGAATAAAATAGTCTTAATCAGAGTCAGTGGACACACATATAGTGCCAGTGTCTGGCACACTGGGGAAAAACATGCTGGTCCCCTACTTCAGATAGTTTAAGAAGCCCTAGTGTAGATGACTGGTCGCATATATCTGACTTGGCTGTCAGGCCAGAGGTAGAACAATTTAAATTCTGCTGAAAAATACCTGCAGGCATATAAAAGAGTAATGCACCTCATCAGAGTTTTCCACACAGACCAAAAGGCCTGGTTTCCTCCCGGCCTTGCATCACCTAGATCAGATGATATACAGGCTAAAAACCCCGGGACAGGATCAAACCTCATCCTGGCTGTCCAGATGCGGATCCAGAGGATGTGGCCTGACCCCAGGGTAAAGAGCCTTTACTCCAGGGTAATTAACCCCTGGTTTCCACTGAGTTTCTAGGAAACTCCACAGCAAAATTGGGCTGTTCAGATGGACCCGCCCCATGCTCTTTACCTTGTCAGCCGTTGCTCCAACTGAGAAGCCCCCACAGTCACCATGTCTGATGTGGAAACTGGGTGCCTGGCCATATGGGTGCAGCCAGGTTCTCCTTTCCAGATGGGGCAATGGGGGCTTTTCAGTCAGAGCAACAGTGTGCCAAGGAAAGGAGCACACATTGGTCCCTGGTCCTAGGTTGGCACAGGTATGGATGTGCAAATACCCGCCCATCCTTGCGCCAACCCAAGGACGAACCTGGTGAGCACTGGGGCCAGGAGAGCACTGGCTTGGCCATTGCATTCCTGGCTCATCTCCTCAGGCCCTCAGTGAGGCAGCTGATATACATGACCCACAGCCATTTAGGAGCAGTTGTAATGGCTGCTTTACCACAGCAATTTAAACGTGCAAATCCTCATTTTTGTTCACTTTAAAAAAAGGATTTCCATACTTGCATTTAGAAACCACATAGTTGTCTGCATTTTGCAGTACCGCAAGAACCTAACATGAAATAATATTGTTTCTAACTTTTTTCAGAGCTTACCGTGTCTAATATTGTAGGAAGAACAATGGTATTTTAGCAGGTGTGTGGTTATTTGTGAGATTCATTTCCCCAAAGAAGCATGCCTGGTGCCGGGATTGTTATCTCCCTGGCACTAGGTAAAGACTTTCTGATTGTCCCAGGGTTTAAATGTAGTTTAACGTGCTGTACTTTTGTATTTTGTCTCTTTTAAACAACCCTGAAAGCTTAGCTGAAAGGTGAGGAAATAAATGAAATCTAGATGACATGTCCCGTTATCACTGGCAATCACTGGCATGGATAAGTTGTAAGATATGATAAAAAGATTATGTGTGGTAGACCAGAGAGTTCATCTTACTGGGATGGGATATTTCAGGCTCCAGTGTTTTTGGAATTATTTAATTTTAATTGCATTTTTAGGGGTAGTATTTGTCCCCTGTGTTTACCTGCTGCTTCTTCCATGTTGTGTACTGCTTTGTATTCAATACACATCTACCATGAGAATTAGATTACCATTATGGTGATGGAGCAGCTGGGGCCAGTTTATTTCATGGTTTTGAATTCTACTCTGTCTCTTCAGACTGAATGAGGGTTTTGTGACAATAACTCAGGAATAGGTCAGTTTTGTCACTTTATATTTTCTTCTCTGGGAGGTGAACCATAGAAAATTTAGGAGAAGAATAGGATTTAAGAAGACATTAGTTAAGGAATTTATCCAATACCATCAGTACCTATTTTTCTCAGTTATATGTCTCCAAAATGGCCTGTTTTCCTCATCATATCCTGGAAAAAATATCTTTGTACTTTAAATTTATTCAATTAAGAGAGAGTGTGTGGGGTGGTGGTGGTGGTGGTGGTGGTGTATTAGTACAGTCACTATTCTATTTTTTTAATAGGGTGCATCTGCACTGGAGAAATAATCCAGGTTGATACCCATTTAACTGCCATGGCTCAGTGCTATGAAATCCTGGGATTTGTTGTGGCGCCAGAGTGCTTTGATAGAGAAGGCTAAATGTTTCCCAAAACTACAGTTCCTAGAATTCCATAGCATTGAACCAGGGCAGCTAAATTTGCATCAACGTGGATTATTTCTGTAGTGTGGATGCAGCCTCTGCGATACAGAATGTGAAATGACTTCTAAACAACACTTAATTTTAAGACCAAGACAGATGAAATTTTAAAATTGCATTCTAAGCTTGTAAAATACCTAAAACTACAATAGAATCAAACTAATCTAGCATGTATCTCAGTATTTATGAGCCACTGAAATGGCCCTTTGCACTTGACGGCCACTGTAGTTTGTTCAATATTTCATTTCGGTCTGTATAAGATAGTTGGCATGCAATGGTGTTTAATGTTTGACATTCGTAATTGGAACTTAGATGGCAGTGCTTGGTAATTGACAACTTCTTGTACTTAATATGTGACACCTGTCAAAACCCCAAACAATTAAGAGTCCGCCCAGTAAATCAAGAACATTGATAGAATTTTGAACTGATAGTTTTTGTCTGCTTATGCCTTCTGGTCCCAGGATAGGTGGGATGGAGGTTGGGAGGATATGTAAAAGGACAATAGGGTAGAGGCAAATAAAGTACCTATCAGCTGGTATTGGTGGAGAATTAGGACATCTGGTGGGATTTATTGCAGGAGAAACATTCAGTGATTTTCCTGCTGGAATATCACCTTCTAATAATGTCACCACAAGGCCCACTCCAGTTGGTGGGGTGAAGTAGTTCCCCTGTCCCTATGTGTGACATATGTTCATCTCAAGGAAACTGCAACAGTAATTGCACTTATTCAGTTGGCTTTAAAGGACTTTAGACAAATTTGTGGTAGATAACCCTACCAGTGGCCAGAAATCATGATGGCTGCATCCATGATGGCTTCAGGATAGGGATGGAAACAATATTCCAAAATGATTAAATAGCATTTTTTAAGACATGCTTTTTGAGTGGGGAGGAACCTTGAAGAGAACAATCTTCGACTGATTACAATGTTCACTGTGCCTGACTTATTCTGTGCAAAATTCACATATAGCTGTTTTAAGTTTTGTGTATTATTTTCATGGCATTATATTTCCAGTTTCTATGTATGGTTCTGAAAGCTGGACAGTGAAGAAAATGCATAGCAAGAAAATCAACCAATTCTAAATGTGGTGGTGGAGGAGAAGTCTACAGATACTGTGGTCTGCTAAATAGACAACGAAATGAGTCCTAGAGCAAATCAAATCTGAATTCTCTCTTGAAGCCAGGATGACTAAACTGAGACTGTCGTAATTTGGCCGTGAATCACTAGAAAAGATGAGGTAGTAGGGCAGGAGGAAGACCTCATGACAAATGAATAGACTCAGTCAAGGAAGCCATGGCCCTGAGTCTGCAAGACCTGAGCACGCCTGTTGACGATAGGATAATAACTGGAGGTTTCTCATTCATTGGATCACCATAAGTCAAAGTCAACTTTACAGCAGTTAACAACACAACAGCAATGCAGAAAATGCTGAACGTCAGCCATGTGTGAATTTTGCACAGAGTAAGTCCTGAACTGGGAATAGAACTTGAAACTGATCCTGTTTTTCAAGACTTTCTCACAACAAGAAAACTGGTAAAATTACTCATTGTTTTGTTCAAGAAAAAAATAGTGAATAATTATATCCCTGTTCCAGGATCAAAGTTGTCATAGCTATCAATCTCAGCTGTTGGGATACAGCACTGGCTGGTTGAGTTTTCCATAGTCATTTGACTGGCCATTTTAAGACAGAGCATCACAAATGGTGGATGTTTCCACCTGATTCAGCAGGGATAGTCTGTTTGCTCATTATATATTTATTTGTATGGTGTGAATGGCTGATGTGTGGGTATTTCTTTTGCAATAATCAGGTTTGTCTTCTTTAATTTAAAACATTAAAATAAAAATAACCCAACAAAACAGAAAACCAACTGTCTTAGTTGGTCACAGCTGAAATAACTAAGAGTCCTATGCCCACCTTCAAGAATAACAAATTAATTACAGCATGAGCTTTCTGGAACTATAACTGACTTTAGTAGGCACATAAAAGCATTGCCACGAATTCCAGGTATTTATACAATACACATAACCAGGATATTTATGTTATCAGGAATTAGGTTTATGAATGGCCAGTGTTATTAGTGTATTTGCCACTGTCAATACATTCTAATTTAAATTTCCTTCTGACCTCACTCACCATAATCCTATCCTAAACATATGTGTTTTACATATGAAAACTGAATTTCTGTGCACTATAATAGAAGGTCTGTCTGTGCATATGTGCCACTCTGTCTGTCTCTATCATCTGAAACTTGGTGTGGATACTAAAAGGATCCTGAGTGTGTGTTATTTTGTTTTTTTAATTGATTAATTAAAAACTAAGTTGCGGTAAGACATATCTTTGCAGTTAAACCAACATTTATTCTGTCATGAAACAACAGGATAAAGCCCGTGCGATAATCTTCTTAGTCGCTGTATTCCCTAGCTTAGGGCTGGAAGATATGGAGGATGGCAATGTCAAATCCCCTCTGAAGAATCATGCCAAGAAAACTCTGTGATAGGTTCACCTTGGGTTCGCCATAAGTCAGAAATCACTTGAAGGCACACAACAACAATTACCTAGTTGACAGAATTTTTCTTATATTCTAGTTATGCTTGTTTATGCTACTAAGTGGCCTAGATTTCCTGCTTTCATTTTCATAGAATCATGGAATTGTAGAGTTGGAAGAAACCACAAGGGCCACCCAGTCCAATTCCCTGCCATGCAGGAGCTCTCAATCAAAGCATCCCCAACAGATGGCCATCCAGTCTCTGTTTAAAGACCTCCAAGGAAGGAGACTCCACCACACTTGGAGGAAGGAGTGTGTTCCACTGTTGAACAGACCTTACTGTCAGGAAGTTCTTCCTAATGTTGAGGTTGAATCTCTTTTCCGGTCACTTGCATCCATTATTCCAGGTCCTATTCTCTGGAGCAGCAGAAAATAAGCTTGCTCCTTCCTCGATATGACATCCCTTCAAATTTTAAAAGAGAATAGCTCTCTTGCCTTTGTAGAAGTTGACCTATGAAGTAAATTAAACATTTACTATTCAACCCAACTGTTCTGTAAGGAACAAGCTGGCTATTACCTTTCTGTGCTTGGCCAATAAGTGAAGTCTTAGCTGTGATTTAGGGGCCCTTAGAAACTTACAGTTGTAGAGTGACCCATTGATCTCTGCACTGCACATATTCAGCCATGCTAAATACCATTTCTAATAAAGGAAAAAAACAGAGTGGCTTCTTCCACCACATTCATGCCATATCATTTCTGGTTGCTTTTTGGGTCTTGGATAGGATCTGATTGTTTGGAAGTGCATCCCTCCCCAACCCTGACTATATTGCCACATCTGCCTCAGGTGGGATTATGCTTTAAAAAACAAACAAACCAAAAAGCATGGTTTTCAGCTGATATTTTTGGGAGTGCTGAGGGCTGGATAGGGTCTCAAGGTCCATGCTGGACTCCCTCAAAGGTCTGCATGCAGCCTGTGAGCTTCGTGACTCCCACCACTGGCTTAAAGGGACACCTCTCACCTCTAAATGCTAGAACAGCCAAAGCATGTGCTATGGAAAGGCAAGGTTTTGTTATTTTGCAATTCAATTTGTCCAGCATTGGGAATAATAATAATAATAATAATAATAATAATAATATTTTATTTATATACCACTTTTCCATTGATCAAAGCGGTTTGACAACATCTAAAATCTTACAATATAAAAACATCAATACATTAAAAACACAGTAAACAATAAACCATATCTCATGCCAGCTCAACAGTGCTGTCAGGAGGAGGGGGAGAGCATTCAGGAGTCAGGGGTATGCCTGCTCGAAAAGGTGCGTTTTCAGCCCCTTCTTAAATTGGACTAAGGAGGTGGCCGAGCGGAGCTCGCCGGGGAGCGAGTTCCAGAGCTTGGGGGCTGAGGTAGAAAAGGCCCTCCTGGTGGTGATAGACAATCTAGCCTCCGGAACTGTTAACATTTGCTTCCCGGCTGATCTGAGTGTGCGGGGCGGAATGAAGTGAAAGCAGGAGGGTGATGGTGAAGATTCTCTTTCTGACTCACACTCCCTTTCAGTCTACATTTTGTCCTATATTCAGTTATCCAGGAGCTAACCACATTGAATTCAGGCACATATCGAATTGCACTGTTGTTATTTTAGAAAAAGAAAGTAATTATATGTCAAAAGTGGGAAGACTTTTGCCCATGGACAGAGACAATTGATCCTCGGCTCCAACTTTAAAAACAGAAGCCAGTTGCTTTTTCAGAGGAAAGGTATTCTGGAAAGGCATTATTATTTGCTTGTGCCTTTGCTTTTATTAACATAGTATCAATACTAGCACTGATAATTAGCTTTTTTACTAATTTAGCACTTGAAAAGTGTTAGTTTACAAAGCCTGTTTCCTACATTAGCTCAGTAATTGTTAAAGGCAGGGAGACCTAAGTCTGGTAAGTATGATTCTCGCTGTTTTGAAGTTGGAGGGTGGGCATTAAGCTGAGCTTTAGCACAGTTAGGTAATTTTTGCTATCTCAAACTGTGTTCCAACTTTATGGACTCCTCTAGGAAAGCTGTACCTGAAGAATACATGAGCTCAGTAAAGAAATAAGGTGATAAAGAAAAGAGATCAAAAGTATAATTGCCAGACTGAAACCTGTGGGAGCCCTCCTGTAGAAGATGGGTAAAAGTTGGGATTTTAGCAGGTGTAGGTTGTCACGCCAACCGGATAAGAAGCTACATCTGCTGAAATTCCTTCTTCTATGTAACCATTAAAGGTGCAGGAACCATCCCCAATTTTAGATCCGGCAAGCCTAGTCATAAGGGATGCGCAAAACACCTTGTGTTGCTGGCTCTGCACATCTCAATTATGTGCCAAAAATCTAAGAAAGTCTTCTGTTTCCTATCTGCAAGGCAACTTTTGAATGCATGTTTCCAAGTGGGAAATTTAATGTGTGCATCTCTGTTTTTGAATGTTGGTCAACCTTTGTATGACTCACCACATGGTTTGCATAATAAGCATAATATGCAGATGTCCCTGCCTTGATTTTGGGGAATAGAATGGAATATAGAATAGAAACAGAATGTAGCCACCTAAGAGAGGGAGATGGAAACTGCTAGTGCCTGACAAACATTGGGGAAAGATTTTGTGAGCTGTTCTTGTTTGGTGCAGCTTATCTCATACAACAAAGACCCTGCCTGGTTAACTAAAAGCTGTGAGAGCCCATGCTATTGAGCTACACAAGACTCTATAGATTCTGAAAAAAGTATGGGGCAGCCTGGAGGAGCTTAGCTGATCTGCTCATTGCTCTTCTCATGCCAAGCCCACTATAGAGAAATTAAAGAGTTGCTAACCCATGGTCAGGAATGACACATTGGAAAAGACAATGTGTTATGAAAAGTGGAGGGATGTAGAAAGAGAGGAGAACCACATGCTAGGTGGATGGACTCTATTAAGGAGGTCATGGGTATGAAATTGCAGGACCTCAGCAGTGCAGTGTAGGACACAGAGGCTTGGAGATGTCTCATCCACAGGGTCACCGTGAGACAGGATTGACTCGAGGGTCATTAACAACAACACCAAAACCCATGTGCAGCTGGCATAGGCTGCTGGTATGGATAAACAAAAAGACCGGCACGTAAGAGGTAACAGAGAGAAAAAGAGAAGGAACTCTGGGATGAGATAACAAGTATGGAACCTAGGTTAAGCTGGCTACTTTTGCTAATGCTATAATAAGCTTGTTAACCTGGAAAATGCCCAAGGATTCTTTGTTGGTGCCCCAGAAGATATTGTGTCTCTGTTTTCCAAATGCTGCTGCAGAAACCAACACACTGAGTCCCCCATATTAGGCATCAACTGTGCTCATTAGTAGCCCATCTGGTAATTGAGGAGTGAAATTACTTGAACTTTACGTAAAGCTTGAAGTGGGCAACCTTGGGACATCAGGATGTGAGGTTATTTTTCCTGCCTGCTGGCTGCTTGGATGCTGTGCTTGAGATTGTTTTGTCTTCAGTGGGATATGGATAATCAAACCTCTCTAATAGTGTTTGGAGACGTATGGGTGGAAGCGGATGCAGTGTACAGGGGGACCACGTCGTTTATTGATAGGCCAGATAGAGCAGCCAGCTGGCTGTTAAGTATTCAGCAAAGTGGTGCAAAACCCCGCAAGTGTAATCAGGCCTTTGCCAGGCAGAAAAGCTAAGGCTGTTTTATTATGCTTCATTTGGTTTGCAGGAAGTGTGAAAATAAAACCGACACTGTTTTTTTTTATTATTATTATTAAAAATGCCTCTCCTACTTGTTCTCTTCTGCTTGAACAACTATGGTTGCATCCACACTCCAGAAATAATCCAGTTTGAAACTGCTTTAACTACCAGGGTTCAATGCTATGGAATTCTGATAGTTGTAGTTTGTTGTGGCACCAACAAACCTAAATTGCTTCAAATTAATTTTTATATAGGGGGATTAATTAATTAGTTCAATGAAAGTGCCATGGTAACATCTGTCTTTTTGCGTTTTTTTAAAACCACATCTGAGGAACCAGATTCCAGAATGCAATTTAAAATATATTTTATTAATACAGTAAAAGGGGTTACAACATTCACACAAAGCACATACTCACACACACAAGCAAGAGCTAACAAATTAAAGGTAGGTTAAATAGGATAGAGATTAAAACATGGGGACCATATTTGCCAATGCAGAAACCAGAAGTCCAGTTCAGAGAGAGAACTGCAGAGAAGGTGGAGTCAGAATGCTAGCAATTCGGAGGAGTCTTGGTAAAATCATGTCTTCTGACTTCACCCAAGGCTGAGTAGTCCAGGTAAAATCATGGCTTCTGACTTTGTCCAAGGTTGAAAACAAAGAGTAAATGGCACTCCTTTATACTTTTTCACTTTGTGCGCAGGTCTTGGGAACCTCAAAGGTGGAAATTTCCATGGAGAAGAAAGAGCAAACCCTTGTGCCATAAGGTTAATCCATCCTAATCAAAGAAGAGACAGATCCATATGGCTTGTCTCTTTGATGCCCAGATGGTGACAAAAGGCAGAGCCATCTATGCCTCTGATTGGAACAGAATAGATGTGAATTTTAAAGGATATCTTTCTGACTATGTGCCCTTAGCGCTTTCTGGCTGAACCACATCAGGCGCTTTCCAGGCAGGAAAGGTACCCCTTTCAGGACAGAGTTTGATATCAAAGTTCATTTTAAGGGAAAAAGAGGCTATTGAGGTAGTAATAGTTCTTTGACAGAGAAGGCTAAATGCCCCACAAAGCTATGGTTTCCAGAATTCTCTAGCTATGAGGAGTCCTGGAACCAAACCTCAGTGGATACTAAGAGCCCACTGTAGTCAGGATGGCATGCAAATCTCGTATGCATAAATATCAGGGAATGTGATAGAAGTGATGAAGTTCTCAAGCTTGGCAATGGACTGAATGAGAGTTAATAAATGGATGTACGGAGAAGATGTACAGGTGGTACATCAGCCCAGGCTGCTGGTGGATAGATGTACTGGGTGGGATTGCACTCCCCCTAAACAGTAGTAGATTCAGCTTATGAATACAAGAAGATCCCTCATACAGTTAGTTAGTCCCGAATATTTTTCTATGCAGAAGACCATCCAGTATAATTTTGTTTACTTTTCCACACAGGTGCCACCCATACTTCTGGATAAGCAGTTTTCGGAATTTACACCGGACATTACTCCCATTATCCTGGCTGCCCATACAAACAATTATGAGATCATAAAACTTTTAGTTCAGAAGGGTGTTTCTGTCCCAAGACCTCATGAAGTCCGCTGTAACTGTGTGGAGTGTGTCTCCAGCTCAGATGTGGACAGCCTTCGCCATTCCCGATCCAGGCTGAATATCTACCGAGCCCTTGCCAGCCCATCTTTGATTGCCCTGTCCAGCGAGGATCCTTTTCTTACAGCTTTCCAGTTAAGCTGGGAACTTCAAGAGCTGAGCAAAGTGGAAAATGAGTTTAAATCTGAATATGAGGAACTCTCCCAGCAATGTAAGCAGTTTGCAAAAGACCTCTTGGATCAGACCCGGAGTTCCAGGGAACTGGAAATTATTCTTAACTACAGAGACGATAACAGCCTCATAGAAGAACAGAATGTTAATGATCTGGCAAGATTGAAGCTGGCTATTAAATACCGCCAGAAAGAGGTAGGTGTGCAGGATAATATTTTTGCTGAATTAGAGTGTGAGACAGTGGTTGATGAAAAGTAATATACGTGTGAAACAAGATAAAATGGTGCTTGAATCTTTGGTTCTACACTATATTTCATTTTAATTGATTGAACATAATAGGTTATTATGATATAATGATAACAGAAAGTGTAAAAACTGCAGTCAACATGGCTTCCAGTGGTGCTGGTGGTTGTGTCTTCAACTGAAATAGATAACTTTGGTGGATTAGGGTGAGATTGAGCTCTTTGGAGCATTTTCCAGTTCATTAACATCTTAAAATTCATGAACAGGCAACAGTGTGAGTTATTTCAAACAGCTGATTCATCTAAATGTGGGTGGGTGCCTTCATAATGATGTAACAATAATTGTTAAAAAAAACTTAAGATACAAAAATCTGTCAGTTGGCAATACTTTTTTTATATTTAAAAATATATAAAAAATCTGGTATAAGCTTGGAACATTTCTGTCCTGTATTATTCTTGAACCAGTCACAATGATCCAATATTTCTATAAGAACAACACTGAAATTGCAACATTGCCTTGTAAAATAGCTTCCAGGGCTAAAGGATTACATGCACAATCTGAATCTAGTATTTGTTTCTGAAGCTGAAATCTTATGTGTATTTTAAATGGCAACATTTCCCAGAGATCTTAGCTATGCAGAACTCAGTATTTCAAGTAGCATTAGATTTCCACATAAATCTGTAACAAGGTTTTCCAAGACTTCAGTACAAAAGGCCAGCATCTCTTGTCACAGAGTCATATGGGGAAGTATCCCCACAGTGTATTTAAACAAATGAACACAGATGACCTTGTGTTCGTGTTGTAAACGTGAAGCATCAGCACAAATTAAATTTCCTGATATCTTATGGTGACTTCTATGTCAGAGAAGCCAGAAACCAAGCATGTTCAAAAATATAGATTTAAATTCAAATGTAAACGTGTGGGGCATAATGTCTGAAACTCTGTGGCTTGGCATCTGTTAATTTTTTAATTTGATTCACAATACATATGGAAGAGGAGAATATGGAACCCACATTTCTGAAAGACATCACTGTTCCTCTCACTGCCTCTAACCCTAGAGCACATGCTCATGCCAGATACTTCTAACTCCACATCTAACTCATAAGAGTTGTGCCAGTGTGTCAACAAAGAAGAGGAAGGAAATTTAGATCAGACCTTGTTCTTTCCAGGATTCTGTCTTCTCCCATCTCCTTTATGGAAGACAGAGGTGGAATATGAATCAGGCCTACTGGTGCATTGGTTGTTTTATACTGGTATCTAGGAGAGCTTTGAGCTAGGAGTGGTAGTGAGCAGATGGGTGTTTTTAAAAGGAGAACTGGAAGATGCTCTCCATGGGTGGCTCCGGTTGTGGTACAGAGTGATTCATGAGCAAATACTCATCCAGAATTTATTCCTAGCAACTAATAGTCACTGTGATGGTTCTCTTTTCCTTTTTTTTTTATCACAATGCACAATAAACACTGATGGCTCTAGATTCCATCTGTTTATGATTGTGATTGTCACAATATTCTGTGATCTTACAGGAAGATTATTAGTTGACTGGGGAGGTGTGTCTGTTATAGCTGCGATGTAAATTAAAACTTGGGTCATCTTTTTTTCTTTATATGATCAAAGGAACCTGTTTGTATGTTTTTAGCTGCACATTAACAACTAATTATTAGTTATTTTGCATATTATTATGCACATTAATAACTAACTAAGATTAATAATAATAATCACATAGATATGTATATAGTAAATACAGTATCAACATAATACAAACGTAATCTTCTGATATTATGTTTATCAAAATGATTGATACATCACATACTTTGAATGATTTCAAAGAAGTTTTTCATTTTGAGACCTCCCTCTGAATTACTTGGCTACTTAATCTACTAACAGCATCTCATCTAACCTTGCTGAGTTTTAAGCCATTTATTTGTTCTTCATGTTCATAACGGAACATAGTCCATGAACATAACATGAACATAGAACATTACTAGTATTTGCGTTATCTTTTGTTTTCTTTATGTGATCAAAGGAACCTGATCGTACATTTTTTACAAACAAAATCATCAGCACATGTAAATATGTTTAAGAGAGTTTCTCTAAATTTTAGGGACCTAGGTTCATCTTTTCAGCAAAGCCTTCATACATATAATGTTTCTTCTCCCTTGAGACGGTTGGTCTCCTGTTCTTCCATTGATTTCAGTGTTCAGACATTTGACCTATCCTTGCTGTGCTTTCACATCATGATATTTGTGGACACTTGGCATGTTGTGATTTATGAACTGATCACTTCTAACAAGCTATGGTTTATTAGCCAGCCACAAACAGCATTCTGAGCTTGTATTATGTTGCTGGCTCACAACCTGTAGTTTGTTTAAACCATGATTTGTTGTGGCATGCAAATGAACAGCTGTAGATTATCCCTGGCTTGTTTCCCCAGGTCCCCAGCCTGAAACAGGATCTGACAAAAAGATACAGGAGATGAACAAACCAGAAATGGAGAAAACAAGCTATAGGCGCGTTACAGACCGCCTAAAAGCGGTGGTCTGCCGGCGCTGCCGGTTGCTCCACGAGGGAGCTGCAGCGGCCAAACCGTGCGCCTCCCTCGTGGAGCAAAAAGAAGCCCCAAAATGGTGCTTCTTTTCTCGGCATGCTAATGACACCGCAAGGCGCTAATGGCGCACTCACGACGTCATTAGCGCCTCACGACGTCCGGACACTATGCATCCACGACGTCAAGATGGTGGCGCCTGTGTGGACGGGCGCTGCCATTTTGTACGGACCCAGTCCGTACTAGGGTTAGGGGCATCAGGAACTGATGCCCCTTCCTAACCCTAGTACGTCCTGGGGACATACTATACACCCATCCAGAATGGGCCATAGCTAATTGAGGTCATCTATTGTGTGGTTTGTGGCTTAAGCAACAAACCATAGTGAGAAAAAGCCATGGTTTATTGAGACATGTAGATGGGCCTAATATGTGTAATTAATGTTTCAAGCCCTTCCAAAGGCCAAGCTACACATTGTCTGGCTGTCTAATCACATTGACGCAGTGGCTGCCAGTGTGTTCAGAAACTGGGGGGATGAAGCAGAAAATCACAGCTTCCTAGTCTCTTACTGTTTTGAACACTTCCTACTCTTTGTTTTGAATAGATTGGTAGCCTCCTGCTCCTGCATGTCTGTTTTTTAAAAGTTGGGTGATAATCTATGGGCTTTTTGCACAACATACTAGTTTAACTTGTTAGCATTCATCTGTTATTTAATGTGTTGTATATTAAGCTAAGTGCCACAGAGAATTGGTAGAAGCCTAACAAGTAAGTGCAAGAATACATTCTCAGCTGCTCCAGCATTGGTTGACATTTTGATGATTTTTCCCTTGTCCTGTACCATAATAGAAGCCTTTCCACAGACAACACTGTTTAGTGCTCCTCTCCAGCTGTGCTGGCTAACTGTTCAATGGTTGCCATTTTCTCAGGTGCTTACAAAAAATCATGAAGATAAACAATGGTAGCTCTTTGCTGTTTAGGAATCTGGGTTTGGTAATCCATTTCATAGCCCATGGCCATTTTGGAACAGTTCTGGCTCCATGTTTTGGGGGATCCCTGCTGGCTTACTTGCAATTTAGAGGACAGGCTGATCTCTCCCCATGGCGGTAATTAGGCATTTTGGAACTTTGTCATGCCATGGTTTGTCATGATGTGATAACATAGTCAGTGGCACGGTAAGGATATGTATGAACACAGAAAACTACATGGGACCACTGACTCAATGATCTTGGTCACTCTCCCAAGGTCAGCATAGTGGAATGAAGTCTGCTGAACTGAAGCATGCCTGGGAGTTTATACTCATATTTTAAGGTTGCTGTGAATCCTGCCTGCCCTATCACAAGCAAGCAAGGTAGCAGTCAACAGTAGCAGCAGCTGTGGTGATGATGATGATGATGATGATGATGATGATGATGATGATGATGTGATGATGTCGATGATGTCGATGATGATGATGATGATGATGATGATGATGATGATGATGATGATGATGATGATGATAGCAGCAGTGGGAATAGGCCCTACTGAGCCATGGGACCCTAGTATTTGCCCCAGTGTGCTGTGGGCTGGTGATGGGCCTAACTTGGAAGGCAAAGGACTGGGCTTCATGAAAAGCCAATCTATAGGCACATTCAGCATTCAGGAGGAGGCCGTGGATTGAGAAAGGGTGTTAACAACCATTTGAGAACTTTGCATTGACCAAAAAACAGTTCTTACTCACTGTTATATTAAATTGGCTTCCTTGAACTAAATCAGCTAGGGAAGAATATCTGGCATATTTCCCTCTATGCTTAATAGCTATAACACACATGTGCTTAATTGTCCTTTAAATAATAATAATAATAATAAATAGGATTTATTTATATGCAGCCCAATCACTGAGAATCCAGGCAGCTTACAACAGAGGGAATAATAGATGGTTCCCTGCCCTCAGGCTTACAATCTAAAAAGACACAACACAAAAGGAGAAGGGAATGGTGGGGAGGGGAGGGGATCAGATCCAGCATTCCTCTCTCCCTCTGAGGCCTGGACCAAGGCAGATGGACTGGAGGGAGGGCTCTTTTTCTTAATCAAGGCTGGGCCCGATGGCGTTGGGCCTGCCCTTTCACTCCCTCCCAGGCCAGAAGATGACACTTGGAAGGAGGGAGGGGAGGGCTCTTATTATTAAAGCAATACATCCTTGACCAAGGGCAGTAGTACAACAGGTCCAGGTGAATCATCTTTGTTTTGTATATTTTTGTGTAAAATGTCTAGAAGGGCAGTTAGAGCTGCCGCCCAGCATTTCTTGCTTAAAGCAGTTGCCTCATTCTGCCTAACAGTAGAGCCAGCCCTAGAGTTGCACCCATATCATTACAGCACCCATCAGAAGAGCATCACTACCATCACTACTGCATCTCAGTTCACAAAAGCCCACCTGATTTGTGTGTGCAAGGATCATAGAACAGAATCATAGAATCTTAGAGTTGGAAGAGACCACAAGGGCCATCCAATGCGTCCCCCCTGCCATGCAGGAACTCACAGTTAAAGCATGCCTGACAGATGGCCATCCAGCCACTGCTTAAAGACCTCCAAAAAAGGAGACTCCGCCACTCTGTGAGGAAGTGTGTTCCACTGTTGAACAGCTCTTACTGTCAGGATGTTCTTAATGTTAAGGTGGAATCTCTTTTCCTGTAGCTTGCATCCATCATTCTGTGTTCTCGTCTCTGGAACAACAAAAAGCAAGCATGCTCCATCCTCTATATGACACCCCTTCAAATGCTTAAACAGGGCTATCACATCACCTCTTAACCTTATCTTCTCAAGTCTAAACATGCCCAGCTCCCTAAGTTTCTCCTCACAGGGCTTGATGGTTTCCAGACCCTTCACCATTTTGGTTGCCCCCCTTTGGATGTGCTCCAATTTGTCAACATACTTTTTGAATTGTGGTGCCCAGAACTGGACACTTATTCCAGGTGTGGCCTGATAGAATAGAGTGGCACTATTACTTTCCTCGATCTACAGACTATACTTCTATTGATGCAGCCTAAAATAGCATTAGCCTTGTTAGCTGCTGCATCACACTATTGACTCATTTTCAACATGCAATCTACTAGGACTCCTAGATCCCTTTCACAGTTTCAGTCAGCCAGGTGTCCCCCATCCTGTATCTATGCATTTCATTTTTTTCTACCGAAGTCCAGTATCATTTCTTCCTGTTGACATTCATTTTGTTAGCTTTGGCCCAGCTTTCTAGTCTATTCAGGTCTTTTTGAATTTTGATCCTGTCCTCTGAGGTATTAGCTACTCCTCCTAATTTGGTGTCATCTGCAAATTTGATAAGTATGCTCCCAATTCTGTCATCCAGATCATTGAGAAAGATGTTGAATAGCACTGGACGCAGGAAAGACTCCTGTAGCAACCCACTGGTCACTTCTCTCCAGGATGAAGAAGATGAAGAGGAGCCATTGTTGAGCACCCTTTGGGTTCGGCCAGTTAGCCAATTAAAAAATTCACCTTACAGTTGCATAGCACACATTTTACTAGCTTGTTTGCAAGAATATCATGCGGGACCTTGTCAAATACCTTATTGAAATCCAGATATGATATATCTACAGCATTCCCTTTGTCTACCAAGCTGGTAATTTGATCAAGAAAGGAGACCAGATTAATCTGGCATGACTTGTTTCTCTGAAACCCCTGTTGACTTTTTGTGATTATGGAATTGCCATCTAGATGTTCACAGACTCTTTGTTTAATGATCTGCTCTAGAATCTTTCCTGGTATAGATGTTAGACTAACTGGACGATAATTGTTGGAATCCTCTTTTTCCCCCTTTTTGAAGATGGGGACAATGTTTGCCCTCCTCCAGTCTGTTGGGACTTCTCCTGTTCTCCAGGAGTTCTCAAAGATTATTGCCAATGGCTCCGATATTACATTTGCCAGTTCTTTTAATACTCTTGGATGTAGTTCATCTGGTCCTGGAGACTTATATTCATTTTGATTAACCAGGTAGTTCTGTACTTCCTCTTTTCTATTATGTGCTGCATTTCTCCTATTTTGTCCTCTGCTCCATTTTCCTCAGGTTGAGCATCCTTTGCCTTTTCTGAGAACACGGAGGCAAAGAAGGTATTGAGTAATTCTGCTTTTTCTCTCTGTCCCCTGTTAGTATTTCATGATCTTCTCCACGTAGTGTCCTTACCATTTCCTTCTTCTTCGTTTTGCTAATGACATACCCCCCCAAAGCCCTTTTATTATTCTTAACATCTCTAGCAAACCTGAGCTCCTTCTGTGCTTTGCTTTTCTGACTTTGCCCCTACATTTGATAGCTATTTGTCTGCATTTCTTCTTGGTGATTCCCCCCCTTTTCCATTTCTTATACATGTCCCCATTTAAAACTTAGCTCAGTTGAAAGTTCCTTAGTCATCCATCCTGGTTTCTTGAGACACCTCCCATTTTTCCTCCTCATTGGAACTGTTTGAAATTGTGCCTGCTTGACAAGTCTTATCAGCCTCTCTGTCACATCACGTGTCTTTGCTCCAGGGAGACAACACACCTCCCAAGACATCTTGTCAGGCCCACAAACCACTGCTTTGGTACCCCTCAGCAAGGAGTCCCCCACCATGACCACACGCCTCCTTCGAGACTTAGCAGCAACTATTCCCTGTGGTGGTACTCTCAGTCTCCCTTGCTCTGTCCCTGATGTCTGTCCTTGCTGCTCTTCCTCATCATCCCTGATTCTGTAGCTGCAAGCTTCCTGGTTTCCTTACTTCTGTGTGTGACACTCCTCCAACCATCTACCTTCCCAGCAACTTCCTCTGTGTGTTTCTGGTCCTCTGTCCAAGACCATCCAGTCCATTATGTCCAGGAAAACTTCTTGTTTCCTAAAATGCTGAAGTGTAGATACCTGGGCCTCTAGTTGCTGGACTTTCTCTTCAAAGAGAGCTACCAACCTGCACTTGGTCAGGTGAAGTTCCCCACATCCCTAAGCAAGAAGACAAATATCCCATACATGTTGCAGGTGACTGCAGCAGGTCTCTCTGTGTCCATACTGAGAAGTCTTAAGGAGGCACTGAAACAAGTCTGTGGGCTTCCCCATCAACTATAGGCTTCCCCTGTTAAACGCCTGTGTAAAGGACCCCTGTTGGCTTGGCCTTTGTCCCCAAGCTCTGTTAGCGATCTCAATCAACTGGTCCTATAATTATCTAGAGAGCTCTTGGCTACTAGCTCCTTCTGGAGGCAAGTCTCTAATTCACATCCTTTGAGCAAAAGTCCCCCCAAGCCCCTTAAGGAAAAAAGTGAATAAGAAAAAGTGAAAAATTAAAGGACCCCCCCCCCCAAAGACTATTCCCGCATCACCTTCTTCTATGTACCCCCAAACCTCCTTGACTATAAAAGAATTGCATGGTTAGGTGTGTGCCTCTGCCAGCACTTATATAGAATTAGATTTCTAGCTCCACCCCACAGTTTAAGTTTAAGAGTTTAAGAACTCACCCAACCAAAATGGCTACAGAGAACCAGCTTTCTTCTTTTTTCTTTCTTGCTGTTATTGGGGTTTGTGTTGATGTTATTATTGCTGTTTTCACCAAGCCCTGTCAGTGGGCTGAAGAGACTGGAGCTATAGCTATATAGAGAGCTATCAGTTGCTAGCTCTATCCCCAGCGAGTCTCGCTTGGTCTGAGCACTTAGCCCTTTTAAGAAAAACAGTTTAAAAGTCACAGAGAAGCCCCAAACACAGCTCCCAGATCACCTTCTGCTCTGTGTTGTGAGTCTTACCTGACTGTGAAAAATTTGTGCGCCATTACGTGCATCCCTCTGAAATCAGAGCAAAAAAACCCCAAGTTTGAAATGAACACGCCGAGTGAAAATGGCTTTCTCAGCCACTGGTTTTTCTCTCTTCCTGTGCATGTCAAAGTCTCTCTCAAAACCTTTTTATGGTATTTCATGTCTTTTAATTTTTTTATGTGTGCATCAGTTTATATGTTTATTGATATATTATAAAATGCTTGTCAGTAAATGCAGTCAAGTGTTCTTACCCTAAGGCACCTGTGAATGAGTCACTATCACCTCAATGGGCTAATCTATCAGAATGTGACACATTTGATGTGCTTCCAGGTTTAGTTTGGCTTTAACAATACTGGTAGAATCTTTGTACGTGTCAGAGAACATTTTACCTGGTGAGTCATTTGTAAAAGCGCTGCAGTCCATGGACTCAGAATAGAGTCAGGAGGCAAGCGAAGAATTCCACCAGAATTGTGTTAAGGCACGTGGAGGAAGGATTTCCCCTTGCAGATGTTCCTGAAACTGTTTTATTTTCCCCCCTTCAAACAGAATCTGGCTTTTGGGTTTAAATTACATCCAGTTGTGGGGATGGGGGGAAGAGCCTGCAAAGAAGCCAGTAGCAGGGAGAATCAGCGAGCACAAGAAGAGGTAAAGCCTTCTTCCATTAGCTACATGTCACCTACAAATGCCCCAGAGCTATATTGGTGTTTCTTCTGCAAAGGTGAGATTTGGAATATGCACCCCTGTGGGAAAATGTGCAGTTCTTTCCACCCCAACTATTTCTAAGCTTTGCATAAATTTAATTTACTTTTTAATTATTTCTGACTTTCAAACATTGGAAACAAAATTTGATTTAAATACAAATATAAACAATACTTTTTTAATAATTGTAGCTCAATACATAAAAGCCCTGAGGACTGTTTATGTCTGTGAACAGATGCACACTGTACATAATTAATTGCACACAGTGTAATTAAAATTTTCTAAGTTACTAAGAAGCCTTAAAAAGCTGTCTATGCAAGGTTGGGGAAGCCTCTGGTCCTCCAAGACCAATCAAGGGACAAAGGGATTTATTGTCCAACTACTTCTGGTCCCCAGGTGCTGTGTTAAAGGTTTTATTTAGTACTAGAGAAGTATAACTAGCTCTGTCTTCATCTATGTCTTTTACCTCAAAAGGGATCCATGGAGCTCCTGTTTTTCAATCACACCTAACTTTTATGAAAGCATCTGACACAGTGTCCCTATGGTAACTAATCCTAGAGGTGTGTATGTGAGAAGAATGAATGACAGGTGTGGATTGTGTGGTGGAAAAAGAATTTGCACATGGATGACAATGATCAGAACAGGGACTGCAGTCAAGAAATCAGAAGATTTCGCCCCTTTTTCACTTGCTGCCCCTCAAGACTAAGAATGGGGAAGGCAGGTATGAAAGAACTGGAAAAGATCCTAACATGTAAAGATCATGAAAGTAAAATCATACAAGCCATTATATTCTCCATCATCATGTATGGATGTGAGAGCTGGACAGTTAAGAGAGAACATAGGAAGAAAATCAATTCATTCAAGATGTCTGCTGGAAAAGATTGCTGAGGGTCCTGTGGACAACCAAGAAGACAAACAAATGGGTCCTAGAGCAGATCAACCAAGAAATCTCCCTGGAAGCCAAGATGACTAAAGTTTGGTCACATTAATGAGAAGGCACGACTCATTGGAAAATACAATAATTCTAGGAAAGAAGGTAATAAATAGAAAGAGGGGAAGAGTGCATGTTAGGTGCTAGAACGCATTGTACATCTATGAAAGAGGTCATGGGATGACTAAGGAACTTTCAACTAAGCTAAGTATTAAATGGAACACGTATAAGAAATGGAAAAATGGGGAAATCACCAAAGGGGAATTTAAACAAATACCAAGCCTGTGTAAGGGTAAAGTCAGAAAAGCTAAAGCGTAGAAGGTGTTTATCTGACTGATTTGATACGTTGTTTTTTATGTACAACCTATAACTTCAATAAAGAAAGAAAGAAAAGGATCTAGGAGTCCAAAAAGACCACAAGTTGAACATGAGTCAACAGTGTGATACGGCAGCTAAAAAGGCCAATGAAATTTTAGGCTGCATCAATAGAAGTATAGTGTCTAGATCAAGAGAAGTAATAGTGCCACTCTATTCTGCTCTGGTCAGGCCCCACTTGGAATATTGTGTCCAGTTCTGGGCACAATTCAAAAAGGACATTGAGAAACTGGAGTGTGTCCAAAAGAGGGTGACTAAAATGGTGAAGGGTCTGGAAACCATGCCCTATGAGGAATGACTTAGGGAGCTGGGGATGTTTAGCCTGGAGAAAAGAAGATTAAGAGGTGATATGATAGCCCTGTTTAAATATTTGAAAGGATGTCATATTGAGGAGGGAGCAAGCTTGTTTTCTGCTGCTCCAGAGAACAGGACCCGGAAAAATGGATGCAAGCTCCAGGAAAAGAGATTCCATCTCAACATTAGGAGGAACTTCCTGACAGTAAGGGCTGTTCGACAGTGGAACAAACTCCCTCGGAGTGTAGTGGAGTCTCCCTCCTTGAAGGTCTTTAAACAGAGTCTGGATGGCCATCTGTCAGGGATGCTTTGATTGAGAGTTCCTGCATGGCAGGGGGTTGGACTGGATGGCCCTTTGTGGTCTCTTTCAGCTCTACGATTCTATCATTGTATGAATCCATGAATTTACTAGACCTAATCAGAGCAATGGAGGTTAGGGGGACTTTGAGGTGTCTCATCTGCAGGGTCACTATGAGTCGAGATTAACTCAAAGGTGGTTAACAACAACAAACAATTGATGATTGGTTGGGGGAGTGAGAGGAGTGAGATGCCATGGTGTGAGTGGAGATGAGAAACTAGTGCACCATTTTTTGCTCCCAATCCACCCACTCAGCCGCAGCTTGGAATTTTGACATGAAACTGCACCACAACTTAGATTGCTACAAGTCTGTAACTGCCTGATTCGGTGTGCAAATTTGCTCAGTTCATAATGTTGAAATGTCATTCCCATGACAAGCTCTACAACTTCAGAACGTAAAATGAAAATGCACAGATTTATGTGCTTTTGGTTTAAAAATACACATTGAGAGAGAGTGTGTTGAGGTTCTGAACATTAATCACAGCTCCAATAAAGCTAAAGAATTATCTGTAAGATTGGAAGAAATTGTATGCAACTTCAGTTAAACACCAGACCCTTGGGAAACAAAAGTGCAGTTTGTTGTTTGTTGTTATCTGCTTTCAGGTTGATCTTGACTCATGGAGACCCTGTGAATGAGACATCTCCAAGCCTCACTATCCTTTACTCCCTGTTCAGATCATGCAGGTTCAGGCCCACAGTCTCCCTTATTGAGTCTATCCATCTAGCATGCAGTCTTCTTCTCTTTCTACTTGACTCCACCTTCCCCAGCATTATTATCTTTTCTAGTGAATTGTGCTTCTCACAATGTCTGACAGCCTTGATTTGTTTTTTTTAGCTGTCCATGGTATCCTCAACACTCTTCTCCAGCACCACATCTCAACTGAATTAACTTCCTTCCTATCTGCTTTCTTCACTGTCCAGCTCTCACAGCCATAGATGGTAATAGGGAATACAATGGCTTGAATGATTCTAACTTTCATTCTGAGTTGTATATCTTTACACTTTAGGATTTTGTCTAGTTCTTTCATAACTGCCCTTCCCATTCCTAATCTTCTTCTGATTGCTTGACTGTAGTCTCTGTTCTGATCACTGTTTGATCCATGGTATGAAAATGTGCAGTAAAAATCCCCAGATTTCCAAGATTTAGCTTTTGGAAATTTCTATGTGTCAGCCATCTCTTATTGTTGCAGTGCCCTTGCCTTTCTGGAGTAGGGAACTGCCTCCTGATTCCAGTATTGGCATGATTTGATGTCCGCAAATTTACTTATTTGACTAAGCCTCTGTGCTGCTTGATGGGGATGGAAAGGAGGAACAATTATCTTGTCTCTTTAATGTTCATTTTCCTAGACTAAATACACTCCCACACTCTGTCTGCTTTTTGACATATTAAAACTCTTTGTTATCTTTATTTATAGATAGATGGCTGCCCAAACACATGCAAAGACTCCCTCATCTGTGAGTTATTTAAGAAGTTAGGGTATAGCTTAAAACCAGCTGCTGGTGAGTTGTCTTGAGGACTTCACTAGAACAATTTCAGAGTACATGCTCCCAGGAATTCATTTCATGCAGTTGCTGTTGACACTTCCATATTTATAGTGTAATGAACACAGCCACATCAAAGTCTTGAAATAGTCTTTTGTTTATCTGTTCCATTTTCAGTGGCCTAATATAAATTTATTGTTATTTGAGTTACCACTGAAGTGTAGCCACTTGGAATGATACTTTCAAAAGGTAATTAGTTGGCTTAGTGATGCATTTTTAAGTTGCTGTTTCTGTTATTCAATTCAATTTTTAAAAAATCTGCATGCTACAAACCACAGGCCTGTGATGCAAGACACTCTTAAGTACGGTGAAGACAACAGTGAAAATAAACACACACA
Source organism: Sceloporus occidentalis (assembly GCA_023333645.1). NCBI lineage: Eukaryota > Metazoa > Chordata > Lepidosauria > Squamata > Phrynosomatidae > Sceloporus > Sceloporus occidentalis. The sequence continues at coordinate 223,552,175 of JALMGF010000001.1, forward strand.
GCATAGAATTAACAAAGCTTTGTATCTGTAAGAGAATAGCATAACACAGGAACAGTGTGCCAGGACTAGTCATCCAGTTCCCAGCAACAATATCCAAAAACAATACACAGAAATATTTATAATGCTGGAACAATTATACTTTAAATGCTCTTATTAAACTTCCCTTTTAAACTTCATTGAACTCTTGAACTTTGTTTTGAAACTTAAAACATTCTTAAATGTACAATGCTGAGGGAACCTTGTTATATATCCCAAGAACCAGCTGTTTGAAGACCTTATCAGGCAAGGAATGTCTTTGCACAATCGTGATATTACCACCTTCCTTGGACAGACTTTGTACTGCCACTGGGAGACTTCAGATGTTTAAAACTTCCTCATCAGCAGTGTCCATGACTGATTTCTCCCTCTAGGACTGGATGTTGAAGAAATCATCTTCCAAATTATCTTTTTCTTAGTCTTTTACCTCCTCACCAGCTGTACTCTTTTGTTCAGCTTTTGACAATGCTGCCACCACATACTTAGGAAAGCAATGATGCGACAACTTTAGTAAGGAAGCTGAAGGAGTACTTTTTTATCGGCTTAGCCGCAGTCCTGTGTTTTCAAGACACCTTAATAACCAGTGCTCCTGGACGTTTTTCATTCAAAGGGTTCAAAGAAGCATAGAGTTGGAAGAATCTCAATGTCCATCCAGTCCAACCCCCTGCCATGCAGGAACACAGAATCAAAGCATGGCCAACAGATGGACATCCAGCTTCTGTTTTAAAACCTCCACAGAATGTGCTGCAGCACCATCCAAGGAAGTGTGTTCCTCTGTTAAACAACTCCTACTGTCAGGAAATTTTTCCTAATGTTGAGGTGGAATCTCTTTTCCCGTAGCTTGAATCCATTGTTGCGTGTTGTATTTTCTGCAGCAGCAGAAAACAAACTTCCTCCGACTTCAGTATGGCAACCTTTCAAATATTTAAACTGGGCTGTCATATCACCTCTTAACCTTCTCTTCTCCATGCTAAACCTACCCATCTCCCTAAGTCACTCCTCATAGGGTTTGTGGTTTCCAGGCCTTTCACCATTTTGGCTGCCCTCCTTTGGACATGCTCCTGTCATTGTAAGTTAAAGTGAACAGCAAATAACAACAAACAAACAACCACGTCTTAGCTGATCATTTCTCATCTTTCATTTCTTCTCATCTCCTTTAGTGTTCACTTTCCTCTTGATCTTATAGTTCATGATCTTCTTAGCACCAACACAGCTTTAATCAGAACAGCTCCCACAAACCCCATAATGAGCGGAAAGTAATTAAAGTCATTCCGAGTTATACTGTTAAAAAAGTGCAAGTATCCCTATAATTGTAATGTAACACTGCCACACCCTCATTATTTAAAAAACAACAACAATAAATTGCAAATAACTTGATACTTGTGACATTTTTATTTCCAGTCTCAGTTTAGTCATCTCAGCTTCCAGGGAGAGTTCATAACTTATTTGCTCCAGGACCCTTTTGTTCTTGTTGGTGGTGGTAATTTTTTTAGTAGTCGAATATAACTCTTCCCTCGTACCCATTTCAAATGAGTTGATTTTCTTCCTATCAGCTTTCTTCATTGTCCAGCTTTCACAAAGATACAAAGATTTGGGAAATACAATGGCATGGACAAGCCTAACTAGTTTATCACACTAGCGAGATCCCACGGAGAAACGGGATTTAAACTGGATTTAAATTAAATTCGAATTTAAACAGAACCCGCAATTTGGGAAGTTTATTACACTGAATTGCTGATAAAGTGAAATGACGCAAAGTTAAACCAAAGTTAAACTGGAGGAAAATGCCACCTTTTTATTTTTGGAATTTCCCAAAAGTAAAAAGCTGCCGTTTTCCTCCGGCTTAACTTTGGTTTAACTTCACGTTATTTCACATTAATAGCAATATCGTGTGATAAACTTCGGGCATTTCCAGGTTTAATTAAATTCTCGTTTAAATCCCATTTTCCCACGGGATCTCGCTAGTGTGATAAACTCCTAACTTTAGTATTTAACGATATATCTTTATGCTTCAGAATCTTGTCCATTTCCTTCATAGCTACATTTAGCAATAGCAATAGCACCTTCATTTATATATCACTTTATACTGCAATGAGCAGTCTCTAAGCAGTTTACAACTGTAAACTAATTGCCTCGATCAAGCTGGGTACTCATTTAAGCAAACTTGGAAGGATGTAAGACTGAGTCGACTCTGAGCCCCTGGCTGGGATTAAACTCACAATGTTGTGGTTTGTGAGTGAGCAGCTGCAGTGCTGGCATTTAACCACTGCACCATCAGGACTCTTACTTCCAAGACCTAGTCTTCCTTTGATTTTGTGACTACAATCTCCACTCTGATTAATGACTCATCCAAGGTTCAGGAAATTGTTGACTATCTCAATGTCTTCAATATCTACTTAAAAATTATATAAATCATCTGAGGTAATTATTTTTGTTTTACTTCTGAGTAAAGCCACATGGGGCAGGGAGGGAGAGGGCCCAGCGCATCCCCCTGTCCATGCCCCACACAGCTTTCCTTCCAAGTAAAGTCACACAGGACAGGGAGGGAGAGGGCCTGGCACACACCCCACCCCTGCCCCACATGGTTTTACTTCTGGTTTTACTACACAGAACAGGAGTTGGGCACTCACCCTTTGGTTTCACCCCCAAAGCCCCGGCTACAAGCTCCACCACCTGAACCTGATGACACCCCAGTGTGGAATGCCACTGTTCTTAAGAATTGGAATGTTATATTGAGTGCTTCCAATCTGTGGGCTATTGTTTTCCGTATTTGTTGACAGATTTTAGTTAGAGATAGGACAAATACTCTCTCTTTAGCTTTAAGCAGTTCTGTCAGTGTGGCATTTATTCCTGGTGATTTACAGTGCACCCTTCCCTTATGTGGGGATCCATTCCAGACCCTGCTGCATGAGGGAAAAACACATATGCTCAAGCACCATTAGAAGTAAAGAGGCTTGTGTACGTGGCACTGCATGGGGTGCGTGCCATTACTTCTTCCTGGTGTGCCGAGGCTTCTGCTAGAAGCCACATAAGCCGCGCCTGCGTATAATGCGGGCACACTGTATTTCTCTCAAGTGCTATGAGTGATGCTTCAACTTCTCTTTTTGAAACTGGAGGTTCATCTTCAAATGGTTCTTCCTTGAATAGATCTGCCATCCTTTTACATAGCTCTTCAGTGTATTATTTCCATTGTCTTTTTAGTTCTACTTGGTCATGTAATGGATTCCCCTGTTGGTCATACAGATTCTCCACTCTTGGTTTAAATTTCCCTTTGATTTCTCCTATCTTGTGGATGATGTCTCTTGTTTTTCATTTCATATTGTCATCTTCTATTTTTCTGTGTTGATTATCATAATACAGGTTGGGTCTCCCTCATCCAGAATTCTGAATCTGAAATATTCCAGACCCCCCCCCCCCCCCCATGGGTGGCTGAAATATTGACACCTTTGCTTTCTGGTGATTCAGTGTACATAAACTGTGTTTATTATTAAAATATTAAAAATATTGCATATCACTTTTGTGTTTAAACTTGGGTTCAAAATATCTCATTATGTACATATATGCAAATACAGGTATTCCAAAATCCAAAAATATTTCTGGTCCCAAGTATTTTGGAAAAGGGAGACTCAACTTGTAGTTCTCCTTGTTCCAGCACACCAGTTGCTGAAGTTGGGATTCTGACCCGATTTCTGTCACTTTTTAACTTCTATTCTCATCTGTCATTAACTGCTTGAAGAGTTTCATCTGTCATCTACTGAAGCTTCTAGTGTAGTCCAGAGGATAGAACTCCCGTCTATTCTGCTTACTCAAATCTTGCCCTAAATTAATATCACTATAGAGAAATGATTGTGAGAGGCACAGTATTAAAAAAAGTTGATAATGTTGTCATAAACTGTAACTTTTAAAAGAACCTGCACTAAAATTGAGCTTTTAAGACACTGTCAAGAGACATTTGGTCCACTGTAGGGTCTCTCAGAGAACACAGTATGCCAGCTGTAGTAACTGAGACAGACACATCCTTATGCTCTTGGTCATAAATGTGTTCAAAACACCAAGCTGTCCAAGTATCCTACTGTCTTGTTGTTCTTGTTGTGTGTCTTCAAGTGATTTCTGGCTTATGGTTTATTTATTTTTGCAAGATTAGTTTTGTATTCTGTATAAATCAGGATGAAAAGATACATACTCCATGCAGTTAATGGGAAATCCATCACAAAACACACAGACACAAATTGTAAGCCTGTAAGCTTTCATGTGTACTCCTTTGATCATAGATGGATTCCTTAGCATTAGGAGCAACAATATTTCATGTGAGAGAACACAAGCTAACAAATAAAAGATTGCAGGTCTAGGAATATGTTTCCAAAATTTATTTCTGCCAATTATTAGCCACATTTCATAAATAAGACTAAAGAGGACACCAGTCTGAAAACATACTATCTGTTTGCTCCAGGAATCATGTTGTGGTTTTTGTTTTTTATAGTGTAATATTAAACTGTATAACTCGAGAAGTGCTTTATTGGGCCCTTGTTTTTAAGTTACTATAACTGAATGCTGAGAGTCAGTGTGAAATAGTGGTTTGAGTGTTGGACTTCGACTCTGGAGACCAGGGCCAGGAAACTCACTGGGTGACCTTGGGCAAGTCCACAGGGAAAGGCAATAGCAAACCTCTTCTGAACAAATCTTGCCAAGAAAACCCATGATAGGTTTGCCTTGAGGTCACTATAAGTCAGAAACAACTTGAAACACACAACAACAATAACTGAATGGATAACTTAAGTGCCATTAATTTCATTGGGCCTACTCTGAACATAACTGTCTGGATCCAATCCACAATATGCTGTCTTTTTAAAATGAGTTTGGGAGTGTATTTTTCTCCACTTGATGTAATTTTGTTGAAGAACATTTTTGGGGTCAGGCGTACAGTTTCTGGCACCATTGCACATTTAATTTTCATGATGTTGAGTTTCTGCATGCATGCGAATCAACTAGGTTGAAGGTATAAGCCAGATAGTATCGGTCAATTGTGCAGTGCTTAGCAGAGACCGCCAGAAAGAGGATTGCCATGTCTCAAGGCACTTTCCTGAAGTCTTAAGGTCCTGCTATGCTTCTGCAGGTCTCCAGTATGGAAGACCAATCTGAAATGGGAAACAATGGAGGAGAGGAGCAGTTTTATTTTTGCGTATGAGATGGCTTTAAAGCAGTGGTTCCCAACCTGTGGGTCGGGACCCCTTTGGGGGTCGAATGACTCTTTCATGGGGGTCGCCTAAGACCATTGGAAAACACCTATTTAATTACAATTATGAAGTAGCAATGAAAATAATTTCATGGCTTTGGGTCACCACAGCATGAGGAACTGTATTAAAGGGTCACAGTATTAGGAAGGTTGAGAACCACTGGTTTAAAGCCTAAATATTCTTCTCCCTCCATTCTCTGATGTCACGAAGGATTATTGGCTTAGTACAAAGGTGTTGGTACATGAAAGAGCCAGGATTCAGAAAGTGGATAGGAGAGAGGAGTGTGGGTTAATGCACAAAGAAAACCAACAAAAGTCCCTAACGAGTTTGGATATTTTATATATTTATTCTTTATTATGTATTCTTTGCTATTGCTCATTTTTTAGTTGGGTATTTATACCCTTTTAGAAATTTCACTGGCTTCTCTACTTGAGGGTTTATTTAATCCCTTATTTCTTCACAGTAGTGTCTTTTGGTAATTGGAAGTGGGTTATATTTCAATCGGTTATATTTTACACACATACATTTTCCTTGTCAGAACCCTTCAGTTTGGTTTTTTGTTCTTACATCTTGGGTTTTGTGTCGTTAGGGACTTGCTTTACATCGGGTGTGGTCAACAAAGAAGATGGAGACATTCAGTTACTCCACAGAGTATATACAAAACTTTTTACAAACAGATTCTTTTTTTGGCAATTCCAGTAATACCAGACATGAAATAACAGATTGTAATATACTTTTGGAATTATCTCTGAAAAAAAATGAGACTAGAAACACATATGGGAGCATTGGGGGAATACTGTCAAGCACAGATGATCCTAAGAGGTTTAAGAATTATAAAACCTCCTGGTATGTTTCTAGAAAACCAAGAGTTTACCCATAAATGGGAGGCTATACTTAATAAATGTTCTCTAGATCTCATGGTCCTCTTGATAGAAACTAGTCAACAGGAGTGTAAGGTTCTGGTTGATAAATTAGAACATCATAAACAGGAATTTGGTAAGATGATGAACTCTGGAATATTAAACAGTAAATTAGAGGAATGTGATGCACAAGTAACTCATAAAATGAAAGAACTTAAAGATCTCAAACTTAAAAAATTCCAAAGGGACCTCAGGGATTACCAAGAAGGTAAGGTATATTCTTGGAAATCCCGTAGTGGTCTGACTCCTACAAACAAGAAGAAAAGGGTTTCGTTTGATACAAGTCTAGATACGCAGGGACGTAGCCAAGGGGGGGGGGGTTCTTGGGGTCCGGACCCCCCCTTCCATTAGAAAAATGAATGGTGTGTGCTGCTGCGCCGCTGCATCCAAGCCCCATTAAAATGGTGGCACTTAGTCTGGACCCCCCCCCCCCTTCCTAAAATCCTAGCTACGTCCCTGAGATACGAGTAAGGAAGATAACAGCCTAGGGGGTGTCACCACAGATTCTTCGACTGATTATTCTGTGGAAAATTTTAATATCGGAAGGAGAGCTTTTTTAGAAAAACAGTCCAACAGGTGGAGATTCAAGGACAGAGATGTGGAGAGAAGAAAAATGTACAAGGGCAGATACCTCTCCAAACACAGATAGTTAATATATCAAACTCCTCATTATCTGATCTGGAAATAGAAGTTCTAAACAAAGGTCTTTCGTTCGTTCCAACTCCCAGGCATAATTCTTTTGATAATATGTGGGAAGTCTATCAATTTTTCTGGAAAATTAGAATGGCAAAATTTTTTTCCAGGAATGGTTCAACCAGTGGATACCTGGGTCCCCCGGACACAGATAGATATAAGAATTTTCAAAACCTTCACCATTTTAGTCACCCTCCTCTGGACATTTGGAGAGTCTTGAGTCACAGGAAGCTGATGACAGAGGGGTAGGAGGTGAAATCATCAGGCTTCATTTCTGCAAAGTCACAGCTGTTGGGTGACAGAAAATTAAATGATGTTCCAGGAGGGGTAGAACTCAAAACACCAAGAGGGGATGTGTATATAAGAGAGTCAGCTGAATGCTCAGTGTGGTGATGGTTGTATGTAGGAGTCTGACGAAGCACTTTGATAGTCTGTTGTACATATCAGAACCAAGATTAAAGTCTTCTTTGTGAGAACAGTACTCGGCAATTCAGCAGTTCTTAATCTGGCCAGCGGCTTCTGCATGGGAGAATTTTTCCTTTGCAGCTTGCACAGAGATACACAGCAGAGACCTTCCAGTGGCATTCCTGTTCTATGTGCATGTCCTCTGCATATTGCATATTTAAGCCTGATTCTACATGCTCCAACAGTTCTGGCCTTAACATTTCAAAGAATGGGATGCTGCAGACTTGGCAATAGTTGCAAACTCACATAGTCATCCAGTCTACGTAGTGAATATTTTCCCAGCTAGCCAGGGATGGTGAGATTATTAGCTCAAAAATAGATTTCCTGACATTTGGGAAATTCAGACAGAAGGAATAAAACAGTGGCAAGAATTTTGCACTTTTTGCTCAGCACTCACACATCACCAAGTATTTCAGGAAATGGTTCTTACAAAATTGCATTTGGTTCTTATTGCATGATTTTATACCAAAAAAACTGTAGACAGCCAGTGTTCCTAGCATGGATTTCCTTCTTACTATGCAAAAACCAGCACTCTTGATTAAAAAAAAATTGTATCCAAAGTTTTTGAATAAAATATCCCAATAGTCTTGCACCAAAAATGAAATACTGTAGTTGAATATTGAAATTACCTAACAGAGCTTGTATTCAACAATTCAATATGATACAAGCTGAGCAAAGGCCATGGACTGAGGGATTCTAGACACTGTGCTCCATAAAACTTACTTTTACAAGATGGATCTGTTTCCTATTTAACATTCTAGCTGAATTTGCTAAAATTCCTTTGAGACCATTCTATGTGTGCTTGTTTGAGAGAGAGAGAGAGCAAAAGCAAGAGAGAAGCATGGGAATACATCGCCAGAAAATTGGATGGCCAATCCCTGTTTGAAGGAAGGATAGCATACTTTTCCCCCTCTTGAAAATGAACATCCAGGATTTAATGACAGAAGTTTTCTTTTTTCCTGAAGGAATACAAATATAGTGACAGCTCTCTTACTAAAATCTGTTAAAATGTGAATGAAGAGAGACCAAAGAAAAGTGACATACTCTGCATTATCACAGGACCTCAGAGATTAGAAAAAAGTAAAGCTGAAGAAAGGAAGGAACTATATATAAAATCTAGCAAATGTTAAGAAACTGGTGCACAGGTTTCATATAGTTAAATAAATTATATGAGAAGCAGCCATTTGTGTTCCACTATTCTCATATTCCTAGAATAAGTTTGCATCTGGGCCAGTTAAGACCCAATAGTCTTGCCCTGATCCTCTGCTACTTTTAGTTACTGGCAGGGAAAATGATGATAATTTACTGGGAACATAGGCCATACCCTTCTTATACAGGATAAGCCTGAAGAGAGAAAAATGTCGCATAAGAAGGATAATAATATTTAATTACCAGAGGAATGTATTAATTAAAGCTGGAGATTCTTCTAAATAACTAACCTCAAGGGCGGCATTAGCACGCTCTTTACAGCTCACTAGAAGCCCACGATTCAGTCACTGAGAACCTGGCATTAAGCCAAGCAAAAAATGCGACCAGTGGGAGGAATGATTTGACATAATGTTAACAAAATTCTAGACATGGAAAATGCCACACAGCTAGGCCGCTTATCTTCTGTCCTCCAAAAAAATGAGAAAATTTGATGTCCATAGTAGATGCTGGAATCAAGCCCACTTTCCTTCAATACAGTATCCTCCAATATACTTCAGGACATATTTTAATAAGTATACAAATAATATATAAAATAAAAAATAAATAAAAAATAAAACTTTTATTTGTGTACCGCTTTTTCTTCCTATCAAAACGGTTTTACATCATTAAAACTCTATGATCCAAGTCATAGTACAATATATCAACAGTGCATACAATTTCAAAAATAGAATCAGAATATTTTTTTTTTTAAGATATATAACGGCAGTCGGGCATTAGGTAAAAAAGTTCATCCATCTGTTAGGGACCAACTTTACAAATCGGGAGGGTATGCTATCCGGAAGAGATAGGTTTTTAGGGCCTTCTTAAAGGATTCCAGTGTCGAGCTAAGTTGAATCTCTTCCGGAAGCACATTCCAGTGGGTTGGAGCTGTTGCAGAATAGGCTCTTTGATGTGTTACTGCCAATCTTACTTTTGGCCATTCAAGGATATATTTCCCTGTTGTTCTGAGGGTGCGGGGCGGATTATGTAGGGAGAGGCGCTCCCTCAAGTAACTCGGTCCTAAGCCATGTAGGGCTTTATAGGTAACGACCAACACTTTGTATTGCTCCAGGAAGCTAATTGGCAGCCAGTGTAAAGATTTTAGTACATGTGTAATATGGTCGGTTCTAGAAGTTCCCATGACCAATCTGGCTGCAGCGTTTTGAACTAATTGAAGCTTCCGGACTTGGTACAAAGGTAGCCCCATGTAGAGCGCGTTACAGAAATCCAAGCAAGAGGTTACCAGTGCATGTACTATCATTTCAAGGTCCTTTTGGTCCAGACAGGGACGCAGTTGGCGTCTCAGCCGAAGCTGGTACCAAGCACTCCTGGCCATCGCATCAACTTGAGATAACTGTAATGATGAATCCAGGAGTACTCCCAAACTGCGAACTTTGTCCTTTAGGGGGAGCGTAACCCCATCCAGGACTGGGTGGCAAATTTCCCTGTCTAGGTTTGGGGCGCCTATCACGAGTACTTCTGTTTTCTCTGGATTCAACCTGAGTTTGTTTTCCCTCATCCAGCCCATTACTGACTCCAGACAGGTATTCAGGGAAGAGATGCTCTCCTTAGTCGCTGCATCAGCTGGAGGTAAGGAGAGATAGATCTGGGTGTCATCAGCGTACTGATAACACCGAGCTCCATACTTCCGGATGATCTCTCCCAGCGGTTTCATGTAAATGTTAAATAGCATGGGGGACAAAATGGCGCCCTGGGGGACGCCAGATGTCAGCTCTCTTTTATGAGAGCAAGTGTCTCCCAGCTTCACCATCTGGAACCTTCCTGAGAGATGGGATCGGAACCACTGGAGCGCAGTGCTCCCGATGCCCAATTCCCCTAGGCGTTCCAGAAGGATACCATGGGCGATGGTATTGAAGGCCACAGAGATGTCCAAGAGCACCAACAAGGTTACGCTTCCCCTGCCGATGCCCAGACGGAGATCATCGACTAAGGCGACCATGGCAGTCTCAACCCCATGTCCCGCTCTGAAGCCAGTTTGAAATGGATCCAGATAATCGGTTTCATCCAAGACAACTTGGAGCTGAGAGGCGACTGCCCTCTCGATTACCTTGCCCAAGAATGGTAATAAGGAGACCGGCCTATAATTACTCCTTAACAGGGGGTCAAGGGAGGGTTTCTTCAGTAAAGGTTTTACTATAGCCTGTTTTAAGGCAGATGGAAATATCCCTTCCCGAAGAGAAGTATTTATTATGCGATGTAATGTAATTTTTACAACATCTCCTCCCTGCACGGTCAACCAAGAAGGGCAAGGATCGAGGGGGCATGTCGTTCTCTTCACGCAACCAAGAAGCTTGTCCACGTCCTCGGTACTTACAAACTCAAAGCGATCCAGAATAACCTTGTTTCCAGAGTCACTGGACGCCTCTCTTACAGGTTCTGTCATAAGACCAGCGTCAAGATCAGCCCTTATCCGAGAGATTTTATCGGCGAAGAAGTCATTAAAGGCGTCACAGCAGGCTATAGTTGGTTCCAATAGGGGGTTCAGGGTGGCCGGAGGTTGAGTTAATTCCCTAACCACCCTGAACAGCTCTGCTGGACGAGACTCTGCCGATGCAATCCATGCAGCACAGAACGAATTCTTTGCTGCATCGATTGCCACTCCGTAGGAATGTAACATGTTTTCATGGAGTGTCTTGTCAGATAAGTTCTGATGTTTCCACCAGTTGGGACATAATTTATCTGTAGCAAAAAGCTAGTCAATAGATTTTGTGAAGCATAGTTCAACCTGGATATGTTGTGCTTACAAAACACCATTCAACTTGTGTACTGGCATTTGAGGTCTTATAATGAAAGATATCACTGAAGGGTGAGATCTCTCCAGATAAATCAAAGCAGCAATCTGGTGTAAGCCAATTACTAGTACATATAATATTATGTCATTGTAATATTCAGAAAATTATTTCTATCAACCTGTATGCAATCAATGGATGCTCAAGTTCCATTATATAGAATGGCATAATAAAATGGTGTCCCTTTTATAAAATGGCAAAGTCAAGATTTGTTGGGGGGGGGCATAATATTTTCATGCCATGGGTTTTCATGAATCCATGAATGTAGAATCTCTTTTAAAAATTTAAGCTAGTTGAAAAATTCAAAGCAGTAAGCAATCTACATCTGAAAATATTCTGAACAAACAGGTTAAAATCATGTACATGCACAGATCTGAGCAAACCCATTAGATCCCAAGGGTTCCTCCCCAAATGAATTTGAGGACGAGTTTGCCCAAATCATGTTTTAACTTGGCCATGTTTTCACTTGCTGCCAGAATAGGGCTAGATTCGGTGCCAATGTGGCCTACCAGGAAAAGGGATTTACACAGAAATGCACTATACAGGAGAAGACCCTCTTCCACACCCTCACAAAGTGTCAGTATGTAGAGAGATCTTGTAGCACCTTTGAGACTAACTGAAAGAAAGAAGTTGGCAACATGAGCTTTCGTAGACTTTAGTCTACTCCCTCAGATGCCTTTAGTGGAGTGGAAACCAGGGACAGACATGTATGCCATTGGTATGTGAGAATGTCAATTCAAATTCAAAATCCTTTGGATATGGAAATAAAGTAGCAAATCCAGTTTTAATGATGGTCGTTAGTGAACAAAGGCATTGGAGACTGGCCAATGTGTACGGAAATGAAGAGGCAAGACCAGTTTGGCTTTGGAAACTAGCATGTAAGTGTCCAGTTCTGGGCACCACAATTCAAAAGGGACATTGAGAAACTGGAGCACGTCCAAAGGAGGGCGACTAAAATGGTGAAGGATCTGGAAACCATGCCCTATGAGGAACGACTTAGGGAGCTGGGGATGTTTAGCCTGGAGAAGAGAAGGTTAAGAGGTGATATGATAGCCCTGTTTAAATATTTGAAGGGATGTCATATTGAGGAGGGAGCAAGCTTGTTTTCTGCTGCTCCAGAGAACAGGACCCAGAATAATGGATGCAAGCTCCAGGAAAAGAGATTCCACTTCAACATTAGGATAAGCTTCCTGACAGTAAGGGCTGTTCGACAGTGGAACACATTGCCTCGGCGTGTAGTGGAGTCTCCTTCCTTGGAAGTCTTTAAACAGAGGCTGGATGGCCATCTGTCAGGGATGCTTTGATGCATGACGGGGTTGGACTGGATGGCCCTTGTGGTCTCTTCCAACTCTACTATTCTATGATTCTATGAATAGATGAGTCTAGGACGCCCCCCCCCTCCCCCGAGGATGGGGTCAGATAGTGTTGAAATGTGTGTAGTGAGTCAGGAAGCCATTGTCTCTTTTCAATGCATTGCTGAGGGACTGTAGTTTATGGATGAACTCCAATTCTGCTGTTTCTCTTTCCAATCTACCTTTGTAGTTCTTTTGTTCAAGAATCACTGTTCCAGGGTCTGAGATGAATGCCCAGGGAGATTGAAATGCTGCCACCGGTTTTTGTGTATTCCCATTCCTAATGTCTGGTTTATGTCCATTTATTTCCCTGGTGCAGGGACTGGCCTGTTTGCCCCATGTAGTGTGCTGATGGACACTGATGACATAGTATGGCATAAATCACATTGGAGGATGAGCATGTTACGGTCCCCTAATATTGTGGGTGATACCATTAGGTTTTGTGATGACATTTCCTGGATAAATGTGTGGGCAGAGTTGGCATCTTGGTTTGTGACAAGGTTTAGTATCTGTGTCCCCATTTGTGCATCTGTCTTATTGTGGGTGAGTACCTGTTTGAGGTTTGGAGGCTGTCTGTAGGCAACCAAGAGCCTTTGAAAGAGTGGCATTGTTGTCCATAACGGGTTGTAGTTCATTGATGATGCACCTGAGATGTCCCTGTTGGGAGCTGTATGTGACCACTAGTGGGGTCCTGTTGTTTTCCCTCTTCCCGCAGATCAGCCTCCTTGACCTGCCTCCCCCTGCTACATTGATATTGCTACACTGATATTGACATCGTTACCAATCTCATCATCCTTGCCCCCCCCCCCCCCCCAAATAGGATAACCTTTCCTGCACTATTCAACCACATGTATTTAATTTTATTATGCTTGTATTGGCATGTTTTTATATTATCTGCTGTTTAATCCTATTTTATGGTTTGGAGTTATGTTTTTATGATTTGGGGGGAGGGCTGGGTTTTGGGGATTTTTTTCTTTTTTAATTGTAATTTTATAATAATAATAATAATAATATAGTTTATTTATACCTCCCGCCTCTCCCATGGATCGAGGCGGGATTACAACCTTAAAAGACAGTATAATTTACAATCGATACAACAATAAAATACTAACACTGAATTTACCAAGAATTCCTTTTAGTTCTCTAAAAATTACAGTTCGTCCATTAGCCAACAATCAGAGTCAAGGAAGAGCAGTCGTCATAAGCTTTTTATATGGAATTCAGTGGATAAGCCTGCCGGAAGAGATCCGTTTTGAGTGCCTTCTTAAAGGCCTCTAAAGGTAGTAATGAGACGGCTCTCTTCCGGTAGGTCATTCCATAATCTTGGGGCAGCAACAGTGAATGCCTTATGTGAAGTTGCCATTAACCTGGTGTTATAATATTCTAGTAAGAACTTCCCAGATGTTCTGAGAGTGCGGGGAGGATAATGTAGGGAGAAGCGCTCCTGCAACTAACTCGGGCCTGAGCCATGTAGGGCTTTAAAGGTAATAACCAACTCCTTGTATTGCACCCGGAAGCTAATTGGCAGCCAGTGAAGAGATTTCAGTATTGGTGTTATATGATCAAACCTAGATGTTCCGGTGACCAATCTGGCTGCTGCATTTTGAACCAAATGAAGCTTCCGAATTTGGGACAAGGGTAGCCCAAGTAGAGCACATTGCAGAAATCTAACTGAGAGATTACCAGTGCAAGTACTACTGCTTCAAGGTCCTTTTGGTCCAGGTAGGGACGCAGTTGGCATATCAACCGAAGCTGATACCAAGCACTCTTGGCCGTCGCATCTATTTGGGATGTCAGTTGTAAGGATGGATCCAGGAGTACTCCCAAACTAATTTTAATTGTATGCTCTGTCATGTTACTGTTGTAATCCACTCTGATTCATTTTTTTACTTCATGTGGTGGGTATGGTAGTTTGTCTGTCCCTGGTTTCCACTCCACTAAAATGCAACGAGCAAGTAAACTGAAGTCTATGAATGTTCATGCTGCCAACTTCTTTCTTTTGGTTAGTCTCAAAGGTGCTACAAAATCCCTTTTCAACTCTAGGATTCTGTGATTCTGTGATTCTGCCAACTAACATGGCTATATCTTTGAATTCTACCTCACAAAGTGTATTACTCCCACTGATGGACATAAAGGAAAGTTTTTCCAGTTTATCTCAGTTCTCAGGCAGGGAGGAAAAACATCCTTAAAATACTGTATAAAGATCCGAGGCTGTTTAGGTGTTTAAATGTTATCACATGAGTCAGCAGTGTGATGCGGCAGCTAAAAAGGCCAATGCAATTCTAGGCTCCATCAACAGAAGTATAGCGTCTAGATCAAGGGAAGTAATAGTCCCACTCTATTCTGTTTTGGTTAGGCCTCACCTGGAACTGTGTCCAGTTCTGGGCATCACAATTCAAAAAGGATGTTGAGAATTTGGAGCATGCCCAGAAGAGGGTGACCAAAATGGTGAAGGGTCTGGAAACCATGAAGCCCTATAAGGAGAGACTTAGGGAGCTGTGTATGTTTAGGCTGGAGAAAAGAAGGTTACAAAGTAACATGGTAGACCTGTTTAAGTATTTGAAGGGGCGTCATGTTGAAGATGGTGCGAGCTTGTTTTCTGCAGCTCCAGAGAATAAGATCCATAACAATGGATGCAAGCTACAGGAAAAGAGATCCCACCTCAACATTAGGAAGAAGTTCCTAACAATAAGAACTGTTTAACAGTGGAAGGCTCTAGGATTCTGTGATTCTGTTATTCTATTTTCAGTCCACTTTCTCTTCTACAATACAAAATGCTCTTTGGCATAAATCCTAACTGGAACAAACCCACTAAAATCCATTGATGAATGGTAAATAAACACTTAAGTAAATCCCATTGATTTGAAGGATCTATTCTAGTGTGTTCTATCAATTTCATTTAGGTGATAGTCTATAAGGTATATCTGTCCAAACATGCTGAGCTAGGGAATGAAGCAGATGACCCAG
The DNA here is from genome assembly GCA_023333645.1 of Sceloporus occidentalis. Classification (NCBI taxonomy): domain Eukaryota; kingdom Metazoa; phylum Chordata; class Lepidosauria; order Squamata; family Phrynosomatidae; genus Sceloporus; species Sceloporus occidentalis. The sequence continues at coordinate 223,567,840 of JALMGF010000001.1, forward strand.
AAGAAGCAATCTCTGGCCATGATCACTCTGGGACTGCAGCAACTGGGAAGCCTGCTCCAGAACTGGGCCACCACCATGGTTCCAAACAGGCGAGCGGCAGAAGCAGATTGAATCTGCTCCTTTTTCTGGCAGCTTCAGCATCTAAACTCCACACCCCTGAAGCAGCTGGAAGCCGTTCTGTTTGGCCCATCTGTTTCGGGCCTTGTAAAATTAAATTGTACAAGTATAAGAATATGTTTTATCAAAGAGTGTATCCACACATCATAATTATAGCAATTTGATAATGTTTTACAGTCTTGGTTTCACATTGAAGAATTCTTGGATTTGTAGTTTGTTGAGAGGCTTACAATTCTGTGCTGTATTTGAGGGAAGTTCTGTAGAGATAAATTCTGAGTACTCCTCACTAAATTACAAACTTCAACTTCCTATAGGATTGAGCCAGGACAATTAAAATGCTATCAAACTGCTTCAGTTGTGAAATGTGAACACATTCAAAGTTAAGTTAAACAGTCACTGCTATTATTCTTATTCTTATACTTTATTTATATAGTGCTGTAGATTTAACACAGCGTTGTACTTACAATCAATAAAATCGATAAAAATGAAACCTGCCAAAGGCGTACATTCTACGAGATAATAACAAAATACATATAAAACAATAGATAATAATACAAGATAGAATTAGATAAAATAAGCAGGCAACAAGTCAAAACCATCAAATATCATGTGTTTGTGTGAGCAAGGATGTGGAGAGTGAAATCATAGATGGCATTTTCCAGCTTTATTTTCATAGAATGTCAGTGCAAGTGTTTCACTTAAATTTAAATGGAAATTTAGTAGGAAGCACTTAATTTTTTCTCCTTCTAACACAAATGCAGTTGAATTAGATTTTTTTAAAAAAAATAATCAATTAACTAAATGCATTAATCCCTTTGTACTGACCCAGGAAAATTCTATGCCACTGAAACTCTCAGATTGCAATCATGGTGTTCTGGTGTTTGACTTCTTCAGTGCTGCTACTCCTGGATTTAATATCTAACATATTGAAGCATGTATTATATGTTGGTAGGTTTTTAAATAACTACCATCTGACATGCTAAATTAGGAGAGATAATTGAATTTCTAAAAATACATTATCAGGTGAATTAAATGTAATCATCCATAACATTGTTCTAGAGAGTGAAAAGTAGCTTGCAATAATAGTTTCCTTCTATTGAACATAGAATCATAGAGTTGGAAGAGACCACAGGGACCATCCAGTCCAACCCCCTGCCATGCAGGAAATCCAAATCAAAGCATCCCCGACAGATGGCCATCCAGCCTCTGTTTAAAGACCTCCAATGAAGGAGATTCCACTATACTCCTGAGGAAGTTTGTTTCATTGTCAAACAGCCCTTACTGTCAGGAAGTTCCTCCTAACGTTGAGGTGGAATCTCTTTTCCTGTAGCTTGCATTCATTGTTCTGGGTCCTGTTTTCTGGAGTAGCAGAAAACAATCTTGCTCCCTTCTCAATATGACATCCTTTCAAATATTTAAACAGGGCTATCATATCACCTCTTAATCTTCTTTTCACCAGGCTAAACACCCCCAGCTCCTTAAGTCATTCCTCATAGGGCATGGTTTCCAGACCCTTCACCATTTTAGTCGCCCTTCTTTGGACACGCTCCAGTTTCTCAACATCCTTTTTAAATTGTGGTGCCCAGAACTGGACACAATATTCCAGGTGGGGCCTGACCAGAGCAGAATAGAGTGCAACTATTACTTCTCTTGATCTACACACTATACTTTTATTGATGCAGCCTAAAATTGCATTGGTCTTTTTCGCTGCCGCATTGCACTGTTCACTCATGTTCAACTTTTGGTCTACTTGGAGTCCTAGATCCCTTTCACATGTAGTTTCATTCAGCCAGGTGTCCCCCATCCAATATCTCTGCATTTTATTTTTCTGCCTTAAGTGCAGTACCTTACATTTCTCCATGTTGAATTTCATTTTGTTAGCTTTGGCCCAGCTTTCTAGTCTATTAAGGTCATTTTGAATTTTGATCCTGTTCTCTGGGGTATTAGCTATTCCTTCTCATTTGGTGTCATCTGCAAATTTGATAAGTATACTCCCAATTCTGTCATCCAGGTCATTGATAAAGATGTTGAATAGCACTGGGCCCAGGACAGAGCCCTGTGCGACCCCACTGGTCACTTCTCTCCAGGATGAAAAGGAGCCATTGTTGAGCACCCTTTGGGTTCGGCCGGTCAACCAATTACAAATCCATATAACAGTTACCTTGTCTTGTCCACATTTTACAAGTTTGTTTGGAAGAATGTCATGGGGAACCTTGTCAAAGGCCTTACTGAAATCAAGATATACTATATCCACAGCATTCCCTTCATCTACCAAACTGGTAATTTTATCAAAGAAAGAGATAAGATTCGTCTGGCATGACTTTTTTCTCTGAAACCCGTGTTGACTTTTTGTGATTATGGCATTGCCATCTAGATGTCCACAGACTCTCTGTTTAATGATCTGCTCTAGAATCTTTCCTGGTATTGATGTCAGACTAACTGGATGATAATTGTTGGGATCCTTTTTTCCCTCCTTTTTGAAGATGGGGACAACATTTGTCCTCCTCCAGTCTGCTGGGACTTCTCCTGTTCTCCAGGAGTTCTCAAAGATTATTGCCAATGGCTCCGATATTACATTTGCCAGTTCTTTTAATACCCTTGGATGTAGTTCATCTGGTCCTGGAGACTTAAATTCATTTAGATTAACAAGGTATTCCTATACTTTACTTATTCTGTGCTGAAATTCTCCTATTCTGTCCTCTGCTCCATTATCCTCAGATTGAGCACCCTTTTCCTTTTCTGAGAAGACTGAGGCAAAGAAGGTGTTGAGTAATTCTGACTTTTCTCTGTCTTCTCTTAGCATTTTGCCATCTTCTCAATGCAGTGGCCCTACCATTTCCTTCTTCTTACTTTTCCTGCGGACATATCCAAAAAAAGCCCCCTTTTATTGTTTTTAAACTCTCTAGCAAGCCTGAGTTCATTCTGCGCTTTAGCTTTTCTGACTTTACCCCTGCACATGCCTGCTATTTGTTTGAATTCCTTTTTTGTGATTTCCCCCTTTTTCCATTTCTTATACATGTTCTGTTTAAAACTTAGCTCAGTTGAAAGTTCCTTAGTCATCCATCCTGGTTTCTTGAGACACCTCCCATTTTTCTTTCTCACTGGAACTGTTTGAAATTGTGCCTTCAATATCTCCCTTTTCAGAAACTCCCATCTATCTTGAACACCCTTATCTTTTAGTAATTCTGACCATGGGATCACCCTCAATACTTCTCTAAGTTTACTAAAATCTGCTCTCCTAAAGTCTAGAATGCTTGTCTGACTATGCCTGGCTTCTCCTTTCCACTATATAACAAACTCCAGGAGAACATGGTCATTTCCACCTAATTATCCCACCACTTGCACCCCATTAACCAAGTCATCCCTGTTGGTTAGGATCAGATCCAAAATAGCTGATCCCCTTGTTGCCTCTTCCACCTTTTGGACAATGACCATGCCCTTCAACTGGCAGAAGAGACGAGATGACAACTTGTGCATCCATTTCTTTCAGATTCCTACCAAGAGCCTCATAATCCCTTCTGATGTTCTGAAGGCTGTGTCTTGCAGTATCATTGGTTTCCATATGGACCAAAAGGAAGGGGTATTGGTCATTAGGCTTGACCAGTCTTGTGAACCTCTCTGTCACATAACAGATCTTTGCCCTGGGGAGACAACTCACCTCTCAAGACATCTTGTCAGGCCTACAAATCACTGCTTCTGTACCCCTCAGCAAGGAGTCCCCCACTACGACCACACACCTCCTCCGAGGCTTAGCAGCAACTGTTCCCTCGGGTGGGACTCTCAGGCTCCCCTGCTCTGTCCCTGAAGTCTGTCCATGCTGCTCTTCCTCGTCCTCCTTGATAAGGGAAGAGCTTCAAATCAATTTTCTAGCTGCAAGCTGCCAGAGCAATCCCTTCTTGGCCTACTTCTCTGTGTGACATTCCTCCAGCTGTCTGCCTCCTGTCTATGTGAAGTGACCTCCTCCGCTCCAGCATCTTCCTCTGTGTGTTACTCATCCAGGATCGTTAGTTCCGTTGTGTCCAGGAAATCCTCTCGCTTCCTAATATGCTGAAGTGTAGCTACTCTGGACTCCAGCCGCTGTACTTTCTCCTCCAAGAGGTCTATCAACTTGCACTTGGTGCATGTGAAGTTCTCCACTTCTGTAGGCAAGAAGACAAACATCCCACAAGTGTTGCATGTGACTGCAGCAAATCCCTCAGTGTCCATACTGCAACGTCTTTAGTAATGACTGAAACAGGACTGTGGTCTTCCTCCTCAAAAAATCCTCTGGTAAACTACAACGTTAAGGCCCCTGATGACCTGGCCTTTTCATCAGTCTCTGGCAGCGAGCTCAATCTACTGGGAATATAACTTTATAGGAATGTCCTGGCTGCTAGTTTAACATACTTAGCTATCCCCCCTAATTTCCTCTTTGGAAAGGTCCCCATCCTTGACCAGTGGAAAACAGCATAGGACTAGGACACCTGATCCACCATGATATGCAGCACCGCCAGCAAACAAGTAAGAGAAAGAAACTGCTTTTTCTTGAGTTACTCAACTTGGTAGTGTTGCATTCCTTTGAGCTACTCTTTCCTCTAAATTTACTCATTTATTGAATCCCCCATCACCCACACACCAAGGCAGTGATGAAAACTTGGTTGGGAACTGGATTATTCTGGATGCATGGGGAAATAGAATAAAGAGTAAGAGGAAATGAAAAAGGTAAGGACATCTGTTTTTCCCCTTTCTTTCCATATTTGTATTATTCTTTGCAAACATTTTACATTTAAAAAAGTGAGCAGCTTAAAGTAGAAATAATTGCACGGGTAGGGTAATTTCCCGAACCCTAAATTTTATATTTATACATGTTAATGCTTTTGTATTGCTTTTAGATTGTATTGTTTTAAATTTGCTGTTTGCCATCTTCAGTCCCTGTAGTGAGAGAAAGGTGGAATATAAGTGATGATGATGATGATCCCTTCTTAATATTTGTAGTGCATATTTGTATAGCCTTGGCTAAAAAATTAGCTGTTCTAAAAGATACAAATTAAGTAACATCAGATAGCAAGAAGCGGACATTAGCATGAGATGAGCAGCCCTTGAATAATTTTAACAAAGGAAAAATACAAGTGTTTCTAAGGCCTGTTACAGACTGCCAAAATAAAGCTGCTTGTGGTCTCTTTGGAGGTATGCTATTTAAATGATGCATGGGTCCTAAGAGTCCGGAGGTCGCGCCAAAGCCACACTCCATTCCTAAGCACTGGAGTGCAGCTTTGGTGCAGCTTCCGGATTAAATGCATCATTTAAATAGCATAATTCCAAAGAGACCCGAAGCAGCTTTATTTTGGCAGTCTGTAACAGGCCTAAGATCATTATAAATGGGACATTCAAGGGAAAACATGGGCTGGTTCTTCAACTGAGATACAATTATAGCCACGTATGTTGTCCTTAATAGGTAAACTTTTATATCTTCCCATCTGAACTGCTAATTTGTAAATATACAAAGCAGAGCAAGGAAAAGTAACAATAACAACAAAAGAAGGACTGGAAGGAAAGAAAAGGAGAATGAAAAAGAAGAGGAAAGGACCCAAAGCTAATTCACAATAACATTAATGAGGCTCAATCATCAGTTAATCATACAAATTAATATATCTAAGAAGTGTCTAACCAGAAATAAAAACTGTGATTGATGTGTGTGTGTGTGTGTTCTCATGTAGATGGATTATGGCAATCTTCAAATCAGTGGCGGGATGGGTGGTGAGTGTTTAGGTTTCCATCCTTAGAGTTTATGTTTCTTTGTAACTGTGCAGACCTGGAGTATCAGTTTACAATATCTCTCTGTTAGACTCTACAATACAGGACTATAATTTACTAATACATAAACAAAAGCAAGTATCAGAGGTTTTTCTAAAGTAAAATTAACATTGATGGGCCAGAACTTTCCACCAAAGGGAAGCCACCGCAGGATGCAACCACAATCATACTATGTGACTTGAGGAGGCAGTGTTCATATTACTTGAGGAGGCACTATCCACTGCTAATACCTGGTTGAGCTAGTGAACTTTTTTCCTGAAAGGTTGGTAGGCTGTGCAGTATACTAGACACATCCATTTATGCTGAACCAGTCTTGGGAGCCATTCACACGACATTATACATCGGATCACAAACGGGTTTATAAGTGGGTTGTTCCCACTGGCACAGGTTTTTGCACACCCAGATCAGGGTTTTACACATCCAACCCGGGGCAAATCCCCTTCAGCGTGGATTTTCCGATATCAGGTTTTTTTCCTGTTTCTTTTCAGAAAACCCAGTTCATCCATGGTCCTGGCAAATTGGAATTTGCCCCTAGTCATGATCGGGTCATTTAGGGAGAGGCATAAAGGTTAGAGGGTGGCAGTGGGTGCAATTGGTCACTTTGCAAGCGGCTATTTTTTAAAAAAATATTCTGATAGAATATGCGAATGTTTGTGCTAACATTTGCTAACTGCAGCCAAAGTAAAGGTTTTGCTCGGATGTTGTCGGGGCCGGATTTTTTTTTTTTAACAAATTAGGCAAATTGATAGTATATGTGAATGCTTGTGCTACGTATTTTTCCATTTTTCTTGTTCCTGCCACTGCATCCAAAATACAACTTTTCATACACTTTTCACTTGGATGCTACTGGGGCCAGCTTTTTTAAAAATTAAATTGACAAATTGATAGAATATGCGAGCATTGCCCTAGATTTTTTTAAAGGGGGGGGGGGGAAGCACCCATGCTGTTGACAAATGGCTGCAGCAGATACAAGACACGTCACCATTGACAACAGCGGAAGTGAATATGCAAATCATTTGATTGACAACAACAAACAATAACGAAGCTCCATCTTTTATTGCTACTTTTGAAGTGTGAACATCAATCGGGGTTAATTGCACCTGGGAGGTTTGATCGGGTTAAAGGGTAGTGGGAACATCCATTCTGGACAGATTCTGTATTGGGTTACCAAATCTGCCTGGATCTACCCAGGGCAAAAGCGCCAGTGTGAAAGGGGCCTTAGTTTTGAACCTCAGAGAGATGGGACTGTAAAGAGGGCTGCAATAGGATTTTGTTACCAGTCATGGGGATAGGAGGATTCATAGAGGATATGAATGGACACCGCTGCTTGGGACCAAGACAGTGATGTAAAAACAAGGGAACCAGGCCAGCTCTGCCCCTCCACTGTCGCCAGAGACACATGAAGAAAATCACCTCATTTGAGATGTGGTGCTGGAGAAAAGCACTAGAATACCATGGATGGCCAAAAAGACAAACAAATGAGTCCTTGAACAGATCAAGCTTGAACTATCCCCAGAAGCCAAAATGACGAAACTTAGGCTGTTATACTTTGGCCAGATCATGAGAAGTCATGGCTCGTTTAAAAAGATAATAATACTAAGAAAGGTAAAAGGTAGTAGAAAGAGAGGAAGACTGCATGCCAAATGGCTGGACTCAATCAGGGAGGCCACAGGCCTGAATGTACAGGACCTACGCAGAGCAGTAGAGGATAGGGGAGCTTGGCGATGACTCACATACTGGGTCACCATGAGTTTGGGTCAGATGAAGGGCCGTTAACAACAACAAATGAATGGGCTTAGTTGAAGCCAGGATCTGGGGACCATTTTGGCCCAACTGTGCAACAATACAGGCTATATATCACAGTGGGCAGAGCAAGTTCCTAAAGTGATGATATGCAAATACTCTATCCACACTGTCACACGTAAGGGCATATGGCCTCTCAAAGACACACCATCATCACCCAAAATCACATACTGAGCTCCAGCATTCACAGAAACACACACTTCCCCATCCCAGCTCTTCAGATGAGCCCTGCATAAACTGGGGTGGGTTTTTTCCCCTACCCAGTGCTCAGAGAGGCTCACCTTCTTGACTATGAGAAGGGAATACTAGAATCATAGAGTTAGATGGGCCATCAGGTCCATTTTGTCATGCAGGCATACACAATCGAAGCACCCCCAACAGATGGTCATCCAGCCTCTGTTTAAAAACCTCCAAAGAAGGAAAATTTACCACTCTCCAAGGGAGTGTCTTCCACTGTTAAACAGCTCTTAAGTTCTCCCTAATGTTGAGGTGGAATCTCTTTTTCTGTAGTTTGCATCCATTGCTTCATGTCCTAGTCTTTGGAGCAGCAGAAAACAAGCTTGTTCCATCCTCAACCTGACACCCTTCAGATATTTAAGGAGGGCTACCATATCACCTCTTAACCTCTTCTCTAGGCTTAAACATACCTTTGCCAGTGTTGATGTCTCATTCACCTTTACACCATGTCTTGAGACAAATCAGTCGATTAGTATGCCAATAATGCATTATAGATAACCACAAGGTGACTTTTCATATTGGGTGTATGTGGTGCTCCTGACTGAATTTAAAATGAAAATCTTTTCACACCTTTTCCTATTCACAGGTCAAGAACATTCTACTTACTGCTGCCAGCTGCTCATTTATAGTTCAGATATAGTAAATATTTATTTCATAGCCTGTCATTGTAAATAAGAATAGATACAAAACAAGCAGGTATATTTCATGACCTGTCAAATAAGAGACTTTATCCCTCTTTTCTCATCAGTCTTATGCTGGAGCAGCGAGATGTGAAAGGAACCAATGGTAGTGTGATTGTTTTCCATTTCCATTGTATTAATTTGGGTCAATTATTAGAAAACATTTTAGTAGAGAAAATGTGTTTATTTCCACAAATTTCTGAATACCAGTTGAAAAAAGCATGGTTTATACAGTCCACAAGGGCCATCTAGTTTAATCCTCTGCCATCCATGGATACATAACTAAAGCATTTCTGAAATAAAGCCACTCAACATCTTTTTATAGGCCTCTGGCAAAGAAGAGGCCACCACCATCCAAGGAAGGCTGTTCCAAAACAGCTCTTACCATCAGGAATTCCTTTCTGATTTTTAGGTGGAATCTCTTTCCTTGTAATTTGAGTCCATTGGTTTGTGTTCTGGTTTCAGGAACAGCACAAAACAGGCCCTCTCCATCTTCTATATGGCATCCTTTCAGATATTTAAATATGGCTCTTATCACCTCTCAGTCTTCTCTGCCCCCAACTTAAACATACCCAGATTCTTAATCCATTCACCATTCCACAGTGAGTCTCAGGCATTGGCAATGATGCCTGGCATGTTAATTTTAAACTCCCTAAAACATTCAGGATTCTCTTGGATTCCATAAATCTCCAGCAAAATACTACCCAAATAGGTTCTTCACCTATACAGGAAGGGACTGATGCCTAAGGTCTACTTTAAACATAATTGCACAACAGCTGGTTCATGACAACAGACTAATTGATACCACCTTCTACCAAAACATCTACTGATCATCCATCTGAATATACCTGTCACAGGAGTTATGCCAATGGTTTCGGTGTTGAAACAGGACCCTGGTTGCCATGGTGGTTATAAAATCCCAAAGTAGTTTCAGCATGTAGGTTGAAGTTCCCCACAAGTGCCTGGAGGTTCTGGAATGCTACCCCCAAGACTACACCAGCCAGTTCAGACACATGACTGCTGAACCTCAGGAAAAGGTATTTCTGAACGGAAGGCAAACAGCAGGTGTTGATAATGGGAAAGAAAATGCATTTGTATAGGATATTGAAGACACATTATCATAACTGTTCTTATTGCTGCAGCTGTTTATACAGATAGATATAAATGCGAGAATATATTTATTGGAAAGTTCAGATATATTTCCAAAGGGCCGCTGAAAAATTGACAGCTAATCACATAGCTGATGGATTGGTAAAGTTCAAACGGAGAAAACCAATAAATTGTTGAATATTGAAATCACTCACTAGATCTGACAATACAGTTGCAAATTAAAATCCAAGCCCCTGGAACTGAGGTTTCTTGTTCTTGAGATTTCATATGCTATAGACTTTTCCATATGGGATTTTGCATATAACTTCCCCTAACTGCCTGTGTGGTTCTGCTTCACCTTCCTCCTTTACCTTCTTTGGAATAAATGCTGTATTGTATGCTTGTGGATTTTTAATTCTGATGTCCCTTTTTTTTTTTTTAACAACAGCCAGGTTGTTTTATTTAAAGAATACCTTTTGATAACAGCTCATTGGAATTTTAGTCCCTGGGATTTATTTGGAAAGGATTCAGTGGATTTGTTTTAAATCAACTTCATGGGAGAGGAAGATAAACAAAGCAGGCATGTTTTATGTTCATTGCTAGTATAATGTTAAGCTCTTGATGTATTCCAGGGCTTCATTTGTACAATGAAAAGATATAAGGGCTTTGAAGTGTTTCACTGAAAGGCATGTGTGTGCACGCCAGTCCCAGGTTCATAGTATTTGGCTGTGGGTGCTCCAAACAAATGACAATGATCTCCCAATTTTCAGCTCATTGTATAACTGAAGATTCAGATGCCATCCATATTGATTTTTGTGCCTCCACTACCTCATAGCCTCCAGTGGCAATTTCAACAACATCTCGTAATGCTGTCATGGCTACTGCCAACAGTTACAAAAGCCCACAGCAGAATCTGTAAGCCCAGGTACCCTGGATATACCCACGGGTCTACTTTCAAAACCTTGCTTGGTGATGGACCCATTACAGCAATTATAGAGTTTGAAGAGACCCCAAGCGCCTTCCAGTCCAACACCATTCTGCCATGCAGGATTATACAATCAAAGCACCCACAACAGATGGTCATGCAGCCTCTGTTTGAAAACCTCCAAAGAAGGAGACTCCACCATCCTCCAAGGGAGCATCTTCCACTGTTGAACAGCTCTTACTATCTGAAGGTTCCTCCTAATTTTGAGGTGGAATCTCTTTCCTGTAGTTTCAATCCACTGCTCTGGGTCCTATTCTCTGGAAGAGCAGAAAACAAGTTTCCTCCATCCTCAGTATGACACTCCTTCAGATATTTAACAGCACCTCTTAACATTCTCTTCTCCAAGCTAAACATACACAGCTCCCTATGGACTTTGCCACACAGGGAAAATTGTGTATTTAAACAGGCATTTTACAACAACAGGCACACAATGGCGGCTAAGATTTTCACACATGAGGACTTATCCTGGGAATAAACAGGAATGCTCCAGCAACATAATAAAGTCCTAAGCTAGCCCTCATAGGCTTGGATTCCAGACCTTTCACAATTTTGGTTGCCCTCCTCTGGACATTCAGTTCCATGGGCAACTGAATATTTCTCCTCCTCAGTTTCCCGATCAGTAAAACATGATTCTCAGTTTGAGAAGGAGGTGATTAATGAAGAATATGTTGTTGTTGTTGTTGTTGTTATTAATATCCCACTTAATCTCAGGGAATCCAAGCGGATTACAACAGTAAAAAACATACAGTTAAAAAGAGATGTATTAAATTTCCAAGATCCCCAATCCTCCCCCCAAACATAAAAACATGATCACACTCTAAAAAAGGATTAAACCAAAGAAAATTAAAAGCATTAATATACGTACACTAAAATGAGATCAAAAATTCCAAGCGGAGTCTGGGGTAGGGTAAATATAAGGATGGAGGATAAGGGAGAGAGGAGGAGGCAGGTTAGCGGGGATGTTCTAGTCTGGAAAGGCCTGTCGGAAGAGATCCGTCTTAATGGCCTTCTTAAAGGTTTCCAAGGTGGTAATATGTCGGATCTCGTCCGGTACGCTGTTCCAGAATCTAGGAGCGGCTGATGAAAAAGATCTCTGGGTTACTGCTGAAAGTCTAGTCTTCTTAGGTTGCATCAGATTCTTCCATATAGCAGTGAGAGGATGAAGATGAGGATGAAGAGCAATCATTTTTTCCTTTAAAGGGTTATAGGAATTAATAATGCTTTGAATCTGTTGAAAAGGCACACACAGAGGGGGAAAAACCTACAGTGGGACCTCTGTATCCATGGAGGTTGGTTCCAGGACTCGCTTAGATACCATAAAGGTTAATAATAATAATAATAATAATAATAATAATAACAACAACAACAAAATCCATGGATGCCCAAGTCCTATTATATACAATGATATAGTAAAATGGTGTCCCTGACATAAAATCAAGGTTTGCTTTCTGGAATTTTCTGTGTGTGTGAATATTTTTGACCCATGGTTGGTAGAATCTGTGGATACTGTGCAGAATTGAACCATTTCTTGTGCACAGGTTTGTCCATGCATGTAGATTCAAATGACAGGAATTGTGAATTTATCTTAGTTCAAATATATTCTTAATCCCAGAGGGGCCATCTGTGGGTGATTTTCAGTTTGAAAGGAAAGTACACATCGAATTGTGTGTGCATCTGCCTGTGTGTTATGGTAAAACTAGATATGCTTGAGTATTTCTAAAATAATTCTTTCCCATGTAGGCACTGTTACATTTCATTCAATAGAGAAATTTTATTATCTTTTGCTATATTTATTATATAGAATGTAAATCAGGTAATGTTATCTGTATAATGTAGAATCTGTATTCTTAAAGATTAAATTATCCCCTTTGGTCTGAGACAAAATGCAGGGGGGAATTTGAAAGACGACATTAATGTTAGCTTTGCCAAGTCCAGTCTTTGAGAGAGCACCAATATTTGTAAATGTTGCATGAACAGAGCATTTTCCCAGGTTCCATGTTCTGGACCACTATGATAAGTAGTGGGGAAAAAATCCTTCCCTATTATTAACAGAAAAATATATGATAACTGAATGAAATAAAGGGGGAAGTTCTTGTATCATTAATATTTATGCAGAAAGAGGGGCAATTTAAATTAGTCTTATAGGGAAGTTTGAGTTCATTGAGTTCTTAGAGAGAAATTTGGATTCATTCTAAGTCCCCTTACATCCCAGTTTTGGGATAAAGCTGGGGTATAAATATTAGCGCTAGTAGTGATGTTGAGAACATGGATTGTAGAGTGCAGGAGATAAAGGTGTACTAGGTGGGAAAGATTTAATTGTTCTTTTTCTTTCAGTTTGTTGCCCAACCCAACTGCCAGCAGCTCCTTGCCTCTCGCTGGTATGATGAGTTTCCAGGCTGGAGAAGGCGCCATTGGGCCGTGAAGATGTTAACTTGTGTCATCGTTGGATTTCTTTTCCCCGTCTTTTCTGTCTGCTATCTGATCGCTCCCAAGAGCCCACTGGGGCTCTTCATCAGGAAACCATTCATCAAATTTATCTGCCATACTGCATCCTACTTGACTTTCTTGTTCCTTCTGCTGCTTGCATCTCAGCACATTGACAGATCAGATCTGAACATGCAGGGGCCTCCGCCAACCATCGTCGAGTGGATGATATTACCGTGGGTCCTGGGTAAATGTATTAGTAAAGCAAATACAGTTGAATTGTCTAATTCTTCAGCAATTGCCTTGCAGTGCTACAAAAGAAATGTGGAGCGGGACACTGGAATAAATCAGAACCTTCATTCCAAACTAGTTCCAAACAAGAATAGTAGTAGATAAAATCAAATCAAGGCTAGTTATACATCTAAGAGGAAAGTGGTGTAAATAAGTAGATTTAGCCACCCGCCTACCCCCCACATGCTGGTAAATTAATATACTTTTTCACCAACTGCCCAAAATATTGTTAGTGGCCATATTATCTGAATATTGATGGCCACAATCACTAGTATGAGATGTTCCGAATTCTCTTGTTTCTGTCCAGCAGATGGGGATATACCACTGCACAGAGAATTAATTTATCTGCAGTTGACAAGGAGTTATATATGATCTCAGCATTTGCATCAAGTATAGGACTGGCCTCTTTTTGCCCAGTTTTTGAGTTTGACCCAAGACTAGGACCAATTGGTGCAGTGCTGGAGTGGGGAGAATATAACAGAGGTAGGTATTTTGGAAGTGATGTGTTCATCCATTCTGAGACAGGAACTTTTAATTTTCTCTTTATTTATTTATTTGTAAAACCAGCTGTGGAATGAAGGTCCAGGCAGTCATGGACTTTTTCCTCATTTCTGCCTCCCTCTGCATACTCCCAGTGTTGAAAACATAAAGGTACAGCTGCCACCAACATGTCTCCCCACTCTCAACATGACAGCATCTGGAATACAAGAGAGAAAAATTCACATAATAGATTGTACGCCATAGGCAGGTTTACTCTTTTATATTTATTGTTTTTATGTATAGCGCTGTGCAAATCTACAGTGCTATATAAATAATAATAATAATAATAATAATAATCAGGGATGTTGTACCTGTGGACATTGGGAGGATTTACAGCCCTGAAATATATGCTAGTAAATGGGTTACTTCACACATTATATTCCAATGGCAGCATTCTGTGTGTGTGTGTGTGTGTGTGTGTGTGTGTGTACACACACACGTGTCCCTTCTTATTCTCTAGGGCTGGGGCACTAGACCCCCATGAATATGGAAAAACCACAAATCATACAATCATAGAATCATAGATATTACATTTGCCAAGGGTACTAAAAGAACTGGCAAATGTAATATTGGAGCCATTGGCAATCATATTTGAAAACTCCTGGAAAACAGGAGAAATCCCAGCAGACTGGAGGAGGGAAAACGTTGTCCCCATCTTCAAAAAGGGGGAAAAAGAGGATCCCAACAATTATCGTCCAGTTAGTCTGACATCAATACCAGGAAAGATTCTGGAGCAGATCATTAAACAGAGAGTCTGTGAACATCTAGAAAGCAATGCCATAATCACAAAAAGTCAACATGGGTTTCAGAGAAACAAGTCATGCCAGACAAATCTAATCTCTTTCTTTGATAAAATTACTAGCTTGGTAGACAAAGGGAATGCTGTGGATATAGTATATCTTGACTTCAGTAAGGCCTTTGACAAAGTTTCGCATGGCATTCTTGCAAATAAGCTTGTAAAATGTGGGCTAGACAAAGTAACTGTTAAATGGATCTGTAATTGGTTGACTGACCGAACCCAAAGAGTGCTCAACAATGGCTCCTTTTCAGCCTGGAGAGAAATGACCAGTGGGGTCCCACAGGGCTCTATCCTGGGCGCAGTGTTATTCAACATCTTTATCAATGACCTGGATGACAGAATTGGGAGCATACTTATCAAATTTGCAGATGACACCAAATTAGGAGGAATAGCTAATATTTCAGAGGACAGGATCAAAATTCAAAATGACCTGAATAGACTAGAAAGCTGGGCCAAAGCTAACAAAATGAAATTCAACATGGAGAAATGTAAGGTACTGCACTTAGGGCAGAAAAATGAAATGCACAGATATAGGATGGGGGACACTTGGCTGAATGAAACTACATGTGAAAGGGATCTGGGAGTCCAAGTAGACCACAAGTTGAACATGAGTTAACAGTGCAATGCGGCAGCTAAAAAGGTCAATGCAATTTTAGGCCGCATCAATAAAAGTATAGTGTCTAGATCAAGAGAAGTAATAGTACCACTGTATTCTGCTCTGGTCAGGCCCCACCTGGAATATTGTGTCCAGTTCTGGGCACCACAATTCAAAAAGGACATTCAGAAACTGGAGCGTGTCCAAAGGAGGGCGACTAAAATGGTGAAAGGTCTGGAAACCATGTCCTATGAGGAACGACTTAGGGAGCTGGGGATGTTTAGCCTGGAGAAGAGAAGGTTAAGAGGTGATATGATAGCCCTGTTTAAATATTTGAAAGGATGTCATATTGAGGAGGGAGCAAGCTTGTTTTCTGCTGCTCCAGAGAACAGGACCCAGAACAATGGATGCAAGCTCCAGGAAAAGAGATTCCACCTCAACATTAGGAAGAACTTCCTGACGGTAAGGGCTGTTCGACAGTGGAACACACTCCCTTGGAGTGTAGTCGAGTCTCCCAAGGGCCATCCAGTCCAATCCTCTGCCATGCAGGAAATCACAATGAAAGCATCCCTGACAGATGGCCATCCAGCCTCTGCTTAAAGACCTCCAAGGAGGGAGATTCCACCATTCTCCGAGGGAATGTGTTCCACTGTCGAACAGCCCTTACTGTCAGGAAGTTCCTCTGAATGTTGAGGTGGAATCTCTTTTCCTGGAGCTTGCATCCATTGCTCCGTGTCCTGTTCTCTGGAGCAGCAGAAAACAAGCTTGTTCCCTCCTCAGTATGACATTCCTTCAAGTATTTAAACAGGGCTATCATATCACCTCTTAACCTTCTCTTCTCCAGGCTAAACATCCCCAGCTCCCTAAGTCGTTCCTCATAGGGCATGGTTTCTAGGCCCTTCACCATTTTAGTCACCCTCTTTTGGACACGCTCCAGTTTCTCAACATCCTTTTTGAATTGTGGTGCCCAGAACTGGACACAATATTCCAGGTGGGGCCTGACCAGAGCAGAATAGAGGGACACTAATAATTAAAAATTTAGTAATAAAAATGTTCATCTCTCGTATTCTCTGTATCTAGTTGCTTGTGCCTTGGCCCACTCCTGCAGCCAGTTGCCCAACTAATAGACAGAAAAGGTCAGTGTGAACTAGGGAACTCTGGCACTTGTGATTTTCAAGAATAATTGCAAACCTGAAAGATGGGGAATTGAAACCTGTCTATAATTAACTCCTCATCTGGAAAATTTATCTTATTCAGAAAGGAAAATGCGGAGGGAAATGAGAGGTATCTATTTGTTTTAACGACTCATAGGTAATGAAATTCATAATGACTCTGAAGGGATGAGATAAAGGCATTCTCTTCATGCTCAAATGATCACTTCCTTTTCAAACTTATATTCACATCACATTCCAGAAAATATATGCTGGCAGTAAGGGAGGCACATGTTCTGTTCTATGAGATTTGAGGCTAGGAAGCCAAATTCGTCCTCTCCTTCCTTTTCTGAAGGTAGACCAGAAACTATCTCCTCACATCTCTGTTCTCCAGAATCTGAGTCCCAGGTAGAGGAGAGGGTATGATGGAAGGATATGGTAGGAGGGTAAGTCCTATCCTTCTGTCAGGAGATGTTTTCTTTTTTGTAGAGGAACTAAGATTTATTCCTTTATTTGTCTGGATGCAGTGTGACCAGATGTCCTAACTGCAAAGCAGGATATTCAAGAAAAATATGGACTTTCCCAAATAAAAGCTAAAAACAATATAAATGTAAATCTGTGCTTCTCAGTCCTGCTCAAAATGGACGACAGTTTGGGATTCCTCCTGGACATATAGGTCATATAGAAATATAGGTTGTGTCCTAGAAAAGGAGGACATCTGGTCACTCTGGATGGGATGCTGCATTCAAGGAGTCTTGTGCAGTCTTGGATCTCAAAACTCTTTAGAGTTTCTTGGCTCAACACAGGAAAGAGCACTCTACTCATGCACATGAGCACTGTTTTCTAAGCCGTTCTCAACAGAAAAACATCATTGATATGCATTAGATTGAGGGGGGAAAAAGAAGGAACAAGATTGAGGAAAAACAAAAGATAAAGCATGCCTCTGTCTTTTGGACGAACTAAATTCCGGCATTATTAGCAATATAATCCTTTGGAAATTACTAAATCTTGTTTCAGTTCTTGAGGCAAGAATTCATGTTTCCTCAGGATAATTTTACACTCGTATCTAACACCTCTTTGGAAGTTGCTAGATTCTTTGCTTGCAGTGATCGCCTTGTAGAAAGAAGTTAGACAAGTCAGTTCCATAAATCTTCAAGTGACAATGTTTCCTTTTTTTGGTGGTGGCAAGGAGTCTGTTCTTACTCAAATGATGTTGACCCTCTGTACGTTTCTCAAGAGCATAAATAGTTTATTTTATTAATGATTAAATAAAAGACTGAGGCTGAATGAGAAATAAGTATCTAGTGATGCATAGCAATAAAAATCATGTAATATTTGCCTTTTATTTTGAAGACAGCTCTCCTTCCCTGCAGGGCAAGGGTGGTTCTGATCCACTCAACTGGTAGATCTTTGTTGTGGGATTGTGGCTTTAAAAGACATCTTACATGTTCCCCTCTAAAACCATTATTTTCAAAGGTATGTCACACTCAATGTGAAGTTCCTTAGCAGCTTGAAATATGTCTTGATTTCTGCAAGCACCTGGATGCATGAAATCTGATAAGTGTTTCCAATTAGGCATTCCTCAAAATGCGTGTGCTAAATCATTTATGACTGCTGTGGAAAACAAAAGGTGTTGTCAATGACTGTCTAAGGTCATAAAAGATTTCTTTCCCAACAAAAAAGGCAACTTGAAAGGAATAAAAGTTTCATCACATGCAGGTTGCCACAAATGCTATTAGAAAAGGATGTTGGCAGCCCCCTGAGGAAAATAAAAGGGAAATATGCTGTTTATGCAGAATTATAGGGCGTCTCATATAAAATGATTCATTAGCAGAAAATAAAAGCTTGAAAAGTGGTTATGAATTGGATGCAGGATTCACAGTGTATTGACTTTCTGAGTAGTCCCACTAACTTCAATAGCTGTAACACTGAGAACTCTGCTACATAACAGAGGCTGAGCTGCAGTGTGTCCTCTGGACTGTTCCCAATCCAAAATGATTATGGATACTGTTTTTTAAAAATGCAATCTGTATTATATGTTGTACTGAAGCATGCTTAAAATATCTCCTTATTCTATTTTCAGGATTTATCTGGGGTGAAATTAAACAAATGTGGGATGGTGGCCTTCAGGATTACATTCATGACTGGTGGAACCTGATGGATTTTGTAATGAACTCATTATACCTCGCAACAATATCTTTAAAAATTGTTGCATTTTCAAAGGTAATAGACCGACATATTCATATTATTTCTGTATTAAATAACTTACTTTTATGTCAGAGGTAGTTTTGTTATGACATCTTTGTTTTTCAAAATCTTCGTGTTGACTTTCCTTTTTGGTCAGTATTTGCTATTGCAGGCTACGGTTAAGTTAAAGATAAGAAATGTCCCTAAGAAAAGGTCGACATTTTTGTGTTGGAGAGTGTCTGCCCTATCTCATCTAAAATTTGAAAAGAGATTTGGGCACAAAGACTTCATATTGACACTGGATGGCCTGGATAACCTCAGTTTCATTTGACTTTTCTCAGTGGATAATGTTTCTGGCAACATCATAGAGTCTTGTAATTTTCATTTGAAGTAGCATTGGATTAAATGGGTAGGCCATGGGACACCTGCTTTAGATACCTTTGACTGACACAGATGAACAGTTAACAGAGCTGGAACTGGTGGTGTGCATACAAAACAGAATCCAACACATCAAGATGTGCCTGTTTCCAAGATGATTTTAACGGCTCTGCTGCCTGCAGCTGCAGTGTTAGGAAACAATTTTTAATTATCCTTATGCAAACAATTTGTCCATTTGCATTTCCATGCTATTTGAAGCATGTGTTTTGTCATGTTGAACCTGCTTTGAGGAGGAAAGCTGTTTCTAAAAGCATCCACCTACATTTCCTTTGTCATCCTATATATATACATGATCTGGCATGATCCATATCCTCAAACCTTCCCAGTTTGGCAGGGGTGGTCCCAGTTATTCCTCTGTCATCCCACTTTTTCTGCTGCTTTTAAAATGTCCCAGATTCCCTCTCCTCCTCTCACTTTCCCTCTTTCTCCTCCTCTGCTGGAAACTGAGTTCAAAGGGAAAAAATAGTTTATACTCAATTAGTTCAGCAGGAAAGAGAGAAGTGGAGGGGCAGTCTTCCCCTTCCCATTAGGCTCAGGCAAAAAACAAATGGCTGCTTATGTGTTCTGCCTCATTAACAACTATTGGCCACATTTGTCCTAGTTTTCACCTATGAAATGCTGGAGGGTAAATGTGTGATCTGTTTTCTAGTTGTTGGTTGGGATGCTAACTAGGCTATGTCAAAGAGGCCATCTTCCCAAGATTGCCCAGTGCTACCATTGTTCCTACCTAGGCCTTGTTCATAAGAGCATCCCTCTTTTCAACTGTGAAATATTGGAGAGTATGAGCCACTGGGACATATTTTTTCAGCCATTTTAATATGCTAGGACTGTAAAATGTAGATGGAGTTTTTAAAGCACGGAGAGCCAATCTGTGGAGCTGAGCTTGAGGTACTGCTGGACAGAGAAAGGTAGACTATGGTAGACCTATTAAGCCATGAAGTCTGCTTGTTTGCCAGTCACAGCTCTGGCATCTTCTCCTTGTCTTTGCTGACCAATGGCAAAAGCATCTGTGGGGGAAGGGGCAATATATACTTACAATAGTATACAGGCGGTGGTACTGGAACTATATTTATTGTATAGTTGCCAAAATATCTGGCTTCCATTGATCTCTCTTACAGCTATATTGCTCGCATATTTTCAGACACTCTTCTCTTAACTGTGAACTTACTGTATATGCACTTGTTCTCTATTGCATTTGTTTCTCAACAAAGTAACTGAACGTCAGATTTGCTTTGAAATTTCTCTTGCATTAAATCTTGTGGCATGTTCATTATTTTTGAATCCTGCATTTCTCTCCTCTCCCCTCTTTGCTTTTTACTCTAGCCCCGATTTAGTGAAGATCCTTAATTTGGAACCTCAGAGTTCATTTTGTATTTCTGATGGCTCAAGAAGCTTTCTTCCAAGTGAGGAAGAGCTCCTGTGAGGAACAGCTTAGGGAGATGGGTATGTTTAGCCTAGAGAAGAGAAGGTTAAGAGGTGACATGATAGCCATGTTTAAATATTTGAAGGGATGCCATATTGAGGATAGAGCAAGCTTGTTTTTTGCTGCTCCAGAGAATGGAACTCAGAGCAATGGATGCAAGCTATAGGAAAAGAGATTCCACCTCAACATTAGGAAGAACTTCCTCACAGTAAGGGCTGTTTGACCGTGGAACACACTCCCTTGGAGTGTGGTGGTGTCTCCTTCTTTGGAGGTCTTTAAGAAGAGGCTGGGTGACCATCGGTCACAAGGAAGGCTTTAATTGAGAGTTCCTACATGGCTGAATGGGGTTGGACTGGGTGCCCTTGTGGTCTCTTCCAGCTCTATGATTCTATGATGCTAAGTGTCAACGTGGCCAAGGGGAGATCTGGGATTCCAGTCTGTGGTGACTAGTGGTCACCCCCTCCCAGGTTGAAAGGGAACCTTTGTTGTGCAGTTTGTGTAATTGCACTCACACAAGGATTAGGGAGAATTCAAAGGTGGTGCCAAAAATTCTCTGGGTGGCATTAGGTTGACTGTGACCTGATGACAACCAAAAATCTCCAAACCTTCTTCCTCTAAAGCACCCCAAATGCTTTACATTCTCTCCAGGCAACAGTTTGGTTTGAGACCCTTTATTTCAGCTACCCCTTGTTGAGACAGGGTCCCCAGAAATGCAAACCATACCTGAATATAGGACTGTTTTGTAAAACAGCAAAAAAAAGTTGCCATAGCTAGCCGTTTGCTTAAAGGAATATGGTCTTAAACCCATCAAAATGATCATGAAATTGTGAGGCTTAAAATGGTTTTTGTATTGGGGCAGGAAAAAAAATGTTACCTCAATCTTTTCTTTTCAGTACAGTGGGCTGCTCCCAAGACAGAGCTGGGATATGTGGCACCCAACACTGGTGGCTGAGGCACTGTTTGCTATTGCAAACATTTTTAGTTCTCTCCGCCTGATCTCATTATTCACGGCAAATTCTCACCTGGGACCACTGCAGATCTCCCTTGGAAGAATGCTGTTGGACATTTTAAAGTTTCTCTTCATCTACTGCCTTGTGCTGCTAGCTTTTGCAAATGGACTTAACCAGCTATATTTCTATTATGAGACAACTGAAGGCGATCGCTGCAAGGGGATACGGTGTGAAAATCAAAACAATGCATTTTCAACGTAAGCTATCATGTCACTTTCAAATATTTCACACAAGATTCTATTTATTTCTGTACTGATATTTTACTAGAATGCTGGAGGACTGAAATTGTTTTAAATAGTCAGCATACCAGTGCTAAAAGGCCTTGGTCATAACAGTTTTTGACAACAGTGATGATAGAAACTAAACTAGAGCAGAACTGTCTGGAGGCTGTGCTTATATAGGTCATCCTCTGGATAATGCAAATGTACTGAAATGCCATAATGTATTTTATAGCTTATGAATGAGATTGCTTTTCGAATACAGTGAGGTGGCAGAGGAGAGGATTTCCCATTCATGGCATTACTGCTGCTTATCCACCATTCATTCCATTGGGATGGGATGGAAAAGAGGTGCTTGTTTTGTTATATAAATACTTGTGAATGAATGGAAGAAGCATATGTATTGTTTTCAGAGATTTTACTAATACATGTTTAAAGTAAGCCCCACAACTGAATGTGGCAGTCCCCAGTTTAATCCCTGGCATCTCCAGATATGGCTGGGAAGCATTTCTTTGAAACTGTGGAAGGCTACTCCCATCAGTTTCAAGGTAGGGGAACCAATGATCTGATTTGATATAAGGCAGCTTCCTCTCTTCCCATGTTGAAAAGCCCCATCCTTGCTACAGCTAACATATTTTGCTCCATTTTGACATTTACACCTACATTACATGTAGACACATACATGTCTCTTCTGTTGTGGGTATCATTAGCATCTATGAGGTCATGCAGATGTATAGATATGTGACATGTACAACATATTCTGCTTACTTGATTTTCCTGATACACCTCTTTAAGAAGGGAGAAGGATCCTTCTAATATATGTACAATTCACTTCATCTCATCCAAGATGTTACTGCATAGTACCAGCCGTGTTTACTCCAGAGGTCTTGTCCCATATGAAGTGGCTACTCTCATTTTGAAAGTAAAATAATTTATATAATTATTTCATATAACAATTTGTTGTGTGTATTTTCAAGTAGTTTGTTATCATGGAGTTTCATAGGCACATTTCATCAGAGGGGCTTTGCTACTGCCATTCCCTGAGGCTGAAAGAGTGTGACTTGCCCAGGATCACACAGTGGATTCCCATTGTCAAGTCAGGATTCAAAGCATGGCCTCCAGAGTCATAGTCCAACACTCAAACCACTATACCATGCTGGATCTTTATGTGAAGCCATGACATTCAAACATAAAAACTGCCCTGATGGTTCAAGCCCAAGGCCTGTCTCCTTTTCAGCCAATATCCTGTTTCCTATGACAGCCAGTGTGGTGTAGGAGTGTTGGAGTGTGACTCTGGAGGTAAAGTAAAGGTAAAGGTATTCCCCATTGACAAGGTTCGATAAAGCTTGAACTGCCAGGGTTGAATTGCCCGCTCATCCGTGGAAACCCACTACGTGATCTTGGGCAAGCCACATCCTCTCAGGGAAAGGCAATAGCAAACTCCCTCTGAACAAATCTTGCCAAGAAAACCCCATGATAGGTCCACTTTTGGGGTCACCGTAACTTGGAAACAACTTGAAGGCATACAGCAACAACAATAACTTGTTTTCTATATTGTCCAAACTGAAAACTCTTGAGGACACAGGACATGAGAGTAAAAGTCTTTACCAGCTGTTGTGACCTAGCAACTGGTGTCAGAGCACACTCTGGTTTCGGGTTATCATGTCACCATTATGACTAATGGTAAAGTTATTCCACATGGCTGTTGTTGGAACTGTACAGCTCATTTGTGAGCAGATGAGTTTGTGAAGTGGTTTTCTGGCAGTTGTTGCCCACAAAAGTAACTTTTCCAGACTCTGGTACTGACTTGATGCAAGATACAGTTAAGTGCCTGGTATGGAATTTTGAAACATTTCATTTTCCTGGCACACTTACTTGTATCAACCTGCCTCACACAGAAAGCTAAACAGAGATAGGAAAAAGGCTTTATGTAGTTGTCTATTTTTCAAAATTTGGGTTTCTCGCACCAGTAAAGCACAAGTGGCCATGTGCAACATGTTCAATATCTTAAAAATTAGCTTGTGTGTTGACTCCATGATGAGAAAAAGCTGCTTTCATAAGAAAATGTGTTATTGTTATCACCTACTGAACACCCCCAACTACTTCAAATGACCTCAAAATTAAAGTCTAATGTAGTTTTCACATTTGATGCTAAAATCTATTTTTGCAGTGATCATAATTAAAATTGGAAATCTATACTACCTAATATATATTCTACTGGTACTTTTCAACATTGAAACGGTAGTGACAAGAGACACAGACACACTGCAAGTAAAAAAAAGGTCCTGCAGGCGTTGTTTGTGACAATATGCTAAATTCATACTGTATGTACACCCTTGTATTTGACTCTAAGATGCAAATGGAGGAGAAAGAAAACAGATTTAGTTATTAATATTTACTCCTGCATCTCTGTGGACTTTTTTCAGATCTGAAATTTTGTTGTTGTTGATGATTTCTGAAGTACTTTATCAAAACTGCTTTGAAGTTAAACCACCAATTCTGTCCCCTGATTTCCTGTACAGAAAAAAATGTTTTTGCACAGAAAAACTATAAATGTTGTGTGTGTGCATGTGTATGTGTACATATTGCACAGACAACATTATTTTCTGCACAAAAACCCAATTCCCTGCACAGAACATGTCATTTTTAAACAGAATTGTTTTCTATTCCTAAGCCCCACACATATCCTGTGCGGGATATGAAATTTTCTGAGCAAAAAAACACCTCATTTGGGTAGTTGTCTGAAAAGTACTAATTCAAGAAAGATCCCATAAATACTTTTTGAAAAGTGTACCATTCAAGAATGCTCGCAAGAACGAAACAAAGATTTACATCCCTGTTTCTGATCCTGATTTTTTTTGTTGCTTTTATTGATCTTCTTCTTGTTTCCTAATGTGTGGAGATTGTGCACACATAGGAAAAACTCTCCCATTCAGAGTCCCTACACGAGGAACGAGAGACAGAGGTGGGATGGGGCTGGTTGCACTCCCTTCTTCATGTGTCAGTGCTGGGTGCTTAGTGACTGCGCAGGGGCTAATATCACGTTGCTTCAAGCACCAGCTCATGCTGCTGCCTCATGTTTTGTTGTGAGTGTTGAGGTGACAATGATGGATGGGAGGTGGATGGGAGGCAGGAGAGAGGCTTGTAGCATGCAGATATGGGGGGGGGGTGTATCATTTAAGTAACTGAAAACTAATAATTTTGGTTACTTTTGAGAAATGGTGAAATAAATTGTTTACTTTCTAAATATTAGAACTAGTATGGTAACTACCCCCTTTTTTCTTTTAACCTTGGCATGAGAAGCAAAGGGAGAAACAATTCAAATTCTAATTGGAAGCCTGTGTGTCTGTGTCTGTGTTGTGTGCCTTCAAGTCATTTCCATTGCCATCCTCTGAGACTGAGAAAGCATGACTTGTGTCTTCCAGTCCTTTCCAACTTATGGTGACCCTAGTGTTAACCTGTCATAGGGTTTTCTTGGCAAGGTTTGCGCACAGGAGGTTTGCCATTGCCTTCCCCTGAGGCTGAGAGTATGTGACTTGCCCAAGGTCACCCAGCGGGTTTCATGGCTGAGCTGGGAATTGAACCCTGGTTCCAGAGTTGCACTCCAACACTCAAACCACTATGCCATGCTGGCTCTGGAAGCCACTTACCAGAGTTATGTATATATATAAAAGACATGTTCTTCATTCTGAGCCCAGCAGTTGGAGGTCAAAGATCTCCAGTACAAAATTCCTACTTATCCCTCCCCTACTCAAGATGTCTTCATGTCAGCAGTGTAATTCAGGAGATGGATGAAGAAAATGTTGCCCTTTGGCCACATGCAGCTCCTACCCTTTATCTTTGGCCTATGCCCTCCCTCATTTTATGGGGCCAATAAAAAAAAGCTTCTTACAGTGGCTCCAAATAATCCCGCTTTTCTAGAAATGTAGCAGTCAGACTTTAGTACTCCTAAACCCTGGAAATACAAAAAATAAAATTGGAACAAAGACACACACCTCGGTGAAAATCCAGGAAGAGCAAAGTGTGGTATTGTCTTGTCACTTCTAGGTTTCGTTTTTGATTTTAAAAAATGCAGTGGTGCAGCCGACTGGGGTTGAAAATTCACCTCATTCAGGTTGCCCACCCTCGATTTAGGGTGAGGGAAAGTCCCTTTAATGTTGCTAGTGTTAAATGATTAGGCCTGAGAAATCTTTGCCAGTCTCAGATCTCCCCTAGATTTACCAATAGATCCCCTAGATTTACCAATAGATCCCAAGGTACCTTCTCTTACCCTTGTGGTAAATGAAAAAATGTAATTGGCACTGAAACTGTAGTCCAAAGCTGAATACTTTTGCATAAAAATAGGCTGTGCTTCTGAATCTACATTTATAATAGATAATATTTGATGCAGAAATCATGGAACTCATTGCACAATTGTCTCTGCATTCCAGATGACCCCAGTTCTTGTTTCAGGCAATCTATGTTCCAGATTATCACTATTCCTTCTCATAGCTATTCAATTGCATTATGGAAGAGCATTATCTCCATAACACGAAAACCCTGTGATCTGGAAAGAAACAACATCCAATGACCTTAGGGAGGAAATTCGATAGTAGGAGGGAACTAGACATAACAATAAGCG
Source organism: Sceloporus occidentalis (assembly GCA_023333645.1). Classification (NCBI taxonomy): domain Eukaryota; kingdom Metazoa; phylum Chordata; class Lepidosauria; order Squamata; family Phrynosomatidae; genus Sceloporus; species Sceloporus occidentalis. Next base: position 223,594,241 of record JALMGF010000001.1, read on the forward strand.
TGGAAATGCCACCAAAAGTGGTAGAGCAGCATTGAGTTCATCCCATCTGTATCTTGTAAAATTTGGTAGCATTTGCAGTATAAATGGGTGGAAATCTCCTCCTGCTGCTACCGTTTCTCAGAAAAACAATGGTTTACTCCCTTTGCTGCAGTTTTTCCCTTGATGTGAATGATCCTTTAGAAGCCACACCAGGGGAACTATAGATGATATATATTCATATTTAGGTTTCCCTCTTCACCACCAGCAACAGTAGCCATATGTGTAGATTTGAACAATGCCTTTCCCATCTTCAGTTCTTTAATGTGCTATGCTCTGGAAAACTAATATTTCAACTGTTCATAGTTTTCATGGGGGGGAAATGAGCTTGTAATTTGTTATTTATGTTTCTGATACTTTTAAGTGTTAAATCATTTTGTAAACCTCCTTCTGCAGCAGGTAGAAACGTTTTAAATAAATGAAGACTCCCTGTCCTCCAGAGGCTCTTTATCTTCCTGTAAGAATAAGTTTTTTCCTGTAGTCCATACCGGCCTCCTAGTTGAATATATTCTAGAACTGTACTCTCTAATTTAATTTCATGTACATTTTTCACTTGATGCCATAAGTTAAAAGATTTAAATCTATCTTTTGTAAAGGATATGCTGTTTAAAAAATACTTCTTTTAAAGATCTCTTTAAAAAACTTCACCTTCATAAGCAAGTAACTCAAGAAAGTAAACCTGGAAAAGAGTAATGAATAACTATGGTTCTTTTCTCTTCTTTTACAGTTTATTTGAAACCCTCCAGTCACTGTTTTGGTCTGTCTTTGGACTCATCAACCTTTATGTGACCAATGTTAAAGCACGCCATGAATTCACCGAATTTGTTGGGGCCACTATGTTTGGTACCTACAACGTCATCTCGCTGGTTGTCCTGCTCAACATGTTGATAGCCATGATGAACAATTCCTATCAACTCATTGCTGTCAGTTCCTAGTTTTCCCAACTTGCTTATTTTGAAAATTATTTCTGTCAGTTCACCAAAATTCCAGCATTCTGAAAATAATAAACTTTGTATATTTTCATGAGGTGCCATTGCAAAAGAAACAGAAATCAATTAGAGGACAGAAAACCTACTATGGGAGATTACAACTCCCAGAATCCCCCAGCCAATATAGGTGGTAACTATGCTGTCTGGTAGATTATGGCTTCTAAGCTTTGGCTTGAATATTCCAGCAGAAATTGGTTTCTAGTTTATTTTTCAGCATGTGCTGAACTGAGGAAGCCTGGTTTCACACACCATTAATACCTAACAGGCAGAATTCAGATTCTTGTTATCATAGAACCTCCTTTTTCCAAGCAAAGATGACTGTAAATTGAGAGTTCCTCTGTATTGCAGATGAAGAAGTGGGTTGATATCCATGAAAACACATACTAATGTATAAATAAGTTAGTCTTAAAGGTGTTGCTTGGTTTCTTTTCTTTTTTTCTTCCTCTCCATCCCTTTCTCCTTTTTATGCTCTTCCTGTTTTCAAAAAGGATTTAAAAAGCCAGGTTATGCCAATTCATTTTTTGCTGTTTCTTTCTAGCCAGTCATTTTCTCAGCTTCAGCATCTCTTCTTTACATCTGCTTCTCTCCTGAACCCTTTGCCCCCCTTCACCAGTGCATCTTCATATTTTGTCCTTTATTGTACTGTCAAGACAAATTCCCTCTGGTCTTATATATTTTTTCCTGTATTTCCAATCTCCATTTTCCTTTATCCGTTCATTCCGTTTCTTTTCCTTTGCTCTTCCCCCTATTCATCCACCAAACTTGCTTTACTTGTCTTGTCCATTGCCTATTCAATCCACTGCCTGTTCTCCCCCCACTCTTTACCTTCTGGCTTCTGTGTTTTCCCTTCCCAAAGTAGATCTCTATGTAATTTTGCTTCTGCAAAGCAACCACAAAAAGGTTGCTTTGCAGAAGCAAAATTACTTCTGTAGGCTACTATAGACTGGTGATTGCATTGAAGGTTGCATTGAGAATGCATAGATTGGATCCAGGCTGCTCTACAACCAAACTTTTGTGGGCATGGAAAGGTGCTCTAATGAGAAATAAGATTACATGGGAAGATTTCATTGTTTGATCTTTCCACATATCTAGTGTGGCCTTTACCCATATCGTCACTCAGCTTCTCTTTTCGGAGGAAAAAATCTCCTTTTGAACAGGCCTCACATAATCTTTCTTTCACCAACCATCACCTCAAGGGTTATGGAGCAAGCGGTTTGAGGGAGATTTGTTACCTAGTTAGCCATGTATCTCTCTCTCTATTGCCAACCTCTTATGGAGAGGGCCACTAGGATTGCCCAAATTGGGCAACTAAGGAACAATAGAGAGACATTGGGATAACCAAGGAAATCCTCAAAGTGTCCAGAACTACCTTATACCACAAAACATCGGGGAGGGGATCAAAAAGGAACAAAATGGCAAAAAGAGCTTAATGATTACCAAGGAGTTTATCACACTAGTGATTTCCGGTGGGCAAACTGGAGTTAAACATGATTTAATGTGAAAGAAACCCAGAAATACCCAAAGTTTTTCATACGATGTCACAGTTAATGTGCAATACCAGAAAGTTAATCTGCAGTTAAAGTAGAGGAAACCAGCAGCTTTTTACATTCAGAACAAACCAAATTTAAAAAGCTGCCAGTTTCCTTCACTTTAACTGCAGATAAACTTCGCATTATTGCACTTGGCGCCAATTTGGTGTGAAAAACTAACCAAATTTACAAGTTTTCTTTAAATCTGAATGTAATTTCACTCCCATTTAACTCCCGTTTGCCTACGGAAAACTGCTAGTGTGATAAAGACCCAAGTGTGCGCCACATTCACATAACACTGAAGGCCTGTTGGGGGAATCTGGAGAAACAAAATGGAATGGAGTCTCACAGAAGAGAACCTGGCCACCTGGCTGGAATCCGGAAGAGGAATATTCCATACTGCCACTTTTTGTTTACACACACCTCTTTATTGTGTGTATTAAGATAACTGTTGTTGTGTGCCTTCGAGTTGTAAATCTATCATGAGAAGGTTTGGCATTGCCTTCCCCTGAGGCTGAGACAGTCTGTCATGCCCAAGGCCACCCAGTGGGTTTCCAGGGCTGAGCAAGGATTTGAACCCTGGTTTCCAGAGTTATAGTCCAGTGCTCAAGCCACTACACCACATTTGCTCCCTATTTCAGATATCTACTGAAACATAAATGGGGAGGGGAGGAATAAAGGTCTACACGAACATATCTGCCAGAAATACTATCTCATTCCACCACCTGAATTAGGGAGGTGCAGAACTGTTCAGTTCTGTTCCAACGAGTTCAAACAAAATAGTAGAGTTTACCATGCTGTAAATCATGTCAAAATGTCATCTCTTTCAATCCATTGTAAAGAACATTTATTTATTTATTTATTTATTTATTTATTTATTTATTTATTTTGCACATTCAAAACAAAACAGAATAGGCTGCCTCAGGGTGGTGGGCTCCCCTTCTTTGGAGGTCTTGAAACAGACTTGATGGCCATTTCTTGAGAGTGCTTTAACTATTTATTCCTGCATGGCAGAGGTTGAACTAAATGGGTTTTGTGATCCCATCCTACTCTATGATTCTATGATCTCCTAGTTGAGTTTGAATTAAGGGATACAGGCTGGTCATGACCTTTACTGTTTCCGGTGACTGGAACTACCAATACGCTTTGTATGCAAGGGCAGGGTGGGTTTAACACAGCTTCCATGCTGCCCTTGACTGTTCCCACCTTGCATTACAAGAACCTCAATCCAGCAGGAACTGTTTTTATTACATCTACTTGTTGGACTGAAAGGTTTTGTTCTGGGAAATGGATGAGAGACAAGGTTGTATTGGACAAAGAATTCTTAACTTATGATCCATGGAGCTGAGCATGCAAAATACTTCCGCGCATTCATGACATGATTGCAGAAAAGGGGACTCCTCCCCACCTCCTTGGATAATAATACTGTTACTTAAAAATGTGGTTAAATGCATTTTATAGGAAGAGAGTCCATGGTTTTTATCAGACTCTCAGAGGGGTCCATGGCCAAAAAGTTGTAGGGCCATTACACAAGTTCATTTCACGTTCCTATAAGGAGGGTGGCCCTCAATGTTAGAAGCCATCTCGTCTGGTTTTCCCCAGTTGTGATTCTCCCAATTTGGGAGAGGGGATCAAAAATTGTGTCACATTTATCCTTTTGGTAGCCTCCAAAACAGCCTTCACAGACACCTGCAATTGATAGTCTAAGTTGTTCTACCATAAAGCTAATACAAAAGTCTTTCTAGTCCAGCATTGCATCTTCCAAACAAGGCTTTATCCAGAGAAATATAGGACATCTGCTTGAAGTACACTGCAACCTGTGCTTTTGGCAGGCAAGGATAAGAAACAGGCATGATTAATGGTTGTTGTTTTAGATGTTTAGTTGTTTAATTGAAGTTAAGACTTGAATCTGAATGCCAAACTCATTTTTGGCTTCTAGGATAGGAATTCCTCAACCATTCATGTGACTGAGGCTGCATCTACACTGCAGAAATTATCCAGGTTGACACCACCTTAGCTGTCATGGCCCCATGCTATGGAATTATGGGATTTATAATTTTGTGAGACATTTAGTCTTCTCTGTTAGAGATTTGAATCCATTGATTCAGGTCTTAATCTCTGAAACTGCAGAAAACAAACTGAATTGGTAGGTGTATCGTTGGGTTTCTTTTCCAAGCTATTCTGTTATGAACTGGGACAAAGTACGGTAGTCCATTGTAAATTAAAAGTGTGATTTCATTATATATTTCAACAACATCTGAGAGCATGTTAAATTTTCATTTTAATGAATATCATTGGATCTTTTCTTCTTGGCAGTTCTCAGATTTATTATATTGTTATTTTAATTACTTGCTACACTTGAAACATATTTTTCTGTAGAGTTTAAAAGGAAAAAAATGACATCATACTAGCCATTAAATATGGATTAAAGATAAAACACATAAAACAAAATACCACATGTAGAAGCATTGAAATCAAAGGAGACAACATAAAACAGCAAAGGCCAATCATAAAATATCTAATAGAGCAGAATGGTGTTTTCTTTTCCAGTACCCATCCATAAAAAGGAGGTGTATGAAACTAAGAGAACGCAATCTCACACGAAATCAATATCCATTTTCATATTTCTTTTATTTGTGTCCTCTATTTCTTTTACTTAGGATCATGCAGACATTGAATGGAAATTTGCACGAACAAAACTCTGGATGAGTTACTTTGAAGAAGGGGGGACTTTACCTACTCCCTTCAATGTCATACCAAGCCCCAAGTCTCTCTGGTATTTGATCACATGGCTCTGGAGACAACTGTGCAGGAAAAAGATCAGAAGGAAACCTGAAAGTTTTGGAACCATTGGGGTAAGAAAATATGTTAATATTCCTCCCTAATCTTCTGTCTCTATGAAAATCTGTTAGTCGTGGATACCAGAAGCCAGCAGGCTGAGCGAATGTCAAGGCTAGGATGCCCCCACACAACTGGTTTTAATCTCTCACCTGCTGTTCCTGCCTTCTTGGGAGACAAACACAAAGTAAAAACAGAGAACCTAAGAGTTGGTAGAAACCTCAAGGGCCATCTAATCCAACCTCTGCCATGCAGGAAGACACAATCAAAACACCCCCAACAGATGGCCATCCAGCCTCTGTTTAAAACCCTTCAAAGAATGGAGACTGCACCACACTCCAAGGCAGTGTCTTCCACTGTCAAACAGCTCTTACTGTTAGGATGTTCTTCATAATGTTGAGGTGGAATCACTTTTCCTTTAGTTTGAATACATTGTTCCAGATCCTACTCTCTGGAGCAGTAGAAAACAAGCTTGATCCATCCTCAGTGTGACACCCCTTCAAATACTTCGTATCATATCATTTCTTAACTTTCTCTTCTCCGGCCTAAACATATCCAACTCCCTAAGTCTCTCCTCATAGGGCTTGATAGTTTCCAGACCTTTCACCATTTTTGTGGCCCTTCTCTGGACATGCTCCAGCTTTTCAACATCCTTTTTGAACTGTGGTGCCCAGAATGGGTTGTGCTGAGGGCAAGGCAGAGGGGCAGCCAAGTGAGCTTGTCTTTCACCAGCAATGATAGCCAGTAACAAGCGATCTTCCTCACTTACCTGTCCCCTTTCCTTGCCTTACATGGCACGGGGTGGAGGTGGGGTAGGGGGAATGACAGGAAAAAGGTAGTTGGGAGGGAAACTCTCCCCACTATAAGGATATGTTCAAAAGCAGTGTAGATTCTGGAGATACTCTTGCAGTGGGGGAAAATGTTCATTCTCCCCTGCATAAATGAATGATTTAAACAAGTATATCTCTATGGCTTATAGCCATGGTGACGAACCTGTGGCACACATGCCCTCTTTGGCATGTGAAGGTCACATAGCAGCCACAACAAATAGGGGCGGAGCAGGGTGTGTGCACCTGGCCCAGCTCCTTTTTGTGGCTTGGTTTGCCTCAGGGGAACCGGGCCACGGCAAGTAGGGACAGGGAGGCACACGCACTGCCACCACGGCTCCTTGCCGCTGCCCGGTTCTCCTGCAGAAATCTGAGCTGCAACAAGGAGGGGCAGTGTAAGGCCCTTCTGAAAGAAGCCCCTCCCATTCTTGGTGGAAGTCCCACACCTTCTGAAGGCCCACAATGCTATGCTATGGGATTCTGGGAAATGTAGTGAGGTGTAATGAGGCCATCCATAGGGGTTTCTTGGCAAAATTTCTTCAGAGGTTTGCCATTGCCTTCATCTGAGGCTGAGAGAGTGTGACTTGTCCAAGGTTTCATGGTTAAGCTGGGATTAGAGCCCTGGTCTCCAGAGTTGCATGCTCAGACAGCTGTCTCTCTTTGTTGTTGTTGTCCTGTTCCTTCTGTGCTTTGGTATGCTTTTTGTTGTTGTTGTTGCGTGCCTCCGAGTTTTTTCCAACTTATGGGCCCAGAGCACTCTCCCTTCCTTCTGAGCGCCAGTTCCTGGAGACCCTAAGGTGAAACTATCATGGAGCAAGCTTTGTCAGAAGGGGATTTCCATTGCCATCCTCTCAGGCTGAGAGAGCATGATTTGTGTGTGTGGTGCCTCCAAGTTTTGTCCAACTTATGGCAACCCTAAGATGAAACCATCATAGAGTTTTCTTGTCAAGATTTGACAGAGGGGGGTTTGCTATTGCTAGCCCAAGGCTGAGAAAGTGTGCCTTGGGTTCCCCCCCCCCCACAGAAGTCCTGCCACTGGAAGGCAGAAGTCCTGCCCAAGAAGTCCCGCCCCCCCAAAAGTTATTCTTGTTAACTGCCTTCGAGTCGACCTCGACTCATGGTGATCCTGTGGATGAGACATCTCCAAGACTCCCTGTCCTCCACTGCTCTGCTTTGGAGAATTCATACCTTGGCCTCCTTAATAGAGTCCATCCATCTAGCACATGGTCTTCCTGTCTTTCTACTGTCTTTTACCTTTCCTAACATTATTGTCTTTTCTAATGCATCATACCATCTCATGATGTCACCAAAGTACAACAGCCTCAATTTGGATAGCAACTGCACGGTCCCTAACCCTAGTACAGCACTTACATAACAATGGCAGTGCCCTGTATACATGAGTGCCACCATTGTTACGTAAACGCCGTGTGGCATCCACACATTGCTGTGTGGTGCTTACTTAACCAGTGCACCAATGGCGCACTTGTTACGCCACCCCTGCAGATTTAAAAGAACCCACTTTTTCCTCTGCAGGGAAACTGCACGGTTTGGCGGCTGTGGCTTCCGTGCAGAGGAAAAACCTCTGCCCCTGTTCCGGACAACATGGAAGGTTTGTCTTTTTGGCTGCCCATGATATCTTCTCCAGCACTTTTCTCCAACACCACATCTTAAATGAGTGGATTTTGTTCTTATTTGCTTTCTTCAGTGTCCAGCTCTCACACCTGTACATGTTAACAGGGAATACAATGGCTTGGACATTTATAACTTTCACCCCCTTTACTGCATAGGTGCCTCTCCATGTTCTCCACCTGTGGCGATGCATTTTTATATTGGGGGTGGGGTTGCATTGTGTTTCTGTATACTTTTTGTCTGACTTAAGCCCCACTGAGAAAAATTAATTCCTCACACGGTGAGTGAAAGCAGGGATGGGTATAGCATCTCATCACTTCACCAACATCCTACTTGGCCTTTGTGAATTGGAGTCAAATGTCTGTAAATGAGGACTGCGGTCAAAATTTGTGGAATTAACTTATTTGGCTTTGTTCCAAATTCAAATTGCATACCTGTGGAGGGGTTCTGTGTTTAAAGAAAGAGTATTTTGTGTCCATTGTGCATTCATGCATGCTTGTATCTGTACTTGAATTACGTGTTTAAGAAAGGAAAACCTGACTTCTCTGCCACTGACTTGCTGATTGGGATTAATCACAGCATTGGATCTTTACTCTCAACATTCATTGCAACTAGCTCCTGTAATCTGCCATTAGCAACAACAACCAAAAAAAGTGCTTCAGTTTCTGAGGACAGTCTGAGCCCTTCTCAAAATGCATTGGTCCTTGCAGCAAGTGCCCCCAACTATTATTTTGTGATGGGATTCTTCCTTATGTTATTATTTTTGCAGCGCTCTCTGTGTCCAGGCTACCATTTTGCAATTGGCTCCAGATGACTGATTTGTGGCCTCTGGGTTGTTGTTTTTTTTAAGGAATAAGAATGTCAAATATTGCTGAGGTATTAAAATCAATATGGATTTTAAAAGAGAAATCCATGAGCAGAAGCCTAGATTCCTGTCTAGTTCATGAGTAATACTTTCCTGGAAAAATTATATTGACTTCACATTATGATGCAGGGGTATTCACATTCCTCATTTTCTTGATAGATGACATTAAATTCAGAGGCTGAATTTAGTGGACAATTTTGCCTGCATGTGACATGTGTGCTGTTCAGGGGTAGGTAGGTGTGTGTGTGTGTGTGTGTGTGTGTGTGTGTGTGTGTGTGTTAAAAATAGCATTCTAGCTAGTTTATTTAACATGTTCTCCATTTTCAGAGACGTGCTGCTGATAATTTGAGAAGGCACCATCAGTATCAGGTAACCAATCTCTAGCTTAACTCTTTCAAATGTGACATTAAAAACCTCCCTTGAGACATTTTTGCGCTGTTTTTGGCATACATGAATGATGTTAATGCAGGAGGAAATGTACAGGTTACCCTAGTTTCGCCCAACCTTTCACCTTTCCATTGTGTTAAGACTACTGTTCTGTCATCTGCATCTAGCATTGCCAATGGGATAAACAAAAATCAGGGTGTTCAAGTTGCACGTTTAAACTGAGTATCAGAAAGAAAAATTGGAATTGTAGGAAAAGCTGGACAGGAGTATCAGATGCCCAGAAAAGTCCTGATCTTCACTGTGGCTGCAGTACAGTACTCTACATTTGTACTTAGGTGAAAGATCTGTTGGATTCAGTGGTGGGATACACAGTCCCCACTTTCATTTTCTGCTGTCCTTGTGAATTAGGGTAACACAAGAATGTGATTGGTTCAGTCAGTCTATTGGTTGAGTAGGAATTTGAACCTGGGTATCCCATTGGGTTCATCAGCTGCATCCCGCTTCCTGTGATTTCAAGGGCAAAACCTGAGATCAACATCCTTGTGATGTTACAGAGGTGGGGCAAGTAACGTTTGCCAGGTGATCTGGAACTGCTCCTGGGACAACTGGTTTTGGACACAGGTATTGGGAGAATCTGGGTAAACAGGGTAAACATTTGGGTAAAATCCAGCTAACCAGGTAATAGGGTAATCTAGAGTCAGGGGAGGAAGTCAAAGCATTTTTGGTGCTAGACATGCAGGAAAATATGCCTAGTAACTGCAGTAGCTTCCCATCAGATTTTGGCTTTAGCTATAACATATGACACATGAGGAGTTGGGAGGGGGAGGGAGCTATGTTGTTGCTATAATTGGGACTTGCAGATAGGGTTGCCATAATTCTCTACTAAAAACCGGGACAAAATGTAGACCAAAATGTAGACCAAAATATAGGACAATTGTAGTATAAAATTTAGCCCAAAATGTAGAACATTTAAGGAAAATGGAGGACCTTAAATGTCCTACATTTTGGTCTAAATTTTATCCTATAATTGTCCTATATTTTGGTCTAAATTTTGTCCTAAATTTTGTCCCGGTTTTAGTAGAGAATTATGGCAACTGACTTTCTGCCAGCACTTGGGGAGCTCCATCAAGCCCTGTGCCAATATTACCCGGTGATGTTGTCATGCAACAAGGAGGTCCCCAAGTCATGAACCTGGTGCTTTACTCCTGGTATTACTCTAAATGACATGAAGGGCCCACATGCATTCACCCACAGATGCTCTCTCTAGTACTCTCTTCTTCCGCCTGGCTTCTTGGTGGACTACCATTGAACAAGCTCAACAAGGATGTGAACACCTTTACACTGAGCCAGAGTGTCATGGCACAGTGGGGAATGCACAGAGATGGTTGTAAAAGTTTTGAAGCCACTTCATGTGATAAGGTCAAATGTTCTATTCCAATGCTGCCTGCTGCTGAGATTTGTCTCATAGTTTAGAGAGGCACAGGTACTCAGATACCTGGCAACTTTCCATCTCCCCAATGAAGTAGCTGAGGAAGGCTCATGCAACCTGCCCACTCAAGGCAGTTCTAAGGAATAGTCCTGCAGCTCCCTCCCAATCCATTAGTTCTTTTTGTAAAAGCTCCAAGCACCGATCTTAGCTAACCAGCCAAATCGAGAGGAATGACCGTAATGAGAAAGGGGCAAAGTGGAAGTCAGAGCTGGTAGCTACAGCCTTCTGGGCCTTTATTTGGAACAAAAACTTCTACTACTACTACTATTCCTCTGATAAGGGGAGATAGCCTTTTAGATAGCCTTTCTATCAGGCAGTAACAACAGACACCTTGTGGTTCCAGTTCAGCTCAGCTTCCTATCAGTCAACCAGCATTGTTGCTGATCCCACAATTATCACCTTTGCTATTTCATGCTAGTAGTACTTCTGCTGCTTTCTCCCAACTGTGACATAGCCAAAGGGCCACACTATCTCTTTCTGCCTGGTATGAAAAACAACAGTGGTTGTGTCACACAATTCCCTCAGCTACAGACTCCTACACAAAAGTCAAATCATAGATCAACGACTGAGCCGAGATTTATAAAGAGAGACAAAATTTTTGCTGCTGTAAGGAGGGATTGAAGAAGCTCTTTGCTGATGTTTGCGTGCAATTGTGAGTCAGTAGACAAAGCAAATGTGATGGCCCTTTAGTTCAATTCAAAATCCAGACCCTGTTCAAAATTAGTTTTATAGAAATAAGAACTTTATGTATAATGTATTCTTGCCCCATCTAAAGATAAGCTTCTCTGCATCCCAAATCTTCTGCCCCACTATACCTTTCGGTTTCTTTGTGCTTGAATCTGGTTCCCAAACAATTCACCAGCTGACAATCACACCACAAGTTTGTTTGTTTTTTAAAAGAAATCTATTTTAACAGTGGCATAATATAAAGCCAAAGTAAATGTAATTTCTAGTTTGTCAGGTGCAAGTCACTACAGCTAGGAGTACTGACAAACTGGACTGTTCTTATCTTTCAGGAGGTCATGAGAAATCTGGTTAAGAGATATGTGGCAGCAATGATAAGAGATGCTAAAACTGAAGAGGGTTTGACTGAAGAGAATTTTAAGGTAATTGCTCTCATATTGAATGGATTAGTAACAGTGGGTTGGAATACCACAGAGCTTCAGATTGAAAGGAATAATCTAAAGAACTGAGAACTGCTGTGTGAACACCTTTATACTTGAAAGCAAGCATTTGAATGCAAGTAGATATGATTTTAAAAGATATCCAGATTATTTTAATGGATTCAGAGACAAAACTACTTCAGGGGGGAAAAGAAAGAAAAATCTGAAGAATCCAAATGATACTCAGGTTTCCTACAAATAGCATAGAAGACAATGTTTTCTCTTTCAGAAGCTCCACCAAAATGAATTGGAATTGTCCAGCAGCAGTGTAGTGTTTCTCCTGCCAATTCAGGAGAATTTTCTAGAAGATATGGCACCATAGATCAGATCGGTTCATTACTTCCCTACATTACAAAACCACTCTCTAGTGATATTTTCTTCTTTATTCCACTTAACCTCACCTAATCCAGTTCTCACACATATTACCTGCCACCTATAGATCATTGTCCAAGTGAGATTTAGAAAGAAAATTGATGCCCACTCACTGCATGATGTCATTTTAACAACATTATAGGTGGCATTTCTATAACTACATGGAACAGCAGCCTCCAGCTTTGTAGTGCGATGGATATTGCCACCTCATCTCATCTCTTCTTACATTCATATGGGAAGCTTTCTCAGTTGTGACAAAATAGTAGAATTCATAATAATTCTGAAAGTTGTGATGTAAGGTTGCATATTCCTCCCTTTAATTATTTCCTGTGTTATAATTCTCAGAATGGGATGATGATGATGATGATGATGATGATGATGATGATGATGATGATGATGCACCCCTTTCTCAAAACTGGAATGCAGAGTGGCTCATAATATTAAAAAGCAATACAATTAAAAGCATACAAAAATGGAACATTAAATTAGAATTAAATTATTCCAATATTAAAGCAAGTTGCATGTTAAAAGAATAAAATGCAATTAAAAAGATAAAAATGTTAAAAATACTTTAAAACAATACAACACCACAACATCCCATGCTTTAAAAACTTTCTGTTCTTAGGACCTGGCCAGCAGTAACTTGAGTACCATATTAATGCAGACACTTACGAGTGGGACAAGGCTTTGAAATTTGTCCTCAGCCAGTTTTTTGTTATTACAAACACAAGCAAGAATACAGTGAACCCTTGGTATCCACTGGGGAAAGTGTTCCCAACCTTTTTGACTTGCAGAGCCTTTATTTCTATGGCGGAGTCTCTAAGAGGCCTAGCCTATGTCTTACAAGTTAATGGTGTATAGGAGTCTATATAAGAATATATTCTTATTCTTTAATTTCATTCAATTTTTATTTCTTTCATTTTCCTGGAGTGGGCATGGAGCATCTAGGATGTTCACATGGAGCCTAAGGGCTCTTTGGAGCACAAGTTGGGAACCCCTACAGTGGTGTTTGTTTCCAGGACCCTCCTCCCCCCATATATACCAAAAGCCCTGAATGCTCAAGTCCTATTAAATACAATGGCAAGGAAAATGGTGCCTCTGATATAAAATGGCAAAATAAAGATTTGTTTTTGGGAATTTATATATTTTTGAATATTTTCAAGCCATGGAAATTTGAATCTGTGGATAACGAATCCATGGATACGAAGGGCCAACAGTACATTTCCAATACCCAGTGTTGCTGAGGGCTGTCATTCTTATGCATCTCTCATCAGTTCTGTGGACAACATTTGACAAAACTGAACATGGATAAATAGAGACCTGGAGCGTCTTTCACCGACTGAACTTTTATGAGATTGTCTTTAACAAGTGCAGGCAACAACCATGTCATCCCGAATCACATGTTTCCACTTTCCATAGCTGAAAAATATTTAGTCACAGATATTAAGATACAGGGTAATTCAAAAAGAATGGTGCAAAACCAAGTAAGAACAGGTTTCCTTTTGCACCATTTCTTTTGAATGGCAGTGTTACGCTTATTCAACACACATGGTTCTTTAAAACCAGATCCTTTCCTGTTTAGTGTTACCATTTTCTAAGTTGTAACTATCGCTCATTTTATTCTAATTCTTTAGGAGTTAAAGCAAGACATTTCTAGTTTTCGCTTTGAAGTCCTAGGACTGTTAAAAGGAAACAAACTGCCTAATTTGCCGTCTTCAAAAAACAGCCGAGAATCTTCTTCCTTGCCAGAATCTGATGAGGGAAGTGAAAATGGAGGAAATGAGAAGGTTAAAAAGAAACCCCTTAGCCTCTTTGACTTAACTACAATGATTCACCCAAGAGCGGTGGCAAGAGCCTCTGGAGCCCACAGTCAAAGCAATGGGTCAGCCGTGAGGGCACCAGAAGCTACCAAAGAAAAGCAAAGGAAAGTGAACTTTGTGACTGATGGAAAGAAGTTTGGGTTCTTCCACAGACAGTCCAAAAACAGCTCTACTGAGCACAGTACAAAAAAAATCTACTCCATTTCTGAAGAAGTTTCCCGGCAGCAAGCAGAGGAGCAGAGCGAGAAAGTCACTGAAATGGGGGAGAAAACATTGGTCGTGAACTGTGAACTAAACATTCAGGATCTCAGTGAAAAGTACACAGTGGCCACTAAGAAGCAAGTTAAAAACAACACTCTGGAATCTGCCTTGGATGAGAAAGCTGCTCCTTCTGAAAGTAAGAAGGCTACCATTCAGGACTCTGATCTGCCTATACCAAAGGATTTGATGGACAATGAGCAGGATTTCAATAGTGACTCTGTTGTGAAACACGAGACAGTTGTTCAGGACAATTACTTGACAACAAGGTTGTGATGATAGCAGTCAGAGCTTATATACAAATCCGTATATTGCAGAGTAATTTAGAATGATGCTTAAAACTACCCCAGACAATGGGAAATTAAAGCATTCAGAACTGTTGGACAAGAACTTGTAACATAATTCTGTGAAGGAAAATAAATGGGAAAGCCTTCTGTTTTGTAGCCTGCTTCAGCTTTCACAATTTCTTTTACATTTTTTTATTCAATGGGAGCATCTTGTATTCTTGTACTGTTGCAATAACCCACAGAAACTTTTTAGCTATCTTTTTCAATTTGAAATAAATGCAATTTCTCTGTGATAGTTTAATGCCTATGGTAAATATTTTTCTATGCAAATAAATGTAGCTTAACAAAGGTGTGAGCCTTATGGACCTTTTTTTTAGGATTCCTAATTACATGGGCAGACATAAGAAGTATAAGTGTTTCCTGTCCAACAATGGCCTGTTACAGACTGCCAAAATAAAGCTGCTTTGGGTCTCTTTGGAGGTATGCTATTTAAATGATGCATGGGTCCTAAGAGTCCGGAGGTCGCGCCAAAGCCACACTCCATTCCTAAGCACTGGAGTGCAGCTTTGGTGCAGCTTCCGGATTCTTAGGATGCATGCATCATTTAAACAGCATACCTCCAAAGAGACCCGAAGCAGCTTTATTTTGGCAGTCTGTAACAGGCCAATATTTAAGTAGTTAGAATTTTTATTTAAGTTACAAATAAAACTGAAACAAAGGTCAAATTAATTTATTGAAAGGGGTTAGTATTTGTAATTTACAGATAATTATCTGTTGCTAATTCTGTTAGTATCCCCTATAAGATTTGACTATTTCTGTACATAATAAATATTGCAACTGAATTTCCTACATTTTTAATTATCCTCGTAGCAACAACAAAAAATGTAATTAGTTCTTTATTGGGAGTCACCTGGCCCCCAAATAACATTGCTCTTGTGCAATTTGTAACCTAGAAAAAATGTTTATTTTCCTACCTTTGCATACATCTCTCTGTGGAATGAATGAAAGGATTAAACTTTTTAAACCTTCCCTGCTTGTTCTTCTAGAAGTAGTTCTGACTCTCCAAGGGCAGTTTATAAACCTGGATTAACTGATCACAAACCAAGATTAATACAGATTGCATTCTTGAGCGGTGGCTCTATTCACTTCTATTTTCATAATTCCAGGGTATTTCAGTAACATTATTGGACTGCTTCAAAATATTCCCCTTGAAATACTAAAAAAAATTATGACAATCATGACAGATCTTCTAAAAATAAATCTTAACAGATCAGTCTCCTTACTGAGATGTATGTGGCCTCTTTTCTGACTGTTTGCACAATAAATATGTTGGGTTTGAATTGTATATTATCAATCTGAGAGTATTTTCATAAGTAATGAGTCATATACTGTTAGCTGGTTGTTGTTTTTTTAATTAAATTATCTATTTCTTTCTCACCTATGACTGGTGGTTTTCTATGTTACAAAAAGAGAGTAAGAATGAAACACATCCACATGTGAACATCCTCTCTAGTAAACCCTAGAGTTTATCTGTATTTCAACAAAGCATTTGATAAGGACCCCCATGATATATTTAGAAAAGTCATTAAATATGGAATTGAGATGGGATTCATAAATGGTTGGAAAACTATGCTCAAAGAGTTGTCTTCAATGGCTGCATTTCAAACTGGAAGAAAATCTCAAGTGGAATGTTTCAGGGTTTTCTTCTAGGGCCATTACTCTTCAACATTTTTATCAATGACTTAGATGAAAGGGTATCCTTATCAGGTCTGCAGATGACACAAAATTAGGTGGTTTATACATTGGAATTTAGAAACAGAATTCAAAAGTACTTAGATAAACTAGTAAACTGGGAAGAAATTAATAAAATGAAATGTAATGGATACAAACTCAAATTTTACATTTAGGCCACAAAACCCAAATGTACCAATATAGTATGTTGGAAACTTGGTTCAACTCATCAGTCCTACATGGGAAAAAGAGCTTGGAATTATTATTGATCATAAGTTGAATATAAGCCAGAGGTGTGATGCTGCAGCAAAAAAGGCAAATGCTACTTTAGTCTGCATTAATAAAAGCATAGCTTCCACACTGAGGGAAGTAATAGTCCCACTATATTCTATGACAGGCTTCATTTAGAATACTGTATTCAGTTCTGATCACATCATTTTAAGAAGGATATAGATAAGTTCTTGCAGGTTCAGAGAAGGGCAACAAGGATGATAAGAAAGTACAATACCATCCAAAATTCATGAAACAGTGATACCTTCATTGGACCAACCAAAATGCACATTATGCATGCTGCAAGCTGTCAAAGCTCCACTGGTTTCTTCATCAGGCAAAGGTATTTAAAAATCATGCAGGAGAAAGAAAGAAAGAAAGAAAGAAAAATTGACCATGTCACGTCTAGGCTTGCATTTTGTCAAGATGTGGTTGTTGTCCCCAGTTCAGATGGCTTGAAAGGGTATTCATGCAGGCGGGCCTCTCTGCATTCTGGCCATGTGGGTCCTGTAATATTCAGGCCAGGAAATCAACTTTAAATTCCATTAGCAAAACAAAAGGCTACTGCCTTTGAGATCCAGTTTGTCTCAGTTTTAAAGTTGATTTCCTGGACTGAATCTCCCAGTATCCACATGGCCAGAAGGAGGAGAAGACCACCTGCATGAATACCCTTCCATTCCATCTGAAGTAAGGACAGCAACCACAACATCTTAAAGTGTAGTCCTATCACTATCATTGTCATTTTTCTGTCTTTCTGTCTCCTGTATCATTTTACCCCCTTTGCCTGATGAAGAGGCCAGTGGAGCTTTGAAAACTTGCAACATGCACAGTTTGATTGTCCCAATAAAGGTATCACTGTTTTGTGGATTTTGGATGATACAGTACTTTGGAGTCTTTGGAGATTTTTAAGCAGAGGCTGGATGACCATCTATCAGGAATGATTTGATTGTGAGTTCCTGCATGGCAGGGGTTGGACTGAATGGCCCTTGTGGTCTCTTCCAACTCTATGGGTCTATATGGCCAACATCGGGATACCCCTGGGTATATTTTAAGAGAGCTGCTGGATCTTCATGGTCTGAATCACACCTTTCTCTCTCCCAGTCTCTCTCAGTGCTTGAAGCTTGAACCTTGAAGCATTGGAGGGTTTTGGCCAGAGCAAAAGGGCAAGGGAACAGCCTTCTACACTTAGTCACAAATGGGACTTACACATCCATAAGCTGAACTTATCCATGCCTATGTCTTGAACAAGAAGCAAGCTACTCTGTGTTAGCCTGGGCAGCCTCTATTAGACTATTACAGAGTTTCTCAGTCAGAGTTAGGGGTTCCACAAGAGGTTGGGAATGAAAAATAATAATACACTTTTCTTTTAGTTGCTGTTGTGTGCCTTCAAGTCCTTTCTGACTTATGGCAATCCTAAGTCTTGCCCAATGTCGCCCAAAGGGTTTCATGGCTGAGCTGGGAATGGAACCCTAGTATCCAGAGTCGTCGTCCAACTCTCAAACCACTACACCATTTTGGCTCTGAAAAAGTTTCACAAGAGATTGTGAGTAAAAAAGAATAATAAAATACTTTTCTTTTAACTGTAATACACACAATGAATTTTATGCAGAACTTCCCTGAAACCTGAAAATTATTTCAAAGGTTCTTCCAGGGTAAAAAGTTTGAGAAAGGCTGCTTGAATGCCACAGTCTCCCATTCTGCATCTCTTTCCCCACTCCAGCACCTTGTTTCCTGTTGATGTTCAAAGTGTGTGTGCAAGTGTGTACACATGTTCACGTCACCTGTCAACTTAAGGCAACCCCGTGAATTTCCTAAGGGTTTCTTAGGCAAGGGGTACTTAGAGGTGCCTTTGCCCGTTCCTTCCCATGAAATACAGACTATGGCACCTGATATTCATTAATGGTCTCCCATACAAGTACTAACCAAGGCTGACCATGCTTAACATCCAGGATCAGACAATATCTGACGTGTTTAGGCCATGATGTGTTAAAAAAAATAGTCTGATAAAATGAAAAATAAATCAGTAACTGAAAACAACAGTCTAGCCATCTTACCTAATTCTATGTCTACTCAGACGTTTCTGCAAATTCAGTGGTATGTACTCCCAGGTCAGTGGACATACAATTAATGGCCTTAAAATTTAATTAAAGTATTCCCTAATGAGGTACGTTGTTCATCCAGCCCAGGTTTCTATTTCTAAGAATGGTTAATCAGATGGAAGGTAGTGTTGGTTTTCTCCAATATCTGACACTAAGAGGTCCCTGAACGTAGAAGTTTCATCTAGCTGTCTTTCTGCTTCATGAAACACAGTGACTGCCCAGTCCGATAAGAGTGTTGGAAGAGACCTCAAGGGCCTCTGTCATTCAGGAGGACACCCCCAGAAGATGGCTATCCAGCCTCTGCTTAAAAACCTCCAAAGAAGGGAGACTCCATCA
Source organism: Sceloporus occidentalis (assembly GCA_023333645.1). Classification (NCBI taxonomy): domain Eukaryota; kingdom Metazoa; phylum Chordata; class Lepidosauria; order Squamata; family Phrynosomatidae; genus Sceloporus; species Sceloporus occidentalis. The sequence continues at coordinate 223,613,166 of JALMGF010000001.1, forward strand.
CACTCTGAGGCAGCCTCTTCCACTGTCAGAAGGTTCTTCCTATTGTTAAGTTGGACATTCTTTTCCTGTAGCTTGAATCCATTGCTCCATGTCCGAGTCTTTGGAGCAGCAGAAAACAAGCTTGCTGGACTCTCAGTGTGACATCCTTTCAAATATTTAAACTGGGCTATTATGTCATCCCTTAACCTTCCCCTCCTCAGACTAAACATTCCCAGCTCCTTAATTCATTTCTCATAGGGCATTGTTTCCAGACCATATCCCATTTTGGTCATCCTCTTTGGACACATTCCAGCTTGTTCACATCCTTGAATTGTGGTGCCCAGAACTGGACACAGTATTCCAGGAGAGGACTGACAAAACAGAATGAAGAGGATCAAAGGCCAATGCAATTTTAGGCTGCATCAATAAAAGTATAGTGTCTGGGTCAAGGGAAGTAATAGTGCCACTCTATTCTGCTTTGGTCAGTCCTCACCTGGAATACTGTGCCCAGTTTTGGGCACCACAATTCAAAAAGGACATTGAGAAACTGGAGCGTGTCCAAAGGAGGGTGATTAAAATGGTGAAGGGTCTGGAAACCATGCCCTGTGAGGAATGACTTAGGGAGCTGGGGATGTTTACCCTGGAGAAGAGAAGGTTAAGAGGTGATATGATAGCCCTGTTTAAATATTTGAAGGAATGTCATATTGAGGAGGGAGCAACTTGTTTTCTGCTGCTCCAGAGACTAGGACCTGGAGCAATGAATGCAAGCTCCAGAAAATGAGATTCCAGCTCAACATTAGGAGGAACGTCCTGACAGCAAGGGCTGTTCAACAGTGGAACACACTCCCTCGGAGTGTAGTGGAGTCTCCTTCCTTGAACGTCTTCAAACAGAGGCTGGATGGCCATCTATCTTTGATTGTGATTTCCTGCATGGCAGGGGTTGGACTGGATGGTCCTTGTGGTCTCTTCCAACTCTACAATTCTATGATTCTATGAAAACAGAATAGAGTAGTACTCATTCTAGACACTATACACTCTTGATGCACTCTAGAATCGCACTGGCTTTTTTTTAGCTATTGCATCATACTGTTGACTCATGTTCTACTAAGACTCCTAGATCTCTTTCACATGTACTGTTGTCAAGCCAAGTGTTACTCATCCTATATCTGTGCATTTCATTTTTTCTGCATAATGTAGTATGATACATTTCTTCTTGTTGAAATTAATTTTGTTAGTTCTGGCCCAGCTGTCTAATCTGTTAAGATCATATTGAATTCTGATCCTGTCCTCTGGGACATTAGCCACCCCTCCTAATTTTATGTAATCTGCAAATTTGATAAGCATGCCCATTATTCCATCATCCAAATCATTTATAGAGATGTTGAAAAGCTCAAAACCCTGTGGCACCCTGCCAGTCGCTTTTCTCCAGGATTGAGAAGGAGCCATTGTTGAGCACCCTTTCGGTTTGGTCAGTCACTCAATTACAAAACCACCTAACAATAAATACCATTGTCTAATTCTTTTTTCCAAGGATAACATGGGGTATCTTGTTAAAGGTCTTACTGAAATCAAGATACTGTATATTCATAGCATTACCCTCATCTACCAAGCTTGTAACTCTATGCAAAAAGGGATAAGATTAGTCTGGCATGACTTGTTTTTGAGAAATGCATGTTAACTTTTAGTGATCAAAGCATTCCTTTCTAAGTGCTTACAGGCTGTCTGATTCATGATTTGCTCTAGAATCTTTCCTGGTATTTTTGTTGTCAGTCTGACTGGACAGTAATCATTTGAGCCCTCCTTATTTTCCTTTTTAAAGATTGAGCAATGTTTGCCCTCCTCCAGTCTGCTGGGACTTCTCCTGTTCTCCAAGAGTTCTGTAGCTGTAGCTCTGGGATTACTTTCTACCAGTTCTTTTAATGCAATTGGATGCAGTTCATCTTGCTCTAGAGACTTGAATCTACTGAGAGTAGCCAAGTTTTCCTGTACTACCTCTAAACCTCTTTATTTATTCTGTGCTGCATTTCACCTACTGCATCATCTTTGTCAGATTGACCAGCCTTTTCCTTTTGTGAGAAGACTGAGGCAAAGAAGGTGTTGAGTAATTCTGCCTTTTCTCTCTCCTCTGGTAGTATTTCACCATCTTCTCCATCCAGTGGCCTTACCATTTCCTTCTTCCTTTTGCTACAGATAAAAGCAAAATAGATAAATAAATAAACACCTTTTTGTTGTTTTTTTACCTCTCTAGCAAGCCTGAGTTTGTTGCACACTTTTCCTTTTCTAATTTTCTCCCTGTCTTGGCTATTCATTTAAATTTATCTTTGGTGATTAACCCTCTTTTCCATGTCTTGCACATGTCCCCTTTGAGTCTTAGCTCTGTTGAAAATTCTTTAGACATCCTACCTGATTTCTTTGGACATCTCGCATTTTTCTTCATCAGTGGAACTGTTTAAAATTGTGACTTCGATACATCACTTTTGAGAAACTCGCATCCATCCTGAACTCCCTTCTCTTTTAGTATTCCTGACCATGGGATCATGTCTGTATTTCCCTAAGAAGCTTATTGCATGCATGTTAATTCAGCTTACTTCTATCCGGTTTAAAATTTAATTTGGCTGGTATCCTGATGTTATCAGATGGTTTCTACCGTTGAATTTGCCTCCTGAATGCAGCCCGGGTCCAATCCTGCTTCCAAAGCCACTCTGTAGGCCATTTTCTTAACTTGGAAAATTCTCAGATCTGAAAAGAGCCACAAGTAGCAGCTCTGGAAGCAGGGATGGACCCAAGCTGTATTTGGGTGGTAAATTCAGCAGTAAAAACCATCTGATAATATCAGGATGCCACCCAAATTAAATGTTAAACTGGACAGAGGTAAAATGAATTAACATGCATGTGATAAGCCAGTACGTTTACTGAAATCAGCTTTCCTAAAGTCTAGACTGTTTGTCTGGCTATGCTTGGCTTCCCCTTTCTGCTGTATAACAAGCAGAACATGGCAGAACATGGTCACTCTCACCTAAGGATCCTGCCAATTCCACCCCATTAACCAGATGGTCACTGTTGGTTAGGAGCAGATCTAAAACAGCTGATCCCCTGGTTGTCTCTTCCACCTTCTGGACAGGGAAATTGTCTGCAATAGAAGTATTAGTTGGCCCTTAAATTTTTGGCAAAGTTTGACTTTCAACAAATATCAGAATACAGTGGGGCCTCCGCATATGCGGACTTTTTATAAGTGGCTTTGAGCGTACGCGCTCAAGCCGCTGGGCGCGCACGGGGCTGAAGGGGCGGCGCGTCCCATTCAGTTGAATGGGCGCGCCCGCCCGTTGCGCCCGGCGCGCACCCATTGTGCCCCGCGCACCTCCGCACCACCATGCACGAGCCCCATTGTTTACAATGGGGCTCGAGCATAGGCAGAAATCGCCATACGCGGCGGGATCCAGAACGGATCCCCCACGTATGGCGAGGTTCCACTGTACCTGAAATCTCCCACTACTCTCATGTTTTCTTTCGTTTTTCAGTCAGTGAGACCACATCCCTTTTTGGCTACTGAATGGCTACTAATGGATAGCCTTTTAAACTCAAGGAATCCTAATTTACCAGAGGAGGTTACAAGGGAGTGAAATAGCATATGAATCAGGAACATAATTCACCTGGTGCACACATTATGAGATACACTGAACATTTTGATACCAAATTATTTCTTCCTTATTCCATTGGAAAAAAACAAAGAAGCACCTTATTGGGCAAAATTAACCTTTTAACACTAGGTTACATTGCAAGATTTCTTTGCTTGAATACTGCAGGGTGACTAGAATAGTCCTGAACCTACTACCTTTTCAAAATACAATGAGAATATAAAGCAGGACTCGAAACCCAAATCTGAGTGGAAATAACAGGTGTTGGCGTGTTTTTGTCCAAATAATGAGCCATTCCATATTCAGGAAGTTTCCCAAAGGATACACCTGCTGAGCAACATTGCAAGGTATGCTGGTCAAGTTTTGTTGCACCCCAGGTAACCACGTGAGTCAACTTAGTGGGAGGAAGCAAAAGAGTATGGCTTATTCTTTTCCACCTCCAGAAAAATGGGCCTGGTTCATTCATTCGCCACCCTGGAGCTAGAGGCATAATATTCCATTATTATTCACACAGTGGAAAGGATGAAAAGTGCAAAGAACAGTCCTTCCAATAAAAAGCATTAACTTGAAACACAGTGGCATTTTGATATAACTGAAAAGCATTTTTCCATTAGAGGGGCTGTAATTGCTACAGAATTATTTTTTTAAAATAACCTTCTCTCCTCCACCACAGGAGTATAACATTAGTCTTTTAAAAATACATTGTTAAAAACATATTTCATTAGCATGGAGCCACACTGTACTTTCAGAGATGTATGATCTTGGCAGGGGGTACAACACTTGTATGGGAGGGAGGGGAATGGAACTGAAATTCTGATAATAAATATCATAAACTCTCAGTTTAAGCCATTTTGACATCCAATACAAGCTGAGGTTTATATAAAAAAATACCTGCCTTCTTCAATCTTAGATAAGAAAAAACAGATTATTGTGTCATATTGGGATTGCTGGCACTGGGGACGGAAAGACTGGAGGGGAGATATAAGTATTACATCCCCTTCTCTCCCCTTGATAATATTTATTATATTTTGTATACAATAATAGATAGTATTTATTGAAGCTACTCGAAAACTAGGCCCAATTCAAGAGGTGTATAAGAATGCTTAGAGCCAGTGTGACGTGATGGTTTCAGAGCTGGACTACAACTCTTGAGATTAGGGTTCAAATTCCAGCTCAGCCATGAAACTCAGTGGGTAAACTTGGGCAAATCATATGCTCTTGTTACCTAAATTGCAGCAGGTGCTAGGGGGGCACCGCAAATTTCATTCAATGGGGAAATTAATTTAGTTCAATGGAAGTGCCAAGGTATAATAATAATAATAATAATAATAATAATAATTTATTTATGTTTCCCTGCCTCTCCCAATGGATCGAAGCGGGGTTACAGACTACTTGAAATTGTACAAAACATACAATACAATTCATACACATGTAAACCATTAAAACCATTAATTCTTTAAAAACATCAACAATTAACAATTAATAAATTCAACAGACATAAAGCGGCAGAAAATTCTTGGTCATGTCATATCAGGTATGTTCAACAGAAAAGTTCAGTTTTAACTGCCTTTCTGAATGACTCCAGGGAGGTTATCAAGCGAATCTCCTCTGGGAGGCTATTCCTCAATCTCGGAGCCGCTGTAGTAAAGGCCCTTTGCAAGGTTGACACATATTTAGTAGATGTTGTTTCCATTAAGTTCTTTCCTGATGTTCTGAGGGTGTGGGGCGGATTATATAGGGAGATGCAAGTAACCTGGGCCTAAGCCATATAGGGCTTTAAAGGTAATAACCAACACCTTGTACTGTGCCCGGAAGCGAATGGGAAGCCTATAAAGATCTTTCAAGATAGGTGTTATATGGGCAAACCTAGATGAACCAGTGACCAATCTGGCTGCCTTATTTTGTACTAACTGAAGCTTCCGAACTTGGTTCAAGGGTAGCCCCATGTAGAGTGCATTACAGAAATCTAACCAAGAGATTACCAGAGCATGTACCACAGTTTCAAGGTCCCTTCAGTCTAGGTAGGGTCGCAGTTGGCGTATCAACCAAAGTTGATAGCAAGTACTTCTGGCCGTCGCATCTACCTGAGATGTCAATTGCAGGGACGAGTCCAGAAGTACTCCTAGACTGCGAATTTCGTCCTTCAGGGGAAGTGTGACCCCGTCCAGGACAGGTTGACAAATTTCCTTCCTTACACCTGAGGGAGCTATCACAAGTACTTCCGTTTTCTCTGGATTCAATCTGAGTCTGTTTTCCCTCATCCAGCCCATTACTGACTCCAGCCAGGCATTCAGAGGGGAGATGCCATCCTTCGACACTGTATCAGTCAGAGACATAGAGAAACATATTTGGGTGTCATCAGCATACTGATAACACCACGCCCTATATCTCCGGATGATCTCTCATGTATATAACATCTGGCTGGGATCTTTCATACCTATGTGTAACAGGTATGCATTAGCATTGCCATAAGCTGGAAATGACTTGAAGGCAAACAACAACAACAAATGGAGAAACTGGAACATTATTTGTACTTCTTGTGCAGAATAAATTAATATAATCCTGAGTCCATTGGTTGCACTGATAATCTCACAAAGCATGTCGTCTTCTGAGTCTACCATTTTTGTCATCAGCCTGCATTCTGAGTACAGGTAAGAACCTCAGCTCTGACATGTGAAGAATGACATGGACAAACAGATCTTTCTTCTTCTCCTCCCAATCATTAATACCACAGGACTTCCTCCTGGCTCATAGTGGGGTTTCCGGCTTGATATGTTGAAACCTTCTGGAAATCTTTGGATTTGTTCTTTCTCTTTCATTTCCTGTAGTGAAGGCCAGAGACAGGTAATGCAATATACCACAAGCAGGGTTGCCAGAGTAAAAATTGGAGAAAGCTTGTGGTTGTGTGGAAGAGGGATTTTCAGCAGGTGTTGTAAGGTGTGCAACCAGGCAAAAAGCAACACCTACTAAAATCCTCTCTTCTGCACAGCCATTGGTGCAGGAGCCAGTCTCCATTTTCACAACGGAAACTCTAACCACAAGGTACTTTTGTTATATGCAGTGGTATAACTAGGAGGTGCAGCCCACACTGGATGATAACTCAAAAGAGAGCTCACACCCAGGTGGGCCCTCCTTCCACTGTGGGGTAAGAAGGGCAAGTACACCCCTCCTAGCTTCACTATAATGGTGGCTTCCTCCTGGGGAGGAGGCAACTGCCGTAGCGGAAGAAAAGGACAAGCACACCCTTTTGTCTGCCACCATGTCTGTCTTTATTCTATACTTTAGCATAGGACGACATGACTCAGTGGAAAAGACTGGAAACAGTGGAAGGCCGCACTTATTTAGTACCAATTATCATATACAACAAAGTGTCAATTTCTAGGGAAAGTGTCCATTTTAGTAGCTCCTCCAAACACATTCTACCACCATATCAATGTGCATGAGAGTTTGAAAGAAGTCCCATCCCCACATAACAAAGGCACAGTTGTCGTCTCCTTTTTTCTTGTTACATGCCTTCAGGTCCCCTCTGATGTATGGCAACTCTTGTCATGGGCTTTTTTTGTCAAGATTTATTCACAAGCTACTTCTAAGAGGGTGACTTGTCCAAGGTCACTTTACAAATAGCAAATAGCAATCAATCAATCAATAAAGGGGGGGAGTTCATCTGGGAAGGCTGCAGCAGAGAGCAGGTACTGCTTAGACCTCTTCCACTAAATCTCATATGGCTTGCAAATAGCCAACAGCACCCCATCATAACAGCATTTGGAAGAATTAAAGTAAGTCATGTCCTTTCTAATTCCATATTAAAATAAAGTTCAAATTTGGCAGCAGCTATGAGTCTCTTCCTACTTACCTTTTGATATCACCATGTTACTTTCCTTGAAATTTTATCACAGGTTGCAATGATTTTTGTGGCTTGCACTTCACTAGGAACATCTGAGGCAGAGGGCATGGTCTTAGACCCAGGTTTAGTTCCATCTGATTTCTTAAAGCTTCTCTTCAAATATTTCCTTGATGTCATTTGTTTTTCCAAAGCTTCCTTTGCCCAGGAGCTGCAAGAAAGAAAACTCCTGACTTTTACCTTGTTCTTTCTAATCTGTCAAATAGGCTGCTGCTAAAGAATGCCTTATACGCTGGGAAAGAGCAGAACAACAATTGCTCAAAAAACAGAAGAATCTCTTATCTTTTTCTAGCTGGCAGTATTCTGTTTCTTCACCAACACCTGAACCTCACAGATAAAACTCAGTAACTTGCCTCGATGAAGGTCAAGGATCATATGATTTCCTCTCCCTTTCAACTCTTACATGCCAAGAAGCCCTTCCTTGCCCTTTGTATTTCCAGCAGAAGACACACATCTTCTCTTCCTCTCATGGCCTGACAAATGTTGAGACAGGTCACTAGACTGAAGGAATTGTAATTAGGATAGGATCATAGAGTCATAGAGTTGGAAGACACCACAAGGGTCATCCAATCCAACCCCCTGCCATGCAGGAACTCTCAATCAAAGCATCCCCAACAGATGGCCATCCAGCCTCTGTTTAAAGACCTCCATGGAAGGAGATTCCACTATACTCCAAGATAATGTGTTTCACTGTCGAACAGCCCTTACTGTCAGGAAGTTCCTCCTAATGTTGAGCTGGAATCTCTTTTCCCGGAGCTTGCATCCATTGCTACAGGTCCTAGTCTCTGGAACAACAGAAAACAAGTTTGCTCCCTCTTCAATATGATATCCCTTAAATCCTATGGAAAACTATAGCGGAGTGGGAATAGTTTGATTCTTTGTGATTCACAATCTGTAGTCAACTGCAACCTTCTCTCTTGCTGGAAAATTAATTGTAACAAGTTGAAAGTGATCTTCAGATGAGCAGATTGCGACAATGAAAATGAAGAAATTGTGTATCTTCACTTCCTTCTTGCTTTGGGACAAAAACACAATTCCTTTACCCCTGTGCTTATCTTGAGTGCTAAAATGCTAATAAATTAGTGAACCAAAGACTCAAAATTAAATGATGGGCAAGATTCAGAGATAGCTCTGTAGACTGCAGGCCCATCTTACATCAGGAAACCATATGACTATGCAAACTGTTATTAGTAAGGTCACAGACCCTTTACACAACTGGTAGGCATCATGATCCTTCTGTGAGATTATAGTTCAATTTTTACCAAAAGATCTCTTATTCAAATTTCTTTTCCCAGATAGTATTCAGTCTTTCACAATCACCGTTCTGGTACAACTTGCAAACACAGTGTGAAGGCTTACAAAAGTTGTGCTAAAATAATAATCTTAGGAGAATATGATGTTATCTTTCAAATAAATCTTTCAGTATTTTAGACCATCTGGATAAAATCTTGAGGGATACTATTTAAAGTCTTATAAGTCTTTCAAAAGTTCTGTTATAAGATGATGTCTACCACATCATTTCAGCCTGGATGATAACACATACTATATATTTTTAATCACTCCGTCCTTTACATTCTTGGCTGCTGCCTCTTACTTTAAGTGAGGAGGAAGAAACCAAAACATATCACTACATTTACGTGGCATGTTTGATTTTAAATATTCCTTTAATGTCATTTTAATTTTAAAATAGTTCAAGTATCTTGGTCATCCCTACTGTGACATGATTAATGGAACCAACAAAACAGAGCAGTTTTCCTGGAGGAAACCTGTTTCCAAGTGAACAGCTACAGCCTCACTCTAGAAGCATCATTCTTTTTCAGTATGGCGGCATCCGAGCTGCAGAAATCATCCAGTTTGACACCATTTTAACTGCTGTGACTCAATGCTATGGAATTCTGGGAACTGTAGTTTTATGAGACCTTTAGCTTTCTTTACCAGAAGAGTCAGATGCACCAACAAACTACAAATCCCAATATTCCATAGCATGGAGCCATGCAAGTTAAAGTGATATCAAACTAGATTATTTCTGCAGTGAAGATGCAGTCTACATTTTTCATTGTAAACCTGGTTTTTACTGCACTTTCTATGTACAGATTTAAACATAATGACAGAGAATGCACTGTAACTTTTACAAACATACCTGTAAGAAATTTGAAACTATGGAAATTAACTGCATGCCCTTTATCTCCATACCTCTCACCAGGAAGGAGGCTCCTCGGGGACAAGGAATTAATGGAACATTCTTTCTTTAAACTCCCTTCTGTCTAGATGAACATGCTGAAGAACCTTCAAACCTTGTTGCTGGCTGGGGATAAAACAGATCTACTTCTATTGTGCCAAATACTGGGATTCTGCTGGACATCAGCCTGACATCTTCCCCCCGCTGACAAAAATACAAGATTTTTGGACCAATCTAGTATAAGATCTGTTTCATCATGGAATGTGATGTTGGGACACCAGCAGTTTTGATGGGCATGTGGTTATATTTTCTGGCCATGTCAATTTCCCTTGCCATGAACTCAGTATCAGAAGGATATATGCTAGATGCCAGTGGATGTAACCTTGGCACCTGTCTGTCCAGTGTTAATGGATACTTTTCAACTTGTGCAGCCTGATGATGTGGACAGGATCCTTGGAGAGGTGAAAGCTTCCACATGTGTCTTAGACCCTTGTCCTTCTTGGTTTATTAAATAGGCTAAAGGGGGACTGGCTGAGTCAATTCCTCCCTACAACAAGGCAGAGTTCCATTTTGCCTAAAGGAAGCAGTTGTGAGGCCTTTGTTATAAAAGCCATCCCTCAAACCTGCTATAATGAATAATTATTGGCCAGTGTCCAACCTACCATTTTTGGGTAAGGTGTGGAATGTGTAGTGGCTTTCCAATTCCAGTGGTTTCTGGATGAAACAGATTATCTAGATTCATTTCAATCTGGTTTCAGGCCTGGCTATGGAACAGAGACAGCCTTGGTCATCTTGGTGGATGACCTATGCAGGGAAATGGATGGGGGAGTGTGTCCCTGTTAGTTCTGCAGGACCTCTCAGTGGCTTTCTATACCATTTGACCATGGTATCCTTCTGGGCCACCTCTCTGGAATGGAGCTTGGAGGTACTATTTTACAGTGGCTCTGTTCCTTCCTGGAGGAGTGGACCCAGAAGGTGGTGCTGGGGGACTCTTGCTTGACCCCCTGGCCATTGGCCTGTGGGGTCCCTCAGGGTTCTATGTTGTCCCCTATGCTATTTAACATGAAGACACTGGGTGAAGTCATCTGGAGTTTTGGTGTGCAGTGCCATCAATATGTCGATGACACTCACCTCAACTACTCCTTTCCATCTCAATCCAAGGAGGCTGTCCTGGTCTTAAACCAATGTCTGTGATCAGTAATGGACTGGATGAGGGCAAATAAGTTGAAACTTAATCCAGACAAGACAGAGGGGCTCCTAGTCAGCCAGAAAGTAGATCTGGGAATAGGGATCTAGCCTGTGTTAGATAGGGCCATGCTCCCCCTGAAGATGCAGGTTTACAGTTTGGGCATGCTCCTGGACTCAGTGACCAGGAGTGCTTTTGCACATTTAAAACACACACAGATACATCAGGGGATGGTGATGGATTCTTCCTTTGCACTGATTCAGAATTGAAATTCACTATAAGTATCCAGTGTACCATTTTCTGATTAGGAGAAATCCACACATTGCAGAACATACCAATACAGATATAGGCCTGTGATAGACAAAGGAGATGTTAGTACACATCAGCATCCACCAAATGAGACTTCAGCTGATTCCTACTTGTTGTTTTTGAAGTGTTTAACGAACATTTCCAGAATGCTCCAGGTGGAGATGTCAGTTGTGGCTGCCACTGCATGGATAGTGTGTGAACTCAAATGCCACAGGGATTTAATCTCAAGGATATCATATGGTAGATTTATACATGCAATTTTAATACACCTGGCAGTTGTGATCCCCAAGAATATCCTCACAGGGAAGGCGGGATGGAAAGAAAAGAACATTATGCATAATGCATTTGGCCATTGACCTACTCTGGCTATGCAGATGATGGTAGCTGATGGTAGCTGTACTCCAAAGATGGAGCACTGGATGGAAGGAAGAGAGAACAATACCCTGCAAAATAAAAAGAGAGAATTATTTATAAGAGTGGGGAGGCATCCATATAAAGTGTTAACTGTATCTCTCCCTTCTCATTGTAAACAGTAATCAAAATTCAGGACAGAGTTAACCAGAAACAATAACAGAATGTAGTGGAAATGGATAAAAATCCATTATTCCTTGATTTTTTGGAAATGGATAAAAATCCATTCTTCCTTGATTTTTATACATATATATATCCACAGTACAAATCAATATTTGTTCTGTGCTCTGTATCACAGTTTCAAACCAGACTTGATAAGAACATTTAAGAGTTTTCTGTTAGAAGCCACAGATTACAGTTTTCAAAGACTAAGATGGTTAAACTTGTGAATGTTTACATCTCTCCATGGGGTGCAATCATATTTTAGAAGGATATATTGCATAATGGCATTCAAACAAAGATACTGGGCTGTTTATTTTGGATAAACAAGATGGTCAGGTCCCACTTTTCAAAGCTCATTAAAGAGTCTTTTTTAAAAAAACGTCAGATTGGCATAGCTGTGTATGAATAAACCTAAAGCTATTTCTTGAATGCAGGCCTCATCAGTTCCTTACAAGTTTTGCAGCAGAGTGTTCTTTCTAGTAAGCGTTCCCACAGTGTTTGTCGATACACTTTAGCACTCTGCTCAAGGTGCACTGGAGTGTTCGTCTGTGTTTCTGGCACAAACTGATAGAGCTTTAATGGTGTAACAGCTCTGTGCACTTCAATTTCGAAAGAGAACTGAACTCCTGAAGATGTCACACTACGTACGTCACATTACTAAAAACAATCTCACGCAGCCACCAAGAATTACATTCTCTTGTATCAGTGATATATACCTTATACAGGAGAAGGTTTTTTAAAAAAACTGTTAATTAAATTTCAGAGACAAAAGAAAAGTAATATCTACATTACTCTGCCTAGAATGTATGGTCTAATTCATTTCTCTTGCCTTGCTGATAATTTTATCCTCCAGACAGTGGAAGATGATAAGACACAACATAATAAACTATCCTGGATGTGATGTTCACCAGCACAGAAGAACATGGAAACCTTGGGAAATTGTGACCATATCCTCTCTGGATTTCTTATATAAAGGAAAGGATCATGGTTTGATCATTGGACTATGATTCTGGAGACCATGGTTTCAGTTCCTGCTCAGCTGTGGAAACCCACTGGGGTGGCATTGGGCAAGTCACACTCTCTCAGTCTCAGAGGAAGGTAATGGCAAACCTCCTCTGAACAAATCTTGCCAAGAAAACCCTATAAAAGGCTCACCTTAGAGTCATCATAAGCTGGAAATAATTTGAAAGCACAAAATGAAAAAATCCCATATTCAAAAGAGAATGGAGTTTATTGTTGATGAGACTTCTTTTAAAGTGAGATGCTGAAGTAACAATTAAAAAAACCAATTCAAATCATAGGTAAGTAGGATAAGAAGATTTCTGATAAGCTGTAAATAAACAAGGACATGCAGCACTGATGGTGATGGTGGTGAGATGGTACAAATTACTGGATATCAGAAATGTGTTGAACATGTTTTTGTCATCAGCGTAGATCAGAATAACTTTTTTATTCATTGGGAGCAGGAGGTGCACAACACAACAGTCCAACTCTCAAGCATTTGGTTTACAACAAAATGGCCTCAATTACATGGCAAGTGTTGTCAAGGTCCACATGTTCTGAGTACAGCTGGCCCATGCTCTTCCTGCTCTTCAGCTGTATAGGCCCCGGTGACTGAGGGGAGAAATATGTGAGGCAGGCCTACAGAAAGTCTGCCTCATGTTTTGAGAGAAGAGGGTCTTTTTCAAGAGTTCTAGGCTCCTCTAGGGTTCCTAATGTTATGGGATCGTGGAACTCTTGCAAGAGGCCCACATGAGACCTGAGGTGGGCTTTAAATCAGCTGGTTTCACGTGTACTCAAGACTGTCTTAAGTTCTCCCCCATCTCTAATTACAACCAGAAAGACAGATTGATTATAGAAGTTGTATGGGACTCCACGCAAGTAAAAATCAAATGTACGAAGGTTTACTTCAAAGATATAGCCATGTTAGTCTGTAGAATCAGTATGTAGAGAGCTCTTGTAGCACCTTTGAGACTAACTGAAAGAAAGAAGTGGGCAGCAGGAGCTTTCCTAGACTTCAGTTTACTTCCTCCATGTGCATCTGAGGAAATAGATTTAAGTCTATGAAAACTCATGCTGCCAACTTCTTTCTTTCAGTTAGTCTCAAAGGTGCTACAGGTTATCTCTACAAACAAAGAGGCCTGTTGCTGTTTGAAAAAACTGGTAACCCCCTAACTATAAGACATCAATTCCTCCCCCCCCACACACACACACACTTTTTGGGGGTCCTGAGGACTTTTATAAGAAATGGAAGAGTAAATCATCGAGGAAGAGTATAAATGACTAGCTACTATTTTTAGAGAGAATATCAGGAGGGCTAAATGATGCAGGAAAGGATGGTCTGATGGTCATAAAGCCAGAAGGTTGGCAGTTCAAGACCTAAATGCTGCACGATGGAATGAGTTCCCATCACTAGTCCCAGGTTCTGCCAACCTAGCAGTTCAAAAACATGCAAATACAAGTAGATGAATAAGTGCCACTTCAGTGGGAAGGTAACAGCATTCTGTGCAGTCATGCTGGCCACATGACCACCAGGGTCATCTTTGGACAACACTGGCTCTTTGGCTTAGTAACGGAGATGAGCACTGGCCCCTATAGTTGGTTACAACTAGACATTTATGTCAAGGGAAAACCTTTACCTTTTACATGATGCAGGGACAGAGCTGTAGCCCAAGATCAGCAAGAAGGCAGGTCTGAATGCAGGTCCTCAAGGTGGGAAGAACAAAATACCCAGGGGGGTGCTAAGAGCAATTTTGGGAGCCCATTCTTTTCTCATTTTCATCCCCAACATGAGGAGCTAAGGCACTAGACAGAAGAGCTGTGATGGCTGCATCCATGGAGAGACCTGACCGAAACGAAAGCAAAAGAGCAGCCAGAAGACCATTGTGTAAAAAGATCGTGTGACTCTTGCCTGTTCTGGTAACAGTGAAACTTCAATATGTGGACATCTCCTTCCATGGGTTCTGAGAATATGATGTGAACATGATTGTATTTGCTGTCCTAGAAACAGCACGGACATCATAATTTAAAAGGACAGCAAATGAGGAGCTCTTGTCATGAATAACGACAAATAGAAGGCTGTGATAATTTTCTAACTTGACATTTTTATAGACCCTGGACCTCCGATCCGACTGAGCAATGCCAGTGGAAAAAGACATCCTCATTATTGGATTTCCTAGCTACACAGAGCTATCAGGAGCCTTGTCTCTACATCTTCAATCTGTTAATCAAATACAGAATCCTGGCAACTATAGGCAGCTCATTGCATTGAGCATTGGTATTATCACAATCAGGGTGTCTGCTTATCTGAACTACATTCTCAGACTGTATACTAATAACGTTCCAAATTGCATAAGGGATACCACAGAGCTTCAAAGCCAAATACAAGGCACTGACATTTTTTCAGAAAACCCTATTCAACTACAGTGGATGCTGCTTATGAATCAGTAGGACAAGAGACCTACAATTAAGCCAATGTTATGATTTGGTTAGTGATTACTCCTGTTTTGTAAAACACTTCCCACCAGAACTGAAGCATCCAGGGTCAAAACTATCACGTATAAATATTGGTCACCCTATTCCCTACTCATTACCAGCACTCATCTGGAACTACATTATAACAAGTGTTAAATACCATCAACTCATAGCTTTAACCACTATTGGATGTTGCCGTAGCAAACTTCTGTTTTGTGAGTGTCTTACTCTAAATAATGGCACAAGATATTTTCTTGTATATAACAGTAACAGGTTGACAGATGACAATGACAGATGTCAAGAAGAAATGCTGCCAGACTAATCTTAATCTTTTCCCCCATTTAAGTTACTAGTTTAGTAGATGGTGGGAATGCTGTGGCTAGCATTTATCTGAATTTCAGCAAAGCATTTAATAAGATCCCATAATACTTTGATTAGCAAATTGATTAGATGTGGAATAGATAGAAACACTCTCAGAGGGATCCATAATTAGTTGGAAAATTGGTCTCAAAGAGTTATCAATGGTTGTGCTTCAAACTGGAAGGAAGTCTTGAATGTAGTGCCTCAGGGTTTTGTTGTTTCTCTTCAATATGTTTTATTTTTTATCAGTGACTTAGGGGTTGAACAGACCACTGGATCGGGGCCACAGCAACTACATGGCTGATCTGGCCTTTCCGTGGCACAAAAAGGAGCTACAAAAAGCTGCTCCTTTTTGCGCTGCGGAAAGGGTGCCATAGCCATTGGCACTGCAGCTTTTTGATGCTCTTTCATCTGTTTGAAAAACCTGATGTCGCATGTGGTGGGGTGCGCAGTGTCACACCAGCATGGGGGTGGAGTTGGGGTGTCTGTCCCAATGCCAGCCTTTATCACCAGTCTGTTGGGGCTGTTAGATAACAAGGTGGAGAGAATCATTATCAAAATTGCAGATGACATAAAACTGGGTTGGGCAGAAATAAAATGAAATTCAACAGAGACAAAATTTTACATTTAGACTACAAAAAACATGTGCATAAGTATAGGATGGCAAATACATGGGTCAGTAGTATCATATGCAAATGGGACATTGGGATTATTGCTGGTCATAGATTTAACAGGAGACAGAAGTGTAATGCTGCAACAAAGAAGGTGAATGCTATTTTAGCCTGCATTAATAGAAGCACACTGTATATATTCATGTGTAAGTCTAGAAATTTTAGTCTAAAACTGAACCCAAAAACCTGGGCTGATTTATCCACAGGTCAATGTAAGTACTCTAACTCTTACCAAAAAAGGAACCATCCCACTTCTCCAAGTAGAGAGGTGAAAGGCAAGAAATTAGTCTGTCTTGGGAACATCTAAAAGAAGCACTGTCCTCTCTCTACCCTCTCTACCACAATGCTGCTTCTGACCTTTTTGAATGAAGGGGTGGAAAAATGGCAGTGGTGGCAGCTCTTTGGCACTTCCCCTCAAAGGAGAACTGAGAGAGTGAAGGGGATTGGTGGTTCTTTTAGGCTCTCCTGGGATCCTTTTTTTTTAAATAAGAGGTAATGCTGTACCTCTCTTGGGATCCTTTTTTTTTTTTTTTTTTTTTTTTTTGGTTCCTTAGAATCATAGAATGGTAGAGTTGGAAGAGTCCCCAAGGGCCATCCAGTCCAACCCCCTGCCATGCAGGAAATCTCAATCAAAGCATCCCCGACAGAAGGCCATCCAGCCTCTGTTTAAAGACCTCCAGGGAATGAGACTCCACTACACCGCAAGTAAGGTGTGTATCCCACTGTTGAACAGCCCTTACTATCAGAAAGTTCCTCCTAATGTTTGATAAGAGCTAATGCAGTACCTTAACTCTTGCCTTTACGTCCTTTTTTTAAATGATATTTATTAGTATTTTCTTACATTACAATCACAAACACAACAAATCATACACTCCTCACCCCAATCTTCATCTTTTATCTTCTTCAATCTTCAATCTTTAAATTTCTTCTTCTACATCACATCACAACACCACTGCTATCGACACTGAGCAATTCTGAAATTTTGGTGTATGTAATTCTCCACATGTCTCAAGATGGACCCTGCCAGGCAGTCCACCATAATCCCCAAAGCAAGGGGACACATACACACTACACCCATGTGAGGTCAGCCTAATGGTCCCTTTTGGGAACAATACCTCTAGGAAAGGCCTAGCAGGTAGTTTGGGAGTCGCTAAATCAGAAGGATGTCTCACCAGATGAGCCTGAGGGGCTTAATCAAGCACCCATTCCCACCTTGAATATTGTCAGACCATTGATGTAGAATCGCTTTTGTCCAGAGGCTAGATTTGGCCTATATAAGATCCCCGAAACCCTTGCTTAGTGTGTTAGTTTGGATTCTGTGGTGGCACTGTGTCTCTATGAATCCTGACTAGCTTCGACACAATCGTTCATCTCCACTCATTGGAACGGCCGTGTCCCATTCCACACCAACCAATTGGATCCAGTAGCAAGCCTCGTGTTTGTATAAGTATCGCCGTTAGTGCAGCCTCCAAACCTTTACAAGCTAATTCCTGATTTCCTGAACCTTGTATGAATGTTTGTGTGTTAGTGATTTGCTATGTGATTTTCCCCAATAAAAGAAACATTTAATTATAAGAATTCTGCCTCTGCACAATTCCTTTGAATCTACCTTTCTCTTGGTATACAAAAGAGAGATGGTCAGAAGGGTTATTTGTGGCCTAACCTACTCTGAGCTAAAGTAAAATTCCCCTACATAGATTTTTGGCTACACCACATCCTTTTAAGTCCATTCTTTCTTTCTCTTAAACTTCCTTCCTCTACATGTTCTTTTTCACTCCCTTCTCTAATCTTTCTAATCCCTTCTCTATCTCTCCTTTATCTCTTTCCTTTCTTTTTCTTCCCCTATTATATCGCTCTCTTCCTACTCCTCTATCTTTCTTTTCCTACATACTCGTACCTTCTACCACATTCTTTACCTTCTTAATTTTTTACCTCCTTCTTTCCTCTTCCATTCTTACTTATATCTCACCTATAACTTTCCCTTCCATACCAACCCCTCCTTAACTTTCATTTAACTTCCTTGTTATCAGTTTCTCCCTATTTTCTTTTTGATTTTGACCTTCTTATTCTTTTTATTCCTCCATGACTTTGCTACTTCTATCTTTTCCTCAGTTATTTCTCATAATAACTTTCTTTTTTACTTCTTTTGAACTTCTTATATTGTTTTTTTTCCCTTTTCTTCAATCTTATTGTTATGCAACCTTAAATAATCAACTTTCTCTTCTACTACCCAGCTATACCTTTTATTATGTCTGTCATGTCAAACGTATAACTGCCATTTCTCCCCATTGTTCTCTCATAAACTTAATTACCAACTCCCATTCATTATTAAACTTTTCCAATATATAACCTTTCAACAATTGTGTTAATTTATCTGCTTCTATAATATCAAATAGTTTCCACATCCAAACTTCTTTTGTCGGGTAACTTTCTTTTTCCAGTTCTGAACAAAGGCAATCCTTGCTACAGTAAATATATAAAGTTCTTCGTCCAATATTTCTAATAAAAAAGTTTCAGGCTTCATCTCTATTTTTTCTCCTGTTTTTTCATTAATTGTTGTATTACTCACTTTCCAATATTCTTCAGCTGATTTACAAACTCACAAACAATTATAGAATGACCCAGGTGTTTCACCAGATTTCCAACACTTATTGTAAGTATTCCTATACAATTTAGCCAAATTTTCTGGGGATAAGTACCATCTATGGTACATTTTATACCAATTTTCTTTTAAATTTTGGGATACTATATATTTAATTCCTTTGTTCCATAATTTCTCCCATTGTGTCATTTGAATTGGATGCCTTATATAGTTTGCCCATTTAACCATCATTTCTTTAAACACCTCTCCCTCCATTTGAAATTTTAATAATTTCTTATACAGTTGCCCTATTGTTTTCCTTTTTTTATTAAGTAATATTTCCTCAATTTCTGTTTTCTCTTCTGCTAGTCCATGGTTTTTTATATCCATCATCGCTCTTTCATAAATTTGTCTATATTGGAACCATTCTAAACTAAGTCCCTTCTCTTGCAAAGACTCCTGTTTGCAGATTGTTATTTTCCCTCCATGTTTTTCTATAATACTGTATCATTACAAATGCACTACTTACCTTCTATACATTTCTTTTCTATAAAACCTTCTTGTTCATTATTCTATTCTTATGAATCTTCCAGACTTTCAAAAGCAATCTTCTTATACAATGGCAGTTAAATATTTGATTTGTTTTTTTCTTTATCATAGGCCAAATAAGCATGTAATCCAAATTTTAACCTTTCACTCTCAAATGATCTTCCATCTTCTAAATCCATCCATTTTTCAAATCCAGTTGAGACTACATGCTTCTGAGTATAATTTGAGGTCAGGTAAGGCCAATCCTCCTCTCTCATAGGCATCCTTGCAATATTTTAAGTCTTATTCTTGGCTTTTTCCCCTGAAATATAAATTTTACAATATCTCTATGCCATTTTCTAAAGGATTCTTTATTATTTATGATGGGTATCATTTGGAACAGAAATAATATTTTTGGTAAGATTGTCATTTTTATCACCGATATTCTTCGTAACAGTGAAAGATTCAATTTCCACCAATTTACTACATTTTTTAAAATATCTTTCCAATCTATTATCAAACATACTAATGAGATTTGTGGTGTCAGGTGTACATACACCTCCTTATTGTCCAACTTCATATACATCATCATTTGTCAGTATGCCCCTACTACATTCTACACAAGACAAACAGGCCAGTACCTCTGCAAAAGAATATACTGATCCAAATGAGAAATAAGAATACGCACGATATGTATATGCTAAGCAGTGTACTAATGCAATGATTTCTGTAGTATCACCCAACAAGAGTTTTATTTATTTACTTATGTATTTACTTAATTTATATCCCGCTTTTCTCCTTGAAGGGACCCAAGGCAGCTCACAAAAACAATTCTAAAAACACAGTGCCATAAAATAATTAAAACATCAGTTAAAACAATATTTTGAGAAATGCAATTGTTAAGATAATGATCACTGTCTACACTTTGAACTTCCATTCTTTCCGATCTAACTGTTCATACCCCTTCCCCAAATATATATATACAAATCTGCCAGCTCCATGCATCTGAACCTTCCATTCATCTGATGAATGGGGCTCTAGTCCAGGATAATGAATTTGTTGGTTTAAAGGCCCCACAGGTTCTCGGCTGTTTCAATATATAAGGGGTTCACTGTAGCTGACCTCAGATCTTCTGGGTCTAGATTCTTCAGTGGTAAATTGTACCAGCAAGATGGAATACTAATAAATCATACAATGAATAATGGAAAATGTTTTCACAGAGAAGATTTCAATTCAGGTTTGCACAGTGGTTCAATCAGGCGAAGCAGTCAATAAATGAAGTTCAGTCCTTCCTTTTTGAAGAAAAATCCACAGCACAGTCTTAGCTGCAAAGTAATTGCCATCACACCTTAATTTCCTTTCTAAACATGCACACCATGGAGATGTATTGCTTCATGATTGCCATTTGTAGTGCTGAAAGGCTGGCTGACTTATTTTAGTGGCATTCAGTGGTGTTTAACGTATCCAAATGGAGCAGCTCAATTAACTCCAGAGGAAACCTTGCTCAGTGTGATCCAACCTCTGTATACATCTAAGTGCACAATACTTAACTTGTCAATACAAGTGAGAATATTTTCCCTTCCCATCAGCAGCTCCTTTAAAGCAGGTACTTTTTCAAATGTTGAGGCATGCTGTGGCAACGGCCGTGGAGCTGGAGCTCTTCAAGCTGAAAATGCCACAGTTCACCACAGAAATAGCAACAGTAATTGCTCTGGACAGCAGGTTGCCACCAGTGGAGAAGCCACAGGACCAAGTGTGCTTTCATTCCTTGCCTTACAACACAGTTGTCATAAGAAATCCATTGCTCCTTCAAATCTCCTGCTTTCAGCTCTGGAAGCACCAGATTCAGGCTATATGTTTTCACAAAGGTTTTACAAATTACTGCCAGATACATGCCATGCAATGTAAATCCCCTCTTGCGTCTGGGGTTTGTGGGCATAATTGTGTCAAATTAACTACATTAATTAATCTCGTGACAAGGATATATGCACTCTTGGTTAAAGAAAATATAAAATAAACATGCTTTGGTCAGGCCTCATCTAGCATGTTACATCCAGTTCTGGGCAACACAATTTAAAATGGATGTTGACAAGCTGTAGCATGTCAAGAGGAGGGCAACCAAAATCATGAAAGGTCTGGAAACCATAAAGCCTGATAAGGAGTGACTTAGGGAGCTGGGTATGTTTAGGCTGGGGAAGAGAAAGTTAAGAGGTTGATATGACAACCATGTTTAAATATTTAAAGGTATATCATACTGAAGGTGGAACACATTTGTTTTCCGCTGCTCCAGAGAATAGGACCCGGAGTAATAGATTCAAACTACAAGAAAAGAGATTCCACTTCAACATTAGGAAGAACTTTCTGACAGTAAAGGCTGTTAGACAGCAGAAGACACTCCCTTGGAGTGTGGTGGAATCTCCTTCTTTGGAGGTTTTTAAACAGAGGCTAGATGGCCAAATATCGGGGATGCTTTGACTGAGAGTTCCTGCATGGCAGGGGGTTGGACTGGATGACCCTTGAGGTCTCTTCCAACTCTATGATTCAACTGGATGGAGTTTCTCAGTTGCAGGTGTCCAATGATAGTCAATGGGAGGGAAGAAGAGTTGGATTTCCAAATGGAGATTAGACCTGAGCCAAACTGAGTGGTGTCCCAATCGCTCTAAGCTGAAGCAGGTCAGAGATCCACACTGAACGCATTTGACTGAAATCAGAATTGGGCAAGAGAGTCTTCTGGACATTTTTGTGGACCTCTGGAGCACTACAGTTAAAAGGCATGTCACTATCTACATCCCAGAGACTCCACTGAGATGGATGTGCACTCTGTGGGAGCGCATAACTTGTAGCAGGGCAGAATTCTGCTCTCAGTGGCCATCCATGAGTACAATTTTCTTGAGAAACAAGGAGTGTACTTGACATGCCATTTGTTCCAGAAGAATCATTCAAAGTTCAGTGGCCGCAGAAACGGTGGTCTGGAAGAATCATTCAAAGTTCAGTGGCCGCAGAAACGGTGGTCTGAGAAAAATAGTAACAGGTCCGGCAATGGAACTACAGACTGTGGTGGATTCAGGGCTGGGGGGCAGGGGGGAATATGGCCTACCATTCCCAGGAGGTTGCCCACCCCTGATTATCTTCTTTTTTGGAACTTCAAATGAACTGACCCAAGAACAAACTGCTGTGCTTTGTGGGCTGCACTCGAATCAGAGCTACAGATGTGCAGGTCTTTTGTCTCTCCACTGGGATTTTTGAATAACATAAAAATGGCAATTAAATTAAGTCACTTTTTAAAAACCACAGGGATCCATTACTATGGTAACATGATTGCTATCTCAGACAGAACAGTGTTTCTGACAGTGTACATGGTGTTCTCACTTTCCCTTTCAAATTATGCTACCCCTCTGTCACCACAATAAGGGTAAGGAAAGGGCAAATTTGCTATAAACTCACAGATAAGAAGAGCCCCGAAAACAGAATCCCTACATCATAGCTAGGAAGAAATTAATTCTCCAGATGTTTTGGGATTCAGCTTTCATCATGTCTAACCACTGGACAGTGGTTAGGCTGCCAGGAGAAGGCAAACGGCCATCCCTTGTCCTATGAATAACTTAGGCAAAGCCTGTTGTCTTGTTTGTTTGTACGGCTTCCTTGCCTCAGTTTCCTTCATAGTGAAAGGGGACTGTAGAGATATTCGGATGAAACTCTTTTTAGTTTTATAGCTCCAAGTTTACCAGATCAAATAACACTGAGAGACTTGTCGCATGCATTATCAAACCGAATTACCTCTATCCAGATTAAGGGTCAATTCAGGTGGCACCCGGATCTTATCACACACTTTTTACTACTGAAATTGCTGCCCCAAAACATCCCGGGGCCATCCCCACTTGCAGAGCTGCTCCAGAAGCCATTTTCTTAAATTGGAAAACTCCTGGATTCGAAAAGAGCTGGGAAGAGTGGCTCTGCAAGTGGGGATGGCCCCGAGATGTTTTGGGGTGGCAATTTTGGCAGTAAAAAATGTGTGATAAGTATGAAGTGATGTAGTCAGAACAGAAAGAAATGTAAAAAATCTTTTGTTATCATCAGGATATATATATATGGCTGCGGGGGAGGTGATGGTAGGTACGAGCGGGGCTTCTATTGGAGTAGTGTGGGGCAAGGGGAGGTATGGCGGTAGGAAGGTGGAGAAGCGTTACAGGGGAAGACGAAATCGATGTGTAATATCTATCTCGTCTTCCTTCCACCTTCCTAACCAAAGAGGCCTGAGGGTCAATCCAACCGTACCACAAACCCCGTCTCTGCTCCTGTGCAATGCCAGGTCTGTGAAGAACAAGTCCCACATTATATATGATCTGTTGGAGGATAAGAACTGCGACCTGGCTTGCATTACTGAGACCTGGCATGGGCCTGGAGGTGAAGCTGTGTGGGCACAGGCCCTCCCTGCCGGGTTCTCAGTTAAGGACCAGTCCAGGTTAGGTGGGCGGGGGGGAGGAGTTGCCTTGATCTATAAGAACATCCTTCCTCTAACCAGGAACCATGTCCGACAAACCTCTTTTATCGAGTGTATTTACCTGACCCTAAAGGCCAGAGACAGTCTGGGGATTCTGTTGGTCTACCGGCCACCCCGTGCGCTAACAGATTCCCTGGCTGAGCTGACACAGCTGGTCTCGGAGCTGGTGTTGGAGTCCCCCAGGCTTCTTGTCCTTGGGGACCTCAACATTCCCCTCGTGGCCAGCCATAATCCATCCGGTGCGGCTCGGGAGTTCATGGATTCCATGACTGCCATGGGCCTGTCTCAACTGGTCATGGGGCTGACGCATCCTGCGGGTAATACACTCGATATGGTCTTTTGTACGGATATGGAAAGTCCGTGGGCGGAAGTAACTAACATTTCCGCCCTGTCATGGACGGACCATTTCCTGGTGGAGGCAAAAATCAAGGCATCTACCCAGATCCCTCCCGGGGGTGGCGGACCTACTAGAATGGTCCACCCTCGAAGGCTGATGGAACCCAAAAGGTTCCAAGAAGCCCTAGAGGGGTATATGGTTGGATGTGACGGTGATTCTGTTGATGCCCTGACTACCATCTGGGACACTGATCTCTCCAGGGCTATACACAGTATCGCTCCCAAGCGTCCTCTCAGGCCTGCTTCCAAAAAACAGCCCTGGTATACTGAAGATCTCCGGGCAAGGAAGCAGGTCCTACGACGACTAGAGCGCAAATGGCATCAGGACTTAGCCGACAAGGCACTCCTAGCCTCTCTTTTAGACGACTATGGAGTGGCGATAGACGCAACAAAGAATTCGTTCTATGCTGCGCGTATCGCGTCCGCGGAGTCACGTCCAGCAGAGCTGTTCAGAGTAGTGAGGGAGCTTACGCAGCTTCCCTCCTCTCTGAACCCTATTTTGGAACCATCCAAGGCCTGCTGTGACCAATTTAACAACTTCTTCGCAGATAAAACCTCTCGGATAAGGGCTGATCTCGACGCCATTATTGGGTCAGAATCCGGTGTAGAGGCCTCCAGAGCTTCCGTGGACTCTATTGTACTGGATCATTTTGAGTCTGTAAGTACCGAGGATGTGGACAAGATCCTTAGAAGCGTAAGGAAGACAACCTGCTCTCTCGATCCCTGTCCCTCATGGCTGGCAGCTCAGGGGGGTGTGGGTGTAACCACCTTGTTACACCAAATTATTAATACATCACTCAGGGATGGGCAATTTCCAACCAGCTTGAAATTGGCCGTAGTGAAACCGCTGATCAAAAAGCCCTCCCTTGACCCCCTGATGCATAGTAATTATCGGCCCGTTCCGCTATTGCCATTTTTGGGAAAGGTGATCAAGAGGGCGGTTGCACTCCAGCTTCAATCGATCTTGGATGATACTGATTATCTAGACCCATTTCAAACTGGGTTCCGGGTGGGCTATGGAGTTGAGACTGCATGGTCGCCTTGGTCGATGATCTCCGTCTGGGCATAGACAGGGGTAGCGTGTCCCTGTTAGTGCTCTTGGACATCTCAGCGGCTTTCGATACCATCGACCATGGTATCCTTCTGGAACACCTGAGAGAGTTAGGAATTGGGGGCACTGTGCTCCAGTGGTTCCGTTCCTACCTCTCGGGCAGGTTCCAGATGGTGCAGCTGGGAGACGTGTGCTCCGATAAGAGGGCACTTACATCTGGTGTCCCTCAAGGAGCCATTCTGTCTCCCATGCTATTTAACATTTACATGAAACTGCTGGGAGAGATCATCCGGAGACACGGGACGCGGTGTTATCAGTATGCTGATGACACACAAATATATTTCTCTGTGTCTCCGACTGATGCAGTGACCAGGGATGGCATCTCTCCTCTTGATGCTTGTCTGGACTCGGTAATGGGCTGGATGAGGGAAAACAGACTCAGACTGAATCCAGAGAAAACGGAAGTACTTGTGATAGGTTCCCCAGGTCCAGGTTTGGAGATTTGTCCACCTGTCCTAGACGGGGTCACGCTTCCCCTGAAGGACTCTGTTCGCAGTCTGGGGGTGCTCCTGGACTCGTCACTTCACCTTACAACTCAGGTGGATGCGACGGTCAGGAGTACCTGTTATCAGCTTCGGTTGATACGCCAGCTGCGACCCTACCTGGGCCGGGGGGACCTTGAAACAGTGGTACACGCTCTGGTAACCTCTCGTTTGGATTTCTGCAATGCGCTTTACATGGGGCAACCCTTGTACCAAACCCGGAAGCTTCAACTGGTCCAGAATATGGCAGCAAGGCTGGTCACTGGATCTTCCAGGGCCAGCCATATAACACCGGTACTTAAAGATCTACATTGGCCGCCTATTCGCTTCCGGGCACAATACAAGGTGTTGGTTATCACCTATAAAGCCCTAAATGGCTTGGGCCCAGGGTACTTAGAGGACCACCTCTCTCCTTATAATCCGCCCCGCACTCTCAGATCGAGTGATAAACATCTCGTAAGAGTTCCAGATGCTAGACGAGCCATCACTACACAAAGGGCCTTTTCCACCTCGGCCCCTAAGCTCTGGAACTCGATCCCCGACGAGCTCTGCTCGACCCCCTCCCTAGCCCAATTTTAAAAAGGGCTGAAAACGTATCTTTTCAAACAGGCATACCCCCAATAGCCCTGTTGTGATCCCTCTCCCCCTCACCGTTGTTACAATTGCTGCTAGCTTGGAATTGTTATTGTTGTTGTTTTATATAATGTTTTATATAATGTAATTGTAAATTTCTGACAATGTTTTTATTGTAAATTGTATGTTGCTGGACTGCAAAATCCACCATTGTAACCCGCCTTGATTTCTGGAAAGGCGGGCTAGAAATAAAGCTTTTATTATTATATTATTATTTACATTATTAATTTATTAACATACTACTATATTACTCAATTAGAGTTCTCTCTCTTTAAAGAATTGAAATGAATATGATAAAGTTGTAGTACAATAAAGGAGAATAGGGGATAGATAGATAGAAATGATTTAAAGAACAGTCAGACTAAACTTAAAAAGATAGGAAGCTAAAAACTATTTTTTTATGTAAATAAAGAAGATAAGTATAATTATCCAGGAAGTAATTTAGTATCTTAATTAACAGGAATTTAGTAGCTTTTTATAAATGTATACATGTTGTCAGTCTTGATAGTTTTTTGTTAGTCAAAATAATAATTATTTGTATTTGCAATTGTATTTGTAAGTGTATGATATGTTTGTAAATACAATTTGTGTACAATGTTTAATTAAAAAATTTAAAAGTGTGTGATAAGATCAGGGTGCCATCCGAATTACCCCTTAAACCAGATAGAGGTAAGCCAGTTTAATAACACATGTGATAAGCCTCTAAGCTGGCCTTGCCCATTTCTCATCTACTAAAGGAGAATAAGTAGCAGTTTTCTGGTAGAGATATACTTCTGGAATGGCAGATGTGGGGTTTGACATGGGCAGAAATCACTATGTCATTGCCCTGCCACCTGATAGTGGGTAAAGTCATATATTCCTAAGCCAGATGCCCACACCCACAAAGATCTTGTAAGGAAAGCCCTAACTGGGATTGATGTTCGCCCAGCCCCCATCTCCCCTCAGCTGCATATGGGCCACATGCTGAAACCACTCAAACTTGTGACAAAAATTAAAGGTTCAATCAAGATTTAAATATGCCATAAAATCCAGTACAGGAAAACAGAGGAATAGAAATTGGAGTTGAATCTCCCAAAGAGGGGAGTACTGGAGCCTGGCATATAGTAATATATTTTGCTAGGGAACATGACATATCATCTAGTAAGGTGCAGATCAGTCAAGCCTCTACTTATGGCTCCTCTGCTCCCACCTGCCAGCTTAAGCATGTTGACCCTGATTGTCTGGTTTTGCCACCTTCCTCAAAGCTGGCAGAAATGTTGCATGCTTCTGTGAAGGAAAAAGTTCATGGGGCTAGAGCAGTGATGGCGAACCTATGGCATGTGTGCCAGAGGTGGCACTCAGAGCCCTGTCTGTGGGCACACATGCTGCCGCCCTAGCACAGAGTTTGCCAGAGTTTCTTACTAGAAAGCCAGAGGGACGTGGCACTTTGCAATAAATAAGTGGGGTCTGGTTTGCAGTTTGGGCTCCCAGTCTGTAAAAGGTTCACCATCACTGGGCTAGAGAATATAATGCCTGCCTTGCTCTGCCTCAATTCAACCCACAAATGTCCCTCTCTCTAGTGAATATACTAATTAAATTCAATCCATCATTCTTCTGTTTTCAGGATATGTTATTTTCCTTGCAGTGTCAGATGACATAGGCGCCTTACAGACGGGCCTAAGTGGCGCCGTCATTGCGCCAGGAATACGCGCGAGGGCAGCGCTTCCGGACGCACCTTGCCCCTCGCGCGTATTCCGTATGGCAAGATGGCGGCGCCCTATACAGACGGGCGCAGCCATCTTGACGTAACGGACGCACAGCGTCCGGACGTCTAAACCCGGAAGAGCCGTTGCGAGTGCGCGCTTTGGCACTTGCGGCGGCTCTTCCGGGTTGCCGGAAGGAGTGCGATTTCTGCACTCCTTTTTTGCAGCGCAGAGGAGTCGCGCGGTTTGGCTGCTGCAGCTCCTCCGCGCTGCAACCGGCAGCGGCCCAAGACCGCCCCTTTTGGGCGGTCTGTAACGGGCCATAGTGACATATGCCTATATGGATTACTGTAACACACTTTATGTGGAGCTGCCTTTGGAAATTGTTTGGAAACATCAGTGGATCCAAAATGCTGCAGCCAGACAGTTGACTGGGGCTAGGTATAGGGATCATATGGAAACCATCCCCTGTGGGTGAACAATTGCATTGGCTGAATTTCTGAGCAGAAGTGAAATGTTGGTTTTGACATTTAAAGCCATCCATAACTTGGGTCCAGACTATCTGAAAAACCATATTTCCTTGTATAAACCATGGTGTGTGTTGAGATCTTCAAGGGAGGGATTTCCAAGAGTCCCACTATCCTCGCAGGCACAACTGGTGAGGACTTGTAAGAACGGATTTTCCCATTCTTGAAAAGCTGTGGGAGAAGCCCAGGTTGGATACAGACTGCCTAAGCATGCAGCAATGCGGTAAGATCTGTTACTGACAGTTACAACCCACATGTAACCCAGCATGGCTTTTGTGTGAAATAGTCTCCTAAGAAAGTGTTCTCCATGGGTGGATACAGGCTGTGGAGCTCCTTTTCACAGGAGGTCAGGTTGGCTGTCTCCCCCTTCTCTTTCTGTCAGCAGGTGAAGATGATCTTATTTAACCTGGCCTTTCGAATTTTAACTATGGAGTTACAAAATGTGTGTAATGCGGTGTGTTCTATTTTTTAAAATCTTTAGTCTCTAAATGAAATTATCTTCTAAATCTGTTTTAATTGTTTTAGCCATGTTGTTTAACTCTCTTTTAACTTTTGTAATCAATGTTTTAGTGATTATTGGTCTTTAAAAAAATATTTTTGTAAACCACCTTGGATGCTGCTTTGGGGAAAAGATGGGTTATATGTGCAATGAATAAAATAAAATTATATTTTCACTTGTACAATTGCACAGTACCAGACAACACTGTATTCTATGCCACAATATATTATGTCCAATATTTTCATCTCAGAACAATTGAATGCAAAAATGATTTATTGCTTACTAGGAGGTTTAACCAGCCTTTGATCAAATATTGATCAAAACAGAGTCAGCAGTCAGGAAATCAGAAGATTAGGAATGGGAAGGGCAGCTATGAAAGACTAACTTACACCCAACTATAGGTCGCCTTCATGTATAAGTTGAGGGCAGGTTTTGGGGCCAAAATTATAGATTTTGACATAACCTGTGGACAAGTCAAGGGTAAAACTTAGAGGCATGTAATAGAGGATCTAAAGGATGAAGCAAAGGAAAACAATGCCAAAAAACTTACAAAATTCCAGCAGGCATGTCTGTGCTCATACTAAAGGCTGTATGGATGAGTGAATAGAGTGGGGTCAGTAGTTCCAGGACAGATTACATTCTTGCTTATCACCAGGGGATGATTCCTTTTTAAAATAAGAGTTAAAGTACTGTACTTACATCAACTCATAGATAAGTCGACATAGTTTTTTGGGGTCAATTTTTTTTTACTAAAATTTCTAGACTTATACATGAGTAAATTTACAGCGCTTTATAAATAAAGGTTAATAATAATAATAATAATAATTACAGTAGAAAGGACCCTAAAGTGTATAGATACAGTGGTACCCCGGGATACGAATTGATCGCGTTACGAAATTTCCGGGGTACGAAAAAGTTAGATTGGAAAAAACTGTTCCGGGTAACGAAAGATTTTTCGGGTTACGAAATTCATTTCGGCGCGAAATTTAAATGCGAAGCGCGGCTAGCGGCTTTCCAGCGCTAACGGAAAGCCTTTTCGGGTTGCGAAATGTATCGGGTTACGAACGGCGCCGCGGAACGAATTAATTTCGTAACCCGAGGTAGCACTGTATATAATTAAACATCAAAGTTAAAATCATACAAGCCTTTGTATTCACAGTCACCATGTAGAGGTCTTCCATGTCTTCTCACAAAAGGAAAGGGGTGCTCAACCTGAGGAAAATGGAGCAGAGGACAGAATAGGGGAAATTCAGCAGAGAATAAGTAAAGAGATAGTACAGGAGTACCTGGTTAATCTAAATGAATTTAAGTCTCTGGGACCAGATGAACTACATCCAAGAATATTAAAAGAACTGGAAAAGGTATTCTCAGAGCCTTTGCAATAATTTTTGAGAACTCCTGGAGAACAGGAGAAGTCCCAACAGACTGGAAGAGGGCAAATGTTGTCCCCATCTTCAAATAGTCTTACATCAATACCAGGAAAGATTCTAGAGCAGATAATTAAATTATTAAATAAGTCTGTGAACATTTACAAGGGAATGCCATAATCACAAAAAGTCAACATGGGTTTCTGAAAAACAAGTCATGCCAGACTAATTTGATCTCATTTTTTGATAAAACGACCAACTTCGTGAATGAAGGGAATGCTGTAGATATTGCATATCTTGATTTCAGTAAGGCCTTTGACAAGGTCCCCATGGCATTCTTGCAAACATGCAAACTTGCTAGTAAAATGTGGGATAGACAATGCAACCGTTGAATGGATTTGTAATTGGTTGACTGGCCAAAGGGTTCTCAGCAATGGCTCCTTTTCATCCTGGAGAGAAGTGACTAGCGGGTTGCCATGGTGTTCTGTCCTGGGCCCAGTGCAATTCAACTTAGATGAAAGAATAAAGTGCACGTTTATCAAATTTGGAGATGAGACCAAATTAGAAAGAATAGCTAATACCCCAGAGGACAGGATCAACATTCAAAATGACCTTAATAGATTAGAAAGCTGGGCCAAAGCTAACAAAATGAATTTCAACACAGAGAAATGTAAGGTACTGCACGTAGGTAGAAAAAATGAAATGAATAGAAATAGGATGGGAGACACTTGGCTGAACAAGACTACATATGAAAGGGATCTAGGCGTCCAAGTAGACCACAAGTTGAATATGAATCAACAGTGTGAGGTGGCAGCTTAAAAGTCCAATGTAATTTTAGGCTGCATCAATAGAAGTATTGTCTAGATCAAGAGAAGTAATAGTACCACTCTATTCTTCTCTGGTCAGGCTCCACCTGGAATACTGTGTCCAGTTCTGGGCACCACAATTCAAAAAGGATGTGGAGAAACTAGACTGTATCCAGAGGAGAGCAATCAAATTGGTGAAGGGTCTGAACACCATCCCCTATGAGGATAGACTTAAGGGGCTATGATGTGACCTGAAAGCCTGTTTAAATATTTGAAGGGCTGTCATATTGAGGATGGAGCAAGCTTGGGTGTTGTTGTTGTTTTTTCTGCTCCAGAGACTAGAACACGGAACAATGGATGCAAGCTACAGGAAAAGAAATTCCATCTCAACATTAGGATGTACTTCCTGCAGTGACAACTGTTCAACAGAAAATGGTGGAGTCTCCTTATTTGGAGGTCTTAAAACAGAGGCTGGATGGCCATCTGTCATGGGTGCTTTGATTGAGAGTTGTTGCATGGCAGAAGGGTTGGACTGGATGGCCCTTGAGGTCTCTTCCAATGATTCTATGATTCTATCTCTCTAGAAGCTAACTAGACTAAGGCTGTTGTACTTTGGGTACATCATGAGAAGGCACCACTCATTGGAGAAAGCAATAATGCTAGCAAAGGTGGAGGGATGTAGAAAGGGAGAAAGGCCTCATCCTAGATGGATGGAGTCTATAAAAGAGGACACGTGTATGTATTTGCAGGAACTGAGCAGAGCATTGGAGGACAGGGAATCTTGGAGATGTCTCATCTATGTGGTCACCATGGACCAAGATCGACTTGAGGGTGGATAACAACAAGAATATTTTGAATTGCAAATGGACATTAAATTTCCTTGACTTTGAAAATATACTAGTGACCACATGACCAAAGGATGAGGTGCCAGCCTACAGATAGCTCTCCCTGCCATCTGAACTAAAACCAGAAACAGAAAATGCAGGCCTTTACTAACATCTTCAATTTCTTTCTCCTGTTTGCCTGATGAAGAAGCCAATGGGACTCTGAAAGCTTGCAATATGTAGTTGTGCATTTTGGTTGGCCTAATAAAGGTGTCATTATTTGGGTGTTGTTGGATTTGCTATATGGCCAACACGGCTACCCCTAGATGTTGTTAAGAAGACTTTAGGTAGACTTAGAAATCAGACTTGGGCAGTAGACCGTGTGTTTGTTTTATCTCTTTCTGAGACTGGGAAGTAATTAGAATGGAAGAAGCCCCACACTAAATGCTGAGCTCCCATCTGGCCTGAAATTTCCAGCGCTGAGAATCATCCAGCTGTGTTCTGATAGCAGCCACAAACAATTGATAGCATCCTCTCAGGATGCCTGCCTGCAGCACTTAGAACACAGACAGACTTGTTTATAGCAATAGCAAGTACATTTCTATACAGCTTATCAGTGCACTTAAGCACTCCCTAAGTGGTTTACATGAGTCAACAGTGCGATGCAGCAGCTAAAATGGCCAATGCAATTTTAGGCTGCATCAATAAAAGTATAGTGTCTAGATCAAGAGAAGTAATAGTGCCACTGTATTCTGCTCTGGTCAGGTCCCTCCTGGAATGTTATGTCCAGTTCTGGGCACCACAATTCAAAAAGGACATTGAGAAACTGGAGCGTGTCCAAAAGAGGGCAACTAAAATGGTGAAAGGTCTGGAAACCTTGACCTATGAGGAACGACTCAGGGAGCTGGGGATGTTTAGCCTGGAGAAGAGAAAGTTAAGAGGTGATATGATAGCCCTGTTTAAATACTTGAAGGGATGTCATATTGAGGAGGGAGCAAGCTTGTTTTCTGCTGCTCCAGAGAACAGGACCCGGAACAATGGATGCAAGCTCCAGGAAAAGAGATTCCACCTCAACATTAGGAGGAACTTCCTGACAGTAAGGGCTGTTCAACAGTGGAACACACTCCCTCGGAGTGTAGTGGAGTCTCCTTCCTTGGAGGTCTTTAAGCAGAGGCTAGATGGCCATCTATTGGGGATGCTTTGATTGGATTTCCTGCATGACAGGGGGTTGGACTGGATGGCCCATGTGGTCTCTTCCAACTCTATGATTCTATGAAAGTGTAAGCTAATTGCCCCACCAATCTGGGTACTCATTTTAGCGACCTCGGAAGGATGCAAGCCTGAGTCGAGCTTGAGCCCTTTCGCTTGCAAAACTTGCAACCTTATGGTTTGTGAGTGAGTGGCTGCAGTACAGGCATTTAACCACTGTGCCACCAGGGCCCCTGCACACCCACCCTGCCACCCCTGGTTGTGCCAGGCCCAGGGAGTGGAGGTGGGAGCAATCAATTTTTCTTTTTCTTTTGTTGCTAGCTGCCTTCAGATCAACCACAACTCATGGCGATCTTGTGAATGAGATGTCTCCAAGCCCCCCCTATCCTCTACTTCTCTTCTCAGGTCCTGTAGGCTCAGACCCATGGTCTCCTTGAATGAGTCAAGACATCTGGTGTGTGGTCTTTCTCTCTTTCTGCTACCCTCAACCTTCCTCAGTGCATTGTCTTTTCTAATTAGTCATCTCTTCTCATGATGTGGCCAAAGTATGACAGCCTCAATTTGGTCATCCTGGCTTCAACGGAGAGATCTGGCTTGATTTATTCTAGGATCCATTTGTTTGTCTTTTTGGTCATCCACAGTACCCTCAGCACTCTTCTCCAACATCACATCTCAAATGAATTAATTTTCTTCCTGTCTGCTTTCTTCACTGTCCAGCTCTCACATCCATAGATGGTGATGGGGAATATGACGGCTTGGAGGATTCTGACTTTGGAATTCAGCAGTATATCTCTACACTTTAGAATTTCGTCTAGTTCTTTCATAACTGCCCTTCCCATTCCTAATCCTGTGATTTCTTGACTGCAGTCTGTGTTCTGATCAATGTTTGATCCAAGGGCAATATTTAACTATTTCAATTTCTTCGTTATCTAGGCTGCATTTATGTAAATCTTCCATGGTCATTATTTTTGTTTTCTTTATGTTCATCAGTAAGCCTTTGCACTTTCTTCTCTGACTTTCTTTTGTGATTGTCCCAAGACTTTGATGTTTCCCACTAATAGTATGGCATCATCTGCATATCTTAGGTTGTCAGTGTGCCTTCCTCCTATCTTGCTCCTCCTTCTTCAGTATCTAAACCTGCTCTACATATATTTTCTGTATACAAGTTGAACAGATAGGGTGATAAAATGCAGGCTTGTCTGACCCCTTTGCCAATTGGGAACCATTCTTTTTCTCTGTATTCTGTCCTTACCGTAGCCTCTTGTCCTAAGTATGGATTTCTCATCAGGACTATCAGATATAGTGGCACTCCCATGTCTTTAAGAGCCATCCATAACTTTTCATGATCTATGAAGTCAAAGACTTTTCTATTGTTTATAAAGCACATGTTGATTTTTTACCCTGGAATTATCTGGCTCACTCCATTATCCATCATATATTTGTAATGTGGTCCCTAGTGCCTCTTCCTTTCCTGAAACCTGCTTGGATATCTGGCAATTCTTTCTCCATATATGAGTGAGGTCTGCTGCAGAATTTTGAGCATAAGTTTGCTTGTATGGGAAACTAATATTATGTTCCAGTAATTGCTGCAGTCATTTGTGTCTCCTTTTTTGTGGATGGGGGTATATATTGATCATTTCCAGTCTGTTGGCCACAGTTTTGTTTTCCATATTTGCTGGCATATTTTTGTTATTTACTGATAGCTGGATGCATCCTTGGCTGTTCCCCTTCAGCCACAAAATGCCCATGCTGGGTGTGCAATTGTGTTTGGATAGCTGAAGGCACTGGTGGCTGTTCCTAACTTTCTCCAGCCATGATGGTCAAAGAGATCCTACAATACTATAAAACCATTGAAGTACACTCCTATGAGTACATTCTTTAAAATATACCAATTAAAAAGTCATGA
Source organism: Sceloporus occidentalis (assembly GCA_023333645.1). Classification (NCBI taxonomy): domain Eukaryota; kingdom Metazoa; phylum Chordata; class Lepidosauria; order Squamata; family Phrynosomatidae; genus Sceloporus; species Sceloporus occidentalis. Next base: position 223,648,485 of record JALMGF010000001.1, read on the forward strand.
TTTAAAATTGACTGTCAAGATTACCGCACTACACTCTTATAGTGCTGCTGTTCCACTTTTACTGCTCTGGCTGCCTCCTCTTGCATTCTGGGATTTGCAGTTTAAGGAGAGGCCTTTAGAATTCTCAGCCAGGGAGCTCTTGGGTCTCACTAAATGCAACAGGAGGCAGCCAGAGCAGTAAAAGTGGAATAGCAGCACTATAAGAGTGTAGTGCAATAATCTACTCAGTTGGCTTGCTGAAAGAGATGTTTTGTTTTAAATACTGACAGTGTTTTCAGCTGTCATATCTCCTCAGGCAGGTCATTCCAGAGTTTGAGGGCAGCAGACAAAAAGATCCTCTCAGAATAAAATAGGTAAGCAAATCTGTATAGAACAGAGAGGGCACAAAGAGCTAGAACTCTGAACTAGACAGAGCAGGACATTTAAAATGACCAGAACAAAAGATTCAAATGTTCTGGAAGTGAGTGGCATCACTAAGTGGGTCCAGGAAAGGGGGTGCGGACTGCATTAAGTGACACCCTAAAGAGCGTGACACCATTGTTCCTCAAACATCAGCTTTTTGGCAGAAATGGGCTGTGGTTTTTGCCCATGTCCCTTTAAAATGCTGAAGGGATGGGGTGAATTTTCACTTCAACCACATGAAGCTATGCATATGTAAATGCATTTAGGCTGTGCATTTGATACAGGCGGTCCTCTGTATCCACAGATTCTTTATCCATGGATTCAAGCATCCACAGCTTGAAAATATTTTAAAGATATATACATTCCAAAGAGCAAACCTTGAATTTGTCATTTTATATAAGGGATCCCATTTTACTACCCATTGTATTTAATGGGACTTGAACATCCAGGGATTTTGGTTCCTGGAACCAGACCCCAGCAGATACCAAGGGCCTGCTGTACTATAATTTAAAGGTATAATATTAATTTTGCTAGTTGTTTAGAGAGCTAATTTGGCATAGTGGTTTGAGTATTGGTCTCTGGAGATCTGGATTCAATTCCCAGCTTGGCCATGAAACCCACTGGGTGACCTTGGGCAAGTCACAATCTCTCAGACTCGGGGGAAGGAGAAGACATGGGGAAAATGCTATTGTCTAATAAATATCTTAACCAGTCTTTTTTAAATGAAGAAAGAAGCAGGGATATTGCAAACTTTAAGGCATATGACACTGTCAGAGTGTTTCTTTGATTTCCATTTCACAGCAACAAGCAAAGTAAGCACTTGAAACAGGCCAAAAGCAATGCTACATTATCGGTGTTTTGTGTGCAGCTTTATTAAAGCCTTTGAAAGCACAGGTGCTACACCTGAAGATCTCTAAAAGATGAAAGAGATTCTTTGAGCTCTCTGCTTAGCAAAGAAAGCTGGAAGGTGAAAAATGTTCTCCTTTTCGAACCCTCTGCTTCTGGTGGAATAATGAATCCCTTCTATAGTGATGTTTACTGTTTCAGTCTGCACTGCAGCAGATCTTAACTTGAGCTCAGCCTGGAGCAGCACTTGTTGACGGTTATGGGGACTTCCAAAAACTTGCCTTCTGCAAGGGTACCACCTACTGTCCATCTAAGAAGATGCAACATTTCACTTCTTGTTTATTTTGGGATTATGAATTGTTTTTGTCTCGTACAAGCTCAGCACAGGCAAGCATGATTGACTGAAACTGTATGCTGGTTTCTCAATAAACATGAGCCTGCCATGGCCTTTAGAAATATGCTTTATCAAAGCCATCACCAACAGTTCATCAAAGCCAGAGCCTTAGCTTGCTTTCATTTTAGCACTGCTCTCTTCTTTTGTCATCTGCAGTGCTACTAGTTGAGCACATTCACAAATGTAAGAATGTGTAAGAAAGGAGGTCAGTAGGGGAGTTCAGATGGAAAATATGCAGAAGCATTGGATATTTTATGTTTGGTGTCTAAATAACTAACAGTATATTCTAACAGGAAAGTCAGTATTCTGTAAACAGTTTGAGTGTTGGATTAGGATTACATTTTTATTTGTAATAATGATGTATTGAGAGTTCATTTAACAATAATTAAATTGTTAATGATTTAATAATGATTAAAGGAGACTATATATATATATATATATATATATGTTCAGAGAGGCAGCATGGTGTAGTGGTTTAAGCATTGGATTAGTAGTCCAGGAGAACAGGGTTCAAATCCAATTTCAATCGTGGAAACCCATTGGGTGATCTGGGGCAAACCACATTCTCTCAGCCTAAAAGGAAGATAATGCCAAACATTAGGACAGGGGCAGTATTAAGAAGAGTGTTCACCAAAAGGAACAGATGTCTCCCTAGTCATATTTTGTTTCATCTGTTCATTCATTTTTCATTTTCCTAGTCTCATGAGCTGAATATGAGCAGTTAACCGAAGGCTGGGCTAAGACATTTCAGTTCCTGGGTTGAATATAGGAATGTTTGAAAGCCTAGTGCTATGCATGTTTGCCATTTGTTTGCTTCCTTTTGGCATGGACTTTGATATGAGGGGGAAAGTCATTTGGGACATGCTCAGTAGTATTTCTCCTGGTGGTGTAGTGCTTAAATGCCAGTACTGCAACCACAAGGTTGTGAGTTCAATCCCAGGCAGGGCTCCAAGATCCACTCAGCCTTCCATTCTTTCGTAGGTTGGTAAAATGAGTACCCAGCTTGTTGGGGGCAATTGTCTTACAGATTGTAAAGAATTTAGGGAATGCTGAGTTCACTGTTAAGTGGTATCAAAATGTACTTGATATTGTTATTCTCCCATAGTCTAGAATGTGGGAAGCTCTTTCAGTCCAAGGACTGAACTCAATTTCAGAGAAGTTATCTGTTGGGGGGGGGGGGGCATAGTTTACTGATGGACAATGCCAAAAGTTAAAACCAGAAGTGACAGCATTTTTGACAATTAGCCACTAAAACGTTTTGACATGATGGAAATGGCTAAATTGACAACATTAATAAAGGAAAAATCATTATAGAAGTATAACAAGAATGGAGTAATATGTTAAGATTTTGCCATAAGAAGTGATAAAGCAACTATTGTAGATACAGACTAACTGAACATGAAATTAAAAGAGAAGAGATAGTTAGGAAATGAAGTTATAGGTATTACACATAAATTATAAAAGTGGATAGTAAATAATGAAAAACTGTCATTAAATATTGAACTGGTATCAGATATCTAAAGCTAAGAGATGTAGAAATTAGAAATTATAAACTAGAACATGGAAGATGAACCTTTTAGGGGCCAAGTGTCCAAACTAAAAGGTTTTACATGGTGCCGGGGCCAGGACTTCCACCCTCTGGGGACAGGACTACCAGGGTGGGACTTCGTCCCAGGCCTTCAGCTGCCTCTTCACCTGGCTGAATGAAACTACATGTGAAAGGGATCTAGGAGTCCAAGTAGACTGTAAATTGAACATGAGTCAACAGTGCGATGCGGCAGGTAACAAGGCCATTTCGATTTTAGGCTGCAGCAATAGAAGTATAGTGTCTAGATCAAGGGAAATAATAGTGCCACTCTATTCTGCTCTGGTCAGGCTCGACCTGGAATATTGTGTCCAGTTCTGGGCAGCAAAATTTAAAAAGGATGTTGAGAAACTGGAGCATGTCCAAAGGAGGGTGACCAAAATGGTGAAGGGTCTGGAAACTATGCCCTATGAGCAACGACTTAGGGAGCTAGGGATGTTTAGCCTGGAGAAGAGAAGGTTAAGGAGTGATATGACAGCCCTGTTTAAATACTTGAAGGGATGTCATATTGAGGAGGGAGCTATCTTGTTTTCTGCTGCTCCAGAGACTAGGACCTGGAACAATGGATGCAAACTCCAGGAAAAGAGATTCCACCTCAACATTAGGAGGAATTTCCTGACAGTAAGGGCTGTTCAACAGTGGAACATACTCCCTCGGAGTGTAGTAGAATCTCCTTCCTTGGAGGTCTTTAAACAGAGGCTGGATGGATGTCTGTTGGGGATGCTTTGATTTAGATTTCCTGCATGGCAGGTGGTTGGACTGGATGGCCCTTGCGGTCTTTTCCAACTCTATGATTCTATGATTCTATATTATCTGGGGATATCAATCTTTGACTAATAATTACTGTAGTTTTCTTCCCATTGCAGAAGAAAATGAATATTTCTGTGCAGTGTTCTCCACAAATTCAAGTACCCCAAAGTTCAGAGACATGCAGAAAAATCCTCTGGAACACTTTTGGATGTTCAAATACTGAAGAAAACTGGGGGGGCGGGGGGGGGGAATCTCTGACCTATAAGCTATTATTCTTCCTGATGGGGTTTTCCAGCCATTGGAAAACCCATATTTCAACCTCGAAATGAATAATCCTTCCATCCTTAACATAATCTCATTACCTAGTGAATATGAATATGTCTTCACATCTTTTCAGAGTTTGGCATATCTGCATATTAATGTCTAAGCATGCTATCTTGATGAGCCAGCATGGCGTAGGGGTTGAATGTTGGAGTACAACTCTGGAGACAAGGGTTCAATTCCCCACTCAGCCATGAAACTCACTGAGTGACCTTTGGCAAGTCACATGCTCTCAGCCTCATGGGAAGGCAATGATAAATCTCCCCTGAACAAATCTTGCCAAGAAAACCCTATCATAGGTTTGCCTTAGGCCATCATGAGTTGGAAATAACTTGAAGGCACACAACAATAATAACAACAAATGCTGCCTTGATTCTACTGCCCATTTCTTGTTTCATTAAGATGCTAGCTAAGTTGCCTTCAGTGTCATTGGTTAACCTTATGAAAGCTGGTAGAATTCATTGATATGCATTTGGAGTTTCAGGGTTAGCTGGATATGATTAAAGATGAGTTAGAATGCAAATGAAATGAATGATTGCTTGGTGCATGTATGCGTACATGACTGTGAATATGTCATTTCCAAGACCATTGTTTGTTAAGCAGTCAATGTAAAAAAGAAAGGTCTGAAGGTCAAGCTATTAACTATTAAAAAATCAAGTGGAGCTGAAATAAAATGAAAGTGCCTCAATGAATTCTATGCCCTGGAAGTGAGAGATAATATTCCCAAACACAGCTGAGCTAACATATTCATGAGAATGGTCTTTAAAACGTGGTGCTTCCCAGCATGTCTGGTAACATTTCACACAGAATAAAAAGTCTGAAAACAATTTTACCCCACAAAGATCTGGCAGATAGCTGCAAACTGTGTTGTCTTTGAAACATGTGGTCTCTTATGACACAAAGACTAGCAAGAGATAGGCAAAGACGTTGATGATATCCATCCATAGAGTCATCAGATAGGAGAAACAGATCAATTGTTCGAGGAGGAAAGTGAAGGAAGGAAAGAAGGAGGGGTCCTACTGAAAATGGAATCCCAAGGGTAATTTCAGTATTTGATCAACAATATATGGTGGCATCATGATCTATGGCATTCATAGGCAAGTGTTCAGAAGCTCTGCTAGTACAAAATATAGTTAAAATCTGCTAACAGTGTTACAATACCTACAGCAAATTGTGCCTAAGGTCCTATATAGTATTCATCTTCTAGAAGGTTACTTGTTTCTTTCAAGTGTTTTAGTTTTAATAAATACAAACCATGTCCCTTCATCAAATACTTACATGTCTCTTCCTCTTGTAGATTCCCTCCACTGGCTACCAGTTTGGACCAGGGCTCATTACAAGCTTTTGGTCCTGGTATGAAGATCCTGTGCTTTAAGCTCTCCCAGTATCTGGCAGTTTGGCTAGCATGGGCCTGTTACAAACGGGCCAGAAAGTACGCGCAGAGCGCATACTAGGGTTAGAAAGAGGCGGTACTTCCGCACCCCCCTAACCCTAGTGCGCGCTCTGTGTGCACAAAATGGTGGCGGCCGTTCCACATGGCCGCCGCCATGATGACATCATGACCGCGCCGCCTCTATATGGGGAGGCGCGGACATGACGTCCTCGCTCTGTGCCAGGGCGCTTAGTGCGCCCTTAGCGTGGAGCAGGAAGGAGCTCCGTTTCGGAGCTCCTTCCTGGTTTGGTCCGCTGGGCGCAGCCTTCACACGGCTGCACCCAGCGGACCAAAGGAGAAAGGGGCCAAGCGGCCCCTTTCTCCTCCTCCCCGCCGCCGCGGGGTGTTCTTGGGGCTTGAAACCCCAAGGACACCCCTTTCCAGGCTGCGGGGAAGGGGCCTTTTGCCGCTTCCCCGCAGCCCGGAAAGCGGTGGATCGGGGCCTCAGAGGCTGCCGGTCTGGCCACTGAAGCCCCGATACCCCGGGGAAAGGGGCGGGTACAGGCCGCTGCTTTTCGGCGGTCTGTAACCCACCATGGTATATACCATCTAGGCATTTAAGATCTACAGGCAAATGATTATTGACAGTTCCACCAACACATACATCTCTATCAAGGCTGCAAACCTTTCAGGATCTGGTTCCACATTTGTGGAACAGCCTTCCTTTGCATGTCTAGCTGGAGGAGGATCTCACCCGCGTTTGCAAAGGGTTGAAGACCTGCCTCTTCAGTTCACCAGATTGAGTTGCTGAGTGTGCCTAAGGCGGCTGAGATGGGTAGTGACTGATAAGGAGTTTGTTTTTAGTATATTCATATATTATTCTATATTTTAGCATTTTATAGTGTGCTTTATAATCTGTTTTTTTTATTATATATGTTTGATGTTCCAAATTTTGGTGGAAAGAACATTATAAATTGTTGTTGCTATTGTTCAGCAAGACAGACTGAAATGAAGGAAATTGCAATATCTTTGAAGATTGGGCTCTGAGAAACTGAAACTGAAGAAGCATCACTTCAAACAAATGTCCACATTCAGATAAGCAAGCTTCTTACTTTATGTAATACAAAGATTACTTACAAGTTGGACAATGTTTACAAGATTTTCCCCACTAGAGGTCTCCAGAGAAACGCAAGTAGCAACTGTTCAAAAATTACTAAGGAAAATTAATTTTTAATTAATAAATCACTTCTTTCCTTGAGATTTTGCTGAGGTTGGTTTAGTGAAAAGAAGGCCCCAAATGTTGGCCAGCTGAGGGATGGATTGAAAATTCTCATTAATTTACTGGGGAAGAGACTTACTGAGAGCAAGAGCAGTGATCTTTCCCCATTTTCATGTTGACAGTATGCGTGTTTCTGTGTATGTATAATAATCCTATTTAAAAAGCAGCCATTTCTCAAATGCGGTAATCGGTGATGGTGACTCTCCTATCAGCAGCTTCTTCCTAATGACTACCTTCATATCCCCCCAGCTGTTCAAGCAGCTGCAAAGCCAGTGCTGATGACAAACATTAACGTAAGCTGTAGTGTTTAATTGCAGATGAGTTATGCTTGTAAATTAGTATTTAATCCTGTAAAATGCTGCTGATTCTAAGGCTCAGTTCAGGCAACATGCATGGAAGGATTTGCATGACATTTTGCCTCCCACTTTGAAAGATGTTTGTGAGGTGACAGGTCCACATAGGCTAGCCCAGCCACCCTATGACAGGGTGACCAGATGGTCTCCTAACCACAAAGGAGGACAAGGCACCGCAAAATGTAGGCCATTCAAGAAAAATGTGGGACATTACCCAATAAAAGCTAAAAATACTCATAGAAATATAAATTCATGCTTCATGGTCATGCTCAGAATGAGGTCATATTGAGGAAAAAAAAGAAATTGCTCCTGGATTGAAATATAGGACATGTCCTGAAAAAGGAGGACATCTGATCAACTTGACTCAAGACAGTGTATGGATTTGGTTGCAAAGACACCATGCACATTGTTGGTGGTGTGGTGGAAAAACTAAGCAATACGGTCCTCTCATATCTCCCTTGAACTAGGCCTTCCAACATTAGATATGAAAAATAATTTCATAACATAAACCTTTCAAAATTGGAAAATTAATTTACTATAAAAATAGTAAGTACATTTCAATTCTGCTTATCAGTGCACTTAAGCACTCCCTAAGAGGTTTACAATGTGTAAGCTAATTGCCCCCAACAATCTGGGTACTCATTTTAGTGACTTCAGAAGGATGCAAGCCTGAGTTGAGCTTGGGCCCTTGGCTGGTCTTGAACTTGCAACCTTGTGGTTTGTGGGTGAGTGGCTGCAGTACAGGCATTTAACCACTGCACCACCAGGGCTCTTGCATAAACATTAATAATTGAAACAGTTTGATTTGGTAAGCTATTGATAATTAACACATCAATTAAAATGTCCATGGACCTTATCGCACACACAAATGTAAACGTTCTGGGGACTGGAGGAGGACTCTCGTGTGCGCGCGCGACCGCCCAAAAACGGATTTTATTGCACACGCAGACGTCCTCCAAGAGGCCCCGTTCCGTCCCCCAGTGTGCACCCGTTCACGTCCAGTCCTGACGGGCACCATTTTTGCAGACGGAAGGTAATCCGTCAGGCAAAAATCATGCCCGTCAGGACTGGACGCGAACGGGTGCATGCCGGGGGACGGAACGGGGCCTCTTGGAGGATGTCTGCGTGTGCGATAAAATCCGTTTTTGGGCAGTCGCGCGCGGACACGAGAGTCCTCCTCCAGTCCCCAGAACGTTTACATTTGTGTGTGCGATAAGGTCCCTCTTTAGCTCAAGCAATGGGATTTACACAGAATGGCCCAGAGGTTGTCACAATTGAATTTAGGGGAACAGATTTTGTTACTAGCTTGTTCACTACTTTTTTTGGTCCTTTCAGAGTTGCCCACTTTCAACCTAGATTTTGCCTGAACACAGAATATAACACCATAATATGATTGTTGCCTGGGGATGGTGGGAATCCAACACTTCTGGTAATGGTCAGGTGGTGGAAAGTGGTCCCAAAGCATGGGATCTCATCTTACAGCCTTTTCAAATCAGTTTGTCTTTCCAACACAAATACTTTATTCAGGTCTCAAGTAGACAGCCCAAAAGGAGTGTGGTGGCCCCACGCTAGTGCCATTCATATCAGGACTGCAATGACCTCATGTGCCCAGCCCCGATCCAGGCCACCACCACGGTTCTCAACTGAGCCACCAGAAAGGAGCAGCTTTCAGCTGTTCCTTTTTGGCCTGGTTCTCCTGGGTTGGGGTACCGCGATGTGGCTTCCAGCCACATTTAGAGTATGTGGCCTCTAAACGCCATGCCCCAAATGTGGCCTGATGGTGGCCCTTTTGGCCCATCTGTTTCAGGCCTCACTCTTCAAATGCCTTGTTTGTTAAAGGTTAAAAAGAAATTATTTATATCAATTAGAAGGCACTGGTGTATTGCAACATATGTATTGTATCCATATGTGGATAGCTACAAAGTTCTTTCAATGAATCAAATATGGAGAATTCTTAATTTTGAATCCAATCCCCAGAAAGACTCAAAACACTTTCCTTCCATATAGGCCCATTCATGGAAGGCGGGTTTGAAAGGATATTTTGCTAAGCAAACATATCTCCCATTACAAAACTTTTCCCTATTTTTCCATTCTTTTCTCTTCTTTTGTTTCTTTCCCAAACTTAGGGGTTATTTAGATGTTGCTATTTTTAGCACACTCATCTGAATAATCACACTCATGCATTCCTCTTTGAATTCAAAGACATAGCCGTGTTAGTCTGTAGAATCAGTATGCAGAGAGATCATGTAGCACCTTTTAGACTGACTGAAAGAAAGAAGTTGGCAGCATGAGTTTTTGTAGACTAAAGTCTACTTCTTCAGATGCCTTTACTAAAGTTGATGCTGCCAATATCTTCCTTTCAGTTAGTATTATGGATGCTACAGATCTCTCTGCAGTCCACTTTTGTTGTTCACAGTATTGTGAACAACATCGATGATGCATATTTATTTGAAACATTTTCAAGGCATGCAGAGTTTAATCTCAATTCATCCCGGGTCTGTTTGCATTGGTTACTCACACAGATGACAATGCAAACTTTTTAGGAAAACTCAGGAAAAACCCTAGAATCGATTATCCCAGGTTAAGTGGGGGATTTGACACACACACCCCAAACTTAATCAGATGCATTCAAAATGCATATGAATAATACATACTGCCTTTTCCTGTCCTTTCCTCCTGTGCTAGGTGTAGTATGTAAACTTTTAAACACAAATTTTATTGCATGCCTCCGTTCCTAGGCAGGAGGCATCCCATATCCAATCATGACATTCCATACCCAATCTGGACTTCTCCTGCACCTTTCAAAGAATGGGAAATCCCATTCTTTCAAAAAATGAGAAGGAAGTCCAGATTGGATACAGGATGCTGTGACTGGTTACGGGATGCCTCCTGGCTAGGCATGGAGGTGTGCAATAAAATCTGTGTTTAAAAGTTTACATCCGGCACCCAGCTCAGGAAGAAAGGATGGGAAAGGGTATGGTGATAATCTCCAGAGAGGCGAACCACATTCTACAGGGATTATTTTCACCATCTGAATTTTCACCTTAATCATTCTGCTCCACAAACCCTCAGCTACAGTAAGCTCCCCCCATCCTCCCTTACTCTTCCCAAAGAAATGACACATGTTTTTCCTTCAAATCTAGTAATTCTTCTCCTGAAGCGGCAGGTTTTCCTGTTTCCCTGAATTCTATAGTAAGGGTTTTAACATTTTGGTTTTCCTATGCAACAGTCTCACCATTTGGAGAACAACTGAGTGCTCCCATAAGAGGGAGAAAGCCCATGCCTACAGTAGAGGCTGGTTGTGCTTGTGGACAACCAGGCCAAAGCAGAGAATCCTGTAGAGATGCAGATAGCAGTATTCTCTGTAGGCCTAAACTGGAGCTTTTAGGAGCCTTGGACCAGTTTTGTATGGTTGCATGGACATCAAAGTATCATGGGCAGGAGACAATGTACAGTTGATCCTCTTTATCCACAAATTCTGCATCTACGTATTCCACCACTCATGGCTTGAAAGTATTCCTGCCACACACATGCCTATTATTATTATTATTATTATTATTATTATTATTATTATTATTCCAAAAAGCAAACTGTGGGTTTGCCACTTTTACTCCATTATTGGGACTTTACTGCATCATTTTACTGAATAATGGGATTTAAGCTTCCTGGATTTTAGCATTCATGGAGGTCCTGGAACCAAACCACAGCAGATATCAAGGGCCCACTATATTCTTAGCTGATATCACACACAGAGTTTGTTGTGACTGATACAGATTTTGTTTTGCAACACAGATATTTCCTTTTTCTAACAACATGATTGTTGTTACAGTGTGAAATAATCAGACTTATTGAAGAAAGACATCGCCTTCACAATTGTGGCTCAAATCAAGTATATTTCAGAACTGGAAAAGAGACTTTCTGGATCCTTTGCCCCTTTTGTCTCTTATAGTCTATAAACAGTTTAGTAACAAAGATATTTTTAGATGCATCCTGTTCAGACGTAGGCCCTTTTTAATGTGTGCATGCATGAAAAGAAAATGGATAAGTGGCTATATGATTAAGGTTGCTTCCAGTTTTCTGTACAGAATACTGTGACCTACCCAGTTCTTAATCTATATCTCAGTTCTGAGGGACATCGTAGACATAGTACCCTGAAGGAAATCAGCAAAATACACAAATGGTTTTTAAAAAGTAAATAGCACACTTGAGAGCAATTGGGATCGGGAATCTGACAAGGCTTTAACTAACTGCCCTCTGCTGTGATCCCATCCAAATTCATCCAGAATTTGTTGAGGTAGTTGTTGTTGTGTGCCTTCAAGTCACTCCTGACTTAAGGCGACCCTGAGGCAAACCTATCACAGGATTTTCTTGGCAAGATTTGTTCAGAGGAGGTTTTCTGTTGCCTTCCCCTGAGGCTGAGAGGGTGTGACTTGCCCAAAGTCACCCAGTGGGTTTCATGGCTGAGCGGTGAATCAAACCCTGCCTCTGGAGTTGTATTCCAACACTCAAACCACTATGCCACACTGGCTTTCTTTATTCTGGTTCAGAATACATCATTACTAATCTGGGTAACATTGATTTCAGTGGGACAGAACTACCTTTAGCTGGTTTACGTTTTTATGTGACCAGCATCAGTGTGCCCATGAGGACCTGTGTCCAGAAGGTGGGCATGGCTTACTAGATGGAGACTCTTGCTGTTCATAATGACATGACCATGGCTCCATCTTGCTTCCTACCTATTCCACTGGTTCTTTGTGATGGGAACCAAATGCTCCTGTTCACCACTTCCATTACTGTCTGGAGGTAGAAACTGGATGAAGCACAGCAATGAGAGAGCATCTCATAAGAGCCTGCAGGCTTGCTTGGTTCGTCTTCGTCTGCATACCATAGAATCATACAACAGAATAATAGAATCATAGAGCTGGAAGAGACTCAATGACCGCCCAGTCCAACCCCAGTCTGCTATGCAGGAATACACAATTAAAACATCCATGATAGATGGCCATCCAGACTGTTTAAAAATGTCCAAGGAAATAGTGATGATAGGAAAGAAGAGGTAGCACACCCTTGGAGATATAAAGGGCAGGAGGCAACAAGCTGAACTTATATTTCTCCATTCTTCAGCGCTATTTCTCATATTTTAGGAAGGGCTAGAGACAGCATGGTGTAGTGGTTTGAGTACTGGACTGTGAGACGAGGGTTTGAATTCTGGCTCAGCCATGTAAACCCACTGGGTGGCTTTGGGCAAGTCATACACTCTCAGCCTCAGAGGATGGCAATGGCAAACCTCCTCTGAATAAACCCCATGATAGGTTCACCTTAGGGTTGCCATCAGTTAGAAGCGATTTGAAGGCACAACAACAACAACAAAAATGGCTACAGGATAATAAGAGGGCCAAATAAATTCCAGAGTGAAGAACCTTCTGCTTCCTCTTGCCTGAAGCTATTTCTGCTTTGCGTCAAATTAGGAGGAGCCTTAGTAATCCCATACACACATTGAAAAAAATTCCTCTGTAACCTAGAAATCTCTCTGGAGTAACATTAAAAACATGTAGACACATTTGGATGCCAATTTTTTGGCATTTAAATACTTTGCCACTCATTCTCTCAATTACTCACACAACATTATTTTTATTTTATTTTTATTTTATTTTTTTTGCTGTCCTGTTATTTAGCAATACCTCTTTACAGATTAGATTATTTATTGCCAGTTTTGAAAAAGACATTTGACTATATGAAATAATGCTGAAGACTGAGGAGCAGCTTCATGTTTTATGTCACTCCGCCCCGCAGCCAATATATTCCCTGCAGACAGAAAAATAATATGTTGGGAACAATTCAAGGCTGAAGCCTCTCTCACTCCATGCTGATTTTTTGTGTGCAGGATAAGGTACCCTATGACTCTATACACTGCCTTGGAGGATGGTGGAGTCTCCTTCTTTGGAGGCTTTTAAAACAGGCTGGACGGACATCTGTCCAGGCTGCTGTGTATTCCTGCACGGCAGAAGAAGGTGGACTGGAGGCCCTTGGGGGTCTCTTCCAAATCTACCATTCAATGATTCTTTATGAGAGCAGCTTAGAGCTGGGTATGTTTAGCCTGCAGAAGAGAAGGTTAAGAGGTGACATGACAGCCCTGTTAAATATTTGAAGGGGCAACATACTGAGGATGGAACAAGCTTCTTTTCTGCTGCTCCAGAGAATAGAACCTGGAACAATGGATTCAAACTACAGTAAAAGAGATTCCACCTAAACATTAGGAGCAACTTCTTGATGAAAAGAGCTGTTCAATAGCGGAAAACGCTGCCTTGGAGTGTAAGGAGTCTCCTTCTTTGGAGGTTTTCAAACAGAGGCTGAATGGCCATCTGTCAGTAGTGTTTCAGTTGTGTCTTTCTTTATGCCAAGGGGTTGGGCTGGATGACCCTTTGGGTCTTGTCCAACTCTACAATCCTGTGATTCTACACACACACACACACTTTCAGCCTGAAGTCGTATCATTCAGAAATTTTTTCACCCAGATTATATTGAATTCATAACGTGTACTAAACATATAAACTTTTAACAGCTTCCCTAGGGCCACAAGCAGTACTTTCCTGGGAGTACTAAAGACTGTAATCAAGTTGAAGAAACAATGACAGCTAAAGATAAAGAAGTAACATTTCTTCTGGACATTACTACAGGATAAAGATTGCATAGCTGCAGCTCTGAAAAAAAAATAGTTCTGCTCATAAAGGAGCAAGCATAATAGGAGTGAAAAATGACAACCAGTTTTCCCTGTGTCTGAGATGTATGTGTCTCTGGAAGAGCATGAACTTGCATTTGAACCCTGGACTCATGAGAGAGTCCAGAAACAGTTTTATCTCTTCTTTATCTCTCTGGTTTAGGAAAACTAGCTCAGTTGTGCTTCTTCCAAGTGAAGATTGAGGTTGGCATCATAAATTCTCATGAAGTCCTTAAAGATGCTGCCATAAAGAATAGTTTGTTCTGTTCACAGCACAAAGAAGGTTTTGCTGTAGTTAGAACAAGCACATTTCTCTGACTGCTTAAACAATCACTTAAGATAGGCATGTGCAGGGAAACTTTTAGAAATACATAGGGGAAAGGGGGAAAGGACTCTCCGAAAGAGTGTCCTTGTGTTCCACATTTATTCAAGGGGTGGTTAAAAACTGCTGTTTCCTCTTCCTTGGAGGGTGGTTCAAAGTCTCAGGTTGGTGCATTTTCCCCTCCCACTGTGCTGTAGTATGTATATAAACTTTGAGCTCTCTCCAGCCTCTCCCCAGTTCTCTTCTCAGACTATCAGGAGGACAAGAGGAAGGCAGAGACAAAAGGGATGGAGCTCCTTTGGGTTGCCACAGCCACCATTTGTTTTCTGACCATTTTCCATCCAGCAGAATCTGCCACTGCTCACTATGACAAGATTTTGAGCCACAGTCGGATCAGAGCACGGGATCAAGGGTAAGCCTGGATTCTAATTTTATAAATATTCACAACCTGTGTTCTAAATTCCACCTATTTCCAGAATCAAAGTTAGTGTTTAGTTATTGTTTAGCTGAATATTCCAGAAATAAGTGCCTTTGATGTCCTCTTAGAACCATTATTTGCTACATCTGTAAAACAAACTTTTAAAGGGAAAAAAAGATAAATGCAAGGTTGGGGTTTGTTAATCAGATAAACAGACTGCTTTAAAATATCCATGAAATGTAAAAAGAAGTCTTATCACATCTCTTGTGAGGACAGTACAGGAGGGCTTACATTGTGCCAGGGCATAGCAGAGCTCAGCGCCACATCTGGTTTTAATGTCCGAGCTCAGTCCCAGAACATATGAAGTCAGAAGTGATGCATGTGCCTCCAGGCAAGGTCAGAGTACATTTCCCATACTATGGAGTAAGTAAGATGCAGCAGACAATGGGGGAAAGGCTGACCGATCACAGAGCATTTCATTCACAATAAAATATTCTGTTATCCTTTTGATGTTACCAGGATTTGCTTAGAGTTAAGTGGTCTATCAGTTAATAGACCCCCTTCCCCAAATACGCTGTATGCTCAGATAAGATGACATATAAAACTCCCTTCCTTCCTTCCTTCCTTCCTTCCTTCCTTCCTTCCAGTAAGCAATCTCTATAATCACATGGCAATAATACCATCGGTTAGTGATTAATTTATTTCAGATGCATGCAAACTATTCTGCCCACTAAAAAATGGTATGTTTGAATTATTTTGTTCATTCTGAACAAATTACATTTGACTATATAAAACAAGTTTTATTGCCAAAGCGATAAGAGTAGTTTGGCCGTTGGATTACAACTCTGGAGGCCAGGGTTCGATTCCCCGCTCGGCCATGAAACCCACTGGGTGACCTTGGGCAAGTCACACACTCTGAATTTGAGAGGATGGGAATGGCAGACCTCCTCTCGACAAACCTTGCCAAGAAAACCCCATGATAGGATCGCTCTTGGTCTCCATAAGTCACAAATGACCTGGAGGCACACAACAACAACAATGAAAGTTATACTTTCAAAGATGTATTCTCATATTTAAAAACTTGTATTGTTAGTCCATAACAGTATTGTTTGAAGGTACAATAAAAAAAGCATTGAATACCATGATGAAGGAGCAAGTTCTGCAAAAGACGGTTACTGTACTTCTCACCCTTTTCCCATTTGGTTATGGGATTCTTGATTTGGGTGCTGTTGTGGTATTCCATGTAGTAGCAATCAAAACAACCCAGTGAGTTTCAGAAGAGGAGGCCAAAGAATCAAAATATATGGGAGGCCAAAGAAGCAAAATATTTATCTTCCTCTCAGAACCCTCTATCGATTGCAATTGCACAGCTGTGAGCAAGATGACACCCAACAGAAAAAAGGGGTAATGTTATTTACAACTCATTCCACTTGTGGCCATTTCTAGTGAGGAAGCCAATATACTTTATACTGTAGAAACACAGTTTGGGCAGGAACTACTGCTTGGAGTTTATTGCACCTGCAAATAGATGTGGGATTGAAAAACCAAAACTGGGTGTTATCACACGCAGTCAAGGCTGGGCAAGTGTAACCTGTTTACAGCCCAGACCCCAGCTACGCTTATCCAGTTGCTTTTCAAAAACCAGAGCTTGCCATTTTTGAAACGCTTCTGGATAAGCGTGGCTGGGATCTGGGCTGCAGATGGGTTGCACTTGTCCGACCTCCGCTGCATGCAATAACACCCAATTTTGGCTTTTCAGTCCGGTGTCTATCCTGGCAGGATTTGCAGGTGTGACAATCTCCTTTGTGAGAAGCATGAAAACAATGCTAAGGCCTTTTCACACTACACAGTTATAGTACTATGATTCCACTTTAACTGCCATGACTGCATCCTTTGGAATCCTGGAACTGGCAACTGAAGGAAGGATTCTCAACCAAGGAACTCCTCTGATGTCTCTGACCAAACAACAAGTCCCAGGATTCCATAGGATGTTACAATGGCATGCATAAAGTTGAATTATAGTTCTGTACTTGTACAGAGTCAGTGTGATGCAGTGGTTTGAGTGTTAGACTACAGCCCTGGAGATCAGATTTCGATTCCCCACTCAACCTTTCGGTGACCAAGGGCAAGTCACACTCTCTCAGCCCTAGAAAACCCAAGACAGATTCACCTTAAGAGTGCCATAACTCAGAAATTTCTGATTTATGGCAACACTAAGACAAAGGACCTTATCACATGGAGAAATTCGGGGGGAAATCGGGGGTTTAAATAGTGATTATACCCATGCAAAATGCAATTTCGCAATTAAGATTTTCATACACATTGCTATAAAACAGGCAATACACAGCAACAAATCATTTTTGGGATTTCCCCATGAATGATCTGTTGCTGTTTATTGCCTGTTTAATAGCGACATCGTGTGAAAATCTTAATTGCAATATCATGTTTTGCATGGGATAATCACTGTTTAAACCCCCAATTTTGCCTAATTTCCCCCCATGTGATAAGTTCCAAACCTATCATTGGGATTTCTTGGCAAGTTTCTTCAGAGGGGCTTTGCCATTCCCATCCTCTGAGGCTAAGAGAGTATGACTTGCCCAAGATCACCCAGTGGGTTTACATGGCCGAACCAGGATTTGAACCCTGGTCTCCAGTGTCATAGAATCATAGAATCATAGAGTCATAGAGTTGGAAGAGACCACAAGGACCATCCAGTCCAACCCCCTGCCACGCAGAAACTCTCAGTCAAGGCATCCCCGACAGGTGGACATCCAGCCTCTGTTTAAAGACCTCTAAGGAAGGAGGGAGTGTATTCCAGCCATCGAACAGCCCTTACACTCAGGAAGTTCCTCCTAATGTTGAGGTGGAATCTCTTTTCCTGGAGTTTGCATCCATTGCTCCAGGTCCAGTTCTCTGGAACAGCAGAAAACAAACTTGCTGTCTCCTCAATATGACACCCCTTTAAATATTTAAACAGGGCTATCATATCACCTCTTAACCTTCTCTTCTCCTCCAATGTTCAAATCAAGGCACACAACAACAAAATTGTGCAATATGAATCTCAAATCTCCAGAGTCCCCCCCACACACACACACACACACTCCTAGATAGCTGAGACGATGGATTCCTTACCCTGCTGGGCAGAACAATGCCAGTAACTTCCTCAAGGTAGAAGCAATTTGGCTTTAAAAACCTCCATATTTTGAGAACATTGAAGACAGAATTACAGAATCTCATTAATATTTTCCATCTCACTGTTGTGTGTAGCCAGATAGATTTTGCAGGGGTTTGAAACCCTACCAACCACCACCACCCCACTGTCACAAAATTTCTGGGCAGAGGATGGTATGATGAGGTTGCCTTCTATATGAAGCAGTGCCTGCATGGAGTTAATGAGATTTGGCTTCTGCAAGACAAAACTTTTGTGCATGACATAAACGGAACATTAGAGATGACTGTCAGAACTATTATGTGGTACATGGCAGAATATAACCCAAATGCCCTTGCAGCACTAAAACCTCTACCATACTGTTCCCAGCTCTAGAGAAGAAATTTGTCTATCTCCAGGTTTAGATATTCAGATGTGAGTAAGCAGCAATTAACCTGGATATGGGGAAATCATTGGCAAATGAAAGTATAACCAAGCAAGGTGAAGGCTATTATTTGTGGTCAGAGACAAGCTCAAAACAACAAAACCATAGGGAATAAGGATTAGGTCAATGGTCACTCAGAATTAGAGCTACCAAATGTGGTTACGCTGATGTAACCACATTTGGAGCTACTGCTCATTTCTCAGTCGGAAAAATCTTGTAAGACTTGTCTGCCAATGTAAACCTCCATGTGTAGAGACATCTTGTAGCACCTTTAAGACTAACTGAAAGAAAGAAGTTGGCAGCATGAGCTTTCCTAGACTTAAGTCTCCAAATGCTTCTAAGGAAATAGACTTTAGTCTATGAAAGCTCATGCTGCCAACTTCTTTCTTTCAATTAGTCTCAAAGGTGCTACAAGATCTCTCTACATACTGATTCTACAGACTAACAAGGCTATATCTTTGAAGTAAACCTTCGTACATTTGATTTTTACTTGCATGGAGTCCCATACAACTTCTATAATCAAACTGTCTTTCTGCTTGTAATTAGAGATGGGGGAGAAATATGTTCAGTCCAAATTTTTACACCAAATAGCATACCAAATTTGGACTTCAAAAAGCAACTAAGGGAATCGAAACCAATTTAGTACATATTTGCATTTTCCTGAATTTTATGGTGCCATTTTCCATGGAAACAGTTCATACAATAATGTCCGTGTTAGAGGAAAGTGCAAACACAACATGCATAGTTAGGGGGAAATGTGCAGGAAAATGTGTTTGTGTTAAAAATGACATACAAAATGACATTATACTGTGGAGGATTACTTGCCAAAATAATGAGGTCAGAAAATGTGAAACTGAGCAGAACCAAATTTAAAACATATTTGCCCACCCGTCATTGTAATCTTGGAAAGCTTTGTTTTTGAATGCTATTGCAAATGTTAAGGGGCTTTTTTATATTGCTGTTGTTGTTGTTTTTTCTCCATCCATCAGGCCAAATGTCTGTGCTCTCCAGCAAGTTATGGGAACCAACAAGAAATATTTCAGCACATGTAGGAATTGGTACCAAGGAGCCATCTGCGGGAAGAAAGCGTAAGTTGTGCTGCTATAGTCAGTATTAACCATGAGTGACCATCTTCTCTCATGCATGGATGGGATGTCCAGTACATCCCATATTTTGAATTTGATTTCTGACTTGCCAAATTAGTTGGCTATCAGTCTACTGAACAGGAAGACAAGTAGCCTCTTTTCTTAGCTGCCATGTACTTAGTAGCCAGAGTAGTGTAGTGGTCTGAACATTGCACTATGACTCTGGAGACCAGGGTCCAAATCCCCACTTAGCCATGGAAACCCACTAGTTGACCTTGGGCAAGTCACACACTCTCAGCCTCAGAGGATGGCAAAGACAAACCCCCTCTGAAGAAATCTTGTTTTTTTAAAAAAAATCCATTGAAGTTTGAAATGACTTGAAGGTACACAAAAACAAGAGCAATAAACTTAGTACTGTTTAGAGTTTTTTGTGGGTTTTTCAGGTTCTGTGACCATGTTCTAGAAGAGTTTGTTCCTGACATTTTGCCAACATCTGTGGCTGGCATCTTCAGAGGATGCCTGCCACAGATGCTGGCAAAATGTCAGGAAGAAACTCTTCTAGAACATGGCCATAGAACCCGAAAAACCCACAAAAAAACTATGGATGCTGGCCATAAAAGCCTTCAACTTCACATTACTGTTTGTTAGTAAGGAACAAATACATTTTAGTGCACATAAGATACACTTTAGCTACACTTGCCCTTCCATAACCATGGATTCCTTATCCATGGATTCAAGCATTCACAGCTTGAAAATATTAAAAAATATATCTAAATTCCCAAAAAAACCCTTTGATTTTGCTATATTATATAAGGGACACTATTTTACTTTGGTATTGTATGTAATAGGACTTGAGCATCCACGGATTTTGGTATCCATGGGAGGTCCTGGAACCAAATCCCAGTGGATACCAAGGACCCTCTGTATTTATGCTAGATAACTTAAAAAGTGCTTTTTAGTAGGGAGTTAAGAAATGCTGGATCATTTCCCTTATTACTGTCAGCTTGAATTGCATAGAGCATTTTGTCCCTAACCAAAACCAGGATGATATTGCTGACACAGTGGTTACATGGCCAGTAAATGGTCTTGTATCTGGCTCATCTCTCAGTAATGGCATAGTGGACCAGAAAGGAGAACCACTATTACTGATGGCATGTTTATCAATGCTAGTGTTCTAAGAGGAAAAACTATAATAAAAATGTCATCTGTGACAATTATAACTCATCAGAACATTGTGGTAAACAGACAGAGTGTTTTGGTTGTCATCTAAGGTCCAAAACACAGTGCAGAAATAATCCAGTTTGAGATGGCTTTAACTGCCTTGGATCAATGCTAGAGAATTCTGGGAACTGTAGTTCTGTGGGGCATTTAGCCTTCTCTGTGAGAGAGCTCTGGGTGCCACAAACAACAATTCCCAGAATTTCCTAGCATTGAGCCTCGCCAGTTAAAGCGTCATCAAACTGGATTATTTCTGCACTGTGTTAGTAAGTCACATTACTAAGTTTCAAGTCACAAAGTAAAAATTCCAAACTGGAAGGTCTGCTATCACTCATGGTAGATGCTTTAAAATTTTGCAGAGTGTCTTTGATTATCGATTGCCCAAGATGTAACAGGCTATTTCGAGTCAAAATTCTCAACAGGGGGCTTCTTAGAAGCAAAAGAGGATGCCACCATAACCTATTAGGAAATAGAGATTTTTAGGGACTATAATACATAAGAGAACTCTCCAAGCCACTGTTGCTGAGATCCCTGAGGCAGGAAAAAGAATCAGGAAAACAGGAGATGACTAAAGCACTACTGCTCAGATTTTGGCAGTTTAAAGGGGTGAGAAAATGGGAGAGACTCTTCTGGGGCACCGCTGGTAAGGTTTGTAAGGTAAAAAAGAGAGAACAATAAAAACAGGGGGGGCCCATAGTTCCCTTTGGAGGGAGATGATATATAGAAATAGGCAATAGTGCTAGGTACCTTTCAGCTGGTATTACAAAGAGGAGGCAGCACTTTTTAAACTATTCATCATGCCCATCCCACACTACATCAACACTTATATGAGCCCGTGTATTTTGTATTCAGCAAAACACCATATGCAGAAAATGTCCGAGAGCAAAGTGGTATAAATCGAGTTATTGGAAGGCTTCAGCACCCTATACAACTCCATGCCTAGCAGACATAGCATAACCAAAGAAAAATATGCTAACCTATTTCACTTGCATAGTTCATTAAGAGGCCACAAAAGCAAACATTTGCAAGAATGAAATTTGGGGATGTAATGGTGAATCATTGTCATTTATTTTGTTCTCTTAAGCACAGAGTACTCCCAGCCCCTTTCCTTCTGCTGTTAAAATCATCTGTATATCCCAGGGGGAAAGACATCCACTGTTTGCCCAAGTAAAGCACCCTCCTCGAAGCAACAGAGCACTGTTTGTACTTGAGGAAATGTGTTGTATCACAGAAAGTGATAGGAGTTGCATGTGCTTGCCAAATTCATCATCTGGGGAAATGACAAAACTCAGAAAACTAAACCAGAAAACCACAACAGTGGTTTCAGTGATAGAAAGCTTAAAGAGGTGATGTGAATGAAAAAGGTAAGACAGTACCACTCACTTGAATGAACCAAAGGGAATGATCCCTTTTTCATACATGGAGAGGGTTTGGAGCGAAGCTAGTCTTCTGCCATCTGCTCTCCGGAGTCTGCCCATTTTTGTGGATGAACAGGCTGAGAGTGAAGGGAGTTCCCATCCTGCTAAGGATCCAGCAGGGCTAAGCCTCCACTCCTTCAAAATGCCTGTCCTGTTGGATGAGCAAAAAAGGAGGTGTTTGATGGCTGGTTTGTTTAAAAACTTTTTTTCATCTAGTGATTCAGGAGGCTTAAATGTGATGGCGGGGTTTATGTAGGCATCATACTGAATCAAATAGAAAGATACTGATGGCCTGGACTTCACCATGGGTATTTGCAAAGGCTGGTGATCCCAGCCCTATCTTAGAAGCTGTCTTTTCTCCAAACATCCCCCGCACTTCACATATATGTGATGTATCAGCTTTCTGGTTGCACTGAACCATGAGGGAACATATGGCTTAGCATATTCAAAGCCAAATGCTGGCTAGACAGGAGCCCCTGGAGTCTCTCCGATGCAGTGTGTTATGTGTTTAAAGGAATATAATCATCCAAAATAAACTCAAGGAACATTTTAGCTGTAGACATTATAGTTTGGCAAATTTTATGGCTCATCTGTATTAAATTTGTGTTAAACTGATTCCCCCCCCCCAAAAAAAAAAAAAAAGATATGATGTGGGGGAGCAGAGTTGCTTGCAGTCCTGCCTTTCTCCTCTTTTTTCCCCTCTAACCAGAATCAAACCTGGAAAATCTACATTTGGTGCCATGTTCACCTTACAGTGGTCTACAATGAATAATAATAATAATAATAATAAATATTTATTTATATCCCGCCTCTTCCGTTTTGAGGATCGAGGCGGGTAACAGCGAAGTTTATAAAATATACAACAATAAAAACAATAAGCCCCATAAGACCCCAGCCCAACCCTTCCTCCCAAGTATAAAATGAAACAATAAAACGTGGTTAAAAATACATAACAATTTGACAAAGTTGCTAGACAAACCACAAATAAGAAAAATAATAAAAGGAGGGGGATTCAGTTGGTTCTGGACATTATCAATCTGGGAAGGCCTACCGGAAGAGAAAGGTTTTTGTCAGCTTTTTAAAAGCCTCAAGCGAGGATAATTGGCGAATCTCTTCCAGCAGGTCATTCCAAGGCGGGATACAAACCGCCATATAGTACGTATTCTATACGTATTAGGGTTAGGAAGGGGTGGTGCTTCCGCACCCCCCTAACCCTAGTACGTATAGAATACGTACAACATGGTGGCGCCCCTTCCACATGGGGGCCGCCATGTTTACGTACTGGACGCATAGCGTCCAGACGTGTCGCGGCGCCTATGACGTCGCGAATGCGCCAGCGGCACCTCGTGACGTCATAAAGGCGCCGCAAAAAGAAGCTCCGAAATGGAGCTTCTTTTTTGCTCCGCGCAGGAGCCGCGCGGTTTGGCTGCTGCAGTTCCCGCGCGGAGCAAATGGCGCCAGCGGGAGACCGCCGCAAAGCGGTGGTCTGTATCCCGCCCAAGTTTTTGGAGCAGTGAGAGAGAAGGACCTCTGGGAGGTCACCGCCAGTATGGTCTTTCTAGACTGTAAAAGGTTTTTCCTGGAGGATCGGAGTGTACGGGAAGGATTGTATGGGAGGAGGCGTTCCTTCAAGTAGACTGGACCCAGGCCATGTAGGGCTTTACAGGTGATAACCAACACCTTGTACTGTGCCCAGAAGCTAATAGGCAGCCAATGTAATGATTTTAAAATAGGTGTAATGTGGTCGAACTTGGATTTTCCGGCGACCAGTCTGGCTGCCATGTTTTGTATCAATTGGAGCTTCCGGACATGGCACAAAGGTTGCCCCATGTAGAGCGCATTGCAGTAATCAAAATGAGAGGTTACTAGAGCATGTACAACCGTTTCTAGGTTCTGCTGCTCCAGGTAGGGGCGCAACTAGCGTATCAGCCGAAGCTGATAACAGGCACTCCTGGCTGTCTGAAAAGACAGTTGAAGCGACAAATCCAGGAGCGCTCTCAAGCTGCGGACGCAGTCTTTCAGGGGAAGTGTGACCCTATCTAGAACTGGCGAACTTATCTCCATACCTGGATTGGGGTTACCTATCAAGAGTACCTCCATTTTGTTTGGATTCAACTTAAGCTTATTTTCCCTCATTACTGACCTCAGGCAGTCATTCAGAGGAGAGATGCCCTCCTTGGTCACTGAAACATTCCGAGACATAGAGAAATAGATTTGGGTGTCATCAGCGTACTGATAACACCCCCACCCCATGGATGATCTCACCCAGTGGCTTCATGTAAATGTTAAACATCGTGGGGGACAGAATGGCGCCCTGAGGAACGCCAGATGTCAGCTCTCTCATAGAGGAGCAGCTGTCCCCCAACATCACCATCTGTAATCTGCCTGAGAGGTAGGAACGTAGCCACTGCAGAGCAGAGCCAGCGATTCCCAACTCTCTCAGGCATTCCAGAAGGATACCATGGTCTATGGTATCAAAGGCCGCTGAGATGTCCAAGAGCACCAACAGGGCCACACTTCCCCTTTTGATGCACAGACAGAGATCATCAACCAAGGTGACCAGGGCAGTCTCCACTCCGTATCCCAACCTGAAGCCAGTGTGAAATGGATCAAGATAATCAGTGTCATACACGACTGCTTGGAGCTGGTTTGCAACCACCCTCTCAATCACCTTACCCAAAAAGGGAAGAAGAGATACTGGCCGATAATTGTTTTTGTCCAGGGGATCAAGGGAAGGTTTCTTTAGAACGGGTTTCACCACTGCTAATTTCAAACTTGATGGAAAACAACCTTCCCTGAGGAAGGCATTGATTATATATTGTAGCAACTTCAAGGTTGCCTCACCTCCCTGGATGGCCAGCCAAGATGGACAGGGATCGAGAGGGAAGGTGGTCAACTGTTCTGTTGACACAAGTAGGAGTGCAGTAGGTTAACAATTTAGGACAGTAACCTAGATCCAAAACACACTGCAGAAATAATCCATTTTAAGGCCACTTTAACCATCTTGACGCAATACTAGGGAATTCTAGGAATTGTAGTTTTGTGAGACATTTAGCCTTCCCAGTCAGAAAGCTCTACAATAAACTGCAATTCTCAGGATTCCCTATCACTGAGCCAGGACAGTTAAATCGATCTCAAACTGGATTATTTCTGCAGTGTGTTTTGGACCTCTGTTCAAAGGGCTTTCCGGGGCATCTGTGTCCCATTGTGTGTACACGAGCCTTCAAGCTGCCTGTTGACTTCTAGCAACCCCATGAACTTCATATGGATTTCTTAGTCAAGGAATATTCAGAGGTGACTTTATCAGTTACTTCCTCTGAAATATAGCCTACAGCACCTAGTATTCATTGGTGGTCTCCTATCCAAGTACTAAGCAGGCCTGCCTGCTTAGTTTCCAGGATCAAACATGATCTGTTGCCTTTGTCTCCTTAGAAAAGCCTAAATGGACTACCTGTTAGTAGCCTCAGTGGCCACATTTTTGTTCCCACTATGACAATTGCATTGCCATCTTAGCCAGTCTCCAGATCCCTGATTCAGACAGAAGAGAGCCATCCTTTCCTTTGCAGTGTGCTCTGTAAAAATGCTCTTGCCTGCCATCAATCAGCACTCCTTATTCTGCCCTTTGCCCAACTGTCTCTTTTTTTGGTTTACGTATTGATGTATTCTATGCTTCTGGTATTTGACTCCATGTTTATATGTAGAGTTTTCCAAGAGGGGCTGAGAAAGGATAGAGAATCAACAGCAAACCAGCTTTATTTTAGCCTTCTTCAGGCATTACAAAATGGAGGGTGTGGAGAGTCAAGCTCTACCACCCTACTCTGTGACCTATTGACAGAGAAGATCTACAGTGAAAATGTAGTTATGTTTGGGCAAATGCTCATATGTTCTCCTCACATGGAAAGTTTGTAGCTGCATTCACTCATTTACAGTTCTGCTGCAGACCTCTCCAATCAACCTCAGTAAGTCATAGCAATGGCATCATTGGAGGGGTGCAGAAATGCGGACCACATCAGGTGACAACCCAGAAGAAGGGTGACACCTGGTCAGGTCCTCCTCCCTCTGTGCCTGTCCTGGCTTGTGGCACAGGCAGAGGCCTCCTCATGAGAAGACCTCAGCCATTGCAGCAAAAGAGTGGGCTGAGTTTGCGGCAGTGGCAGAGTTCTCCACATGAGGAGACCTCTGCTGCCACAGCAAAGGAGAGGATCCACAATAGAGGACCCAGTTCTCAGGACTGCATTAGCAGGAGCTGGACCAGATGACTTGTGGGGTGCATTCTATGATTCTGTACACAGGACTAAGAATTGGATATAAGCCTTTGTAACTATGGTAAGAACATGGAGATGCAAAAATGACCAATATTTTAAGGTGGAACATCCCTCACCCATGAAAGACACAATAGTACATTGGGCCCTTGATATCCATTGGGGTTTGGTTTCAGGACACCCCCCCCCCCCCATGGGCCACAAAATCCGTGGAGACTCAAGTCCCATTATATACAGCAGGGTAGTAAAATTGTGTCCCTTATATAGAATGGCAAAATGAAGGATTGCTGTTTGGAATTGATACATTTTTAAAAAAATCAAACCATGGATGTTTGAATCTGTGGATAAGGGATCTGTGGATACAGAGGTATGGCTGCAACTATATTTTCCCCTCTGTGGTTGCCTTTAAAGGTAGTCCAGAAACATTAGTTTGTTTAGAACAGCGGTTCCCAAACTGTGGCCCTCCAGATGTTTTGGATATAATTTCCCAAAATTCCTGACTGTTGGCAAGCCAGTTGGAGCTTCTGGGCACTGATGTCCAAAGCATCTGGAAGACCAAAGTTTGGGAATAACTACTCTAGATTATGACCATCAGATTGTTATCTGAAGCCCAAATGTCTGATCATATAACCCTAACTTTACATGATCATCACCAGAGTGAACTTGTCCTTTCCTGCCTTGTTCACCCATCTACTCCCACATGAATCCATCAATCAGTGTTAATCACAGGCTCTTCACATCAGTTCTGGTTTATGTGAGATTAGGGGAATTGAGACAGAAAGCTATTCAGTAAAGACAGCAAGATGATGGAATATCTTTCCTGTATAAATGTTGTCCCAATTCTCTTCTAGCTTTTAGGCAAAAGACCATTTCCTTTCAGCTTACTTCTATTGTCTACTTTAGTCTTACAAGTATTGTTCCCTAATTTTATGTAGTGATCCGGACTATGACTCTAGAGACCAGAATTCAATTCTCAATTTTCCCATGAAACCTACGGGGTGATCTTGGGGAAGTCACATTCTCTGTGGCAATCCTCCGCTTAACAAATCTTGCCAAGAAAATACCATGATAGGTTTGCCTTAGGATTGCCATACGTCATAAACAACTTGAAGACATACAATGACAACAGCAACAACAATTTTAAGTTGGAGAGCCGGCATGGCATATTGGTTTGACTACAACTCTGTAGATCAGGGTTTAATTCCCAGCTTGGCTATCAAGCCCACTGGGTAACCTTGGGGAAGTCATAGGCTCTTAGCCTTAGGCAATGGCAAACTTCCTCTGAACCAATCTTGCCAAGAAAATCCCTCTAGGGGCATCATAAATCGGAAACAACTTGAAGGCCTACAACACACACACAATTTTACATTGACTGCAGTGTTTTTGTTGTTGTTTTCACCGGCTGCCTTTTCTGTTGTTTTATGACAGAACATAAGAACATAGGAAGTATCACCAACTCTGAATAGCAGCAATATTTCTCCAGGGATTTAGGGATTATCCCTACCTAGAAATCCCTGGTATATCTAGAAGGTCTTCCATCTGCCATACCTACTTTCACAAATCAGATGAGATTAAGGATGCTTTGGATGGTATGGTGGTGTACCAATGGCTTTGCATTTTGGTGGGGTTTCCTGTTAGTTTGAAAAATATATGTTATCATTCTAGTAAGCCACTTTGTGTTGATTTTGATAAAAAGTTGTGGTGGAGCGGGAAACTGAGAGTTTAAGATGGCAACAACTGGGGAAATGAAATGATGTTTTACTGGTATTTTGGTCTTCTGCAGAACTGTCTTATATGAATGCTGCCCTGGCTACATGAAGATGGACGGTGAACGCGGCTGTCCTGCAGGTACATATTTATTGTTCTACTATGAAGTATTCCTTTGAAGAACTTTCACTTGCCAAAAAACTAATTTTGACAAGTGAAAGTTCTTCAAAGGAATACTTCTCTCTTAACCCCCCCCCCCCCGCCTCTCTCTTTTTAAGGACCCAAGTATGTTCTACTCATGAAAACAGTGTATATATGTAAACTGGGCATTGATAGAACTGGAGAGAAATATATCATAGAATCATAGAGTTGGAAGAGACCACTAGGGCCATCCAGTCCAACCCCCTGCCATGCAGGAAATCCAAATCAAAGAATCCCTGACAGATGGCCATCCAGCCTCTGTTTAAAGACCTCCAAGGAAGGAGACTCTATCACCCTCCGAGGGAGTGCATTCCACTGTCGAACAGCCCTTACAGTCCTATTTTAGTCCTCCTAGCAACTTGCATTTGGATTAGCAAATAGCACTTTAGTTTCTGTGGTCTGCTTGGAAAATGTGCTCAGCCATGTAAGGAAGCTGAAATGAAGGCTTCTTTTCCTTTTGGATTTCCTCCTTTTAATTCCATGATTTCGATGCAGCTATAAAGTTTATCACACGTTAAATCTAGGAATTAAAACAATGAATACAGGCAACTAAAGCAAGGAGAAATTCCTCCAGATGCAATGCCAACAGTTAAAAGAGAGAGAGAAAGTATTTAGCCAGATAACTGAACAGATTGTACCAAGTGTCTCTCTCATTCTTTCTCTCTTTCTTTCAGTTGCTCCCATAGATCATGTCTATGGCACTTTGGGCATCGTGGGAGCTACCTCGACACAACAATACTCCGACTTATCAAAGCTGAGAGAAGAAATTGAAGGGCCTGGCTCTTATACATTCTTTGCACCAAGCAATGAAGCCTGGGATCTTTTGGACCGTGTAATTATTATATTGATATGGACTTTTAAACTATTGCAGCAGGCGGGAAGGAATGGTTGCACTAAACAATATTGTCAGTAACAGTGGGGAAAGAGGGGGGCAAAAAGAGAAGGAGGGAAAGAAGTGAATGAAAGTGAGAGAGAGGAAGAAGATGTCAAAATGCTGATATTTGGGCCCCAACAGATTATACTTCAGGAGGGGTAACATTTTGGGAGGGGTAACAAGAGCATAATGATGACCTTTTTGCAAAACAGTGTTAGCAACTGTACCACTATTTTCTTTTAGTTGTAGTAATGTCGTGGATGATGGGTTCAGCCAGGAATTCCCTCATGAAATCCCTAGCTTGACAGAGTGAAGTAGGCAAAAGGACCCAGGATTTCGCTGAGAATTCAGAGTTTATTTAAGCCGGCAGTTCCCTAAAGGAAATAGTATTCCAAAGATTTTGCTCCATCTCAGTAAGTCATATCTGAGAGTCAGTGTGGTTTAGTTGTTTGAGTACTGGACTATTGCTCTGGAGAACAGAGTTTGAATCCTGGCTCAGCCGAGGAAACCTACTGAGAGACCCTGGGCAAGTCACATTCTCTCAGCCTCATGGGGAGGCAATGTCAAACCCCCTCTGAACAAACTTGCCAAGAAAGCTCCATGATAGGTTTGCCTTAGGGTTTCTATAAGCTGGAAATGACTTGAAGGCACACGTCAACACCAAGACATATTTTACTTGATACTTTTTCTCGCTATGATGGGAATGGAGTGTAAGATGCTTCCTTGGGGCATTATGAGAGGGACCCCTCCCTTTTTTTAAAACTAGAAAACATGCAGAAAAAGTACAAAATGCCAGCTTTTTTTTTGGGGGGGGGGGTTCATGTAATGAATTACTTTTATAAAGTAACTTTCCAAACTATGTATTTGGGGGAACAGAAAAATCTAGCCACCTTGATGTAACAACCTTGCCTAAAACAGGAGAAAATGGAATAAAAACAAAGATGAATGTGAAAGAAAGCAAGATTTCCAATTCAGGAAATGTTGCAAGGGAACCCATGTTAGTCATAAAGCAAAAAAAAAAAAAAATGTACAAGATCCAAAATGAAGATCCCAGGAGCACAACACTGTCACTGTATTTCCTGTCTCTGCTGATTTACCATCTCTGCCTGACGAAGAAGCATATGAAGCTTTGAAAGCTAGTGTGATATATTTTACATCTGTTGGTCAGCCAAATGAAAGCATTACCTTATAATGTGGAACTTAAATGTTTTTTAAATGATTCCCAGAAAATGAGCTGCAGGAAACAAAATCAGTTTGATAGCCTGTAGTGGAACTTTCAAGCAGCAGGACAAGGATGTTAATGCAATGCAAGCATAGTAGCTTGTCTGGGAAGATATAAGATGGTTTTAGTTATGGAGGAGAAATCTGCTGCATATCTGGCTGACTGAACTGATTTCTGTAAAAGTCTAATTGAATCTTTTCCCTCAGGAAATCCACAGTGGCCTGATTGAAAATGTCAATATTGAACTGTACAATGCCCTCCATAACCACATGGTCAACAAGCGCTTGCTGACAAAGGACCTTAGGAATGGCATGACTGTGGTGTCTATGTACAACAACCAAGATCTTCATATTAATCACTATCCCAATGGCGTAAGTTTGTCCACCTGTTTCCTCTCTTACACAATACTATCAACATGAACCTTAAAGTCGTGAAGCAGGCAATTCATATTAAGTGAAAAGTTATTTAGAACGATTTATTTCTAGAAAACATTTATCTGCATCCCTCTAGTCCAACTAAGCCATCTATTACTGATTAATTCAAGGCAGTTTACCAATATTAAAACCAATAACAGAACATACAAAACAGCCAGCAGATAAAAGTGCAACTAAAAGAGAGAGAGTTTAAAAGATATGAAAAGATACTAACATGTTTTAGTATGCCTAGATAATTTTAAAAGTTTTCCCTGGTGCCTAAAAAACTGGTACCAGTTCTACTTTACTGGAGAGAGCCAATATTAATATGTAGGCAGTCTCATTGATTTCAACCAAATAGTTGGGAACCAAGCCATTAACATTTAAGAATAAGGTATTGACAGCTAATATAATAATAATGAAAGGAGACCTAATCATATGTTTTGAGACAGGCACCATGGTGTAGTGGTTTAAGTGTTGGGATAGCATTCCAAGATACCAGAGTTTGAATCCCCCGTTTAGCCATGGAAACTCACTGGGTGTTCTTGGGCTATTTATACTCTCCAAGCTTCAAAGCAAGGAAATGGCAAACTCCTTCTGATGAAATCTTGCCAAGAAAAACTTAGAATGGAGTCACCATAAATCAGAGTAAACTGGAAGGTGCATCCCAACAACAAAACCATGTGCTAATCTTTAACTGCAGTCAGCTTAAAAACCACGATTGCTACCAACCTATCAATAATATGTTGACAAGCAAGAAGGCCAAGAGAAGTTCTGTTGCAAAATACAGCGTGTACGGTTTAGAATATTTCCAGCACATTTTATAGCAGGCATTGCACGTCTCATAAACAAGTTATGAACAAGAATAAAAATGAAGAAATATGTAAATCTGCCTGTGTAATCCTCTAGTTGCCAAGGGTTCAAAAGAGCATGCCAAATATATAGCAAGTTCTGTACTTAACATTCTCTCGCATCATTCTTCAAATATAGGTTGTCACTGTTAACTGTGCCAGAATAATCCATGGCAACCAGATTGCGACAAATGGTGTTGTTCATGTCATTGACCGTGTGCTGACCCCCGTTGGAAATACCATTCAAGACTTCCTTGAAGCAGAAGATGATCTTTCTTCTCTTAGAGTAAGTTTTCTGTTTTCTTCATAAGAGTTCACCTCTTTTAGTCATATAAACGAATGTAATGGCATCCTTAAATGGGGAAAAAAATGAGACTATTGAACACCAAAATAAATGAAGTATAAATTGATGCAATGTCTAAAGATAGTGATATTTATTCAAATAAAATTGGTATTCCAGTGGATTTCATCACATTTTAACAGTTTTCTATGCTTGCCCTTTCCTCTGTTGGTAAAGTTGCTTGTTACAGAACTGTACCAAGTGGGGATGTCTGGTTTCCACTCATTCCAGTCCTTGACTGTTCAAAAGGCTCATTCAATCCTGAATTCAAAGAATCATAGTGTTGGAAGAGATCCCCAAGGGCCATCCAGTCCAACCCCCTGCCATGCAGGAAATCACATTCAGAGCATCCCCGACAGATGGCCATCCAGCCTCTGTTTAAAGACCTCCAAGGAGGGAGACTCCACTGCACTCCGATCGAGTGTGTTCCACCCCTCCTGAAGTCCAGGTTAACAAGAAACATGTCTAAGGTTGTATCTACATGGGCCAAATGAATTGGTCTTCCCCCCTCCACCCTTATGCCACCCTGTTTTCATGACACATGATTACTGCCGACTGACTTCGTGTGAACAGGACAGTTCCACAGCAAATTCAGACCATCCCTAAAGCAATTTTGAAAAGGCTCAGGATTTGTTTCACATCTTCCCAAAATATCAGGAGCACTTTGCACTGACACTGGGCAGCCCCGCTGTGCTGCCCAGAGCTACTGCTGTTGGCATGGGTCACTCCCTCTAAGGTCACAATTAGAATGCCCAGTCATGTGATTGACACTATGTAGACAGCCACCCACTGTAGCTGTGGCCTGCCCAAGTAATGGGGAGAGGGATCCAGAATACTCCGAAAGAAGCCTAGAGTATCCTGGCCAGTATATACCTGCCCTGTTGGGAGTGCTGTGAGCTCCTGCATGGCTGGGGATTGGACTGGATGGCCCATGTGAGTCTATGATTCTATGAAAAGTCATTCTGGGATTAGATCATATACTCTCAGGTTTAACATTCATGTGTGTGTGTGTGTGTGTGTGTGTGTGTGTGTGTGTATCCCTTTCAATGGGGAGTAGTAATAGATGAACCTTGGTGCCCATTCCAGATGTACCATTCTTATTCTCTTATTTTCCCTGTTTGGTGTCATGCGAGGTTTACCTTCGTATTACAAAAAAAATCTACTAAAATAAGGAAATAAATATATAAATAATATTGATATGATCAAACATATGGCTGTACCAAGATTATGTTTTGTGTGGTGTTTTATGGATTCACATATGCTTTCACGGAGACTGGAAAGATAATGAAAACTGTTAGGTATAAAACTATGTGTGAAATGACATCATTGTATTAGTATTGCTGACATCATTGGCAATTGTCACTCTTTGGACATGATATGAGATGACATTGGAAAAGAGAGTAATAATTGTTAAAGTGGAAGCCAACAGGAAAAGAGGATGACGTCACACTAAAGATGGAGTGATTCAATCAAGGAAGCCAGGGCACTGGGGTTGCAAAACCTAAGCAGGGCTCTTGATGGCCAGGGATCTTGGAAGTCTATAATTCATAGGGTGGTCATAAACTGTAGTTTATTTGATGGCAAATAACATCAACAAAACTGGACAAAGCCACCCCTACCCTGATGATAGCCTACAAACAAGGCATACTGTTTTCCTGGGAAGACAGGGCAGCACTTTGACCTAGCACTTGGATTCAATATTTCATCAGTCTTAGGAGATTTTTCTTCTGCCTTTTTCCCAGATCCTAAAATAGCTCAGGAAATAGAGTGGCAGAGGTTGAATGTCTTACAGCTCTTAAATTTTCTTTGGAATTTTCATAAATCAGATTACCTTTTTGTGTCTTTTGAGGAGACTACTAAAAGTCTGTGGGCATGTTCTTTGACCTTAGCTTGTTGGTCGAGACTTTGCATTGAACTAGCTTAGTTCATAGTTCCTTGATAGTCCTTGAATGGATTCAGGCACATTCCTTTGATAGTGCTGTCACTTCTGCAGCTTTGTGTACAGCAGTGGCTTTGCCGTTGCCTTTGATCAAACATTTTAAGATTGACAAATTTGCTTCTGCATATATGGCTTTTGGCAGGTGTATAGTGCAGAAGGTTATGTCTTTGTAGGTATGATATTTGGAGAGTCTGCCTACCCAAAGAGTAGGGTGACGACTTGTGTCGGTCCCAGTGTAAGAATTGCCTTCCCACACTGCAGGAAAATGGAACATTGGTACTTACCACTTGGATTCCTTTTCTGTTGTAATAGGGAAGAAATCCTTCCCACCCTGATTGGTGGGTATTTGAGGGGGAGGTGAGCTTTTTGTGGTGATTTGGGTCCAAAACACACTGCATAAATAATCTAGTTTGAGACCTCTTTAACAACCCTGGCTCAATGTTAGGGAATCCTTGGAAATGCATTTTGTGGGACATTTAGCCTTCTCTGTCAGAAAGCCCTGGTGCCACAATAACCTACAGTTCATAGAATTCCCTAGCAGTGAACCAAGGCAATTAAAATGGTCTCAAACTTGATTATTTCTGCAGTGTGTTTTGGACCTTAGTATCTGGAGCGTGTTATTCCATCATTGAGGGAAAGGGCTAGTAGTTTCACTTAAGATGGACAAAATTTGATCAACAGTTAATAAGCCCTGTCTCAGAAGTGTGTGGGAGGAACAGGATCCAATTTGAGGATTCTCTTCTCACTACTGCAGAAAAAGAACCTGCACAATGTACCATTTTCTATGCAGAAAATGCAATTTTCTGTATAAAAACAAACTGTCTTTTTGTGACAAATAAGTTGCAAGCTGTGAACATTTACTTCACCGCAGAATTCTCCCTGTCGGGGTTTCATTGCATTTGGGAAAACCATTCTTCACCAATAATTTGAATATTTTTAAATATTCTTTCCATTCTTACAGAAGCCCCAGATGCTAATTTGACCTCTTCTTACACAATCCAACTGCATCAACAAAGACTTTAAATTCCTAAAATGACAGATATGTCTTTAACTTAATTGCTTATTAAAATCTCCAGGAACACAGAGCAAGATCTGCCATTAAAGAAACATAATGATTTAAGAAGTTTGAACAAGTTTGCCTTGGTTAATAATACAGTCATAGATGCCCCAATATTGCTCTGACCTCCGAGGGAAATATTCAGGCCCCAGGTTCTCCTATTGGCTTCTGCACCCAAACTGAGAACATTTTCTCAAAACTGAATATCAATTTATTCTGCTAGCACTGACCCCTTCCAAGTTTTGTCTTTAAGAGGCAGCATGCAACAGTCATTTCCCTCCTAAAACTGGCTGTTTAACTGTCAAATTTATGCCGTGTTATTAGATTTGGCAGGGCAAATTTCTGTCTTGTGAGCCTTTGGAGAGATTGTGGTTTTCTGAATAGCTGACTGGATGGAAAGGGTAAATTCATAGACACAGCAGTCACAAGCAGTTGATTCCACTTGACATGCCTATTCTTGCTGCTGTGGTATTGGATTAGCTAATTAATCATGCAAAATATAAAATCTAATGGGTAACATATCAGCCATCGACTGCAGTTTTTGTTTTGAATGCTTGTTTAAATTAGTGCTTAACCAAAGTATAGCCTTGGTGATACTTTGGCATAAACACTTAGAGCTGTGGAGCATGAACCCTTCCCAAAATAAACCTTTTGTTCATTTCTGTATGATTCCTGATGACATTCCCTGGACACGGCACTGTGCCTAGGCAACTGGGTGACTGTGTACCATGAGAACAGAGGAGCAAATAGAGAGAGGATGCATCCACCACTGCAGAGTGAGAGAGAACAGGACTGCAAAATTATGGTTGATGCTGTATCTTGGCCCTCATTTAAATCAGTTAATTAGTGGTAAAAGGACTTGCCTACCTCACTTGGTGTCTGTTCTGGAAGACTAGTAAACAGGCCAATGTATTTGGGTATTTCATCAAATATACATGTTGCAGCCAAGATATGTACATCGTAGAAATGAAGTGTTTCCTCACAATACAGACACAACCATTTCTGTACTCGCAAATGTCTTTACAAAGTAATCCAATGTGTATATACTCAAAAATAAGTCCCACCAAGTTTAATGGGAGTTACTGCAATGAAACCTGTATAAGGATGCAACTCTGCAATGTTTATGTATTGTGTTATTGGTTTTATCCTAAGGAATCTCTTCAGAAAGTTACATACTGATAAATAAGTTTCTTGTGATAGAGGGAAGGTATCCAGAATATTGCTGCCAGGGTACAGTTCAATATTTCAAATTTCTTATTAACCAAGCAAAACATAATATCAAGAAAACTGGGGGAAATGGCTGTAGGAATGATGTTACCATATATAACTTCTACGTTAAAAATGCAGGGGAGGTTGTACCTACAGTGTCCAGACATGTTGTCAGATGTTCTTAATGTTGATTGCTGTTTTGATCTCAGGCTGCTGCCTTTACATCAGGTGTAATGGATAGTCTTGGAAAACCTGGGCATTACACACTCTTTGCACCTACCAATGAAGCTTTTGAGAAACTTCCCCGTGGAGTCTTGGAGAGGATCATGGGTGACAAGGTGGCCTCTGAAGGTATTTCTGCACATTTTCAGTACAGGAGGGACAAATGATTTGTTAAATAAGTCTGACAGCTACAAATATTGTACATGTTTTATTACAGATAGTTTGCTTATAGCAGGTCATTTATCATAAAGAGTGTTTTTAAAGCCCATGTACAACTTGTATAAAAGCAATTACTTTGTGTTCAGCTCTCTGTTAAAGAAGAAATTTTATGTAGCAGTTTTTACTAGATGGGTCTGAAGCTTCTTTATAGTGGAGGTGTGGTTCCTATCTGTGGTTGGGAGGCTTGATGATCTGGGTGAGAAAATCTTCTCCTCTACTCACATATTCCCTCATCATCCCTCAGACCCCACCTCCATCCTTTTCTTTCTCCTCTGTTTTCTCTCATTTGAAAATTCAGTTCACTGCCTTTCTCTGTCTTTGTGCAATTGTCCTTGCTCTTGAGCTTCCTTGTCTTATCATTGACCATATATTTTCCTCTTCATTTTCTCCCTATTGTCTCCCAACTATCAGCTTCACCAGTGGGCAAGCAGCTACAAACCAACACATAATTGCTTCAACTCATCTTTTGTGTAACATGTCACTATTGCATAACAATGAGAGGAATGAGACCATAGAAAGCAGGGAGAGGTATGACCTTCTCACACCCCTTGTATTCTGTACTCATGGCCAATATCCCACATGGTCAGCATGAAAATCAGCCTCAGATTATTTACAAGGCAAGCATTTGGGTGCTGTCCTCTTAGGAAAATAATAGCTGAAAGGAATGGTCATGTCACAAATGTTCTCTTTGGCGGGTTACATACCGCCATTTGGGACGTCCTCAGGACGTCCCAGTTTAAAAAAGGGGCGTCTCTTCTAGACACCCCTACTCCTGTTATGGACTCTGTCCGTAACAAATGGCGGTGGCCATTCCACACAACCGCCGCCATCTTGACGTAACGGACGCTCTTCATCCGCACATCGTGTCCTGGAAATGACACCGCGAGTGCGCGACTAGCGCCTCGTGGTGTCTCTTCCGAGGAGCAAGAAGGAGTGTGATTTTCGCGCTCCTTCTTGGCAGCTTCCGGGAACCACACCATTTGGCTTCTGCGGTTCCCGGACGCTGCAACCGGCGGCGGCGTGAGACGGCCCCTTCTGGGTCGTCTGTAACACGCCTTTATTGCCTTATTGACTGTTACAGCATATTTAAATGTAAGTCATGTAAGAGGAAAGTACATCAACAATTTAAGATATGCAGATGACACCATACCACTAGAAGAAAATAGCAAAGATGTGGGATAATTACTAGAAAAAGTGAGGGAAGAAAGTGCAAAAGCAGGTCTACAGTTGAATGTGAAGAAAACAAAAATAATGACCATAGATAATTTACGTAACTTTAAAGTAGACAATGAAGGCCCTATCAACATGGGCTAGAATACTTTGGAGGGCAGTCTGGAGTATTCTGGCCCTTCATCTGCCCCAACATCCCCCGGTTCCTGGCCTTCTGTTTTCACACCACAGTGGCTTTATGAATGGGTGTCCCACTGAGCTGCCCAGCATATCTGCTGCATAGGTCACTCAGTTCTGAGGGCAGAACAAGGTGCCTAATAATGATCATATGGCTGGGCATCTCAAGCAAACCATGGCAGTGACAGATGTGTCAAGAGACACAGCAGGACATCCATGCAGACAGCCACCATGGTGCAGAAACAGAGGACTCCAGATTTTTCCAGAAGATCTTGAGTAACAGATAAGTTTTTAAAAGCCATTTTTACGGGTGTTACACACCAGTTCTGGAGTGGAACACATCAGACATTGTCCAGATTTTTTGCATCAAAACTGGGTTTTGAGACATGCATTATCTGGACAAGAAAAGGCTAGAACGGGGTGGTATGTGGGAATAGGTTTTTTGGCCCATGCTGACAGAGCTTAAGACACTGAAATAGTTCAAAATTTCGTATACTTTGGCTCAGTTGGAATAAGAATGGAGACTGCAATCAAGAAACCAAAAGATGACTAGGATGTGGAAGAGCAGCTATAAAGGAACTAGAAAAGATGCAGAAGTGTAAAGATATCTAATTGAATGCTGAAGTTAGGATTGTCCATGCCATCATATTTCCCATTTCTATGTATGGCTGTTAAAACTGGACAGTGAAGAAAGCTGATAGGAAGAAAATCAACTCATTTAAGATGTGATGCTAGAGATGAGTTCTGAAGATACTGTGGACTGCCAGAAAGACAAATAAATGGGTCCTAGAGCAAATCAAACCTGAACTCTCCCTAAAAGCCAAGGTGACTAAACTAAGACTGTCCTACTTTGGACATACCATGAGAAGGCATTACTGATATCTTCAGCATTATTGTCAACAGACAATAATGCTTGGCAAAGTGGAAGGCAGTAGGAAAAAAGGAAGACCACATTTCAGATAGATAGGAGTTTATCAGAAAAGGGAAACTGGAAGTATAATCCGATGGCAATCTGAATACAATCATGGGGTTTAACATTATTGCGCGATAACCCACTACACGCAAATTCGGGCAATGAGAAGTCAGTCCGAGTGCAATCATGGGGTTTCATGTTATTGCATGATAGACTACCACACGCTATTTCAGGCAATGGGAAACCAGTTAGAACGCAATTCGCACTCACATAAATTCACTGACCTAGCGAATTTATGTGAATGCGTTCTGGCCCCACTTTCTTTTCATTCAAAATTAAGAGAAATTCCTCATGTGTGATAAAATCCCAAGAGTCAATCAAAGAAGTCAAAGCCTTGAGTTTGCAAGACCAAGGCAGCTGATGTTGATTTGGAAGTATCTCTTTCATAAGTTCACCATAATTCAAAGTTGACTTGGTAGCAGTTAACAACAACAAAGTATTCACAGAGTATTCACAGAGCATGGGAAGCCTGCATCAGTTGTTGTTGTTGTTGTTGCTGCTGCTGTGTGCCTTCAAGTCATTTCCAATGTATGGTGATTCTAAGGTGAACCTATCATGAGATTTTCTTTGCAAGAATTGTTTGGAAGGGGGGTTGTCTTTGCCTTCCTCTGAGACTGAGAGAATGTGAGTTGCTGAAGGTCATTTGGTGGGTTTTTGTGGCTAAGCTGAGATTTGGTTTCCAGAGTCCGAGTCCCACAATCAAACCATTACACCACACTGGCTCTCTCCACTAGCTAAGCTCTAGTAAGTGAAAGTTTTTACATTTAAATATTCTCAGTGCAGCTCAAATAGTATATCTTTGTATCCCATAAACTTGTCCTTTCTATAAAAAGGAAACAAAACTCCCATTAGAACCTTTGTTTTAAGTGGCGTACAGCTAACATCTGTCTTGCTCATTTAAAAAACGACAGTTGATACAGCAGGAGTGTAGGAGTGAAAGCTTCCCTTGCTTGTATTACAAAAGAAAAGGCAAGAAAGGGTATCAAGGGAGTCATGCTAAGCTTTAGCAACAGGATGTCTGGAAGTAATCACTCGAAAGAAACCATGTCACTAACTCTCTCAAAGGATTATCTTCATCCTTCTAAGTATGACACAACCTCGTCCTGACTTGGAGTTAGCCAATGTCAGAGTTTTAAATTTGTTTCATTCAAAAACAGCATCCCCGATGAAACCGTATTAATGTCATCTTAGGTCATAATCATGCTATTAATTTCCCTCTCCTTTGTCTTTGGATATATGTGGCAGCAATCTTGGTGACCTTTCAGTAGGAAAGCCTTTGGCATAAACTGTACTATGATGAATAGGAACAATGGCTGGGCAGATGATGTGAAGGTGTCAAGGCTAAAAACAGGACAATGTAGAAGCCACAGTCCCTCTCTTCTTTGTGTACTGCTGGTGAAGCAACGTGAAAACAAACAAAGAAATTGCCTCATTAGCTTTTCTACTTTTCCCTTTCCTGCCCATTCTAGGAATCAAATTGCCCAAAGAAAATAAGATAAAGTGAGGGAGAAAACAATCAATTTAAATTAGGCTAAAAGGGACAAGTGATTAGGGAGACAAGGTGTTATTTTTTTACCTTCATAAAATGTGGACTTGATGGTGGGTCTTCAACTGTGGCCCACCCCTCTGGTTATTCAAAGGATATCAGCATTTTGTTGCTTTATAGGCCACACAACTAGCAATTGTAGAAAAAAAAATAGCAAAACTGCTTCAAGAGCTGGGAGTCCAGAGGGAGTTCAACCGAATGCAATTCATATGAACATAGAGTTTACTCCAACTAGCAGCGGCTCCCTGGGGCCTGAGTCTGAAAAATCTTTTCCAGATTCTGCTACTTGATCTTTTTAAATGGAAGCATGAGAGATGGAGGAGAGGAGGTTCAATGTCGCACAAAACACATACAGTATTCACCATTACA
This sequence comes from Sceloporus occidentalis, assembly GCA_023333645.1. NCBI lineage: Eukaryota > Metazoa > Chordata > Lepidosauria > Squamata > Phrynosomatidae > Sceloporus > Sceloporus occidentalis. Next base: position 223,689,310 of record JALMGF010000001.1, read on the forward strand.
TAAAGCAAGGCAATAGGTGCCCTCTCTAAGAAGATTATTGCACACCTTTTTCTGCCGAGATGGGGAGAACGGCAGAAGTCCGGATTGGGTATGGGATGCCTCCAACCTGGGCACAGAACTGTGCAAAAACATCCATTTTAATGGTTTCAGCCTGTGTCTAGCTTGGGAGAAAAAGCCATGTGATAAGCTCCTAAGTGTAGCCACTTTTGGTTGCATTGGAGGACCTAGAGGTTCCTAAGAGAACACTATTTATTTGTAGGTCCTCCAGCACAATTCTATGGTCAGTGTCTGGTAGATGTTGACCACGGAGTTGTGCTGGAAGACCTAAAGCTTCCTCTTAGGTTTAAAGAAAGTGTGTGTGTGTGTGGGGGGGTGTATTTGCAGTTTTTCCACCTTCATCATAGGGGTCCTACATATCTTACCAAAGAGTATGTGGGGTCCCCGCTGTATACAACAATTTAATACAACTTAACAGTAAGGGCTGTTCGACAGTGGAACAAACTCCCTCGGAGTGTAATGGAGTCTCCTTCTTTGGAGGTCTTTAAGCAGAGGTTGGATGGCCATCTGTTTGGGGATGATTTGATTTGGATTTCCTGCATGGCAGGTGGGTTGGACTGGATGGCCCTTGTGGTCTCTTCCAACTCTACAATTCTATGATTCTATGATTAACACAATAAGTCCACAATAAGTTAGTGATCTTGGGGGAATGCAATCTGTGCGCTCTCTTCAAGTGTACTCTGAAAAGATGTGTAATTTTTGACAACCCATTTCCAAAGTCTGTACAGACAGGCCAAAATAATGCTGCTTCGGGTCACTTTGGAGGTATACTGTTTAAATTATGTATGCATCCTAAGAAGCCAGAAGCCGCGCCAAAGCCACGATCCAGTTCTGGTCTCTTAAGATGTATGTGTCATTTAAACTGTCTGTACGGGCCCAAAGATTTGATTCATGACTAAACTATACCTCTGGAAAGAAGGAAAGAAACAAGATGTGAGGTTAAACTTAAAGATGGACCTGAATGGCTTTCCTGAGCATCAGAGTAGGTGCCCTTTGCTCTGTTTGTGGCTGTAACTCCCTCTACTAGCTGCTGGTGTCAGTGGTTCCATGTGCTGCTAAAGATTGGCCAAAAATAGGCTTTAAATGTCTCCTGGCTTGCCATTCCTCCAGTTAACACCTGCTTGGTCAGCATGCCAACTGAGGAGAGCCCTACATGAAGGGAATTCCCTCTGCCCTGCTAGGTCGATTAGCCGACTTGGCGCCAGAGAAAGGCTGCGTCAAGGAGGAAAAGGTGAAGCCATTGCTTCCATTTTGTCACAATACCAGCAGACAAAAATTTTAAACAGGAAAGAGCAGGAGCCTCACATTGAAAGAGCTACTGAGCAGGAAATGGATTCAACAGTTACTGACTGACTCACTGAAGAGCGGTTTTTATAACTTTGAGAGAAAAGACAAAAAGAAAACAGAAAAACAGTCACTTATTTTGCAGGGCTGACCTCCCTTAGGCAGGGCAAGGTCTTTTGCCTGAGGCAGCAGATTTTGGTTTAGCACTGAAGAGTACAAAATGGTGAGTTACTTAGTACATGTATATCAATGGTGGGGAAGAGCAAAGATTTGAATTTTCTGCTTTAGAACGAAAGCATCTCTGATCCTTTCAATTCTTTAAGCATAAATAAAGGTCCAAGGCACACTTGTTCATCAGGTGATCCACATAGTAAATAATAAAATTCAGATAGTTGGCTATGGGTTCGTGAGCTCTCATCCAATATGTAAACATATTTTTTACCTTCTGAATGAATACAGTTAGCCCTCCATACCCACAGATTCTTTATGCATGGATTCAAACATCCATGGCTTGAAAATAAGCAAAAAAGTATATAAATTCTAAAAAGCAAATCTTGATTTTGCCATTTTATATAAGGGAGACCATTTTCCTATCCACAGTATTTAATGGGACTTGAGCATCCATGGATTTTGGTATCCACGGAAGGTCCTGGAACCAAACCCCAGGGGATACCAAGGGCTCAGTGTTACGTTACAATCTTTTTACACAGACTAGTTCCATTTTGTTCTGGAAAGGGGGAAAAAAACTTCCTGCCATTGTTTTCCTGCCCTAAGGACCTACATTGCTCTCGGTGCTTGAAAAGTTAATCAAAATCTGGTTACAGCCCTGTGAGGAGCCCAATGAGGTGGCTATACAGATGGGGAGAATTTTGATGGCATTGCATTTCGATACAATTCAAATATGAAAATACCTATACCAAAGTACTAACTAGAATACTATGGCACAGTACAGACTGCCCCTTTGGGGCAGCCTGCATCTGCCCCTTTCCGCCAAGGATTGGGGCCAGGGCAGCCATACCTGCAGCCCCAATCCAGCTCTTTTCCAGGCCACGGAGACGCGGCAAAACGCTGTTTCCCCATGGCCTGGAAAAGGAGTATCCTTGGGGCTGCATACCCCCAGACACCCTGACAGGCACAGCTATGGGAGAAAGGGGCCACCCAGCCCCTTTGTCCCTGGTTTCATTCCCGTGGCAATATAGTTGCCGCAGGAACGAAGCATGTGCCCAAAAGGAGTTCCATTTCGGAGCTCTTTTCTGTGCCACAGATAGGGCACCGCAAGCACCCTCCAGCAGCGCAGTGACATCACGCACGTGCCAGTCCATGTGGAGGTGGTGTGTGCGTGATGCCATCGTCAAACTGTGTAGGCACAGTACACCTTCAAAATGGCGCCATCCATATGAATTAGGGCTGGGGGGGGGGGGCGTGCCATTGCTGTGAGCTCCCCAGCTCTAGTTTTGGCCTTAGTACGGTGCTTATGCGCCGTCTGTATTGGGCCTATAGCACCCTGAAATTTGCACTTTCCTTAATATTTTGCTCAATTATGTCAATTAAAGTATACATGAAAATGCACCTATTATGGGGGAATGCACATATGTTGGGGGAAAGGGTAAATTTTTAAAAGCACGTTAAAATGTCAACACTTAGACAATTTTACAGCAATATGTGTGTATCTGAAGAAATCAGCAAGAAAATGTGCACATTTTTCATGAAAACTTTTTTAAAAAAGCATGGAGAGACTAATGTATAAAGTGGATAGTGAATAGAAATGTATGGAAACCTGAGAAACTGCTTAAAAACAAACTTGACTATTTTATCCAATGCAAGGTAACCCTCTTAACCCACTTAACATTATTTTCAGCTGTGATTCCCTGTTTTGAGTTTCACTGTTGTATTCATTTTATCACAGTTTTGGTTTGTAGCAGCTTACAGAAGAACCCTTTAGCTAATTGAAAATGTTGTGAGGACAAGTTGATACTGAGTTTGGTTTGCTAATGAATAGCACAATGGCTAAGAAACTGAGCTATGAAGCAGTAAAAACGTATAACTGAAATCATCCACAAACTCTCTTAGGCAAGATATTATTTTCATATCTTCAGAGTTTGCTCAGAGCTTTGCATCTAGACTAAAAAAAATCCCATTCCTTACAGGATTAATGTCACACAGTTTATGAGAGCTATTCTGAATTTAACATAAATATATCTAAATATAACATTCAGAATAAGTAAATAGTGTATATATTGAAGAGACAAGCCCATAATACCACTCTGAGTTTTAATTACAACAAATATATATTTATGTATAGATAATCCATAATAAATAGATATAGATACTCAAGTTTAAACATAGGTTATGCTAAAGACATTTGAAATCTAAACCTCTTCCTTAAAAATCTGGATTTATTTATGACTAAACATGCATAGGATTGCATTGCTACAACCTTAAGCAACAATGTTATTGTAATTTAGAAGTCTTCCATTACACACTGTTAAAACACAGCAAATAAATTGTTGTATTTAACTGGCATCGAGACATCCCTGACTCACGGTGACCCTGTGGATGGGACATCTCCAAGTCTCCCTGTCTTCCACTGCTCTGCTTAAGTCTTGCAGATTCAGGCCTGTGGCCTCCCTGATTGAGTCTGTCCATCTGGCCTGCAGTCTTCCTCTCTTTCTACTTACTTCGACCTTTCCTAGCTTTATAATAAGTCCTAATAAATTATGCCTTCTTAGGATGGGGCCAAAGTATGTCATCTTGTGAAGTCAAAGGCTTTCATGGCTGGCATCCATAGTTTTTTTGTGGGTTTTTCAGGCTATGTGGCCATGTTCTAGAAGAGTTTCTTACTGATGTTTCGCTAGCATCTGTGGCTGGCATCTTCAGCCAGCCACAGATGCTGGCGAAACATCAGGAAGAAACTCTTCTAGAACATGGCCACATATCCTGAAAAACCCACCAAAAACTATGTCATCTTGGCTTCCGGGGACATTTCTGGCTTTATCTGCTCAAGAACCCACTACAGTTATATATATATTATACACTTTTTCTCTGGCTAACAAAGAAGCCCTCCAAAGCACTTTGTTATAGCAGCATTGTGTTTTCTAAAAGGTTTGTATTATTGCAGTATTCCAACCATGACCTCCCAAGTGTTGGTTAACCAACTGGCTCTTTTTGTGTTCTTCCCCATTCAGCTCTGATGAAGTTCCACATTCTGAACACACTTCAGTGTTCAGAAGCGATCATGGGTGGGGCATCCCTTGAGACCTTGGAAGGCAACACAATTGAAATTGGATGCGATGGTGAAAGCTTGACAATTAATGGAGTCAAGATGGTCAGCCGCAAAGACATTGTGACAAGCAATGGCGTAATTCACCTCATAGACGACGTGCTCATTCCTGACTCTGGTGAGTGACACATAGATGACCTCTAATGTCATTCACATCTTGTACAGCCTGACCATTGGACTGCACCAGCAGCTGATCGTTGTCTATGACAAAGAAATAAGACATTTATTGCCTACAGTGATAAATATAACTCTATGAACTTTTGTGGAAAATATTTCTCATGTCAGAGTTTTGGAGCAAACTAAGATTTGTTCACCCCTTCCTTTCTCATTTTCAGCTAAACAAGTTATTGAGCTTGCTGGTCCACAACAAGCGACTTTCAAAGATTTAGTGTCTCAGGTTGGTTTGGCTGCATCTCTAAAGCCAGAGGAAGAATACACCCTCCTAGCTCCATTAAATGGGGCTTTTTCTGGTAAGCAATCCAAAACTCTTTCTGGCACTAAAAATGTCTGCGAAAGGTTCTACATGAAGCAGTTAAAATAGTACTAAAAGTACTTAAAATAGTGAATACTGACGCTAACATTATCTCGCTAGGCTTAAAAAGCTTATATTAAAAACACACGTTGTTATATCCTGGGAATGTAATCATCATTTGTTTCATTCTTATACAAAAGAATAAAACATTTTCAAAAAATATCTCTCTGTTGGGGCAAGACGGTGAGAGATTTTGCACATTTCTGATTATTTTTCACTTTCCGTTGTTGTTTTTAAAGAAAGAATGCAGAACAGTTGCACAACAATGTGCAAAATACATTTTTGTACACAGAAAGTACTCTACACAAAATATACATTTTATTTAGCACAAAAAAACCCTGACCCAATATTTAATCTTTACAGTCTCTCCCAGATGCAGCAGTTAACAATTTAATGGGGAATCCTTTTATGAGAAAATGTGTTGATACTGATATTCATGCATCCCTAATTAATACATGGAAAATATACAAAAACATGCTATATAATAGACAGTTTATGTAAAAATCAATCACATTTAACTTGCAGTGTAGTTAAGAGATGAATGCTAGACCTCTTCTGATAGCATCATACAAAGAATCACTCTTTCAGTTGGATCACCTGGGAAGGCTGGATCATTCTTAGGAGAATATGACACATTTATTTGCTTAATATTTCATTGGGAACTAAACAGATTTGTACTTCCTAAAACTAAGCACAAATTGGAGCATAGTTTGTATATTAACAGAGTTTGTTATGTAGCTCATATGCATATTTCATATTATCATCGTAATTTTATGCATAAAACAACAATAAAGAAAACTTAATGCATTTTCTATGTCCAAACTCTTAGATGACACACTCACCATGGACCAGCGGATCCTCAAACTGATTCTTCAGAATCACATATTGAAAGTGAAAATTGGCCTGAATGATCTCTACAATGGACAGTTCTTGGAGACTCTGGGAGGAAAGAAGCTCAGGGTGTTTGTATATCGCACGGTAAGCAAGGCTAAAACTTCAGAAAACATTTGAGACATGAAAAGCATACTTGAACTGTTTAAATTGGAAAAGAGTGATCCTTGGATACATCTTACATATTGTTTTGTCATTCTTACCTGCCCTCGAGTCGATCCCAACTAATGGGAATCCTGAAACATCTCCAACTCCCATCTATGCTCCACTACTCTGCTTAGGTCCTGCAGATTCAGGCCCATTCAGTCTAGCCATCTGGTATGCAATCGTCCTCTTTTTCTACTACTTTCTACCTTCCCTAGCATTATTGTCTTCTCTAATGCATTGTGCCTTCTTTTGTGACCAAAATACAATAGTCTCAATTTCATCTTTGTGGCTTCCAGTGAGAGTTCAGGCTTGATCTTTTCTAGAACCCATTTGTTTGTCTTTTTGGCCATCCACCATATATTAAATGAGTTGATTTTCTTTCTATCCTCTTTCTTCACTGCCCTTTCTCACAGCCATACATGGTGATGGGGAACATAATGGCTAGGACAATTCCAATATTAGTGTCCAGTTGTATGGTTTAACACTTTAGGATCTTGTCTAGTGCTTTCATGGCTGCCCTTTTCATTCCTAATCATCTTCTGATTTCTTGACTATAGTCTTCAATCTGATCAATGTTTGATCCAAGGTACAGAAATCTCTGACTATTTCAATTTCCTTATTATCTAGGTTGAATATATGTAGACCTTCCTTAGTGATTAACTAAGTTTTCTCTATCTTCAGCAGTAAAGCTGCCTTTGCACTTTCTTCTTTGACCTTGCTTAGTAAATCTTCCAAGTCCATGATGATTTCTGGTAGTAGTATGGTGTCATCCCCTTATCTTAGATTGTTGATGTTACTTCCTCGTATCTTCTTCCTATCACCCTGGTAGTGCAGTGGTTAAATGCCTGTACTGCAGTCAGAAGTATGAATTAAATGCTTGTACTGCAGCCGCAAGGTTGTGAGTTTGATCCCAGGCAGAGCTCCAGGGTTGACTCAGTCTTGCATCCTTCCGAAGGTTGCCAAAATGAGTACCCAGGTTGTTGGAGGCAATTAGTTTACACATTGTAAACTTCTTAGGGAATGCTTAGTTCATTGATAAGTGGTATAGAAATGTACCTGCTATTACTACTACTATCTTTACACTTTCTACTGTGTCTAAACCTGCTCTTCCTATAATATTTTTAGTATACAAGTTGAACAGACAAAGTGATAAAATGGAGCTTTTCCTGCCCCCTTTGCCAACTGGGAACCATTCAGTTTCTCCATATTGTGTTCTGACAGTAGCCTCTTGTCCTAAGTACAGATTTCTTATCAGGACTGTCAAATGTAGTGACACTCCCATGCCTTTAAGAGCATTCTTATACGTAATAAGCCTATTGCAAAAGGCTGCAAGTTTAAAGCTGCAAGGCAACACATTCTTGCTCGGGAATAAATCACACTAGATTCCCTGTCCAGCATACATTCCCAGGACTGCACTACAAAATAATGGACATGGGCCTTGTAAGTGCTGGTCTTAATAAGTATTCCATCCAGGGTACACTTTTCAATGTGTACAGTGAGAAAGAGTGCACAATATGTAGATACAGTGGGAACCAGAGTAAATTAATTTGGCACATTCAGTGAAACTGGGATTTTACCAAGAAAATCTAGTATTCAGACATTGAATCACATTCTGCTCAGTGACCTTCTGTTGGTTTGGTTACATTTTTGGTGGGCCCATTGATTTCAATAGAAAGACAATCTTTCTTTAGCTAGTCAGATATACACACGCACACATACACAAGATCCTTCTTCCTTGTAAGATTTATTCCCAGATATAGATGATACACACACACACACACACACACACACACACACACACATATCATCCATATCTGGGAATAAATCTTACAAGGAAGAAGGATCTTGTTTCATTTCTCCAGGTTAACAAGACACACACACACTTTTTTGCTATGAGTGTGGCCACTAGGAAAGACGGAAATAATGTATGTTGTTGAAAGTGTGGTTCATTATGCCTCCATTTACTTTTTAATTGGTTCTAATGATGAGATTGTCAGTGGCTGAAAGAAGCTGTGGTTTAAAGCAGGCCTGAGCAAAGTTTTATCCTCCAGATGTTGTTGGCCTGCAACTCCCAACAGTTCTAACCAGTATATCTAGTGGGGAAAGGTGATGGAAGTTGTAGTTGAACATGTAGAAGGCTATAGTTTCTCCATGGCTGCATTCGCACTGAGAAATAATCTGGTCTGACACCAATTTTGCTGTCATGGTTCAATGCTATGGAATTCTGGGAATTGTAATTTGTTGTGGCACCAGAATTCCATAACATTGAGCCATGACAGTTAAAATGGTGTCAAACCAGATTATTTTTACAGTGCAGATGCAGCCCATTTCTGGTTTAAAGGAGAGAAGAATCTGACAACAAGGAGTTTCACATTCTGGCAACATAAGAAACCAATGTTTCAGAGAGCAAAAGGACTGACACCAGCAGCAACACAGATTATTTTTGGAGGTATAGATGCCTGATGTTCTGAAGAATCAGTGAACCAAGAGTGCTTCCTAATCTTGAAGAACTGTAGAAAAGTAGAAATTCCACACAGTTCAGTTCTACCATGATGGCAACAGTGTAAGGAGGTGTCTCTCTTAACAGATGAGGGGACATCTGCATACAGCGTTCTTAGAAATAATGTGTGTAGGATTCCTGCTCTCTTAGATAGATGGGGAGGCGTTACAAACTGCCGCTTTGCGGCGGTCTGCCGGCGCTGCTCTTTGCTCCGCGAGGGAGTCGCAGCATACAAACTGCGCGACTCCCTCGTGGAGCAAAAAAGAAGCTCCAAAATGGAGCTTCTTCCTGCGGCGCCGTTATGATGTCGCGAGGCGCCCATGGCGCACCCACGACGTCATAACCACCACGACCCGTCTGGACACTATGTGTCCAAGATGTAAACATGGCGGCAGCCGTGTGGAACGGCCGCCGCCATTTGTCACGGATTGAGTCCGTGATAGGGAAAGGGGCGTCTAGAAGAGACGCCCCTTTTTTAAAATGGGACGTCCTGAGGACGTCCAAAATGGCGGTCTATAACCCGCCTTAGTTTGTGGACCCATTGAGGAAAAGAGTGCTTTTCTTCTATGAATAATTGTTGTATCTCAACCTGTTGACTATAAATGAAAATAACATTGTATGCAGCCACCCCCAGACTCTGGAATGACCTGCCAGCAGAGATTCAACAGGTGAATATGCTGTTCACGTTTAAAAGATCATTAAAGACCAGTCTCTTCTAACAGACTTATCCAGATGATTTTTAAATTGTGAATTTTAAATGAAGAATTTTAGATGTGGATTGTTTTAATATGTGTACATCTTATTTGTACCTTTATACTGATGTGTGTTTTAACTGATGTCATTTGCCTGTTAATTGTTGTTGTTCCCCACCTCAATCCATGGGGAGAGGTGGGTAAGAAATAAATATCATCATTATTATTATAAATGTTGGTGAATTGTGAAAACTGGACCATGCAGGGAAATGTTCCTTCATAACTCTTCTTCTTGCTCCCTTGAAACCTCCCACAACGGATCCAAGAGTTTATCCCTTGGCTCCAGGCAAGCAAAGGCAATGCAGGTTTCCCTCTCCCTCCACCCATCTGGGAAAATGTTTTCCCACTCAGATCGTAAGAATATATTTCTCAAGGCACATTTTGTACAGCCAACCAAGAAAATGTCATATTTAGAAATATTTGTTCCCTTGACAAGTGGAAACAAATCACTTGCAAACGTTCTAGATTAATTACATTTGACATACAACACTACGTCTGAAGAGGGCTGCTCATCCAAACTGTGTTTTACATATTTTCCCCAAGACTGACTCTCATGCAATTTTCTTTATTTTATTATTTCCTTGTTAGGCTGTGTGTATCGAGAATTCTTGTATGATCCGAGGAAGCAAAGAGGGAAGGAATGGATTTATCCATGTTTTCAGTGAAATAATCCAACCAGCAGAAAAGACTCTTCATGAAGTGCTGAGATCTGATAAACGATTCAGGTATACTGAGATTAACCATATCAAAACTGCTTTACATTATGATAAAGATCTGGGTTCTGCAGAGCTAGATTGATAGAGGTCAGTCATTCTTATATTTGAAATTTTGAGTCTTGATTTGTTTAATTTTGGAGGAGAAATGAAATCCCTACAGTTACTTTCACCCGTTTTAGACAGTAGTGTATCAAATCGTCAGATATGAGGAATCAAAAACTAAAAATACAGTTTAAAAACTAAAAAAAAAACCTGAGCAATTCTTACTTTCCAATTTGTAGTAAGCCCAAAGGAACAGAAAACTGGATTTTCACTACACATCTGACAGGGGATAGACTATCAGTCCTAAGAGAAAATAGGCAAAATTCACTGCAAAAATATATGACAGTTCTTGGCCTCAGTCCAACACAGTTCAGTGTAATGTATAGTTCCACATGCAGAGCTATTTACCACCCACCCTGGACCTATTGTAGCCCTACTGAAGCCCTAAAAGCTCATAGCTCGCCGCAAATGCATGCCTGGGGGAGAGCAAGAGGGTTTGTGGCAATGTTTAGCTATGTCCCCATAGCCCAATATGGAGAGATTACTTCAGTCACTGGGGTCTTCCACAATGGAATCTTGGTAAGTCAATGTTTGTAGAAACCCATAAATTCAGTGAATATCCATGAGTTGATATTAACCATTGGATTCAGTGCATAGTGTAATACTAATATAATATAATACAGCTAGACCTTCATATCTGTGGAGGTTCTGTTCTGACTCTCCCTTCCCCTGCAGATGGCAAATTCCGCAGGACCTCAAGTCCCATTCTCCTCAATGGTGGCATGGAATACGTGTGACCGCGTTGGCACAGCTGTGTGCAAGTGTCACCACTGAGGAGAATGAGGCAGGGCCATCAGTAGATGTTCCAATCCACACATGGCAAGCCCACGGACAGGAAGAGCCAACTGTGTAATATAATTAATATAATATAAAGTGAGAGTTAGCATGATGTAATGGTTTGAGTGTTGGACGATGACTCTGGAGACCAAGTTTTGAATCCTCATTCAGTTATGGAAACCTACTGGGCAAGTCACATTCTCTGAGCCTCTGAAGAAGAGAAAAGCAAAGACAGCCCTGTGATAGGGTCACCTTGTTGGCATGGGCCTTCAAGACATTTACAATTTATAGCAACCCTATCACAGGATTTTCTGTGTGTGACTCACCCACTATCACCCAGTGGGTTTCCACGGTTGAGCAGGGAATTGAACTTTGATCTCCAGAGTTGTAGTCCAACACTATGCTGACTCTCAGGTTCACCCTAGGGTCACCATATATTGGAAACAACAACAGTAATATAAAAGTCTGCTTAACTATATCTCTTCTTATAAAAACAAAAACAAAAAGCATGTTGGGAGGCTTAAAATAATTAATTAATTAATTGCCAGGGGAAGGAGTGTCTGGCTTTTGCTGCAGAGGAGTAGAGTATAGTGTGAAGGTAGTACACTGGCTTTTGGTTCTTTGACTGGTGCTGGCCATAAATTACAACATTGACAGACAGGGCACTCTCATGAATCCTAGAATGCCTACTCAGATATAAGTCCCATTGTGTCCCATGGGCCTGCTTCCAGGAATGTGTGCATATAATTTAAACTTTAAAGTGGTATACTAGTCATTGATCTAACTTCAGGTAGAGTTTCCTAACCCAGTGCCCTCCAGAGGTTTAACTGCAGTTCCCATCTGCTTAATCCAGTACAGCTAGCAGTCATGAATGATAGGCCTTGCAATCAAAAACATCTGGGTGTTGCTGGCTTGTTTTCAGAATATACTCTTATTTATTTAAAATATTTGTCTATTACCTCTCAGCCTGCTCATAGGGAGGTACAATAGATAAAAATGCTCTTGCATCCACATGCAGTCTCCTTTCAATATGTTGTCACATTTTCATATCTTCATAACTGACTGGTGTCTTATTGTTTTGTACATTATTTTCCTTTGCAGCACATTCCTCACCCTGATAGAAGCTGCAGACTTAGAAGAAGTTCTGTCCCAACCTGGTGACTGGACTTTGTTTGTCCCAACAAATGATGCTTTTAAAGGCCTGACTGAACAAGAGAAACAGACTCTGATGAGTTAGTACATTGCAAATGATATACAACAAGCTGTGGCAGTGGGTGGCTCCCATATCAGAGGGGTAGTAAATCCACTCCTGGTTTTGAAAAAAATAGCACTTTTTAATGTCAGTGTTCTAGTACTTTTTTAAAAGGTAAAGTTCTGCTGCACGACAGAAGCGCTTCAGCTTTGCCTTTAGAGATGTATTTTGCCTCCCATCCTGCCACTGCTGGAAGTTAGTTCCTTGGTCTGATGGAGGATTTTGGGGAATGTATTGACTCTTTCAACCAGAAAGAGTCTTTGGAAGAATGTGTGAAGTGCACAGTGCATCAGGCATCACTCAAGACAGCACTCAACACACACACACACACACACACACTAACTTGCTTGGGTATGAACTCTTCTGCAGAAACAGTCCTGGAGCAGTCCTTTGCTCTTCCCAAAGCAATACTTACTGATAATGCATAATACTGAAAAGAGTTAAAGAAGAGCCCTTCCCACCCTGCTTGTGTTTGCTATTTCATGGGACACACATACACAACAGCCACATGACAAAGATAGATAGCCTTTCCCCTGGCATGTACTGGTCATGCTGCACATCCCAAGCGGTGCATCTTCCTGTCCTCTACAGTACAGACACCACAAATCTGATGAGCTTGTTGTTCATGGAAGCAAGTCTTTTCCCATTGTTTGGATCTGCTGAAGGACCGGGGCTACAGTAAGGATAATTTGGCACCAGCCCCAGAAAGTGGGATCAGCAGTGTTTGTAGCAGAGCATCAAGTTTTATGCTCACTTTAGTTATGTTTCACATTGTAACCCTTGTAGGGACAGTTGAATAATTTCTCATTTCTCTTAAGGCCTTTTCTTGCGCACCAACTGCAAGTGGGATTTTAACAGGGTTTTTTTAATATGACTCATACTTCTACTTTTGTTGTGCTCTTTAATCTTCTAGGGTAACATGTAAAGCAGGGAGTCATACAGCTCTCCCATAGTTAAATGTATGAACTCCAGATACAATTATGGCTGTAATTTCTTGGGTTACTGTGCCCTCTGAAGAACTACATACCCAATGAGAGAGAATATCCATCTTGTTTGTTATATTAGTATCACTTTCCCTGGGGTGAATAGATCCCTTGATCTTGTTTGCACATAACTTCAGGCACTGGTTCACCTCTTGCACATGGAAGTAGGTTGTGGGGTGAAAAGTAAACAGGTTTCCTATAGCATTTGTGCATGAGAACAGGTTACTGGGTGTGACAATTTTTTTTATCCAGCAGTGCTTATGCCCTTATTTCTCTTTTCCAGGGGACCAAAATGCTCTCCGGAACATTCTGCTTTATCATCTGACTCGGGGAGTTTTCATTGGAAGTGGATTTGAACCTGGTGTGACCAACATTCTCAAAACTATCCAGGGTGGCAAACTGTATTTGAAAGTGGTGAGTAGCGATAGATCAGGCTTTGGGGAAATATTATGAACCTTCCCATTCCTCCTTCCCTCTCGTCCTCTAAAAGTTAGCAATCTGAACAACCAAATGGGAAGCATTCCATACTATAGGATGTTTTTAAAAACCCTTCAAGAAATTTTACTAGTTTTATTTTGACTTCACTTGACATTCCCTATAAGAACTTCAAAATCTCTTTTATAATGGAGATTTAGCCACATAAAATATTTCACATTATGGAAATGATTATTTCAACTGTACTGGAGATTATGAAAACTATTATTTCAATGTTACTGTATTCAATTTTATTCTTTTCATCTTGGTTGTTTAATCCTTAGGTAAATGACACTCTTCTGGTGAATGAACTCAAATCAAAAGAATCTGATCTCATGGCAACCAATGGCGTAATTCATGTCATAGACAAGCTACTGTATCCTGCAGGTAGGTTGTGGATTATTATAGTATATTCATAAACCATTTCTATGGTGTGCCTTACCAAAGATAACCTGGTTTTCTGTAGCATCTGGCCATGAGCAAAGTTGTCTTTTTTCCCACTCATCTCCACAGTTGGCCCTCACAAGCAGTAGGTAAACATATTACTTGTTGTCAGCTACCAAGTGAGTTGCAAGCCTAGAGAGACAGATGCATCATGGTGGACCTTTATGGATAACAAGGGAGACAGCAAGTAGCTGGGTGTCAAGAACTTCTAATTCCCCAAGGAGTTCAGTGAATAAATCTTCTGTGTTGCAAACAGCACTTTTTTTCCCCAGTTAAAAAAAAAAATCTTAGGTGTTAACAGGAAGACATCTGCAGACTGAAGATTCATCATTCCACAACACAGGCCTGACATGAACACTACCCTGCCCATAAATTTTTCAGGCTTCATATTAATTTGTTGATGACTAATTAAAATTTACCAACCCTCTTTTCCACATCGTATCATTTCACCCACCCCCCAATACAATTCTGTTCTCATCTCTGCTTTCTCTTTCCCACCATCTGTCTCAGAAAATTCCTCCCCCACATTTCTGAACATTCCAGCGCTAGGCACCAAACATCTATTTGCAACACCAACAACAATCTCTACAACTACTACACTTCCCATCATTCTTCTATCTAGCTATTACAACTATTACAAACCTCTATTATGATAGAATATGGATTCCAACATTGGGCTACATTCTTTTAGTTCTCAATTGCCAGCAACATCCAACAACACGTGCCAGTGTTTGTCTTGAGACTCTTTCCTCCTCGATCACCATTGACTCACTGTGTACTGCTTTCCACTCCCATCACAAGTCATCACTACCTCCACAGCTGGGATATTCAGAAATTTGAGAAATGTGAATGTTTGGTGATGCAAATAGGCTGCCAGATAACTATCTTCTTGTGGAAGTTTGAAAGTAGCAACTCAAGAAATGATCGTAGGCATATCTTACCTGCTTGGTGGTATCAAACAGATCCTCTGAATGTACATGTATGTCAGAGGATCCACAAGTGTTCCCTAATAACAGCATAATGAATTCAAATAGCTTTTTGCTAAAGTCTTTTTCTTTAAACTACGAAAGAAAGAACATTAGATTTCCTTTCCAAAAACATTTTGGCTTTACTTTAGGACCTCAAGACCCAAATATTTATGATAATAATTAAATTGAGGAAACAAATTTTACTTGAATAACCTCTCCCCCATCATCTAGTATATGTGATGTATATATGGGGGACAGCCACAATACTTGGTTAATTTCCAGTGCTGAATGAATCAAAAAGTTGCATAATGAGGATCAGTTGTGGAGAAACATGGTGAATCTAAATAAGGAGGAGGCAAAATAATACATGTGTTTGTATGAAAGAGAGAAAAGGAGGAGGAAGATCCATTAGAATTATTTTTATTCCACCTTCATTTTACTAGTTTTCCCACAGTTTACAAGAATAAGGCCATTATTGTTTGTAATCAATTTTATTTTATTTTAGATATGCCAGTTGGAAATGATCAACTCCTCGCAATTCTCAAGAAGTTGATTAAGTACATTCAGATCAAGGTACGATTGCTTGATTGCCCTCAGATAAAAGCCTAGATCATACCATACTGGTGGGCTTTCCCCCAGCATCTCCTTTAATGGCAGCTAACACATAGACTTCGGAAGAGTCTTGGTGTAGGGAAAGAAAAAGAAAAATACCAAAATCATTCTAGCTAGATGTTGAAGCCACGGGATGCACATTAAGACTCAAGTGCCAAGGCAGTGTCTACAAACCTGAAGAATCAGTTTGATGTGGTTTCAGATTTCACTGCAGTGGACAGAGAAAAAAAAATGCATCCACCATTTTTCTAGGTTGGGGCCTAAATACCCTAAAGGCAATAGATCTCACCTGATCTTGGAAGTTAAGCCCAAGTTAGTACTTAGATGAAAGACCACCATCTCTCTAGGCAAAGGTACTAATCCCTTAGTAAACTCCTGATTCCCTTATTTGAAGGTCATAGCTGCTATTGTTAACTGGGACCACTAGTGCCAGGAAACTACTGTACCAAATGAAATGGAACAGGAGGGAATGAGAGGAACCCATTGGACCATGTGCAATGAGGAGGGGAAGGTTTTTTAGCTAAACAGATTGCTCAGGTCTAGAGGTTTTCAAGGATAGGCTGCTCAGGCACAGTGTGAACTGCATATGTGAGGTACAGAAGCCACGAAAGAAGACATTGAAGATTCAGTTTTATTGAGCAAAAGGGGGTGGAAATAGTCACACAAAGCCAAATGATTAACTAATGGTTAGAGGAAGATGAAGTTCTTAGTATAGTCCAATCTCCCTGATGTGTTGGTAAAGCTATTCCCTGTAGTATTAAATCATGCCCTCAGCACCTAGTGGGTCCTCTAACCACTACTGGCCCCAGTCACCACCTAAATTTAATATGCAAAAATAGAGAAAACCAACTATTCTGTCCAATGTCTAGCTAGTTTTAATTTCCTCCTCCCATACACAGCCTCATGTAGAGTCCTGGAGGATTTGAAAGTTTGCCTTTGAAAATATATTTTAATAATCCAATAAAGGTGGTACCATGTCCTGATTCTGAAAAATAATGATGATAATAATAATAATATACTGTATCCTGTTTCAAACTGCAGGAGATTAGTCACTTGAATGGTGAATCAACAGTTTTTATTTTCCAGTTTCTCATCTGTATATACTGAATTTGATTCTTCTTTCTCCCTCACCCCCAGTTTGTTCGAGGTAGCACATTCAAAGAGATTCCACTGACATTTTACAGTAAGTACTTTAAAGATAAAGTGGGCAATTAGAGTTTGTTACTCATGCGTAAATGGATGAAAATGATGTGAAATTCACGGACCTTCTTAGATTATTAGGACTGTTAAATAATGGTCAAGGGACTAAGCATTATAGCATTTGTCTTACAGAGTAGTCGAGGGCCATTCAAGAATGCACCTTTTAAAGGTACAGCAGAGTCTTTTAATGAGGGTAGTTAAAGATGTTCAAAAGCTTCCCTGCTTGAAAGATGCATATGCTTACATATACTATATGTACCTATACTAACTGTAAGATAGGTTATTCAGGTTGGTGTCTTGATTTGTAACATGTAATATAGTCGGCCTGCCACATCTGTGGCTTTGACTTTTTCAGATGTAATTATTTGCAGATTTAATTGATGTGTTTCCTCTAGAAATCTCCAGGTCCTCCAGCTGGAAGTACACCATAGTCACCCTGGATCCAGGGATTCATAGAGAAAACACTTCTCTAATAATAATTAATAATAATAATTTGTTTTATTTATATACCGCTATGCCAAAGATCATAGCGGTGAACAGCAAGTAAGCTAATTAGCAAGTAAACTAAGCTAATCTCTAGGCATTTGTAGGTCCCCCAGTGTGGTGCTATGGACAACTGAGGCTTTTAAAATTAAAAAAAGTAAATTTGTATTTGCACTTTTTCCACTTTTATAGTCCTGTGCCCCTAACCTCAACAAATGTGGAGGGCCCACGCTACAATCACTGTGGTGGTGATACAATATATGTAAGACAGTATATGCATAGTATATGTATATATAAGATATACTGTATATACTCAACTATAAGTCGACCTCATGTATAAGTCGAGGGCAAATTTTGGGGCCAAAATTATGGCTTTTGCTGTGACCCATGGATAAGCCGAGGGTGGATAAGCCGAGGGTAAAATTTAAGGACACATAGCAAAGGATCTAAAGCAGCGATGTCCAAACTCTGGCCCTCTGGGTGTTTTGGACTTCAGCTCCCAGCGTCCCAGACTATCAGCCAAGGTGTCTCAGACTTGTGGGAACTGAAGTCCAAAACACCTAAAGGACCAGAGTTTGGACATCACTGATCTAAAGGATGAAGCAAAGCAAAGCAGTGTCAATGAACTTACAAAATCCCAGCAGACATAACTCTTTGCGCTTACTCTTAAGACTAGATGGATGAGAGAGTAAAAGGGGTCAGTGCTTCACATATTATACTCTTGCTTTTCAACAGGAGATGGTTCCTTCTTTTAAATAAGAGTTAAGATACTTTGACCCATGGATAAGTCGACTCAGTTTTTGGGGGGTCAATTTTTGACCTAAATTTCTAGACTTATACATGAGTATATACAGTATGTAAGATAGGGAAATATATCTGGGGATTATAGCTGGTATAATTGACAGTATATGTAAGACAGGGAAATATATCTGGGGATTATAGCTGATATATTTGACAGAAACAGTGAATTGTAGAGTTTTTTTTAAAAAAACTACATCCATGACTGCTGATCTGTACCTTCTTCCCTTTCTTCTTCTTCTTTCAGCCACTCGAATAGTTACTAAAGTTGTGGATCCAAAGATTAAAGTAATTGAGGGCAGCTTTGAGCCCATTGTTGGAAATGAAGGTAAAAATGGTTGACCTGATGAAGTAATAATAAGAATAGCAAACACGATGGAATTAACATTTAACTTAACTGCACCTGCAGTTTGTTATATGAGTAACTAATAGCTACCAGGTGTAAGAAATGTGGTAAAACAAATACAAGAAAGACCACAATTAAAGATGCTAGTGAAAAGCCTGACAAGAAATGTACTGATGTGTTGAGGGGGGCACCTCACTTTGGTGTTGAGATCTCCCTACCTCTAGTTCCCTGCCTTGTTGCTCTAAACTAAGCGCCAGGGTAAAAAAAATGCTGCGGCAATATATAGCAGGTCAAATACATGTATAACATATATCAAAATGTCCTGTTTTACATGTACCGTGGGCACCTGGTATCTGTTGGGACTTGGTTAAGGAAGTGGATAAGGAATCTGTGGATACAGAGGGCTGACTGTATTTCCTTTTAATTTCTTAGAGGTAGTCATATCAATGATTTGAAAGTCAAAGGGCATTATATCATTCATATCATAATTCCTGGGCCCCCTATGTTTTAAAGGGCATTGAATAACCACACAAACAGGGAGACTGCATTAGCCCCATCCTCCTTTCTCAGCATTTCTATCACCATCATCCTCTCATGATTAGAAGAAGACATTCCAAATGGGCATCCTTTTGCTATTTGGGGAGGTTCTCTGCAGTTTGGAGCACCAGAAAATCAGGGTCCCAAACTATGTGGACAGCCTTACGGTAGACAGGAGGATTTCTTCTTCATATCTGTTGCCGTCCGTGCTTTGATGGGCAGTAGACATCATGAAAATTTAGACCTGCCATGGGGTTTAGCATGCTGCCCTCCCCATGTTTTTAAAGAACACACTTTTAATGCCTGTAAAAGGATTGGGTTTAACTGGATGCCTTTGGCTCCAAAGGAACACTCTCAATGCCAGATCCTTACAGAGCTGGAGATGGTGCATAAACTTTAATAGAACCATTACTGGTTGCACCTCAGAATGTCTTTGTTGCAGAAGTCTTGACCAAAATAATGACTCATGTTCACTAATGGCTAGCTTATGGGTTAGAAAAACTAATCCCCAAGTAGATGCGAAACAAGCCCAGAACATAGTGAGTGCTGATCACTCCTTTTATGCAACCAATTTATCTCCAGCTGCCAGACTAGTAATTCAATCTATGGCTTCACCCCAAAATATGATTTGTGTTGGAAAGGCTTCTTAACGTTGCTCACCCTCCCACCACTGATGACTCGACAACAGTCCTTTTCAGAAGCCAGCTTCAGCTCCTCTTTACATGCCAATGATTGCAACAGTGGCTGGCCCAAAAGAACACTGGAGCATTCTTTAAACTGCCTCCCAAATGTGGGCAGATAACTTTGGTAACTTTGGCCAAGAAATGTGCTGGAAAGCCATGTTCTGATCATTAGTATTAAAAAAAGAGAGAGATGTCTTTTCTAAACTAGACTGGAAAAAACGTGTAATGGGACTCATGACAGATCCCTTTTCCTAGCTGGCTTGGACTCCTGTCACTTGCTTCCTTTTCCCTCAAGATCCCTCCCTGGGAAGCATACTTGAGCCTCAAGGGGATCGCTGTGTGGACCATTGGATGATATTATTATTATTATCATCATCATTATTATTATTACTATTATTATTTCTTACCTGCCTCTCCCCATGAATTGAGGAACAACAAATCAACAATTAACAACATCAGTTAAAACACATTAATTAAAACATGCAACAATTTAAAAGGACAAATAAGACATACACATTTTAAAACAGCCCACATTTAAAATTCACAATTTAAAATTGTCTGGATAGCTCAGCCAGAAGAGGCTGGTCTTTAATGCTCTTTTAAATTTGAACAGTCTATTCAGCTGTCGAATCTCATCTGGCAGGTCATTCCACAGTCTTGGGGTGGCTGAAGAAAAAGTCTGTGGCTAACAGTTGCCAACCTAGTCCTGGCTGACTGGAGTAAATGTCCACTAGAGGACCTGTATATACGGGGCAGATTATATGGGGGGAGATGATCCTATATCCTGGACCCAAACCATGTAGGGCTTTAAAGGTAACCCTTCGTACCTTGCCTGGAAACTAATTGACAGCCAGTGGAGTGATTTTAATACTGGTGTAATGTGATCACTCCTGGATATCCCAGTTATCAATCTGGCTGCCATGTTTTGAACTAACTGATGTTTCTGGACTGAAGTAGCCAATGTACAGAGCATTGCAAAAGTCCAGCCTTGAGGTTACCAGAGCATGCACTACCATCTTTAGGCCCTCCAGCTCTAGGTAGGGGCATAGCTGGTGTATCACCCTTATTGGATGTGTTGTTCAGTGGATTTGCTATGGTAAGTATGACCAGATTCAAAACTTAGCTGGAACAGCCGAACACAGTTGTAAGAAAGAATAAACAAGTATATGTTAGTTAATACACAATTAGATCAAAAATTAACCCCTGAACTAATTAATCACTCATGGGCCTGTTACAGACTGCTAAAATAAAGCTGCTTGGGGTCTCTTTGGAGGTATGCTATTTAAATAATGCATAGGTCCTAAGAGTCCGGAGGTCGCGCCAAAACCACACTCCATTCCTAAGCATAAGAGTGCAGCTTTGGTGCAGCTTCCAGATTTTTAGGATGCATGCATCATTTAAACAGCATACCTCCAAAGAGACCCGAAGCAGCTTTATTTTGGCAGTCTGTAACAAGCCACAGTTACCAAAATCCCTATTCAGATTTTCCTCCGGTTGTCTGTCCTATCTCTACTACAGTTTTTCCCTATATCTATGCCATCTTTCCCTTATATCTAGGCCATCAATTACCCATCTGTCAGAAACAAGCCTCAGTTTTGTATCCTTCCTCCCCCATTGCCCTCCCTTCACACCATTCCCTGAGCTGTGATTGTCTGGCACCATCCAGCTTGCCCAGCTGCTCTTTTCACAGGACCTCTTTAAAATGGTTTTAGCACTTGCTCTGCATTAATGCTATGTTCTACATTTTCAATATTCTATGTATTTTAAAAGAACCAGCATGGCGTAGTGGTTTGAGTGTTGGCCTATAACTCTGGAGAACTGGGTTTGATTCCTAACTCAGCCATGTGGGTGACCTTAAGCAAGTCACATACTCTCAGCCTCAAGAGAGGACAATGGCAAACCTCCTCTGAATAAATCTTGCCAAGGAAATCCCATGATAGTGTCACCTTAGGGTCACCATAAGTCAGAAATGACTTGAAGGCACACAATACACACACAAGTGTATTTTAAACACAAGTGTGTGCAGAACCACAGAACAGATCTTGCTACTAACATACATAAACAGATGAGCAAATGAAGAAAAATTAAGTGCCTTTAGAGTTCATTGAATTACATGTAATTGAGGAAGCAGACATAATGAAAGCTCATGCTACCAGCTTCTTTCTTTCAGTTAGTTTCAAAGGTGCTACAAGATCCATTTACATACTGATTTTGGCAGAAATGTTGAGCATGTACATAAGCCTGCAATCCTATACTTGTAAACACTGGCGAGATACAGACCGCCCCTTTCCCCAACGGATCGGAGCTTCAGCTGCCACAGCGGCAGCCCTGGAGGTCCCGATCCACCGCTTTTCCTGTCCTCGGGGAAGCGGCAAAATGCCGCTTCCCCACGGCCTGGAAAGGGGTGTCCTTGGGGCTTCATGCCCCAAGGACACCCTGACAGTGGCGGGGAAAGAGAGAAAGTGCCACTTGGCCCCTTTCTCTCTGTATCGCTGACACAGCCTTTTAAAGGCCATGCCAGTGATACGTGCAGGGGAAGGAGCTCCAAAACGGAGCTCCTTCTGGGGCCGCTGAAAGGGCACCACAAGCACCTTGCAGCGGCACCAGGACGTCATGTCCGCGCTGTGCTGTTTGGCTGTGGTGCGGCCGTGACGTCATAATGGCGGTGCCCGTGTAGACAGGGCGCCACCATTACAACACTGCAGTTACATGCTAGGGTTGTGGGGCGTCTGGAAAGGACGTCCCGAGGCAACCCTAGCATGTATCCAGGCTGGCGCTTTGCGCCGGTCTGGATACCGCCACTGGGAGATATTTCTGAGTATACCTGTGTACTGTATTATAAATCATTGCCACTGAATTTGGTGAGTCCTATACATGCTTATATTGAATCTATAGTACAGTACAGCTCCTGTATCCATAGGGGATCCATTATTATGTTTGATCTATGAAATCACTATAACTAACATTTTCTTTAAAGCTTAAACAGCCTAATTCATCCAAACTATGTTTTTTTATCATTGTTTATCACAGACATTAAAACAATAACAAGAGTAGTTGGCAGCACCATTCGAAAAGAGATTGAAGGTAAGTACAATGGAAAAGAAACTCATTTGAGTAATATCTGGCTGTGGACTGGTGCAAAGCATCAAATCCTACCCCCCTTTTAAGGCAGATTTCCACTTATATTTCTTAATGGAAATCTTAAAATAAATCCAAATTAGGGAAGTGTGGAAAAGGGAGAAATCAGACAACTAGGGAACAATGGCCAAGCAGTTCATGTAATAAGGGTTCTTGTTCTTCAATTGAGGTGGGAGAAAGGAAAGCCTCCTCCTGTACTTCTTACTAATGCTATTTCAGTTAGCAGTTGTCCTCTTTCTCTTAAGACCCCATGAGATGGCCTGGGCATATATATTCAGAAGGGCAACAGAATATTGCAAGAGCATCAGGAGCCACAAAACTGGGAAGTGGAAATAGAAAGAGTAGAACTCTGATCACCCACATTTTGCTAACAGATATCTTTACTCCTATTCATGCAGTGCCTGTAACATATACAGTGATATTGAACATCAAGAATTCAATGTATGGATCATTTGGCACCCCTGTGACATGATGATATTGCAACACGTTGAAAATGCCCTTGCTATCATTAGGCATTAATATTTAGCAGCTTTTCCTTCCCAGGTGTTTTGACCATTTCTCAGTGTGTTTGTCATATCTGTAACACAGTTTCCAATTTTGCAATAATGCTTTGCAGTGCCATCCATTACAAAGCTCACCAAAGTGGTTGAAGGGGAGCCAGAATTTAAGCTGGTCAGGGAAGGCGAAACTGTAACTAAAGTGATTCATGGAGGTGAATATATCTTGTGGGCGGGACATTACTAACCAGAATGACTTCTAAAAGATAGTTGATGGTTCTTTCCAAAGCTTAAGAGGGAAGTTCTGTTAGCTGCTGGATTTGCTTTCCGCATGTTTTATAATGATGTATTGCACCCCAATATTTCATTATTTAATGCATTGCTTTGAGTTTTTTTATTAATACTAGTAGACAAAACCAAATGCAATGTACTCCTTTTGCACTTTGCATGCTGAAACATTCCTGTCTCTTAATATTTTTGATTCCTGCCTCCTCAGTTGTTGCCATGAGATGAAATGTTGAAAAATAGTTTTGCAGCTCTTTCAGATTTTTCCAACATATTAAATACACTTCTGAAAATCTCAATCTCTGATACATTGAGAAACTCAATCTAGTTGCCATTGGCGTTGTGAACAAATTCTGAAAAGCAGCTACCATTCTTTCCAAAGACACAATCAATGTATAAAATAAAGCCTTAAAATTATTTAACAACAACAAAAAAAAAGTTCCATCACATTCATAGCTTGAGATTGTAAATACTTGGCCTTGGCAAAATTAGCATGCTTGGAAATGAAAATGGCATCATTTGCACTCTTCATTTAACAGTTGAGTGAAAACCTCAGTTCTAACAATTTCTAACATCTACCTTTTTGGCCCATGTTTTGAAATAAAGATCCCTTGGCTGCACAGAGAGATAACAAAACAATCCATTGAATTGTCCATTACTTTGTCTCTAACGTTTAAAAACGTTTTTATAGAGCCTAAAATTAAAAAATACACGAAAATAATTGATGGTCTTCCTGTGGAAGTGACTGAAAAAGAAGTGACAGAAGAAAGAATTATTCAAGGTAAACCATACTGAGAAAATGCACAGGCTTCAGTTTTACACCTGAAAGTGGGAAAGTACACACAGATTTAATACTTTTCCTATGGAGCCCACATTTGATTCTTGGCCACTTGAGATTAATTAACATCAGCAGAATAAAGCTGTCCATAGACTGATGATGCAACCTTAATTCCCAAGAAAAGGTCTTGCAAGAAGGAAGAAACCTTCAGTCATCAAGTTAAAATACTATGGAGAAAATGTATTCCTTCCTTCCTTTCTAAGGTCTAAATTCAGCTGTGAGTCCCAACTAGTTCATACCCACTGAATCAGTGGAATTTATATCAGTGTTAACTTATCAGTCAATGGGTCTAATTTAGCTGGGACCAGCAACTGGATTTAGGCCTAAATATGTATTTATCATTGCCATCTCATGCGCGTGTTGTTTGTTCTTTGCATAGGTGTTTACTATATACCATGTTCAAACCATATAACCACATCCTGATGATGCTGTGTGAAAATCAGCTTTCAGAGAGATGTGGTGATAAATTCTCTTTGAACAGCCACAGCACTTCACTTATTTCTTGCCACACATTTCTGTTCACCTTCACAAGCCTTACTGTTCTGTTTGTTGGTCTCTCTGGGTCTGCCCACACCAGCTGTTGAAGAAACCACTGCCTTGTAAGTGCCACTAAATAGAGCAAGTCTACTTACGGTAAAGGTATTCTCCATTGACAAGGTTGTCAAGTCATGTCTGACCATAGGGGGTGGTGCTCATCTCCATTACTAAGCCGAAGAGCCAGAGTTGTCAGAGACTACTCTGTGATCATGTGGCCAGCATGATTGCACAGAACGCTGTTTACCTTCCCACCAGAGTGGTACCTATTCATCTACTTGCATTTGCATGCTTTCGAACTGCTAGGTTGGCAGAAGCTGGGTTTTGCGATGGGAGCTCACCCCATCATGCAGCACTCGGGCCTCGAACTGCTAAACTGCCGATCTTGCAATACACAGAGTCAGCATCTTAACCACCTGAGCCACTGCATCCCACGGTGTCTTCTACCAGGGCCTTATTTCATGACTCTTGGTGACAATAAATTTGCTTCTGGGAAGAAGATTCTGTTAATTACAGCACAACCATGGAGATTGTAGGGAAGGAATCCTTAGGCTGCATCCACATGGCAGAAATGTGGGTTTCTGTAGTGTGGATGCAGCCTAAGAATAGGAATTTAATTTGAATATATCTGACTCACTCTTTTTCGCTTCAGGTCCTGAGCTGAAATATACCCGGATCACTACAGGTGGTGGGGCAGATACTGAGGAGACCCTGAAGAAATTGCTGGAAGAAGGTTAGTATTCATCTTATCAAGATTGCACTGAGGCAAACTCAAAGTATTAGAAGCAGCATTAAGCTACTGTACATGTCAAATGAATAGTGCATACACAACACAATTCTTGGATGCCTGGTGAGTTTGTAAGGATTTAGGTTTGAGCATATTGGTCATGGTAACGACATGCACAAGATTTCACAGGAATACAGTTGTGTTACAATGAATATTATGCAATTTGATTGTTGCTGTATGAATGTTGTATCCTAGGTAAATGTTATGACTATCTTAAAACTCAGATATGCTTGGGAATATTTCCAGTTATCTAAATATGATTGTCAGGATTCACTTGTATATATCCTAATTTCTAGGATATGATAAATAGGTAGGTATAGAATCATGGAATCATAGAATGATAGAGTTGGAAGAAACCCCAAGGACCATCCAGTCCAACCCCCTGCCATGCAGGAACTCTCAATCAAAGCATCCCCGACAGATGGCCATCCAGCCTTTGTTTAAAGACCACCAGGGAAGGAGACTCCACTACACTCCAAGGGAGTGTGTTCCACTGTCGAACAGCCCTTACTGTCAGGAGGTTCCTCCTAATGTTGAACTGGAATCTCTTTTCCTGTAGCTTGCATCCATTGCTCCGCGTCCTAGTCTCTGGAGCAGCAGAAAACAAGCTTGCTCCCTCCTCAATACGGCATCCCTTTAAGTAATTAAATGGGGCTATTATATCACCCCTTAACCTTCTCTTCTCCAGGCTAAACATCCCCAGCTCCAGGAAGGCTGGCAGATAGGCAGTTAGATATAGATATATTGATTTTCAGTCATTGCCAATGTTCATATGAAATAGTTAACATCTAGTGTTGATGCTCACATGCTCTGCTGTCAGGCTTCATGTCAGAGGTATCCAAGGTGGGCTGCAATTACTGTTAGGTTATTGTCTTAAACACTATGTTTCTCAGTAATTCTTTAATTCTTAATCAACTAAAACAGTCAATATATATTGTATTCCAGCAACACATGGCAGTCATTGTTTTCTTTTACTGAAATCAACCAGATGTTTGACATGATGCTTATTACTTTAAGAAATGGAGCCCTGGTGGCGCAGTGGTTAAATGCCTGTACTGCAGCCATTCACTCAAAACCACAAGGTTGCGAGTTCAAGACCAGCAAAAGGGCCCAAGCTCGACTCAGGCTTGCATCCTTCTGAGGTCGCTAAAATGAGTACCCAGACTGTTGGGGGCAAATTAGCTTACTTGCTAATTAGCTTACTTGCTGTTCACCGCTATGATCTTTGGAATAGCGGTATATAAATAAAAACAAATTAAATGTGTGATATAATTATAAATTATGCTTGTTAAATGTGCTGCAATTAAAACTTGTAAGTGTCCAACATAAATCAATGTCATGCCATAAACGTGTGTCCTATCAGAGGTTACCAAGGTGACCAAACTCATTGAAGGTGATGGTCATTTACTTGAAGATGAAGAAATCAAAAGACTCCTCCAGGGAGGTTAGTGAGTGCAAGGCAACTAACCTTGTTGCGATGAGCTCATGAGGACTGGCAAGAACTTTCTTAACTTTTTAAAGACTGATTTCATTGAACAAAACCATGTGGACCAAAAACAAATATGTATGAAATACAGACCTTTGTGGATCCTGTTTACCAACATTGGAGAAAAAATTTAAAATGCGTGAGTACGCTCAGTCTTTAAACAGTTTCAAATGAGCAATGAAGATTGCATTTCCTATACAAATATTCTCTAATGAACATTGAACTTCAAGAAATCCATACAAAGTATTGAGAAAATATCCAGATCTTTTACATAATTCATTAAGAACAAATGTTCATTGCTCATAAATTAACACAGGCATGTTTAGCATTCTTCTTTGGGAATATCTGCAGATTCTATGCATTAAACCTTACCTTCATACAGTATACTCACCATTAGACTGCATGATGCATGTTTATGCAAACTTGTTTCAGGTTATAATCAGGAGAAGCTTCCAAACTCAATCCTGTCAAATTGAAAAAATATTATGATAGTACTGTCATAATGATTACCTTTATTGCAATATTATTACAATTATTACAATAAATGTGTTTCCATCATACTCTAGCGCCATTTATTTACCAAAACCTTATCACTGAAACAGTTCTCAGGACATCCATGGCAGTAGCAAATGCCATTAGCAGATATGATATACTGTAGCAATATCATGAAAAGTGTTATTTGGAGCAGAGATTGGGTGCAAATAAGAAATATTGATGGGACTGGAGAATGGTATTTATATGTGGCATCATAAAAACATATGTACAAAGGCAGACTGTATGGCAGTTGCAAGTGTTGACAGGTGGGAAAAAGGCCTTTCAGTTGGCTTCCAGCTCAAAAGCCTGCTTAAAAAAAGATCTGCTGTAATGATCATTCATAGGATGTCATTATCCTTACACCAGTGTATTCTGCTTTGTACCCAGTGCCATGTTTGTAATGGGAGGATTCACTAGCTGCTGGGTTGCCAGTTATGCTAGTCAACAGCATCTCAGTATAATAAATCACATTGGCAGGATACAGACCACCAATATGGGGCGGCCTGCAGCCGCCCCTTAACGCCACATATTGGGGCCAGGGCAGCCACAACGGCAGCCCAGAGGCCCCAATCTGACACTTTTCAGGACCAGGGAGAAGCGGCAAAATGCTGCTCATCCCTGGTCCCGAAAAGGGGTGTCCTTGGGGCTTCATGCCCCAGGACACCCTAGGAGCTGCCTGGGAGCCACTGGCAGGAGAGAAAGGGGCCGCTCAGCCCCTTTCCTCCGGCTTCGTTCCCATAGCCGTTTGGTGGCTGCGGGAATGAAGCGTTCCCCAGGAAGGAGCTCTGTTTCAGAGCTCCTTCCAGCGCCGCTGAAAGGGTGCCACAAGCGCCCTGCAGTGGCGTGAGCATGTCATGGCTGCACCACGCCGTTTGGATGCAATGCAGCCATCGCATCAAAATGGCAGCACACATGTGAACCGCCATTTTGACGTACGGAGTATGTGCTCGGGTTAGGGAGCATCTGTAAAGGAGGCTCCGAGGCAACCCTAGCACCTACTTGGTACGTGCTAAAAGGCCCATCTGGGGATGGCCAATATCATATCAGTGGAGTACACAGTATTGCCAAGAATGGTGTTCTATATCTTTATTGTAATACTAAGTACCACTTTTGAAAATGTAACACCTGTGAGATTTATCTTTTATCAATTCATCTGGAGTGTCCTTGCTTGGTCTATAGATTAAAACTATCTGGCACACATAAAGAGAGGAAGAAAAACCAAATTCAGATATAGTTCTTTGTGAGTTTTTTGGGCTATGTGGCCATGTTCTAGGACAGTTTCTTCCTGACGTTTTGCTAGCATCTGTGGCTGGCATCTTCAGCCAGATGAATATCTGAAAAAAATTCAGATATTTTTTAAAGTTTACCATAGCCTTGACTTGTAAACCCCAAGATACAGATGTTATTCTTGCCTCAAACCAAGTCAGTCCACATCACTTTAGTTTTTCTTATGATTAACTAAGTGATAAATTTGGACGCCAGCAAAGTAAATTATGGCCAGCTGGCTCTTCGTTGGATCAGATCTTGAAATCAGGAAAATTTTGCCTGCATAAGAGCAATATCGCCCCGTAGTGTTATAGCGACACATTCATCCCACAATTGCCTCAGCCTTATCGCACAATGCCATTGCTCTTTTGTTGTTCTCCCATGGCAGATCATTTTGAAAGCATTTATTGCATTTTGTTTGTGAAAAAGCAACAATGTGGACAAAACAGTTTTTGCAGAAGATAGTATTTTTTGCAAAAGACCATTTTCTGTGTAACAGCAAGGGCTTTTTCATTGTAAAAAGTCATGAAATGTGGAACAAAGAATCACTGAAAAATTCACAATTATTTTTGTGATCTCAGGTCAGCAAGAAAAAAAGTTTGCATACAATAATGAAATAAGTGATTTTCACACCTAATAATAGAACACTCGGTAATTACAGCTACTGCCATATATATCAAAAGATTATAAAATGAGCCAGTGAATTCTTCTTCTTCTGTTTCTTATTCTTTGGCTTTTCTAGGCTGGTGTAATGAATTGTAAGTTCTTCAAATACAGCTCCTTGTTTTTCCCCAGTTGTTGATTCAGCATGTATTCGTTCCTTTCTTTTGTGTAGCAAAGTTTGCATCAGCACTAGGGCTCTTCCTACAGATTTTGAAATATGGTTAGGTGAGGTGGTCCCATGGTTTGAAGGGCAAATTTTCTCCCTCTGAATTTTAATTTTTTTTTCACCTTAGAATAATAATATTGTTCTGAAAAGTCCTATTTCACTGATGCGCTGATGGACTATTATGCTAAAAAAAACATAGAAGATGATAGTTGTTGCACCAATATATCTCAGAGTTAAAAAGAACCCATCTTCATGGTAAAATTAAATGTAGCTTCTGGTGCTGGAAATCTCTCTCTCTCACACACACACATACACGAACTTAGTCCTGGAGAAAAGGAAAAAATATCTAGATTTTTAAAAATTAAAACAAGAATTACAGCACAAATACCGCAAGCTCCTGACACATTGACACTGTCTGGAGGAGCCCTTTGTTTTTAAGTTTTGTGAAAGCTTATCCTTGACCAACTGAATCAGTTTAGCACTTGCATCTGCCTTGGATTACCAAGTTGTTTACTCTGTTGTTTACTCTGTTGTTTAGCTTTTGGTAATACTTATTTCAGGCTCAGTGAATCAGTAGAGCAATTGCATTGCCTTTGTTGCTGATGCTTAGTTTTCTTATTTTACTTTTGTCTCTTCCAGCCCCTTTGCCACAGGCTCCCTGATAACTGGCTATCGCCACACACATAATATACCATTATTTGGATATGGCAATAATCATAGTGTTAACTCCCTGGCATTTTGGACATCTTCCAGATGTTTCCTCTTTTCCAACTAAAAACACTCCAAGGCCATGAAGGACAATCCTTCCCTTGCCTAAAGCAACATAACCAGGACTTTGCAAATTGTGACACATACAGTAACTCTGAAGTAGTGGTGATTTGAATCTACAAAGATTCATGCCTCCTTGTACATTTTGGAGAACATGGCAGGGGTTGACACTACAGTACATCTTTGCTAGCCCCATCACAGATGCTACTTCTTAAAATGTAGCTTCTCCCACCCATAGTTGCTTAATATGTGGCAAGCCAAGCCTGGATCATTTCTCTGTCAAAAATGCTATCTGCATCTTAACCGATGATTGTTTTTAATGCTTATCTTAGCTGGATCTGAGTACACCAAGGTTACTAAAGTAATTGAGAGAGAGCCAAAGGTTGTCGAGACAGAAATAAAGAAAATTCATCTGGAAGGTTAGTTCTGTGGAACCAGCCTCATATTCAATGGTTGTTGTAGAATGTAGATGGAGATTTATGATTATGCTTGGAAAAATTTTAAGGCCTTTTGTTAAAGCCCCTTGCTATAATTTCCTGCCTAATTGCTAAGCCAGTTTGAAAAATCTGTGTTCTCTTCACTAGGTAGAGGCAACAATGCTTATTATTTTATAACTGATTTACTTGGTTGATCATGACCAACATGAACATTTCAATGACAATTTCAGTCCCAATGCAAACAATGAATGCAGGCTGGTCACTTAATTCCTTCTTGTCTCATTTCTATGGCATAAAATGTCAACTGCTTTCCATGGATTCTGTTTTCTTTCTTGGATTAAAGCCATTTTCTAGAATGACAAAATTTGAAGTTCGGAGAGGCCGAGTTGTACACTTCACCCCCAGGCCTTCTAAAAAGAAACCGGAGGGAAGGTCTGAAGAAAAGCCATAAGTGAATTTGACTTTAAGTGACAATCGTTCACATGGTTGGAAATCTTGACTACACAGATTGTAACCATGTTCAGTCAAGTACAGTTGCATTTTCCCTGCAGACCTTTCTGGTCAGGGCAGGTTGATCTTGGATGGAAGGGCAGGCCCATCACATGCATCCTTGCAAGACCTCGACTTCTCGGAAAATATAATTGAATTGAGCTTGTTGAACATAGCATGGGAACATTATATTGAAGATTTATGGCACAACTAAAGTATGTGATCTTTTTAAAGCAAATCTCACTTGGTCTGGATCCATAATGTCAGTGTTATGGATCGCACTGCTTGTGTAAAATCACCTGTTCAAATATATAGGTGTTGTTATAAATTCAAACAAACTAGGACTATTGTAGCTGATAGACAACGCAATTCCACAGTGCATTCACATATTTAAAGTTTTACAAAAGAAAAAGCTATGTACGGTGACATTTTAAACTACATTTCCATTCATAAAATTCTGATTGTCATCCTGTTCAGCAGTTAGGAGATCATCACCTGGAAGAATGATCTCATAACTGCAAGGGATTCATGTTTACAGTTATGAATGACTGAACATGACCTGCAAAATGTATTTTTGCAGCGTGGCAGCTCCCTAACCAAAGTGTTTCCAAGGCACTGGTGATGAAAATGTTGGGAAAATACATTTGCAGCACTCTTCCAGTGATAGAGCACCTTGGAAAAAGCAGTTGTGGCAGGACCCCAATGGGTCTCTCCAGCAAGTGCCCCATGCTCCCATGACTGGAAGAACACTGCAGATGTCATTTCCCAATGCCCCAATCTCCAGTGAACAGAAACCCTTCAGTCAGGGCTTGGCCAAGCTGTTCATCGTAGTTACATTAACAACGTCTAATCTCAACCTGTATTTTTGGCATCAACCTATTATTTTCAGACTTCTACCACTACAGTAGTCTGATGATACAATGTGTATGGTGCAACTAGTTCATGCACCCATTCTACTCTTTGCAATAATTTAAAAGTATAGATTGCATTTCATTGATCAGATTTATTTTTTCAAATAAGGACCTGTGCTGAAATCATAGATATAAATAAATATAATAATAATATATATTATTCTTTTATATGCTGTTTTAATATTGTAATTATTTAATTCTGTTTTAAAGTAACATTTTTCTATGTTTCTAATTGTACTGTTTTAAGCTTGTAAGCTGCTCTGAGTCCCAGTTTTGGGGAAAGGGTGGGATGATGATGATGATAATAATAATAATAATAATAATAATACAATGTGATTTAAAACTACTTACCAGTTGTTGGATAGTGATGATATACCCTTAGCTCTCCACTTTCTAGAACTCTGGCCAGAACTGTTGAAAAAACTGATCAACCTGTGCCATGTAACTCTGTGTGTATGTGTGTGTGTGTGTGTATTTCTGTTTCTCGTACTAATAGTAAATCACTTTGCCAGATAGTAAATCCATTTGCTAAATGAAAAGGGAAATAGTTACAAGTCATGCTTCACAGTTAAGGTTAGATGAGTGCTCCTCTGACCAGCATGAACACAGAATCATAGAATGAGATAGTTGGAACAGGATTCATGGGCCATTAATTCCATCAAGTAATATTTTTGAATTGTGCTTCTTATTAGCTAACTCAGGTACACATGCATCATAGCTGATGAATTAGAACTAGCGAAATATATATAGTTACCTCCTCGGTGTCCTAAAAAGTCAACATAATTAAAAAGTAATTTAAGTTCAAAATCAGCAAAACTAAAACTAATAATTTAACTTTAAAAAGTAATTGAAATCCCAAATGTTTTGGAGACAGCTCATTGTCTGTATCAAATGCTCATGATGAATGGTGTATGATTTGCAAACCTTTTTGTTTTTTAAAGAAACACCTGTAAGAAGAGTGCAAACATCCAGAAGGACACAAGGTAAGAAGCAGGGCTGTAATATTTATACCTGTAAAGAACTGTTTTATTTACTTGCTTGCTTGCTTACTTACTTATTCTTTTATTGTTTTAATTAGAGTATTTACATCCCACTCTTTAGCCACAAAGGCGCTCAGGGCATTTTACAGATTGCTATTTTGACAATTCCCTTCCCTCAGGCTTAGAGTCATACTAGCGAGATCCCGCAGGAAAAGGGGATTTAAACAAGAGTTAGATTAAATTTGAATTTAAACAGAACCCACAAATTTGGGAAGTTTATCACACCAAATTTCTGCTAAAGTGAAACACCGCGAAGTTAAACTGTCGTTAAAGCGGAGAAAAATGCCACCTTTACTTTTGGAATTTCCCAAAAGTAAAAAGGTGCCATTTTTCTCTGGTTTAACTTCAGTTTAACTTCTCGTTATTTAACGTTAACAGTGACATCATGTGATAAACTTTGGGGATTTCCGGGTTTTCTCTAATTTAACTCTCATTTAAATCTCGTTTTCCCATAGGATCTCGCTAGTGTGATAAACTCCTAAAAAGACATGACACAAAAGGAGGAGGGAATGGCAGCGGGAAAGGGGATCAAGTCCTGCAGATACTGCTGGTTCTTCTCTCCTTCTGAGACCAGGGAGATGACATTAAAATGGAGGGAGGGACTTTCATCTGCCTCTAGGGCTAGGCAAGATGGAGCTGTGCCTGCCTCTCTTTTTCTCCATCCAAGGCCAGGATTGTAGTAGTTAAGTTGGAGGAAAGGCTTTTCATTTTCCTTTGGCGCTAGGCATGGTGGAGCTGTGCCTGACTCTTCTTCTCTCCCTCCAAGGCCAGGATGGTAGCAATTAAGATGGACAGAGGGTGTTTAATCTTCCCCTGGGACTAGGCATGGTGGAGCTGTGCTTGCCTCTCCTTCTCTCCCTCTGAGGCCAGGGTGGAAGCAGTTAAGATGGAGGAAGGGCCTTTCATCTTCCTCTGGGGCTAAGTGTGGTAGAGCTGTATCTCCTTCTTCTCTCCCTCTGAGGCCAAGGTGGTAGCAATGAAGAGGGAGGGAGTGCCTTCATCTGCTTCTGGGCCTGCCTCTTCTCCCCTCTACTCTTTCCAGCATCCCCCACATTGGCCCCTGCATCCCCAAACTTTCTCTTTCCCTTGTTTATTGATTCTCCCACAGAACTATACATAAGAGAAAGGTAGCTAAGGGCCTGAACAGACAGGCCAAAATAAAGCTGCTTTGGGCCACTTTGGAAGTATGCTATTTAAATGGCACATGCATCCTAAGAGGCCAGAAGCTGTGCCAAAGCCGTGCTCCAGTCCTAAGGACTAGAGCGTGGCTTTGGTGCAGCTTCTGGCCTCTTAGGATGCATGCATCATTTAAACAGCATACCTCCAAAGTGGCCCGAAGCAGCTTTATTTTGGCCTGTCTGTTCAGGCCTTAAATTTCTTTTTCATGTGCATACTAGTAAGAAAAGATTGTGGTTAGGGTTCAGGTTTTTCATAGCAAATCATTTGATGAGGAGGAAGATGGTGATTTGTTTTTTGTTTGGTGCATTTGTACATTTTTTTTAAATCATGCTCTTCTATACATCAGGAGCACTAGTGGTGCAATGGTTAAATGCCTGTACTGCAGCCACAAGGTTGTGCAAGGTCCACTCAGCCTTCATAGGTTGGTAAAATGAATACCCAGCGTGTTGGGGGCAATTGGCTTACAGAATGTAAAACTGCTTAGAGGGTGCTGAGTTCACTGATAAGTGGTATAGAGATGTAAATGTTATTGCTATTGCTATTCCAATAGTTATAAGGAGCAAAGAGAGATTAAAATATTTCATTTAACTAAGTACATTTTTAACGTTCATACTTTTGGGTTGTGTCAAACAGGATCGCCGCGGAGAAGAACACGGCTCGTCCGTCCTGCTGCAAAAAAGCAGCCTCCAAACAAAGAATCTAAGAATTGAAACTTTGGGGAAAATATGGAAACAACAGCAAAAAGTCACAGGGAAAGGTTTTGTTCCACCAAGGAAAACATTTATTGAATCATATGGTTTCATTAACAATTGGGCATATCATCCACTACTCCATACAATCACATGGGACTACATACGATAGAAACCACTTCCTGAAAGTATGCCTAATGAGCAGGGATTAACTCTGAATGTATCAATTGTTTTTATTACTCAGAACAATATAAATTAAGTTATAATCCCATCTGGAAGTAAATACATTTTTAAAGTGATACCATGTAAACTATGTAAACCTAGCACTTTTAGATCATCAGAATCCTTTCAAGACTATCTTTTTAGGACATATTTATGGGTCATTATGATGCAGACAGCATTATCTATAATATTCGGAATGAGTATTAAAGCACAGGATCTTTGTTTTCATCACTGCATAAAACTATTTTGCCAGTGAACCTGCTAAATTATCCTGCTTTTATTCTTCAAAAATTACCCAAATGCCAATGTTAGGGCTGTTTTTAGATTGGTTACAGGATACCTTAGGTTCGAAATTAAAACACACACACTAGAAACATTGGCCCACATCTGGCAGATGGAAGTACTCTTTGCCACAGAAAAGGAGTGCCCTTTAGTCATGATAAGTGCTTGTGTTTATCTGTTAAAGGATAAAGGATGGCAGGAGATTGCTTGAACTTAATCTTTGCATAAATTCAGTAGTATATGTGTAGGGATGCTGCATGTGGGCTCTTTCTTCATGTTTTTGGATGTAAGTGAATCAGCCCAGAAGAATCATCTGAATACAGAAAGCATTTATAGACGGTGATGGATAGACCATACCACTTTGCTTAGAAGAGGCTTCATTTTGTATTGCTACATGTACCATTCATCAGCTGGGAAGGGCATTGCACATTTAGGATCATTGTTTTTCTTTAAATGTAGAAAAATGCTAGCTGGATCCTGACCCTGCATGTATTTTTTAAAATTGTTTTGGCTGAGAAAAACTGACTGAATGTTTCCCTTCCCAACTGAAGCAAGGTTCATGTAATTTCTATTTCTGTACCTGTTAACTACAAAACCAGAAAATAGTAATTTGTTCTTTTAGCCTATACAGTATCTCATTTGTAGTTGCAGCTATTGCAGACACATTGAATCAATGGAAGCTTGCTAAGTCAACATGTATGTACGTTTTATTGATTCACTGAGTCTACTCTAGTTTAAGGGTTTAGGCCATAGATTTCCATAGAAATTGACTTTTAAAAGTACTTATGGTTTACACCGCTGTCCCTGCCTGAAATTATAAATCAGCTAGACTGACCTACAAACAGACGATCTGAAGAAGCTGAATTCAAAAGGGATAAGTGCTGCTCACTTTAGTGGAACTAAATCAGATTAACTCAAACAATTTTGGCTTGACCAGTTTTTGGATTTGATTCTCTGGGTGAAGCTCTCTGATTTATGAAATATGTATTGAAATCAACTGAAGTTCTGTAACTACAAATATATGCAACCCCACTTGATCTAATGGGTCCTCATTAATGAACTAGTACATTAAATAATCTGATCGATCTAAAAATTGAAAATTTATCTCCAATATTTCATTTTTGTACAAAAGACAATCAGAATGATTATGAAATGTTACTTTCCTCATGGGCCAATGAAATGAATGCAAAATTATTTCTCTTGAAAAGAATTTGGAATTGGTCTGGAATATTTTGTATCAGAAATGCTTTGCTATTTTCCATTATTAATGTGGGTATGTTTGTAAATTGTCATTTTTATAACTTGTTTATTTGCTTCTGCCATATTTCTCTGACAACTATACAAGAATCTTTGTGAAGGGAATAGCATACTTTTGTCAAAGAGCCTTAATTCTACAGTGTTTTGTCAAAATGAATTCAGGATGTGCCTTTATATTTCTATTTTGAAACAAATATTCATTAAAAATTGGCTAAATAATGTTGCTGTTGTTTACTTATAATATCCAGTTGATAATGTACAAATCCCCAGACTAATATTTAATTGAAAAACAAACCGTGGCTGACATCCTAAGTTTCCCTTATTTGTGCTTATGTCCTTTTTGGGTACTGCAAGGGTTAGCATTTCCTTCCTCCCTCCTTCCCCAGTCCACTTCCCAACAGAATAGCCTCTGAAGCCCTCCTGCATAGCATTTCTGTGCTTTCTAGAGGGCAGGCAGTATCACACAGGAGCATCTGGCTATGTCCACATAGAATTATAGAAGCATAGAGTTAGAAGATACCTCAGGGGCCATCCAGTCCAACCCCCTGACATACAGGAAGACACGATCAAATCACTCCCAATAGATGATCATTCAGCCTCCAAAGAAGGAGACTCCACTACATTCCAAGGAAGCATCTTCCCCTCTCAAACTGCTCTTACCATCAGGAAGAACATCCTTATTTTGAGGTGGAATCACTTTTCCTGTAGTTTGAATCCATTACTCATGGCATACCCCATGTGTACGGACGGGTGCACGCCAAGGTGGTGCCTAGGCGGCAGAAGTAGGGCTCAGAGCATGTGCACACTCCACCCTAGTTCAGCCCTAGTTTGCCTGCAGGCCGGCACAAAGTGCCGGTCTGTACAGGCTCTCAAACATCATTTTTTATTGTCACTTAATGTACTGTCCATAAAAGCATTGTAAAGTCAAGGTCTAGAGAAAAAGAAGGAAGGAAGGAAGGAAGGAAGGAAGGAAGGAAGGAAGGAAGGAATTACTATGCACGCATCTAGACCATATTGTGTGTCACTTCCAAGTTCTGGTGTAATTTTGGCAAATGCTACCAAAATTCACCCTAAATGCAAAATATCCATGTTATGTCAAAAACAGGTTTGTGAGCTTGGCTGTAAATAGCCATGATTTTGCATAGGATTTACACATGACATGTTAACACTCAGACATGTTAACAAGTGATTTATTTCACATAGCACTGCTGGTAACATTCTTTTTTAACCGCTTTGGGAAGCTCCAATGTGATCATGGCCCAGCTCTCTTTGGGATTAGGCCACTGGTTTCTACTATTCTGCTTGGAAAAATTGCTGAAGAGAGAACCGCCACTGAAAAGTCATTCTTCGTGGGTAGCTATTTCAGAGCAACTATAGTTAAAATTCACCATATAAAGATAGCACGAACAGGAGAAGCATGTTTTGGGGAAACAAACATGGCAACACTTCTACTTCAGTTCTTGGGGAACTACAGTTCAGTCTTCTAGAAGAACCTTCTGATATATATTTGGGACAATTTAGGGTTTGGTTACAGATCAGAATATGCTCAGTTTCCTCCAACTAGGAGTACAGCTAGCTTTAAACAACTGCTCCTTTTTATAAACTTGTTGAGCCTCACTTTATTTAATTCTTAAAACAGATTTCTGGCAGAAGTGTTAATGTTGACATTCAGTCATACCTCATGACATTTTTCACTTGTTTATGTAAACAGTTTCACTGAGGGGGAAAGCTGGTCAGATGTCAGATCTTTGAAGCTCTTGGCCTCCTCCTTGGAGGTGGGCATTCCAAATTGTAGTTGTTGGAATATGACTCTGATCAAGTAAACTTTCTTTGTAAGGAAGAGATGGTGGAGAGAGAGCTAGATGGCTCAAAATAGGGAAAGCTCTCAATAAAATTCAAACAGAAGGCAAAGTCAATACAGGAAGTTGCAAACTGGATATGTAAAACTGAGAGGTTTCATTTGTATTGTTTTTCTTAAGACCCTTTACCTTTGTCATCATAATATGAAGAGCAATGACTGCAATGCATGCCTATTTTTAATATTCCAGGCAGAAATTCATCAGAAGGTGAAGGAGAGGTAGTATAGATGTGGAAGCAACCGTGATCTGCAGAAGAGTAGTATGGGATGCATACCATTCCCTTGCAGCTTCCTAATCCCTTCTACCTTGAGCATCCCTTTCCATATTTAGATATGTGGAGAGACAGTGGCGATCTTTGGGATCTGAGGTTTTCTGGACAGAAAGACTTTTTGACAGAATTTGGCTAAGGCGCGGAGACTGTGATTATGCAGCTGAACATGGATTTTTAACATGTTAAAAGCATTTTAGTGTAGTTTCCTCAAAGCTGAAAGCAAAATTCAAAATGAAACACAATTATCACAGAAAAACGGCTTTCATTCCACATGGCAATGTGTTTCTGTTATCTCAGTGCTAAATAAGATGGCCACCACCAAGAATCATAGTAATAATAACTTTATTACGGCCAATTGGCCAGCACGGAAGAATCATAGTGACAGAGTTCCATCATCATAGTTATGTCTGATAATACCACCCTGAAAAAGCTACCATTTCACCCTGGCAGCACCCTAACCATGTGTCATACCCAGCCTGGAGACATGCCAGCTGATGACTCAGAAGAGGAGAGAAAGGGGTATGAACCTGACCCTCAGCTTGGTCCTTTCTGCAGAGGCTGCTGCCAAAGAGGACAGTCAGGAGACTGGCATCCAGGCAGCAGAGTCTCCTGCCAACATGGGCATGGAGGAGGAGGAGGAGGCCAACTTACAGGTACCTCCTTACAGCCAGTGTAGGGCAGAAAGGGTGGGGCTCCATTGATCTCAGAAGCTTTATATGAAACACCAAACAATTAAGGAGCAGCTGCACTAGGAAGTGCTGCAGATAAAAGCCTGGGAAGAATGCCAGAACCTTTGTCAGCATCTTCCACTGTCGATCAGCTCTTACTGTCAGGAGGTTCCTCCAAATGTTTAGGTGGAATCTCTTTTCCTGTAGTTTGCATCAAATGCTCCAGGTCCTAGTCTCTGGAGCAGCAGAAAACAAGATTGCTCCCTCCTCAATATGAGACCCTGTCAAATAATTAAACAGGGCTATCATATCACCTATTAACCTTCTCTTCTCCAGACTGAACATACCCAGCTCCCTAAGTTGCTCCTCACAAGGCATGGTTTCCAGAGCCTTTTTAGGACTGAGTTTTCTTCAACCAGAAGTTAAAATTAACTGGAATGCAAAACTAAATTCAACAGATTGAATAAGAATAGGATTGTATTAGATTCTGGGGAGGTGATACACTTGATTTTTGCCTCAAAACTAAAAGATGGCATAGCCTGCTAGTACTGAATCTTTCTGGGCCTACCTCCTAAAGAGTCAATACACAACACCATTCACTGGAGTGAAATATTTACATAGTACTTGAGTGTGACAGACATATATTGGGTCCTTGTGTGTACAAGCAATGGTAGTTATAGAAATATGACATGACCACCATCCTTAGCAAATTGTGATGGTATTTCCTCAGTGTAATGAAGGCATCTGCTAGAAATATACATACAACAGTAAACATTTTAATATGGTGCCCCTAAGTAAGATATTTTTTTAAAAAATAAGACATTAAGCAATGTACTGGGAGAAGTTGGTATTCTGAACTGAACCTCATTTAGTGATTGAGCATCAACCCTGTAACAAAAGTTTCTTACCAAAAAATGAAAGTCTTCCACTTACTACAATAGGTGTTGTTTAATTAGAATTCCCATACATTCCAGTTCAACATTTGGGGACATTTTGGAATAGCAGAAATGAAAAGAAAGCGCTGTCCTATGACAGCCCTTTTTATTTTATTTTAAGTGTGTGCATGTACTTGAAACAACAAATGTTCCAAAATGTTACCATTTATATATTTGTAAACAAACAGAAGAGGAATATGAGACCCTTAAAAAAAAAGTAATATAACACCATTTTTAAAAATACACATCTATAAAGCTTTAGCACATGCAAGAAAACTTGCACTCCAAATGTAAATCCACAAGATGTATCTTACATTGCTCATGGTAATATACATATTGCCACCTCACCTCAAGGAGCACATGCCAGGTCCTTCATGTTGGGAAACTACCAGTGGACTACCTTCTGTAGCCAAGGGTCTGTAGGGGAATTTTATTATGTTGTTATTAGTCCAAATATTGCAAGAGGGGGGCTGGCTACAAGAGCCCACCGAGATCGTCTCCCGATATGTATACGGAGTAGACCAGGGGATCCCACTAAATAGAGCTGAGACAGACTTTTAGAATTAATAACCAATTTATTTATAAGGGGAAAAGCACATACGATTCACTAGCATACACACACACATACAAGGCTCAGGAAAAGCATAGGTTAGCATGGAATAGGATTTTAGGCATCACTGGGGTGATACGTACCAGAATGTAGACTCCCTCCAGGAATCCAAATGGAATATGATGAGGATGGCATGAGGCTCAGCCATGGAATGACTGGCCAGGAGCCAGGAGCCAGGTCAGGGTTCAAGGGGACAGAGCTTCCCCCTGAAATCCAGACTGGCCCAGTGAACAAGCAAATCTGGGAGTATTTATAGGCAAAATCTTGCTTCTGGCAAAGGTGCTTGATGGTGAGAACAAAGGTGTTGAATTACTTGCTTTTCACCTGGATGTCCCTGTCTGATTGTCTTAGTGGTCTTAAGCTGCTCGGACAACAGACCCTGGGGAGGGGGTAAGAGCCTCAGGCAAGGCAAACATTTGCTCTTCCTGGTCATATGATAATCCTCTTATGCGACTCTCTAGATATGATGATGTGGGTGCCCCTCAGGGGTGTATGTACATGTCCTCATGTCTTGCTGGCAATGGTGGACAGGCTATTAGAGTTCATCTAGGGGTCATTAAGGGTTATCATTTATACCAAAATATATATGGAGCAGCATGGGTAACACTTCCACTGGTAGTCACTGACAAGAAGTCTCCAGGACTGATCCTGAAAGGCTGTGGCACATTTTTGTACACTCCTGGAAGTGTGGGGAAGCCCTTTCCTATGTTCAGTTATTTGCAACATGCAGTAAAAACTGCTGATCACAAGTGAGACCAGTGAAATTTAATTGGTTATGACATTGCCTCCAAATGTCACAGATGAAAACTGAGACACGTGTGGCCAAGCAACACCAATGTGCAGTCAAGATGGCAAATGTTATTAATTACAAAGAATACACAAGCCAGGAGAGGCTGCAGCAGTATGATTTTGTTTGAAAAAGGCAAGATTCTGCCCTTACCCGCCTCTCCCCCTTGCAGAGTTAATTGGTACTACTTTTGCAATTTTAACTCAGTTTGCATCAGCTAAAGCAAGCCAAGAACAAAAGGGAAAAGTGGGAGGAGAAAAGGGAAACTGGGACATTTAAAAAGCTGCTGAAAAAGCGGACTGACTGAGGATTAACCAGACCTGTCCCTGCCAGGAGCTTTATCGTATTTGAAAAGAAAGATGAGAGGCCATGAGACAAAAGAAGCTTTTTACTTATCTTTCCGCCCGTGAAGCACTTCCACTCTACGGCTGAGCAAGATGATTATAAATGCATGCCTTTTGTGCTGTGGGAAAAATCAATTTGGCAAAAGCCACGTGTTTATGATCGACCCTCTAGATGGAGAGTGGAAGTACTATGCAGGAAAGTAAACATGAAGACGCTTCGGTTTTGCTGCCTCTTGTCTTTCCTTTATAAGTAAATAAATAATAAATAAAACTTATTTGTATCCCGCTTTTCTGTGACGAGACAATCAAAGCGGCTCACAACACATTAAAATCCACATTTACAATATTGTGTCTGAAATTCCCCCTCTTAAAACAGGATTAAACATGTTACAATTGAAATATCTATTAAAACAGAATTAAATATATATATATATATATATATAACAAAGACAGAGCGGTGGGCTAATACATGATGCGGGGGGCAGTCATTCTGTGGCTGGGCACTTTTATTCAGGAAAGGCCTGCTGGAAGAGATCCATCTTGACAGCTTTTTTAAATGAGATAAGGCCCCACACCAGAAAAGTTAGATGGCATGTTACGGATGACCAGGATGAAGAAAGTGCAATGATCCTGGGGCTACTGGTTTGGTTGCCTCTTCTTATGACCCAGCATTCTACAGACTGCCCTACTTCTGGGCAATTACTGCTCCTGGAAGCTTCAACCACTTTCTAAATAGGTCACAAGGTTTCTCTGTACTGCATAAGATAAAAAAAAATACTTCTTAGTTGACTTTTAGACATTGTGGGAGGGGGTGTTATGTTGCATTTGGGCATTTTTGGAATTTAGGATCTTAGTAGTTTAAAACCATTAGAACTGGTCCTACTGTCTGGGACAACAGGGAACAGGCTTATCGGCTCTTCATTGTGATAGCCGTTGAGGTATTTAATAATAATAATAATAATAATAATAGGATTTATTTATATGCTGCCCAATCACTGAGAATCCGGGCGGCTTACAACAGAGGGGATAATAGATGGTTCCCTGCCCTCAGGCTCCCAATCTAAAAAGACACAACACAAAAGGAGAAGGGAATGGTGGGGGGGGAGGGGGGAGGTGATCAGGTCCCGCATTCTTCTCTCCCTCTGAGGCCTGGATCAAGGCAGATGGACCAGAGGGAGGGCTCTTTTTCTTAATCGAGGCCAGGCCCGTCCTTTCACTCCCTCTAAGGCCAGAAGATGACAGCTGGAAGGAGGGAGGGGAGGGCTCTTCTTCTTCAGGCCCAATGGTGTTGGGCCTGTCCTTTCACTCCCTCTAAGGCCAGAAGATGACAATTGGAAGGAGGGAGGGGAGGGCTCTTCTTCTTCAGGCCCAATGGTGTTGGGCCTGTCCTTTCACTCCCTCTAAGGCCAGAAGATGACAGTTGGAAAGAGGGAGGGGAGGGCTCTTCCTCTTCAGGCCCAATGGCATTGGGCCTGTCCTTTCACTCCTTCTCAGGCCAGAAGATGACAATTGGAAGGAGGGAGGGGAGTGCAGTCATATCATTTCTCAGTCTTTTCTTTACCAGGCTGAACATGCTCAGCTCCTTCTATCTTTCCTCATATGTTTTGTTCTCCATACCTTATTGTCCTTGTTGTCTTTCTCTGAATCCACTCTAACTTATCTATATCCTACTTAAAATGAGGTGTCAAAAACTGAAT
Organism: Sceloporus occidentalis; assembly: GCA_023333645.1. NCBI lineage: Eukaryota > Metazoa > Chordata > Lepidosauria > Squamata > Phrynosomatidae > Sceloporus > Sceloporus occidentalis. Next base: position 223,733,767 of record JALMGF010000001.1, read on the forward strand.
GCAATACTCCAGATGAGAAATTACCAATATAGAATATAGTGGGACTATTACTTCCCTTAACTTGGCAACTGTGCATCTATTAATACAGAGTAGAATAGCATTTACTTCCTTTGCTGCAGCATCACATTGCTGGCTTGTGTTCAATTTACGATCAACAATAATCCCAAGGTCCTTTCACAAGTAGTACTGCTGAGCCAAGTATCCCCAGCCTATACCTGTGCATTTGGTTTTTGTGGCCTAAAGGTAGAATTTTTGTACAGTGCGCCCTTTTTTTACATGGGGGATCCATTCCGGACCCCCTGCATTAAAAAAAAGCGCATATGCTCGCGCCCCATTGAAAGTAATGGGGCTCGTGCATGTGGTGGCGGCATGGCAGCGCAGCAGAACACATGTGCCCCATTAATCTAAATGGTACACGTTACCCCTTGCGCCCCGCACGCTCCCACGTGGCTTTCCCTGTATGACGTGGGCGCACTGTATTTGTCTCTCTTGAATTTTATTTTATTTCTTCCAAATTTCTAGTTCACAAAGGTCCATTTGAATTCTGTTCATTTCTCCAATGCTTTAACCACTTCTCCCAGTTTTCTTTCATTTGCAGACTTTATAAGGATTCCCTCTACTCTGCCATCTAAGTCACTTATAAAAATGATGAAGATTAAGAAATGGCCTTAGGACACAATCCTGAGAACTCTCTGAGAATCCCACAAGAACCTTGTCTGCAACTTCCAGAGAGTTCCAAGGCAGAAAATTACCTTCAAGAGGCAGTAAAATTGTCCACCTCATACAGTTTAGTCCCACAGTGGGACTCTTGTGCAGATCATCCCAGAAATCAGAAGAAGCAGTAAATATATTGGGTCCCAAACCAGTAGAGATCACTGGAATAACAAACAAACTTGGAAAAAAGCAGAACATTAGCAGCATTAAGTTCCCACCCCCTTCCTCACTTTCTCTATGGAAATACAAATGGGCAAACATTTGGTACTTTAAGAGCCTGTACAGACAGGTCAAAATAAAGCTGGTTCTGGTCACTTTGGAGGCATGCTCTTTAAATGATGCATGCGTCCTAAGAGGCCAGAAGCCACGCCAAAGCCACACTCCAGCCCTAAGCACTGGAGCACAGCTTCTGGCCTCTTAAGATGTGTGTGTCATTTAAACAGCATACCTCCAAAGTGACCCGAAGCAGCTTAATTTTGGCCTGTCTGTACTATGCTACTATTTTGAAAACCTCATTACTTAAATTTGACCTGTTAGTTGTTACTCCCAGTCAGAGTAGAAACATTCAATCAATGGGAAGCTGGAAATTTATATAAATTCCATTGGTTCAGTGGGTCTCCTCTAGCTGGGAATAACAATTGGATTTATCCCACAGAATTATATAAAATGCCTTATACAGACAAGAGCAAGGATCTTGAGTAATGAGCCCAGCTTATGTTGTCATAATAAGTTCAGCTTTCTTCCTCATGATTGAGGCCTAAAGATAATTGAAGTCTTGTCTTTCTCTCTCTCTTCACAGGGCCCAGCGGGCTCTCTGTATTTGATGGAGCTGCCTACAGCTTCCATTGCTGCTTGAATAAACTTACTGAGAACAAAAGTCTTATTGTAAAGGGAATTAGTAATGGAGTGGAAAACTTTCCTTCGAAGAGGTGACATACCAACTGCAGTAGCAACCTCAAATAACACTGAAATAACAGTTTGTTTTTCTGAAAGAACAAGAGAAGAACACACACACATATATATATAATCTCTTTTCATTGCATTACTCAACATCCGTTTCAAACAGGCCTGCTCTGAAGTAAAACTGTAGTTTGAAAGCTGCAATCCAAATATGTTATTCCAACTTTCTTTGTTTTTATAAAGGCCAAGGCTATGCCAAACAGCTCTCCATACTTTACTTAACATTGAAATAACTTGTGCAATTTCTTTTTCAATTAAAACATGGTTTGCATTAATACTTGGATTGTCTTTCTGTGCACATAACACTTTCAAATGTGCCAACTTACACTAAAAAGCACCAGCTGTAGTGTAAAGAGACCATACATTCAGTCTTTACTAATGAATTATTTAGCAGTAAGCAATAATAAGAAAGTACAATGGCAGGTTTACTGTTAAACATAATGACAACAAAAATAACGACAACGGAAGACTACATACATTCAACCTAGACAATGAAGAAATCGAAATAGTAAAAGAGTTCCCATGCCTCGGATCAAACATAGATTAGAATGGGGAATGCAGTCAAGAAATCAGAAAAAAGATTAATAATGGGGAGGACAGCTATGAAAGAACTAGAAAAGACTCTAAAATGCAAAGATACAACTGAACAGAAAAGTCAGAATCATACAACCTACTGTATTCACTATTACCATGTATGGATGTGAGAGTTGTACAGTTAAGAAAGAAAATTAATTCATCTGCGATGTGGTGCTGGAGAAGAGAGCTGAGAATACCATGCCAAAATGACAAATAAATGGGTCCTGCAGCAGATCAAAGCAGAAATCTCCCTAGAAGCCAAGATAACAAACTGAGGCTGTTGTATTTCAGACACACCATGGGAAGGCAAGACTCATTAGAAGGGACAATAATGCTAGGAAAGTTGGAGGGAAGTAGAAAGACAGCTTGGTAGATAAAGGGAATGCTGTGGATATAGTATATCTTGATTTCAGTAAGGCCTTTGACAAAGTTCCCCATGACATTCTTGCAAACAAGCTTGTAAAATGTGGGCTAGACAAAGTAACTGTTACATGGATTTGTAATTGGTTGACCAGCCGAACCCAAAGGGTGCTCAACAATGGCTCCTTTTCATCCTGGAGAGAAGTGACCAGTGGGGTCACACAGGGCTCTGTCCTGGGGCCAGTGCTATTCAACATCTTTATCAATGACTTGGAGGACAAAATTGGGGGCATACTCATCAAATTTGCAGATGACACCAAATTAGGAGGAATAGCTAATACTCCAAAGGACAGGATCAAAATTCAAAATGACCTGAACAGACTTGAATGCTGGGCCAAAGCTAATAAAATGAAATTCAACACGGAGAAATGTAAGGTACTGCACTTAGGGCAGAAAAATAAAATGCACAGATATAGGATGGGTGACACCTGGCTGAATGAAACTACATGTGAAAAGGATCTGGGAGTCCAAGAAGATCACAAGTTGAACATGAGTCAACAGTGTGATGCAGCAGCTAAAAAGGACAATGCAATTTTAGGCTGCATCAATAAAACTATAGTGTCTAGATCAGGGGAAGTAATAGTACCACTATATTCTGCTCTGGTCAGGCCCCATGCTATATACCAGTCAGGATTCTATTCCTACTGTCTAACTGGCCAGATGCTTCTGGGAAGGATGCCTATACATAGGACATCATAAAAGCAATGGGCCTTCTCCCTCTTTTTTCAAACATATTATATGTCTCTCCTGATGTATAATACTAGGACTTGGAAGGACAGCAGTGAAAGAACTAGACAAAATCCTGAAGTTTCAAAGTATAGCATTCAATACTAAAGTTAGAATTGTCCATGCTACTGCAGTTCCTATCACTAGGTATGGTTGTGAGAGCTGGTGGAGAAAGCGGATACAAAGAAAATCAACTCATTTGAGATGTGCTACTGGAGAAAGTTCTACAGGTTCTTCTATGAGTCCTCGAACAAGTCAAGACTGAGCTTTCCCTAGAAGCCAAAATATCTAAATTGTGGCTGTCATATTTTGGCTAAATCATGAGCCGGCATGACTTGCTAGAAAAGGCAATAATGCTTGGTAAGGCAGAAAGCAGTAGGAAAAGAGGAAGACCACATTACAGATGGACAGACTCAATTAAGGAAGCCATAATGGCCCTAAGTCTGCAAGAGAAGAAAGAAAGGCTGTTGAAAATAGTTAGAGTCACGATACATTGGGGTCAACTTGAGGACATTAACACATTTGATGTTGTTGTTAACAGCCTTCAAGTCGATCTTGACTCATGGAGACCCTAAGGATGAGACATCTCCAAGACTCCCTGTTCCCCACTACTCTGCTTAGGTCTTGCAGATTCATATCCATAACCTCTTTAATAGAATCCATCTCATCTAACATGCGGTCTTCCTCTCTTTCTACTTCCCCTCCACCTTTTTTAGCATTATTGTCTTTTTCTAATGAGTCATATCTTCTTCATGGCCAACGTATGGCTTCCAGGGAGATTTGATTTATTTATTTAATTCTTATCTGTTTTCTTAATTGTCCAGCTCTTGCAGCCATACATGGTTATAAGGAATACAATTGCTTGTACAATTCTATGGACCGAATCCGCAAAATCAGGATTATCCCATGCAAAACACGATGTCGCAATTAAGATTTTCACATGACGTTGCTATTAAACAGGTAACAAAGAGGCAATAAAGATGCAATAAACAGCAACAAATCATTGACAGGGAAATCCTGAAAATGATTTGTTGCTGTCAATTGCCTCTTTATTGCCTCTTTGTTACCTGTTTAATAGCAACGTCATGTGAAAATCTTAATTATGATATCGTGTTTTGCATGGGATAATCACTGTTGAAACCCCCAATTTTGCCCACATGATAAGGTCCTAAATTTCATGCTTGGTTGTATATCTTTGCTCTTTAGGATCTTTTCTAGTTCTTCAATAGCTTCCCTCCCCATTCTTAGTCTTCTGATTTCTTGACCGCAGCCCAAATTCCGATCTATGTTTGATCCAAGGTATTGGAACTTTTTTACTAAGGCCCCATTCCCACTCACTCATTTGCTCTAGATAAAACTGGGCAGATCCGGTTGCCCCCATACCGAATCTGCTTGTATAGAAGTTCATAGCACCCTTTACCTTGATTGATGCAATTTGCCCCTCTGAAGTTCACATTTGCAGTACCGCTTTAAAATGGAGCCTCCTTTGTTGTCAATCAAATTCACTTCCGCTTTCATCAAAAGTGACATATCCTACAACCATTGGCCAACCAAATGGGTGCTTTCCCCCCTCCTTTTTTAAAAAAATCTGGCGGCAGTGTGTGAATATTGTGTCAACTTGTCAAATTTAAAAACCTCCAGGTGTGTGTGTGTATTTGGGTCATTACAGATTATGGCAACCCTAAAACGACCCCATCCTGGGGTTTTCTTGGCAAGATTGGTTCCAAGGAGATTGGCATTGCCTTTCCCCTGAGGCTGAGAGAGTGTGACTCCCCCCAAAGTCATGGGTTTCCACAGCCTTCCCTCTGAATTCCAGCCTCTAGCTTCCCCTTCGCTTCCAGCCCAGCATTTCCTCCTCTTTGGAACCTCTTCCCTTCCCTTCCCTTCAAGCCCAATGCCACCTCCAAAGCCCTTGCCTTCCCCCCATGCCAGCCTCTTCCCTTCCCTTCCAGCCCAAAGCATGTGCATAATCTGTCACAACAACAACAACAATAATATCTCACCTCAAAATGTCATCTTTGTATCCGCTTTCTTTGCTTTCCCTCCGATTGCCACCCCAGAATGCCTTACATACACATACACATATGTAGCAAAAGCATTCACACATTATATCAATTTGCCAAATTTAAAAGGAAACACAAGCATTCACATATTCTCTCAAACACACACACACACAAATTTTTAAAAGATGCACCTTGCAAAGCGACCGGTGCAAGAAGGGGAGGCCTGTTCCACCTTCTGCCTCCCTCTGACCTAAATCACTCCCCTGAACTTGACCCAATCATGACAGGGGCCAAGTTCACATTTGCCAGCAACAGAGAAGAAACGAGTTTTCCTAAAAGACACAGGAAATAATCCACTTTTGGAAAAAATGCTCCAAGGGGGATTTGCCCTGTATCAAGTGAGAAAGACCCTAATTCTGATGTGTTTAAACCAGTGCCAATGGGAACTTCCGACTTTTAATCTGGGTTACAATTCGGTTCGAAAGGTAGTCTGAATGGCCCCTCAATATCCAGCCATTTAGATCTAGTTTCATTTTCCATGGTTTTAGTAGTGAAGTTTACTACTCTGAGGCGGGATACAGACTGGTCAAAGCGGGTGCTTATATACGTTGCTTATATACGCCCCACAACCCTAGTATGTACTCCGTACGTCAAAATGACAGCGCCCTGCATAAATGGGTGCCACCATTTTGACGCGATGGCTGCTTAGCATCCTCATGTTGCGGCGTGCTTGTGACGTCACAAGTGCACCATTTGTGCACTCGGGCGTCGCAAGCACGACAAAAAAAGAACCCGCTTTTTATGGGTTCTTTTTCCACCGGCAGGAAACCGCACAGTTTATCCCTTTTGGGGCGGTCTGTATCCCACCTTAGATAGTAGGGCAGCATGAATCTTTGTATGGGTATACAGTTGTCCCTCCATATTCGCTAGGGTTAGAGGAACAAGACCCCCATGAATATGGAAAAACCGCAAATAACAAAAACACTGTTTTTACCTGAGAGGACACCTCTCTAGGAATCTGACCATAGAATGGCACTGGAGTAGCTACAAATGGTCTTTCAGTGCAACTTTTAGTTAAAGTTGACCACAGAGTTGCACTGGAGGACCTAGACAGTCCTAGAGAGAACATATTAATGAAATCCGTGAATAATCAAATCCGCAAATATCAAAGCCGCAAATATGGAGGGATGACTGTATATTTCCCTCATATCACAGTGATATCTGGCTATAATGAGAATATTTAGTGGAGGAGTTTTCCAGATGTTTTTCTTCTACTGCTGGATAGTTTGTTTCCATCCTAGACTAGGATTTTCACTTTCTGCAGGTGCTGAGCAGGTGGCTTGGAGAAAGATTTCTTCTTAGATGCAAATTCATGGCAATCCAGATATAAAAGAATGAACGAACGAATGAATGAATGAATACATCTGTTCAGGATAATGAATATATTTGCTCCACATATGCTGGAGTGTAACAATTTATTTTTAAAAACAATTTAATTTCCCCCCATTATTCTGCCCACTGTTTATTTGGGAGCTAAAATCCTTCCCACCCAGCCACCCATCATGGCTTTTATGTTAATACTGGGGAAGGCTGTGATCACCAACATTTAACATAAAACTAGAGTCTTAAAAAAACCCTGTCTTTCTATCAGATCAATGCATGCATTTGAATGTTCATCTTGGGAAGGGGAGCCTAAAATAGCATTGTGCAGATGTGACTAGGCTTAAAGTGTTCAGGACTCAGCAATTGCTAGATCCTTTAGGAATATCATCTTAACTCCTGATTTTGCTATGACTAGAACAGCACAGGTGGATCATGATATATATGTTATGACAATTTTAAACATATGTTGCATGGCTAAATGAAATAAATTTTTGGAGATGTTAATGGTTTGATGAAGAAGGCAGAGTGCTGAGAAAGAGACTGAGAAAAGAGATGTGTAGAATGCATGTCTCTTCTCACCCAGATGAATACTATCTGTTAGAACTTAGGCAAGATTATTAAAAAGAACAACCACCAAATTGCTGTTTCCAAATTTTGGAATGATCTGGAGAAGTCAGTGAATGGAACTAACGGCCTGTATTTGGTACGTAATTTCTGCTACTGTTGAGAGAATAAAATTCACTCTCGGTAGCCCAACGGATACTTCAGTTGGGAACATTTTTATATAAATGTGTTTAAAGAAGCAATCACAACTTGTGAGGAATGTTTCACATGTTAATTCATGTCTTCTGTGGTCCTCTAAATTTTGTTGTTGTGTGCTTTCAAGTCTTCTCTGACTTATGGTGATCCTAAAGTGGGGTTTTCTTGGCAAGATTTGTTCAGATTTGTTCAGAGGAGGTTTGCCATTGCCTTCCCCTCAGGTTGAGAGCATGTGTGACATGCCCAATGTCACCAGACAGGTTTCACAGTTGAGCAGGGAATTGGACTCCGGTCTACAAAGTTTTAGTCCAACATCTAAACCACTATGTCACACTGGCCCTCTGACCCTCTATATATTTAGAGGTTGATGTTCTTATGGAGTAATCGAAGCACAGCCGGGTAGCAGAAGAGGATTTCCTGTCTCCAGAAATCTTTAATATCCACATGAACTAATGGGCCTCACTACTGGATGGCCAGTTCACCCATAGAAACAATTCAGGATGTCTCGATATCAGGAACCTGGAAAAAGGTTTAATTGATATACCAGCCAAAATTTATACAAGGCACTTCCTTCAAAGATTAGAGAACTGGCCGGAAGAATATTATATATTGGCAAAAGACAGGCAAGTTTCACAAAAAGATGATACACTAATGGTAATTGCTTCTTGCTATTGCATCTGGTAATTCTATAAACAACAATAGGTGAACTATTCTTCCTGCATTCATCAATTCACTAATTCTATAAACAGTCTTCAGGATAAGTTGTCAAAAGTGAACCTTGACCCAAGATTTTTCTTTTTAACTAGAGCAGTTCTGAAAACAATTCAGAAAGTCCAGGCATATTCACATTGTATTCTTAGCAATGAGATTCCTATACATGAAATAGTCTGTCCAGGCAAGCTACACATTTTAGCTTCTTTACTCTTATTTTTTAAAAAATAAATAAATTATGATGTTGTTTATATCTATTTTCAGCTATCACAAAACCTCTACTGAGTATTTCACTCTTTCCTCACACCCACCCCTTCCTGTGCCCATAGATCTACTCAACCCCTCACCCTCTGCTGTTATAATTCACTCTCCTCTCACACCCATCCCTTCCTGTGCTCATTGATCTATTCAGCCTCTTCCCCCTGCTATTATATCCTCCAATTCACTCTGCTCTCCGTTACATACTACAGTGTGTCCTTTCTTTACGCGGGGTATCCGTTCCGGACTCCCCCGCGTAAAGTGAATTCTGCCTATGCTCGAGCCCCATTTAAATTAATGGGGTTCGTGCATGTAGTGGTGCGGTAGCGCGTGCCCACCATGGGTGCACACCCCATTGTTCCTTATGGGATGCGCCGCCCCTTCTCCTAGCACGGCTTTCACCTATCTATGATAGCTTGGAGGCAGCAATTTTAGTCAATAGGTATAAGTCCACACCCTTTACCCTTACTAGGGTAACTAGACAAGTGTGCCCACTGTTGCCTCTTTTATTTGCCCTAATGATTGAACCCCTAGCAAACCTTATCAGTTCCGAAAACAGTATAACTGGTCTCAATATTGATTTTTTTACGGCATCTCAGCCCTAAAGGCTCCAACATTATGCAGATGACGTGTTAATTTTTTTGACCAACCTAGAAACATCATTTCCCTCACTGAAAGAGGTATTCAAAGTATTTCGCAAACTCTCAGGTTTCTGAATTCACTTTGATAAATCTACCATGATGACCCTGAATACATCCCACCAGCAGCAGCAACATTGGCAATCCCTCACGAACTTGCATATCCATCCATCAGGTTTTACCTATCTAAAAACAATCTATAACTTACACCCAGGAATTACAATCCACTCACCAAGTGGATGACATAAAAATTGAAAGTATGGAAAACACTGAAACTTTCCATCATGGGCCAAATTGCTTTAGTTAAAATGTTTTTGCCTGTTTTTCTTGTTCCAAAATATTCTATTGACCCACTCCACTTCCAGGTTTGCAAAATGGCAGTCTGTAATTAAGCTATTTATTTTTTAATTAAAAAAAGACCTAGGTTTTCTAAACACATCAGATATACACCCTCCACCTATGGTGGCTTGGCAGTCCCAGATATTGAACTTTACTTTCACGCCTTCCAATTAAGCTGAATTGTACAACTGATCAAGGATGATGACTCCATGAAATGGGTTAACTTGGAAATTGGCAAACTAAGGCCCCATACAGACAGGCCAAAATAAAGCTGCTTCGGGACACTTTGGAGGTATGCTGTTTAAATGTTGCATATGTCCTAAGAGTCCAGAAGCCACACCAAAGCCACGATTTAGTACTAAGGACTGGAGCACAGCTTTGGTGCAGCTTCTGGACTCTTAGGATGCATGCAACACTTAAATAGCATACCTCCAAAGTGTCCCGAAGCAGCTTTATTTTGGTCTGTCTGTATGGGGCCTAAAATTCAATAGAAGCTTTTTTTTCTTCATAATCCGACCACAAAACACAAACTGAAGGCAATTATCAATCTCTTTCTTCATAATTCTCTCACAATTTGGAATAAATGAAGGCATGTCCTTGCTCCTAACTCTTCTCCCATGAAACCCTTTTTCTTACACTCAAATTTTCCAAGAGATGGTCAGTTCCTCCCCGATAGAACCTGGAAACAGGAAGATGTTTATTATATTGCTGATTTATTTGCAGATAGAAAACCTAAATCTCCTGACGTTTTAAAAATGTCCTTCTGAACTAGAGACCTAACATGGTTCCAAATGCACCAACTCACCACCTTCAAAACGAGAATAGGCTCTATCAGGGAATTCTCACAGCCACTCACCCAATACAAGACTGTTTGTTAAATCTACAGGGCAGATTAAAGGAATTGTTGCATGTTGTTGTTGTTGTGTACCTTCGGATCATTGCCAACTTATGGCAACCATAAGGCCTGGCACATTTCTTCAGAGGGTTTTGCCATTGCCATCCTCTGAGGCTGAGAGTGTGTCACTTGCCCAAGGTCACCCAGTGGGTTTTCATGGCTGAGCTGGGAAATAATCCCTGTTCTTGTGTGTCCTGATCCAATGCTCAGACCACTATGCTTCAGTGGCTCATAGATTAATTGCAATCTATAAGTCTGGGCATTTTGCCTTTAAACACAACTACAACATGTTTATTGGGTTTACAAAACCCTGGTGTTTATCACACTATGCTCTTAAAGAGGTACTATTCCAGTGTGACTCCTCTAGCTGCCTCCTGTTGCATGCTGGGATTGGCAGTTTTAAGGAGGGGTATTTAGAATTCTCAGGCAGAGAAGTTCAGCTCCTTAAAACTGCCAGTCCCAGCATGCAACAGGAGGCTGCTAGAGGAGTCACACTGGAATAGTAGCTCTTTAAGAGCATAGTGTGATAAACATCCCTGCCAGTGTACTACAGCACATGCATGTTTTCTTGTATTGTAATGAAGCTGTTCTTGCATTTGTATAAAATGATGCAACATTTTCAAACACTTCTGTACTGTATTTACAAATTGCTAAACTTGCCCTCCTTCTGACCTTGGCTCTACTTTAAAAAAATGTCCAGAACAAGTCCAGAATCATTGCCAAAGTTTTCCTCAGAAATTCCTATAACATTAATAAAGGCTGGTTAAAAAAAAATCTATTGGAGTACCATGGTCTTATACAGAATAGTATTTTGCAACATTCACGGATCATCTAGTTTTTCCGTTTAATTGACATTTAAAAGTATTTGTTGTGGTTCTTCCCTGAGCCCCCACCAAAAATGAAAGACAAACTGATATTGCTTGATTCCCAAGCTAGGGAATTTTGTCATTTGGAGAGAAATCACAAAGATGCCTAGAATAATGAAAACCTTCAATGATCTCTAATTAAAACCAGAGGTAAGCACAATGGACATTTGTACAGCAAAACAGAATTTGTATTATTAATGAGGAGAAAACATGGATGAATTTCTTGCCAGGAGATGCAGTACAGAATTAGTCAACAATGTTAGTTCTGCTGTAGTACAAAATGAAGGTGGTGGTAATAATATTCAAAAAAGCCTACAGAATTCTCAATAAATCAAACAATTGATATTATTATGGCCTGATAAATACAATCTGTTTGTGTTGGTGTTGTTGTTTTCTGCACTTAGGGCAGAAAAATAAAATGCACAGATACAGGATGGGGGACACCTGGCTAAATGAGACTACATGTGAAAGGGATCTAGGAGTCCAAGTAGACCACAAGTTGAACATGAGTCAACAGTGCGATGCGGCAACTAAAAAGGCCAATGCAATTTTAGGCTGCATCAATAAAAGTATAGTGACTAGATCAAGGGAAGTAATAGTGCCACTGTATTCTGTTTTGGTCAAGCCCCACCTGGAATATTGTGTCCAGTTCTGGGCACCACAATTTAAAAAGGATGTTGAGAAATTGGAGCGTGTCAAAAGGAGGGCGACTAAAATGGTGAAAGGTCTGGAAACCATGATCTATGAGGAACGACGTAGGGAGCTGGGGACGTTTAGCCTGGAGAAAAGAAGATTAAGAGGTGATATGATAGCCCCATTTAAATACTTGAAGGGATGTCATATTGAGGAGGGAGCCAGCTTGTTATCTGTTGCTCCAGAGAACAGGACCCGGAACAATGGATGCAAGCTCCAGGAAAAGAGATTCCACCTCAACATTAGGAGGAACTTCCTGACAGTAAGGGCTGTTCGACAGTGGAACAAACTCCCTCAGAGTGTAGTGGAGTCTCCTTCGTTGGAGGTCTTTAAGCAGAGGCTGGATGGCCATCTGTTGGGGATGCTTTGATTTAGATTTCCTGCATGGCAAGAGGTTGGACTGGATGGCCCTTGCAGTCTCTTCCAACTCTTGGATTCTATGATTCTATGAACAGGTTGACTTAAACATATGATGACCCTATGAATGGGCAACTGCCAAAAGCCCCAGTCATCACCTTCCCCTCTCAAGTCTTGCACACTCAGGGCTGCGGCTTCATCAATTGAATCAGTACACTTACTGTGTGATCTTCTTCTTTTCCTATTTCTTTCCACTTTACTAAGGATTATTGTATTTTTCCAGTGAGCCATGTCACCTCATGATACAGTATGTCCACAGTATGGCAGCCATAGTTTAATAGCCTTCAATTCTTGTGAGATGATGATGATATGTGATCTAAGATGGCATGAGAGGTTTGAAAGAACTAATAGAATCATGGAATTAATGTTTAATCATAGAATAAATTAATTCCATGATTCTATTAGTTCTCTCAAACCTCTCATGCCATCTTAGATCACATCTGCAATGACTTACTCAATAACTGTGCTGTCATAGTGTTGCATGAATCTTTTTAATCTTTCTTGCTCTGTACCGATCATGTCAGCAAGAATATGTTTCTGATTCAAAGACATAATGGGATATGTAGTAACAAAATGACACATGCTGAATTCTCGGCATCCAAGAGGCAGCCACCCTGCTGCTTGCAGTCAGTACTGAATAGAGACAGGAATTGACATGGTGGCAAAGTGGGGAAAACCTCAACATCCTTTTTTCAGGAATGAATCCTTTTTTTTTTTTTTAATATTTTCAATATTATGGTAGATACATTAATGACATTGTTATTCTGTTTGCAGATATTTTTAAAATTAAAGAATTTTTCACATGGATTTATACCATTAATCCTCATATTAAATTTCCCTGTCAATTTGATGCTCGGCAAAGTGGGGAAACCAACATCTGCTTCAGGAAAAGGAGAGTCCAAGGGGAAGATAATGGTGAAAATGGAGGTTAGAAAAAGAATAAACAAACATACAAAAAAATAAACAAATTTCATGTATACATTTTACCTTTCAGTACAAGTATCCATCAAGGCTTACAATGAGAGGATATCATAAAACATAACCTTTTTCAAGTGGGAAATGTATTTTTTGTAGTTGTTGTTGTTGTTGTTGTGTGCCTTCAAGTCAATTCTGACTGGTGGAGACCTTAAGGTGAACCTATCACCTCACCTGGAATACTGTGTCCAGTTCTGGGCACCACAATTCAAAAATTGACAAGCTGGAGGGTATCCAGAAGAAGGCAACCATGTTGAGGATGGAGCAAGCTTGTTTTCTGCTGCTCCAGCGAATAGGACCCAGAACAATGGAGTCAAACTACAGGAAAAGAGATTCCACCTCAACATTAGGAAGAACTTTCTGGCAATAAAAGCTGTTCAACAGTGGAACACACTTCCTCCAAGATTAGTGGGGTCTCCACCTTTTAAGCAGAGGCTGGGTGGCCATCTGTTGGGGGTGCTTTGACTGTGTCTTCCTGCACGGCAAAATGGAGTTGGACTGAATGACCCTTGTGGTCTCTTCCAACTCTATGATTCTATTATTCCATGATTCTAAATACAAGGCAGAAAAAGTGAAATGTATAGCTATGGGATGGGAGACACCTGACCTGACAACATTTGAAAAGGATCTAGGAGACTTAGGCCCGTACAGACAGGCCAAAACAAATACTTGTTTGGAATATTTTCAAGCAGTGGATGCTTGAATCCATGGATAAAAAAATTCGTAAATAAGGAGGGCTGACTGTAGTATCATTTTAAAAGATTTATGCTAAAATGAGTAATCTTTATCCAGTCCATACACACTAGTATATTCAATATTTTTGTCAGCGGACCTCCCTTGATGATATATATGGATATGAAAATCATTAGACGTAAACATAAAAACAGAATCCCGTTTTATCTTTATTCTGTTTTCATCTTTCCAAAGACAAAACAATCACACACCCCAGCCTCTCACAAGAGGAGATACCCAGTGTGTTTTTTGTGCATGATCTGCAAATGAACTCTGCTTGGCCTTTTGGCCTGTCACTGGGCATCAGAATCCTTACACATCTCCAGCCCCTTACAGAAACTGCCCCACTGACATATCTGTTTGGCATCCTCTTTCTAAAATGGAAAAGCACTTTGTTTACTCAGGTAGAAGCCCTCCTAAAAAAGGAAGAAGCAGGAGAATGGACATTCATTTCATCAGGAAATCTGTGCCACTTAGAGCTATTTTCATGAGCGTCTTTTAGGGTGACAGCGTGCTAAAATCAGCTTTCAGTGTTTAGATTTTGTTTAAATTGTTCTTGGCCCATCCTTCCACCCGCACTTTAAGACTAGGGGAAGGGGATGAAGCATCTTTGAAAGGCATTAAGGAGCAGCAATGACCTGAGTTTGGAGCCAGACAAGACTGCAAACAAGTAAAATCAGTACTTAAAGAATAAACTGTATTCTTACCCAAGACAACTCTGTTTAATTTAACTTAGTCCTTAGAAAGGGAACATATTGTGTCAAGAGAGCAGCCTCTGTATAAATTTCTATGGCTCATTTCAAAGAAAAGTGCAGAAATCATGCTTCATAACTCTTTTAACAAAAAAAAAAAAAAAACGAAGAAGAAAAAAGAAAGAAAAGGGGGAAGAGAAGAGAAGAGAAAGAAACAACAATGTTCAACGAAATCTGAATAATGAAAAGAAGAAAGAGTATGAGCCCAAGATAAAGATGATCTTGGAAAGTTACTTTGGAAAAGTAGTTCTTTTTGTTCCTATTACTCTTTGCAGTGTTGAAAAGTAACCTGTTGCTGTTACTTGTTTTGAAGCTGGAAAAAATAATGTTTTGTATTGGTTGTTACCTTTTTATTTCATCATGTTAATTTTTTAAACGACAAAAAAATAGAATTGATAAACGATCTAAAACTTGAACAATTCATGTCTAAATGACTCTCAATAACTTTTATAAAATTCTTTCAAAAGTAACTAGAAGCTGTTGCCTGCTATACCAATAAAAACAGTTCATTCCTACCCATTACATTATTTTTGAAACATAACTTGTTGCCCCAAAGAGTAACTAGTTACTTGCTTGCAATTACTTCACAGTAATTAGTTGCTTAATGTGTTATTCCCAAATTCAGTGCTGGACAAATGGTTTCTTGAACTTGCTGCATCCAAGTAGCCCTTCTAGGGATGCCTCATCCTCCCACATGGAGCTTGTATAAATTTCTTGGCCTAAATCCAATTATTCGTTTTAACCAGAGTAGACCCATTGAATCGATGAGGACTCAATAGGTCAACACTTATGTACATTCCTTTGATTAATATGTCTGTCCTAATTGGGACTAATAATTGGATGCATGCCATCCTATCCTGTTGCTTGTAATGGGAAGGAAATATTTGGGGGGGGGGTTAATGGGAAGGGGGAATAAGAGACAAGCACACTGCTCCTTGCTTCTCTCCCTCTTCTTACAGAAGATATTAGTAGTAGTAGTAGTAGTATTTCTTATCAATCTCTCCCTATGGATCGAGATGGGGAGCAACAACAAATAAACAATTCACAACATAATAAAAATAATAAAAACTTTTATTTATATCCTGCTTTTTGTTAAGACAATCAAAGTGGCGTACATCATTAAAATAATATAACAATATATACATAACCACCCCCCAAAAACTGTTTAATCCTTAAACAGTTAAGGATTAAAATTACATAAACATTAAAATCATTAAAATCAAAGACAGTTGGCAATATCATAGCATATACAACATGAATCACAACACATTAACTAAAGCATGCAACAATTTAAAAGGATAATAAAACATACACATTCTAAAAAAATCCACGTTTAAAATTCATCATTCAGAATTCACAATTTAAAATCATCTGGATAAGCTTGCCCGAAGGGACAGGTCCTCAATACTGTTTTAAATTTGGATAGTGTATTCAGTTGTTGAATCTCTTCCGGCAGGTCATTCCACAATCTAAGGGTGGCTGAAGAAAAAGTCTTCTGGCGGACTGTTCAACTTCACCACTCTGTTAGTGGTTATGTCAGGGCACTGACTTGGAAGTACTTTGACATTAGATATAGGACCACCATATACTGTATATCAAAGTTTCTTCTGAGGGGGCCACATCTTAAACAGGCATAACCTGGCCTTCCTTCATTTCACCAAACCACAGGATACATTCAGACCATATCTGAAATGCTTTGGGGTGGAAGTAGGGTAGGGTAGTTTGTACAAATGTTATAATCAGAAGAAAAGCCAAACAAACAACTTACACGATAAATGCAACACATTCTGTACAGACTCTTCACTTCCCTGACATCGTTTGTACAAACTGTTCATAAAATATTTGCCCATCACCATTTCTAAATTATCTCATCACTTCATTTTATAACTTTGTAATGGCATCTTCTAAAAGGATTGTAAGCAGCAGTAAATGTTCTCCCCCCCTCTCTCCCCAAAAAATGTTCAGTCTTGGCCTTTGGTGACTGAGTCACCAGTGGGAACTAACACAAATGGGAAAAGTCTCTCACACACATAAACACAGAGAGTATTTTATGCTACTTATATTTCCACAGTTGGCAGGGTGACTGAGCGGATTAGAGGGCAAATAATTCAATCCCAATGACAGACTTCACATTCATAATTTGGCAGCAGACTGTATTCCTAAACTAAGAAGTACATTGCAAGTGTGGGACTTCCTTCTGAATAAACATCCACAAGATTATACTACTGACTCTCCATGGCATGTCCAGCCCCCTGCTCAGTGGAGGATCTCCAACTAGTCCATCCCCAGAAAATGGTTGTCCACCCTCTTTTTGAAGACATCCACAGGAGACCCCACACCTCTCTATGCAATTGGTTCCTTTGCTAAACTATTCTTACTGTCAAAATGTTCCTTCTAATGTTCAATCAAAATGTACCCTCTTGTAACTTAAACCCATTAGAACCAAAATGGAGGGGTCCTGGGAGGGCACCTACAAATGTATTCAATGGGGAAATTGATTTATCTCACTAGGAAGCCATAGGAGAGCTAGGGGGCCGCTTAAAGCTGGGATCAAGCCTGTGTATAGTGGTTCCAAACCCAAGAACCTCAGAGGACAAGTTCCAAATTAGTTTAGTTTATTGATTTGCAAGGAAATGAACACTCACACTAAACACTCTCTCACACACACTCACAAGAACTAAGATATAAAAGGTGGTAGCATATAGCAACAAAAGAGGTTTGCACAGGGTAATACTGTACTGATTCCAGATGTGTAGATCCAATTGGGGGAATACATTGAATGGAAGAATGGCTCAGGAAAATGCCTTAGGACAGTGGAGTGGCAACCTAATGCTGAGGAGTCAGGGGAGAGATGGACCGAGTGTCTGCCTGAATCTCAAATTGCCCTCGAATTGGGAGCAGGCACTTTTAGAGGTTGAACCATATCTCAAGGCAGATTTCAGGATGTGAAAGGATTTCCAGGAGGGAGGAATAAGCAAGGATGTTGAGAATGGCTGGACAATCATAACAGCTGTCCTTGGACAAAGGGAGTATCACTCCCAGCAGGAGCATACTTGGATTTCTGTTCACATGTAAGTACCAGGTCTATTTCTCACCATCACTCTTATCAGTGCAAGGATTATGCATATTCCATTCTCAATCGATCTGTCCTGACTACATGCTCCAAAGCTCCCCCATGCTTAGCCTACTGGATTTCCTTATTTGGCAAAGCAATTTCTCACACTGGGACACCCTCATAGCTGCATTTAAACATCCCATTGATATTCATTTGATATTGACACTGAGGAGGAGTTTAGGGGCTTACTCAGCTGCTGTGTCAGCCCCTCACAGGTTGTACTGCCCAATCAGTTGTACACCCCACTCTGGGGTGTCCCCTGGTGCAGTCTGCACCACTCTAGTGTCAGTACATTGCTGAAATGTGCTCACCTTCTTTTCTAAGACAGTCCCCAGTTTGCTCTTGCTGCAAGTGTAGAGAGGTTTGCTGGCAAGAAAAGAAACACTGCACACACATTGCAGATGATTACAGGTCCTTTTGCCTCCATGCCGCTTTGGAAATTTAACTGCTAACTCAAAAGCTTGCTTCATTTTTTCTTTTAAAAAAAAGTCTTTTTCTAAACTAGGTGGATACCTAGTTTAAAAACACAGAAGACTGAACATGTATGCTGTTTCCAGAGGCAGTCTTATGAATGTTTAAAGCTGCCTTACACCTTGCACAGTACTGCTTACTCCATCTGGAAGGACTCTTCAACTCAAGGTTCATTCAGAAGGGGAACCTGCACCATTCCTATGTGTACATCTGTCTTCCAGCACTGAGTTTTTAGACTGTTCTACAGAACAGACTTATCTAAACCCTTTTACCATCCGTAGTAACTTGAAATCTTCCAACATATGATATGCTAGTTGCCAGATTCCTGTCCTCCTGAAATAATCCCAGCTGTCGAAGGACCTATGGCGGGGTACAGACAGCCAGAAAGAGGCAGCCAGGAGCCGCTTCTCTTTTCCGCGTAGCCGCACCGCAGTAACCAAATTGCACGGCGCAGTTGCATGAAAAAAAAGGAGCGCTGAAAAGCGGCTCCTTTTTGAGCTGTCGCAAACTGCTGGCGGTGGTGCAAGCATGTTGCTGCTGTGTGGATCCATCTGGATGGCACCCAGCAGTGATGTCATAGCTGTGCACACCATCTGGACGGTGCCGCACAGCTATGGCATCATGGCAATGTGGTAGGGTTGCGGGGCGTGTGCATGCGCCGCCCTGAGGCAACCCCAGCACGTCGCCATCATGCTGCAAAGGGCCCATCTGTCCTGGACCCAGCTACCACCTGTGCATCTGGGAGCAAAAACAGATTAGTGCTATATACATGATTGTCTAAATAACACATATTCCAAAGATGGATAGCCTCAGCACATCTGGAGCAAATTGTGGTCTGCACCCCACTCTGCCACCAGTTTTAACAGCACACTGCAAAGGGCCATGAAAATAAGCAAGCTTTTAAAGAGGCTTTCCTAGTTTATCACGTAACTTTTAACTGCCCAGTTTTGGCAGGGACAGTTAATCCTCTGCTGTCAGTTTTCAGTTACTTTCAAAATGGCCAGTTTCTCTCTCCTCCTCCAACTCCCTCACTTTGTCCTCAGCTCTCTTCAATTGCTGATAATTGAGTTCAAAGTTCAAAAGGAGTTTGCACTCAGCTTCTGCCACACTGCAGAAATAGAACAGTTTTATACCACTTTAACTTCCGTGACTCAATGCTATGGAATACTGGGGTCTGTAGTTTTGTGAGATATTTAGCCTTCCCTGTTAGAGAGCTCTGGTGCTGCAACAAAGTACAAATCCCAGAACTCCATAGCATTGAACCATGAAAGTTAAGTAGTGTCAACCTGCTTTATTTCTGCAGGGAAGAAGGAGAGGAGAGAAGCCTTGCCCTTTCCTGTAGGTTCAGATGAGACCAAACTGCTGTACCTTCTCCCAGCTTGCCTCTCCTTCCTCATGAATAACATTTCCCACCTTGAGCATGCTCTGATGTTGCTTGGTCACAAGTGTCTTGGTTGTCATCTGTGAAATGTTGACTTTTGGTGGCATGCCACCAAAACAAAATCTGCTCAGCCTTTTAAAACAACCATTTCCTAGTTTTTGTAAAGTTTGTTTTTGTGGTTTGCCACCAAAATTCAGTGGTGCCATTCTGGAAAGACAAATAAGAATAGTCTTTGGCCCAAATGTGGCTCATGGGTTGCTGGTTAGTCACTGCTGACATATTCCATCAGTGACTAAGAGCTCTCCAAGAACTCTCTTCTTTTGGATTCCAAGGACAATTAATCATCACCACTTCGTTCTCGTCCTGTTTTAGTTTGTTTATCTTGTCCAGTTAACCACAGCTCCCAAGTACTGGTTCAGCACTGAAATCATTGTTCCAAAATCTGTGTTTTCCCCATAGGAAAGAAAATCTGAGTTTTTATAGAGTACACTGATAATAACATCAGATGGTTTTTGGGTGATATTTTTCAATTACTTCTTAATGGTGTCAAAGGGCTTGTCTAAATTGGCCAGAATATTCAGGACTGCTTTTTTACACCATTTTAAAGGAGGATTAGGGCAGATTTGTTGCAGAACTGGCCTTACATCATGAAGACAGTCCGCACTCAAATTGGGGATGTTGAAGATGAGGGGAAACCATTTCATTTGGTCCGTGTAGACAAGCCCAGAGAGTCGCTTCCAGGAAATCCACAAGGCAGTTTTTTAAAGAGGAGAAAGCAAACTATTCAGCTTTTGGAGGGAAATAAAAGATTCAAACCATTTTAAAGGATAACCCCTGCTCCCCTGCCAAAAATATTCCATAGGCAGTATCTGGCAATCTATCATAGCAAAAAGCCAATGAGGAGGTTCAGTAAAATCAGCAATGATATTTGCTATTTGTCTTGTGATGAAAATGAATTATTAGCGTTGCTAAACCAGTTGGTTGTTTTTATTCTCACTAGAAGTCAAGGTAGATCGACTGAGACAACATGACTTATTGGGAAAGGTGATAATGCTTGAGAAAGTGTAAGGCAGTAAGAAAAGAGAAAGACCACAGCATGAATGGATTGACTCAATAAAGGAAGCCATTGCTCTGAATTTGGAAGAGCTGAAGAGTAGATGAAAGGGGCACATAGAATCCTGTCATTAATGGCATCGCCATAGGTTGAAGCCAACTTTTATGGTAACAGCAGAACAAAATAACACAAATAACAGAAGAGTTCAGATCAAAAGCTTGACTGAAGACATGAATTTTCTGCAGGGGTCAACACATTACAGAGAAGACTGGATAGGAAAGCATGAATATTGCTTTAATTTATTTTCCCTTATCAGTCAGTCATAATGTATTACAGTCTACAGACTCAAAATTGACACATTCAGTCAAAATATACATATAGTCAAATTCCCCCAAATAAAATTGCCCACGATAATACAAGAGTCACAGAAGTTGCTAAATCTAATTCTGTCTGACTCAACTCTAACTGTTCCTTTATTCATGATGGTTTCTAATCCTAGCTGCCTGAGAGAGAAATTTGGCAACTATAAGAGTGACATTTAGGGATTTATCTTCCAGCAGGAATTTTACATTTAAAAAGTTCTGATCTTCCATTCATCTTACTTAATAATGGCTAGATTTTGGCTTGTCAGATCTGATTGTAAAAACTACAGTGCAAGAAAATATGTTGCATAGATTCTACTTCCAAGTTAGTACATGGGCATCTTCTTTTGGCATAAGGAACACCAACAAATCTACCAAAAAGTAGTTCTATAGAATATACATTGCACCTTACCTTAACAGAAAAAAATGTTATATTTGCCTAGAGCCAGGCTCACCAAATAATTGGCAATATGGAAAGGACCATCATAATGTATGTGCATTATACTGAGAACAAGAGACATAAGAATGCGAACACAATTCACAGAAAGCTATCTCCAGTAACCTTAATTTGACAGACATATTAGGAGCAATAACCAAGTCCAGATGTGAAAGATCAGGAGACACCAATAGATGCCGCTTTCTTTGCTACACACTTGGATCAGGAACTAAGGCCCGTTACAGATGGGCATAAAAGTACGGACTGGGTCCGTACTAGGGTTAGAAAGGGGCGTCACTTCTTGACGCCCCTAACCCTAGTATGGATCCAGTCCGTACAAAATGGCAGCGCCCGTTCCACACGGGGGCCGCCATTACGACATCACCACCGTGCCGCCTCCAAATGGGGTGGCACGGTTGTGACGTAGTGGGGCTGCGCAAGGGCGCCTAGGGCACCCTTTCTGCGGCCCCAGAAGGAGCTCCGTTTCGGAGCTCCTTCCAGCTTTGCGTCACTGGGCGCAGCCTTTACATGGCTGCACCAGCAACGCAGAGGGGAAAGGGGCCAAGTGGCCCCTTTCTCCTCCTCCCCGCCGCCACCGGGTGTCCTCAGGGCTTGAAGCCCCAAGGACACCCCTTTCCAGGCCGCAGGGAAGCGGCCTTTTGCAGCTTCCCCGCGGCCTGGAAAGCAGCAGATCAGGGCCTCGGAGACTGCCGTTGTGACAGCTGAGGCCCCAATCTGGCGAGGAAAGGGCCGTTTACAGGCTGCCCCAAACGAGTGGTCTGTAACACGCCTAACATAATTATCTTGTTTTTCCCCCTTATCCATCCCATTACCAAATCTTGGCCCCAGTTCATCATCACCTCTACAGCCTTACTTAACTGGGATTAAAAAGAGAAATTAAGCTTTTGTCATCATACCGATAGCACTTAGCTCTATCTTGCTGGTCAGTCACCATACTAGTAGCACATAGCTTTATGCATTAGATGTCTTCATCCAGTGGCTTTACATAGATTTAAAAACATGGTGGATGGGATGGACGCAAGAGGGTGATTGAGAAGAAAATGTCCCAGTATCACCTTCTGGAACTTACCATATAGGTAGGAATGAAAACATATCACATCACTGTGCTCCCACTCACAAATGGAAAAGCCTGGCTAGAAGGAATGTTACCAAAAGCCATTGAAAAGTCAAGAAGAATTAGCTGGGTCACATGGTGGTGAACTGTTGTTTGTTGCCATAAAGTCAGCCAAGTAAGATGCTTGTGTCTGATGGATGGCACTTGTACCAAAATTGTGTTTGGGGCCCAACAAGATCACTCACATTGGGTTAACATTAATGGGAAAATACATGAAATGGGATAAATGTCAGGGCTTTTTTCCTCATCTAGTTTCTCTGTTTTGGGAGCTTCTTCCAACACAAATAGGATCAAAGAATTAAGAGTGGGGTTTGTGTTTCCCATGAAAATCCTACTAGGAAGTTGTTCTTGCTTAATATAATCCCTGAAGCATTGCACTGTGCAAGTTTGGGCACATGAGCCATAAAGCAAAAATGTTTGCAATATGACAGACCAAGGGTTTAATTTTTGACAGATGTTCTTTTTAAAAAAAACTCAAATAAGTTTTCTTGGCATTTGTTTTAAATATATATATAATATATGATTGTAATGTAAACTTAGTAAACAGTTGGAGCTAATTTGTCACTCAAAATAAGGCTGTGTCCCAAAATTACAATCAGAGGTCGTTTTCCATATTATGTGTGCCAGGTTCCCTCTGTTGTCTTTGTGGGTGTCCAGATTGCATTACACTGAGAGAGGAATTGATTCCTTGGAGTTCATCAACAATAAGGTTAAAGTTGCCATGTATGTGATTTTATCCATTCTATGGATCTTGAAATGCAGATTTTGAAGATTCAGTGCAATTCTATCCATGGCAGGTGGTAGTGATGGGGATGGTAACATCAGGTGTTCAAAGATTTAAAACCTTATTGGATCTGTACCAGCAAGACAGAAGCTGAAAAGTAGAGGAATTTGTAATGTCCCCATCCCCGACCTTTTAAAAGAAAGTTAAAATCAGTTCCATTGATTCCATTACAAGGGAATTAATCTCTGTCAAGTCCAGGCTTAGAATAGATCTGCAAATGATTTGGAGCCATTGCAGGGAGAGAGTGCAAATCCACAGCCTCTTCCAGCACTAGATCATTCCTCTCTCTCCCCAGTGTCAAGTGTTTAAACATTACCTACTTACATGTTTATTCTTGATTCAAACTAATCATGGACTGAAGCCTGGATGTGCTTTTCTGGGTGTTTTTTTCTTTTCTTTCACCCACCCTTTTTGCAGATTCTGCCTCCAAATAAAAGAAATATGTTTTGCTTTCTTTCATCTACTCTTTGATAGGATTTAACAAAAAAAAAAATCAGATAAAAATGATCAGAGAGAGAGCAAGACAGAGAGAAAAGGGCTCTTATTTGAAATCCACAGCAGAGAACAATCACTGTTTAAAACAAAGGATTGTGATATTGTTGTTTCAGCAAAACGATGCTGATTCTACTTTTCCCATATCCTGACATTTCATTGTGGCTTTGTTGTGTGTCCCATTGCAAAATACATGGCAGAAACACTCAAAATTATCAGAAGGTCCTTCCTCTTTATTTATGTTATGTGACAAATGTGCCTCTTGTTAACCTTTTTTCCCCACAAATGCTGTGGGGGCAGATTAATACCAAATTAGTTATGAAACAGCGAGACACTATGGTGACATCTCACAGATGTGCAATGCTTCCCACTTTAAATATGTTAACGTACGTTCCCAAATTTTGAGTAATTCTCTGGACAGCCTTATACAGAGTGCTCTTTAGCCTCAACTATAGTCAAGTTTAAACAGTAATGCAAGATTCTAGCACGGACTAGTTATTCACTTGATTTAAAGTGGATTAGAAAATAATTCACTCTTGCTGGAGAATCTTCAAAACTGTAAATTCTCTGTGGGGGAATAAGAGAATGCTCCACATCCGATCTAAAGGCCTCTCTAAAATAGTTTTTTCTTGCAATGTAGCTATGTATCAGGTTTTTCTTTATTTAATTGCAGGTAGGGGGCAGTGATGATGATGATGGTGGTGAGGAAGAATAAGATCCTTACAAGAAATGCAGGAGTCTATTCGCAGTGTGATTGGATAGATAGATAGATAGATAGATAGATAGATAGATAGATAGATAGATAGATAGAGAATGGAAGGGTAAATTGGTTCTACTTGTGCTGGGGAAGAAAGAGAAACTCTGCCTGGTGTATGAAGATTATCGCACTGCGTTCTGAGAACGTTCCGTATCATCACGTGATGAGAACGTTCCTGGAACAGATATTACTGCATTAGTAAACTAGAACGTGATCAGAACGTGATCAGAACTGCATTTTACCGCACAGCGATTCCTTTTTCTTGAAACCGTTCTCAGAACGGTTTGCTGTATTAAGTTTTGTGGGCTGTCTTCTGATGACGTCACGGCTCGGGAGAGGCGCTGCTCCCAGGAAAGAGGAAAAAGGGAGGCTTGGCTTACTGAAATCCCTCACCTCCCTTCCCCATAGGAATCAATCCAAAAACGGAGGTTAAAAAAGAGCAGAGAACCCTTATGGGTCTTCATCTGAGGAGGCAGAGGTTGCTTGGCTATGGGGATGTCCTGCCATCTCTCTCTCTCCCCTCTTTCCCCATAGAAATCAATCCAAAAACGGAGTTTAAAATCTCTCCCAGATGCAGACCCAAAGGGCTTGCCTCTGCTCCTTTTAAACTCAGTTTTTGGATTGATTTCTATGGGGAAGGGAGGTGGGGGATTTCAGTAAGCCTAGGGACTCTGGCCGGGAGAGTGCTTCTCAGCCTCACTGAGAAGTCTTCCCTCCGAAGATTCCCTTGGGAGGGAAAGAAGGCAAGCCCCCCTCCCCAGCTTGTCTTCCCTCCGAAGGGAGTCCGAGGATTCTCTTGGGAGGGAAGGAAGGCAAGCCCCTATAAAACGCTGGGGCTTCATATGCTGGCATATGTTTGAAGAAAATAGGATAAAACTTATGTAACTTGATGGGCCAAGGGCAGAGTCCCCTCCTTGGCAGCCTGGGCTTTAAGGGAGCTCCACGGAGGTCCCTTCAAGCGGAGGGAAAGGGAGGGGACTGGACCAAGGGGAGAGCCCCTGCAGCCATTGCAGCTCTTTAAACCGGTTAGAAAAGAAGAGTCCTCTGCTGTCATCCCATTTCCTCCTGTGTGTGTGCATGTAATGTGTGCCTTCAGGTTGTGAGCTTCCCTCCCCGCTTTAACTCTTGTCTGGCTCTTTGCTATGGAATTCTGGGAGTTGTTTGCTTGCTTTTCTGTGGTGCTCCAAACAGAGGAGCTTTTGTGGGTTCCCTCCTGGAGGGAAGGAGGAGAAGGTCCTGGGCATCCCTGCCTCCTGCATTGTGACAGCACAGGAGCCCCACTGGACATGACACTAGAGGCCCCCGCAGAAGCAGCCAGACCCTCTCCCTCTTGCTCTCTGCTCTGGTCTCTTCTTTCCCTCTCTCTTTCTCTCTCTTTCTCTCTCTTTCCCTGCTTTCCTCTTCTCTTCCTTGTCCCACCTTTCCTCCCTTTTTCCTTCTTTCCCTCCCTCCTTCTCCCCCCCTCTCTCTCTCTCACACACACACACACACACACACCTTCCCTCACTGCAGTCGCTCGCCTGCCTGCCTCCCTGTCTCCCTGCCTCCCTGCCTCCCTGCCTGTCATTCTTTCAGCCAATCAGGAGACGGGGGAATGAGAGAACGGATTTGAGAACGGATATGAATACCGCACACACTTCTGTTGGAACGTTCTCATCACGTTTCAGCTCTCTGGGAACACATTCAATCTGTACCCTCCTGGAACACATTTAAACGTTCTGAGAACCCGATTGGAACACATACGTGCGGTATACTCAAATGCGTTCCGTTCTCATCACGTGATGAGAACGTTCTCAGAACCCAGTGCGATAATCTCCTATGTCTTGTAAAGACTCAGCTGTGTGCACCTAGATTGTGAAATGAGGTCTAGATATGTATGCTATGTAAAAGCGTTTCCAAAAGTTACTTTTTTATTATAATACCAAATATCCCAAGACAGAATAGCCAATCTGGAGGATTCTACAGGTTGCAGTCAAAAAAAGTACCTTTCCCAGTCTCAGAAGTGTATCCGGAGAATGTCTAGTGTGACCTGTGGGCCAATTGTCGGAAGCTTTTGGGAAATCAACTATTAAACTGTTTTTTGTTTGTTTGTTTTCTGGTGTTGTTTTTTTTTTTTTTACAAATGTATACACAGGTCTTTGATATAGATATGCCTCCTTGTGATTTCCTGCATGGCAGGGGGTTGGACTGGATGGCTCTTGTGGTCTCTTCCAACTCTATGATTCTATGATAGAAACAGAAATTTGACGAAACATGTGCAGTTTGGATGAGGATGAAGTGGAGTTCTGTTCCAACTTTGCAACCATCACAGACAGGCCATATCCTAACTCAAACTATCTTGGGACAACCATTAAAAGCCTGTTACCAGGGGACTGCATCCACTTCGGATGAAACCTAAATTCATAAGCTACACAGGCTGTATCAGATTGATTTGGGGTTTGTCCAAGATGAAAGAGGATTCCTCCAAGGTGGCTCTGAAGAAATCAGGCCACTCTGAAATTCCACCTCAACATTAGGAAGAACCTCCTGAGGGTAAGAGCTGTTTGACCCGAAGAAGATGCTGCTGCCTCGGACTTGGCAATGGAATTTCTTTCTTTCAAGGTTTTTAAACAGAGGCTGGATGGCCATCTGTCACACAGAGTGCTTTGATGGTGTCTCCCTACATGGCAGAATAGGGTTGGACTGGGTGGCCTTTGGGGTCTCTTCCAGTTCTGTTCTATGAAAGCTGCCAGTCAACTCTGGAGAAGCAGGCAGCCTCAGATCATCTTACACTTCCCCTACAATCACAATAAACAATGAGGAAGGAGAAAGAGAACAAGAAGAAGAGGAGGAGGAGAAAATTTGAGACGGATCGTTCTAAATTCTGGACAGAGAATAATTCAATTAGGGCTCTCATTTTTTTATTTCCAGCCACAGTGCTCCTGGATGGGAAGAGGCTTATCAGTTAGTTTCAGCTGAGGAAGAAACAAAAACAAACGCTCCGGCTGTATTTCATTCATTGTTCACTCCCTAATCCAGGCACATTTCTTTTTAAAATATTTCAAGCTACTTCACTGAGGTCACTACTACAATGCAAGCCATTTTCATACAAGTTCCCCCTAAAGCCATGGCATGGAGAGGGAGGTAAAGTGTATTCCTTCCTCCCAAACTGTAAAGACATCCCTTTGTACATATATGTGTGTGTTCATGAGCTTTTTATCTGAAATTTGGCAGGCTTCATCCTTTAACAGAGGCAGTGAGAACTGAGGACCTATGCTAAGAACTTAAAAAAAATAGCAGCACCTTTCCATTTAAAGAACTCCAAAGAGTAGCAAAACCCTGCACATATTTTCTGATATTTGTCAGACTTCATCCACTCAGAAGGGGCTATAGTGCTTGAAAAACATTGGGATGGGTAATAATAATAATAACAACAACAACAACAATTTACTTATTTATATTTTCCCACCTCTCCCAGATGGATTGAAGTGGGGTTACAAACCAATAAAACACATACAAAACACATCAATAAGATACAATAACAATAATAATTCCATTAAAAACTAGTTCATCATCAAATAACAATAGCAATAAAATTATGCAATGGTCAGTTTCAAAGGTGGTATGGTTACAATAATTTAACATTAGGAGGTACTTCCCACTCAATCTCTCTTTACTGAACTCCCCTGAACAGAACTCTGACTTAAATTATCTGCCTAAACCCTTTACTCCTTCAATAGAATCTGAGCTGAACCAACTGAACTCTGCACTGCATTCACTGAATTTCAGCTAACTTCAACTGACTGTTAACCGTCACTCACTCCTCCCTTTTATATCTACTGCTCCCCCAGAAAGTCCTCACCCACAGCCAGCCTGAACCAGGACTGGCTGTTGGGAAACCAAGTCTGCCAATAACTCACGGGTCATTCACACTCACTTTTTTGGGATCGCAGTGATCTGACGAGATTCGATAATGTGATACCAAATCAAAGTTGACACTACATTTGCCATGATCCATGGCAATTTAACCCTGTTATGTTCACGTTACCATTTAAATCAATTAAAAATGGAGACAACATTTTGATCATTCTGGTGGCGCGGGGGGTTACTGCCAACGAAATGATGCACACCTTTGTCATACTGATGATGCAATTATTTAAAACTACTATCTACTGTGGCCCTGAAATAGCAAATATGTGCATAAGCTGCCAAAATTTTTAAAAAGAAGTACACCACCTAATAATGTTCCAAGGAGAACCCATTCCCTGGCTTTTGTGAGCTTTGGGAATCAGCCATCGGTGCAGATAAAGGAACAATGGCAGAAGTGGAAAAAAGCCAGACTGCACTTTAATGAGATCACTTTCCAAGGTGCAGGAAGTTTGAGTCCACTTCACTTCTGGAGCTGCTTTTAGTGCCGAAAGGGAAAAACAATGGCGCTTCGCTGACAGGGAGAGAGCAAAGGGATGGGCATGATCTGACCCTTGCACATTAACCCCTCCATTCCTATGCTCCAAACTGAATTGACAACTAGTTCCCATTTGCAGCTGGTAAAAAAAGACCGGCTCTTTTGAAAAGATGCTGTAAAATCCCTGGTTGCAATAGAACCGGGTTAAATGGGTTTTTTTGCCAGCCCCCCCCCCCCCCCCCCGCAAACTGCACCAGATCTACTCAGTACCAGTGTGACTGACCCTTAAATAATCCGGTTTCCACACCGGGTAATTTCATAGTATGACTGAGCCCTCAGTTACATTCATTGTTCCAAAGCTGGGGTCCCCTTTGGACCTGAGGTGAAGTAGTTGATACCTGAAACTATCCAGGTTACTGTCTGGATTTCTTTAAAGAAATGGGTACTGCTAACTGTTTTTAAAAAGAAAAAATCTTAACGTAAGTGCTTGAAACTTGTAAATTTAGCAAACAAACATTACCAAGAAAAAAACCAAAATAGGTTTGCCTTGGAGTCACCATAAATCAGAAATGATGTGAAGACACTCATGCTAACTTATATCCAAAGAAGTACTAGATTATTATTTATAGGCCCATCTCATGTGTGTCTCAGTTTGGAACCCTTTCGCTCAAGGATTCTTTGGCTCAAGCCAGAGAAATCTTCCCCTCTCTGCACAAAAATTAAAGAAGTTCTCCATCTGTGAAAACTATATTATCCCTACCAAGGACATCAATATATTATTTTCTCATAACTTTTACTGGTTTTAAAGGCTGGCTCTACGGAGATCTTACAGACAGCTGTGGCTGTTAAAAGTTAATATAGCACTACAATGACTGATCACCTGGCTTCAGCCAGTAGCTCTTCCTTGCAAGGAAATGACTTCATGCTTGGACTCATTGTTCTGCTTTTAGTGGCTGTCTATCAGAAGTACCCTTATAATTCTGGCATGAGAGTCTCAGGGCTTAATGATATCATTCAGAAGCTATGATGGGCAGCAGTTTCACCTGTATGATGCTTACTTTTTATGGCTTGCTATCTTTTTTGTAATTGTCATTTTGTAAGCATCTGGCTTGGAAAATATAAATTCGCCTAGCATGTAATAATTGCATGCATTGAAACTGAAGTCACAGTATGCATGCTGCTGTTCGTGGCTTCAGACACCATAGAGCCTAAGGCCTAGAGCAGAAACTTGTGGTGCTGTTCAGGACTCTGGAGGGAGTGGGATGATTCATAAGTGGGAAAGGACACATTCTTCTTTCAACCCATGCCTTTTTCTGGTGTGTCATGTAGCGCTAGCAGGCTTCTAGTGTGGAGGCTGATCATTTGATAAACAGGGAGAGGAACATGTGATTCTGCAGAAGGAAACAGACTTTGGGAGGGGCAAAGTTTTGGCTGCACCGTGTACAGCTAAAAATGTAAGGAAACAAACAAGCAAAGCTTTATGGAAAATAGACAGGACATATATTAGGTAAAATGGAGAAGACAGAAGAGATAACAGTATGGAGGTGTAGATTTATGGACAACACCTGATGGCCTATATAGAAGCCAAATCAACTACATAATTGAAAGCAGAGGATAGACAAGAACCATTCTCTCAGCAAAAACAAGACCAGGAGTAGATTGTGGCATAGACCATGAACTACTAATAGCAAAAGTTAGAGTAAAGATAAAGAACACTAAGGCCTGAAACAGACGGGCAGATGGGATTGGCTTCCGGTTGCTCCGGGAGAATGGCATTTACATGACACACACCCATGGAGTAGCCAGAAGCCACCCTGGGGCCACCAAAGGTGGCCCAAATCCAGCCCCAAAAGGAGTGGATCTTTTCTGCTCATGTTTGGAACCACAGCAGGAGGCACCCTCGGCATGTGTTTGCTGCAGCCTCATGGCGATCAGGCTGGGACCAGCTTCTGGCCGCTCCTGGATGACCATTTGTTTTTCCTTCTAAATCAAATAACATGTCAAAATACAACCTGAAGATCATCACAAAGTGAAATATAGATTTGCACTATTAAGCCTAATAGATCAGGAGCCAGAATAACACTGGACTGAAGTCAGGAATGTTGTTAGAGAGGGAAGCAGAAAGATAAGCCTCAGTGGATGACAGATGAAACTCTATAAATGAAACTGTACAAGCAATGAAGGACAGAAAAGAAGCAAGCATGGAAAGTGAACAAAAAAGAACCAGAACCCTGAATGCACATGTACAACAAGGATAAGGAGAACAATAATAATCAATGCAGTGAAATAGAAGCTAACAACAAAAAAGGAAGAACAAGAGACCTCTTCAACAAGATCTGAGAAAGCCAATAAAAATTTAAAACAGGAGTGGGAATGCTCTATGACCAGCAGAGGAACATACTACATGACCAAGAAGAAACATAAAGACAATGAAAACAATACCCAGAAGAATTAT
Organism: Sceloporus occidentalis; assembly: GCA_023333645.1. Lineage (NCBI taxonomy): Eukaryota > Metazoa > Chordata > Lepidosauria > Squamata > Phrynosomatidae > Sceloporus > Sceloporus occidentalis. The sequence goes on from JALMGF010000001.1 coordinate 223,765,410, forward strand.
ATAAAAGAGACAAAAAGATGACAGATTAATTTAAAGAATACCTATCTGAATAAACCTCCAGTTTTGAAAAGTGTAGTGAGAGCTGCACTGAGAGTACTTGAAATAAATGAATTACCAGGAACTAAAAGCATACCAATAGAGCTATTCCAAGCTACAGAGATAGAATCTACTCTAGTTCTGATTAAAATCAGTCAACAAATTTGGAAAACAAAACAATGGCCCACTGACTGGAAATGCTTAGTATATATTCCAATCCCCAAGAAAGGAAAAGCCAGGAACTGCAGTAATCAAAGGATCATTGCATTAATTTCTCATGCAAGCAAAGACTTTTACCATATATGAAGTGAGAATTGCCAGATGTCCAAGCTGGGTTTAGGAAAGGAAGAAGCCATAGAGATTGTACAGTAAACATATGCTGGATAATGGAATGTACTACTAAGGAATATCCAAAGAAGATCAGTCTGTGCTTCGTAGACTATAGTGGGGCCTAGACAAGCTTTGCAATCTGGACAGGTGCAATGCTTTTGCCTACATGGACAGAAGGTCTTTTTCCTCACCCAGATTTATCAAACATGCTGGACAGAAGCAATTGTTCATGAGGATCATTGCTGAAATTTAAATTTGGTATCTTTTATACATCAGAATCCTACTGAAAATGGTGCCTGCTAGGACTACAGAACAGCACTGTTCTTCTGCTTCGTCTTTCCTTATTGGAAACAGAGGAGCAAGACTCAGTAAGCATTCCTGTCTGAACTAGTAATGTAGCTGTTACATCAAATGGATGGGTTGCTCTTGAGTCTGCCAAATCCTTGTTTACTCTGATGTCAAAAATCATAGCTAACCCCTTTATAGTGGGATCTGTTTGTCAAAACATGGATCTTTTGAATGTTTGCATACCTTTGTAAGTTGGAGTGTGATGCTATGCCAGATTTTATTGTCTTTTCATACCATGTCAAACAATATTTTTAAAAGCCAGTAAAGCGAAGCTGTGTGTGATTAGGAGGTTCTTCTTTTCATAATTTATGGTGAATGTGAAAATTATATAAGTTTTCATTCTTCCCGTGAACTATTTTTCTGTATGGTAAGAACACTTTATCAGATCAGAAGACAATAGACAAAGAGACAGATACAATTTCTGTTCTGGACCTATTGTATAAAGATAAAACAGGAGCACCTGTGGTACATAAATCCCAACTTGCATGTTTATCTTTGAGGTTGGGGCACATCAGCTGTTACTTCTTCTCTGGATGCACTAAAACAGTCAGACAGTGCCCATACACAACTCCATCATTTGACCATTGACTGGCCATATTGATCGCAAGTGCAATCAATATGGCCAAGCAATAAATAAGGTGTAGCCCTTGCTCCTCTGGACAAGAGTCACCTCAGCATATGCTACCAACAGGATTATGGACACCCAGACATGCCCAGTGTTTCTTTCTTTGATCTCAATTTGATATACAATGCGCCCGTGCCATACGCGGGCGCGCCATACGCGGCCTTGAGCATACGCGCTCAAGCCGCGGGGCGGAAGGGGTGGCGCGTGCCATTCAATTGAATGGGCGCGCGCACCCGTTGCGCCCCGCGCGCACCCGCACCGCCGCACCGCTGCGCACGAGCCCCATTGTTTCCAATGGGGCTCGAGCATAGGCAGAATTCGCCTTACGCGGAGGGATCCGGAACGGATCCCCCGTGTAAGGCGAGGACTCACTGTAGTATTATTGATACTGAAGGCATCTTTATACTTTGCAACTATCACCCCTTTGTTGGCTTAAATCTCATTTATGTGAACTCTTACACTTGACTTTTGGGGGAAGCTGATCTTGCAAGTAACTGTCACTGCCAAGAGACTAGTTATGCACAACTGAAAGGCCAAGAAGTTGTCTCCAAATATTTAATGGATGGACTACTTCTCTGCTCTTTCTAAGAATGAAATTACCATCTGGAATAAAATGAACTTCAATTGACTTCAAGTAATCTTTGAATCCAGCCGTCAAATGCAGAAGACAGCTTCAAGAATATATTTTAAATGTATTCAAATACCACTTTCACAAAGTCCTGCTCCATTGCCTTATAGTGGTATGGGTGTGATCCTGGTCTTTCAAAGGCTACGGCCCTGTCTGTATGGCCCAAATAAAACATCCTTCTCCCACTTCTCTGGGGAAGGATTCCTGACAACACAAGGCCCGATCCCTGGTTCTAGTGCTGACCGGGCATCTTCTTCTGACCAAGCAAGCAACTCACTGTTGCCACAGCCATGCCAGGCATCACAGCAGGACATAAGTGTGAACAGCTGCCCAACATCACAACAGAGGGCTACAAAGTAATGTGGGGGTCATTGAGACAGGTCAAATACCAGAATACTCTTTGCTGTTCCCAGCGTATTCTAGCGTGTGCAGACACCACCTACGTCAGTAAAATATAATTTCTGTAAGGTTCTACCAGGCTGGAAAGGAGGACTGCAAAGACTCGCCAAGGCAATTACTTAGAGGCTGGTTCCTACAGGAGTGGCCACTAGGTAATGAACTGGCCTAGCAGATCTACACAGATGTAGAAAAACAGTTAACATACAAACCTTTTAAGCCAGTTATTGTGAAGTTAAATAAACCAGATATAAAACAAATCAACAAGACTGTTCAAATACCAGTGATCTATTCAAATCTTTTACTCCATGTCTCAAGTCTCTACCTTCAAGTCCTTGTAAGATACAGTCAAGTCAAGTTTCAAGTTGTCTCAAGTCAAGGGGCTGAGACCTACTCAGCAGCCTGTCCCCACTGTACACTGCGGGAGCCTTTTAAAGCTTATGAAAAGCTTTTGAAGGATCCTTTCACCTCAATCCTGTTGCCTAATACATTTGTCACTGCCCTCCAAGAAAAGCATCACCACACTCTGGGGGTAGGTCTTTCCTGCAGCTCAAAGTGAATGATGACAGCAAGTTGATCACTAAAAATATACAGTGGACCCTTGTTATATGTTGGAGTTTGGTTCCAAAATCCCCTGTGGTTAACAAAATCAGTGGATAATCAAGTCCCATTCAATATAATGACACAGCAAAATGGTGTCCCTTATAAAAAATGGAAAATCAAGGTTTGATATTTGAAATTTATACTTTTTTTGAACATTTTCAAACCATGGATGCTTGAATCCATGTATAAAAAATCTGTGTATAAGAAGGGCCGACTGTATAAGTTGCTGGTTGAATTGAGCCAGCACATCATTTATTGCCGAGTCAAGTTCAAGTCAAGTCATTGGAGCTACTTAAGTCCAATTTGAATCCAAGTCCTTTGACTCGAGTCTACATTACTTCCAAATACATTCAAAACATATTTTCTACAAATTAACAGGAAAGAATAATCCGGTGAACTTCTCTGCCAAGTGAGCAATAATAGAAATTGATAGTCAAATTAGTCAGGATGTTATTCATGTTATTTGGCCTTGTGTGATCTGTTTAAAAAAGAAAAATAAACAGGATGAATTGGGCCTGTGGCATGTAAGAGATTTGCTCTCCCCTCCATGCAAATTCACAATGGTATGAATTTGGCTCAACCCCACCCCACCCAAAGCCACACAACAGCTACTGTTTTCAATAAAATGACAAAAGGCTAACTGCTGTGAAGCACTTCATATGTGTAGTTTGTCACTTCTGCTCTTTGTAACTCCTGGGCAAGGAGTCCTGAAGACACAAGGCCCAATCCCTGGTTCTGGCGCAAACTACTGTATATAGATGTGTATAAGTCAACCTCATGTATAAGTTGAGGGCAGGTTTTGGGGGGCAAAATCATGGATTTTAATATGACTTGTGGATAAGTTGGGGGTCAAACTCAGGAGCATAACAAAGGATCTAAATGGAGGGGGGGAGGCCACTTCGCATCCTTCTTCTCCCTCTTTGGACCTCTCCCAAGGGTCACAGTCTAGGCATGCAAAATGTGGACACAAACCTCCAATTTCCCTCCCTTCCCCACAACTTTGCCCAAGGCTGATGACTTGCAAAAAAGGAGATACAGACATCCAAGTTCTCTCCTTCTCCACAACTTTGCCCAAGGCTTATGACTTGCAAAAAAGGAGATACAGACATCCAAGTTCTCTCCTTCTCCACAACTTTCCCCAAGGCTGATGGCTTGCAAAAAGGGGGACAGAGACCTCCCTTCCCCACAATTTTCCCCAAGGCTGATGGCTTGCAAAAAGAGGGACACAGACCTCTGATTTCCCTCCCTTCCCCATAACTTTCCCCAAGACTGATGGCTTGCAAAAAAGGGGGGGACACAGACCTTTGATTTCCCTCCTTTCCCCATAACTTTCCCCAAGGCTGATGGCTTGCAAAAAAAAGGGGGGGACACAGACCTTTGATTTCCCTCCTTTCCCCATAACTTTCCCCAAGGCTGATGGCTTGCAAAAAGGGTGATACAGACCTCCGATTTCTCTCCTCTCTCTCCTCCCTCTATTCTCCAAGGCTTTCTCCTGGTTTGCGGAGAAGTATTAACGTATTGAACTATGTGTATCTGCTTTATCACACTAGTGGAAACAGGATTTAAACAAGAGTTAAACTAGAGAAAACCAGGAAATAACTGATTTTTATCATATGACATTTCCTGGTTTTCTCTAGTTTAACTCTCATTTAAATCCTGTTTGCCCCTTAATATGATAAAGCAGTAGGTCTAGCTAGGATTTTGGAGCCCATTTTGGGGCTTAAATTTTTTGACTTATAGACAAGTATATATGGTAGATGACATCTGGCCAGTTCAGCACTGAAGTCAAGGTATTACACCCTTAAAACAATTTTTTAAAGCTCACTATATGCTCTGGATCTTCCTGGGCCAGCTTCTGATGGATAATGGCAGACAGCAGGGTCTCAAGATAAGATCAAAGAACATGATTATGCAATCCTTCTAGTTCATAGAGAAGAAACTGCTCTCTGGCATATTCTGGAATCCCAGACCATATAAGCTTTTAACTATAACAATCAATACTTTGAATCACATGTTAGAATACAGTAAGAGCCAGCATGATGTAGTGTTTGGGCGTTGGACTAAGACTCTGGAGATCAGGGTTCAATTCCCTGTTTGGCCATGGAAAACCACTGGAAGTCTTGGGGCCTGCCATATACACTTGCAGCCCTCCCAAAACCCTTAAACCATTAGGGTCACCATAACTAAAAATGACTTGAAGGTACACAACAACAACAGTGTTCTGAAACTCCACAATCTCCATAGGATGGCCATAACAAGAAAAGAAAACAAAACCCCATCCCTTCACCCAAACTCTCTCGGCTAGTAGAAAAAGGATGTGAGAGCTGGACAATGAAGAAAGCAAATAAGAGAAAAATCAACTCATCTGAGATGTGGTGCTGGAGAAAAATGCTATTTCACCAGGACTGGCATCTTTAGAGAATGGTGGCATGGAAGTGTGGGGGTATATATACTTGCATGACCTTTGGATGGGAGGAAATGATTTACATGTTAATCTCTGTGTTGGTTTGTTGTTGAATGGTAAAGCCTCAGGGTGGGAAGATATACGCGGTGGAAGTGTGTCTATTTAATTGGCAATCCATTGTCTGTGGGGAAACCCTCTGACCTTGGGTGGTGTTTATTTGCATGTATTGAGTCTTGATCTTGATGTTCTTCAGGATTGGTGGCCAAATTTTGTTTATTTTCAGTCTTTCTTCTTTCCTGTTGAAGTTGTCCAGGTGTTTGTGGATTTCAATGGCCTCCCTGTGTATTCTGACCTGGTACTTGCTGGCATGGTCCAGAATTTCAGTGTTTTCAAACAGCATTCTATGTCCAGGTTGGTTTATAATGTGTTCTGCTACTGCCAATTTTTCTGGCGGCTCACTCTGCAGTGCCTCTCATATTCCTTGATTCGTGTTTGGATGCTGTGTTTAGTGGTCCCTGTGTAGACCTGACAACAGCTGCATGGTATGTGATAAACTCCTGTGGCAGCGAGAGGGTCTTTTCTGTCCTTCGATGAACATAGCATTTGCTGGATTTTCTTGGTCACTCTGTAGATCATTTGGAGGTTGTGTTTCCTCATCAGTTTCCCTATTGTGTCCTTTGATGTATGGTAAAAATAACTTCCCTTTGGGTGGCTGTTTGACATCACTCCTGTGTTTCTTTCTGGGTCTGGCAGCTTTTCTGATGTCTGAGTTGGAGTAACAGTTAGCCTGTTGAACCCAGTCTAGGTGATTCAATTCATCTTCCAGAAATATCTCTTTTGTGCACTCTACCAGTGTTTTTATTGTGCTCCTTTTTTGTTCCAGTTAATGGTTGGAGTTCTTATGTAAGTATCTGTCCATGTATATAGATTTTCTCTATACCATAGAATCATAGAGTTGGAAGAGACCACCGTGTGGCCCAATCAGTTTGCAGATAACCAGGACATCCAAGAATGATAATGTTCCTTCCTTTTCTTTTTCCATCGTGAATTGGATGTTTGGGTGGATGCTGTTCAGATGGTTCAAAAACATGGTCAGATCCTTCGCCGTGGCTCCAAATGGTGAAAGTGTCATCCACATATCAGAACTATGTTGTGGGCTTTTTTGGTGCTGTTTCCAGGGCTTGATTTTCAAAGTGTTCCATATAAAACTTTGCTGGCATGGGAAGTTCAGAGGGCTTCCCATGGCTATCCCATCTCTCTGTTCATAGAACCCATTGTCCCACTAGAAGTAGCTTGTGGTTGGCAATGTTCAGACATGGCTGTGATTCTTTTGGAAAAAATTGTTGGATGAGTGCTATAGTTTCCATTATGGGGACACTGGTGAACAGAGAGACCACATCAAATCTGATTAGTTCATCTCCAGGTTTGAGTCTGAGGTTGTTAATTTTTCCTATGAAGTGAGCTGAGTCCTTCATGTAGTGGGGGGCTCACCCTATATGGGTTTGTAATTGTGTGACCAGATACTTAGCCAGGTCATACTTGGGGGATCCAATGGTGCTTACTATGGTTCAGAGTCAAATGGAATCCTTGTGGATCTTGGGAAATCCATACAATTTGTACATCAAGACTCAATACATGCAAATGAACACCACCCAGGATCAGGGGATTTCCGCGCAGACAACGGATTGCTAATTAAATAGACACACATATCCTTCCATCCTAAGGCCTTGCCATTCAACAACAGACCAACACTGAGATTAACATGTAAATCATTCCTCCCAACCAAGGGTCACACAAGTATATATACCTCACACACTTCCATGTCACCACCCTCTGAAGATGCCAGCCACAGATGCAGGCAAAACGTCAGATCTTCCAGAATGCAGCTACATAGTCAGTATAAGCCACAGAAACAAACAATATCTCTGCTTCAAGTATTGTTTTTATAGGCTGACATAAATTGCCCCCATTCCATTCCTACCCTATTACTTTTGCCACTTTTCCTTCAAAACTTGAATCAAAAGACACTGGAGAGATTTAAAGATTAAACTCAGTATTTCAGTTAATAGGGGGAAAGTAGACATGGACTAAGCTTATGCCACAGGAAAGTGAGCAATGATATTTTAAAAGTTCCCATTCTATATTTTATTTTAAAGATCTGAGGCCAAAACAGAGTTCTTTCTGTGAAACCATGGTAAGTATGCTTCAAGATCTTTCATTTATAGCTTTCAAGAGATTTAATTATCAATTCTTCTAAAACTCCAGTTTTAGCCAATTACACTGTATTTTTCCTTGCAGGAAAAGCATTCTCAGTTTGTTTTTTTCTAAATCAATAAAGACAGTTTGTTGACTTATGCTACTACAGCTGTGGCATGAAGCCTATAAGTGCACTGAAGGTCATTCCATTAGTAGTCCATATTCATTTTGGCTACACTTTCTTGTTAAGTTCTACTATCTGGAAAGACGACTATAGAAGGAAGCAGTGTAGATGTGGATGCAATGTGTGTGTTTTCTTCCATACATGTCTGGCAGTGTGTTGACGTTCTGGAAACAACAATGCCTTCGTGGCATTAGCCATCATTTTGGAAATGGGCTTTTTAACTAAAACAAATGCTGTCTTTTATTTCTCCATTGCTGTGGGCAGTGGCTGGAAAGCTCAGGTTCCCTCATACATAAAGTCAGCCAGAAATGTTTATTTCACCCAACTTTGTAGGAAGCAAGAGAGTGTGCAGAATGCAGAATAACTAACATCTGGGCTATTTGGATGGAAAACAGCTTTTTTTTTTTCGTTGCAGTAAGGCACCACAAATACATGTTGTTCTGTGTAATAAGCATGCCTAGGTGGAAACATCACTAAAGGAAAATATGAGAACTGCCATTAAAAAGAAAAATCAAGGGCACAGAACTCATCCTATCACTTGGAAAGTTGGTTTTAATACTTAATTTATATACACCAAATATGAGGACAACACTATAAACTTTATAAACATAGCAAAGCCAGATTGATTCAATAACAGCTCTGCTGTTTTGTATACAGATATACATTTTTCTTTCATCTGTGTGCTCTGGAAAAGTTGGTTTTACAGGTTTTTGGAGTGGTTCAACAAGACATGGAAAAAGCTGACTGTGGAGGGTTGCTATTAGTTAAGAACCATGATGTCATAAACCTCCCTTTTCCAGTCCACAGAGATACTTTCCAACTGGGCTGTTTCTTTTTTAATATTGATTATTCCATAACCTGAAAAATTAACATATTATAATTCATCAAATACCTACACAATTTAAAAAGAAGCAAGTGTGCTTAATGCCTGAGGGAGCATTGATGATAGGAGATGGAAGAAATGACAGATATACTGCTTCCTGGTCAGTCTCTCTGTAGAGCAAACTCTGTAAATGGGTTCTCACCAACAAGGAAAAATCATGGCATGAGTCCTTTTGAAATCATCCGTCTGTCTTTACCCATAGCTGCTCTTCCAGAGAGAATTATTCAACTCCACTTCAGAATCAGATATGCTTTCAGAACAGTGGTTGCTTGCTTGCTTGTTTGCATTCCCTACACTTCCCCCAGAGTTCTGTTCAAATGAAAATATTTTGTCTTAGAACAGGGGTAGGCAACCTGCGGCCTGCAGGCCGGATGCGGCCCAGCGAGGCCTTGGGACCGGCCCCAGCCTGGTCCTGCCGCCGATTACCGCCGGGGCTTTTGGCGTCTCGCACGAGGGGCATGGTGGGGCAATTGTCTATAGAAGCCTCAGAAACATGCATTTATCTTAACATTTTTTAAAAAATCAGCAATTTTTTTCGCGTGTCCTCCATTTTTTATTTAAAAAGTGCCCTCCATTTGAAAATTTTGTCCTACATTTGTCCTGGTTTATTTATTTATTTAAATTTTAAAAAAATTATTTAATTATTTATTTTTTGGCTTCAGCCCCCCAGTTGTCTGAGGGACAGCAACCCGGCCCCCGCTCAAAAGGGTTGCCTATCCCTGTCTTAGAACATGAACTTTACAGCTTTCCATGCTTAACTCTAAATTTACATCAAATGAGAGGGTTTTCCTCCATGTAAGAGGGACTGTACTTCAGTAATAGGTTCATCTCCCTCCAGCCACTAGGTATTGCTACCAATGTGGTTTCAGTTTCCTTTTTTAATAAAGAAAAGGAAAAAAGCACCCAGTGTATCAACTGAGTTTCATCTTCAACTATTCCAGTACAATGGGTAGAGTCCTGTTAGTTATGTTGTTGTTGTTAACTGCCCTCAAGTCATCCCCAACCCATGGTGACCCTGTGCATGAGACGTCTCCAAGAGTTCTTCTCCTCCACTGCTCTATTCAGCTACTATAATTTAATGCCCATGACCTCCATAACCGAGTCTATCCATCTGATGTATGGTCTTCCTGTCTTTCTACTGCCTTCAACATTTCATAGCATAAACTGCGCACCGCCCCGGGAGTGCCGCCCACGGACTGAAAGGGCACCATTGCGGGACTCTTTTTTAGGCTGCTTTGGCGCTTTGCGGCAGCCGGGAGTGGGCCCTTTAAAGACCTCTGGGGGGAAGACAGGGAGAGTGCTCGCCAGGTGAGAGCGGCGAGCTTAAAAGTCGGCGTTCTGGACCTTCCTGCCACGCCCCCTCCGCCTCCTCGCCGGACTCCGCAGCCAGAGCCGCGCCTCTGCCGGGCGGCCTCCTCCCGGGGTGTCAGAGGTGCGCAACTGCGCACCGCCCCGGGAGTGCCGCCCACGGACTGAAAGGGCACCGTTGCGGGACTCCGCAGCTGCGCAGCTGCGCAGTTTTTGCTGGGCTTGGGAGGTTGTGGGTTAGCTTAGAGCAGAGGATGCCTGTGGTGGCTAACCTCTGCTCTTTAAATTGCTGGAGAAGGGTGGGGGGAGGTCATGGATGCGGGGGATGCACGGGCTGGGGAGGAAGGGGATAACATCGCCTTGAGCGGAGCTCCTATTGAGGTTGTGTGGGGCAGGGGGAGGTATGGCGGTGGGAGGAGGGACTTGCGTTCCAGGGGAAGGCGAGATCGATGCTTCATATCTATCTCCCCTTCCTGTCCCTCTCCCAACCTAAGGGACCTGAGGGTCACTCCAACCATGCCACAAACCCTGTCGCTGCTCCTGTGCAATGCCAGATCGATCAACAACAAGTCCCACATCCTCCACGATATGTTGGAGGACCGAAGTTGCGATCTGGCTTGCATTACCGAGACCTGGCTTGGGCCTGAAGGGGATGCTGTGTGGGCTCAGGCCCTGCCCGCCGGGTTCTCGGTGAAGGACCAGCCCAAGTTAGGTGGGCGGGGGGGGGTGTGGCCTTGATACATAGGAACACCATGTCCCTCACCAGGAACCACATCCGACAGACGTCCTATATCGAGTGTATTTACCTGACCCTAAAAGCGAGGGACAGTCTAGGGATTCTGTTGGTGTATCGGCCACCCTGTGCGCTAACGGACTCCCTTAACGAGCTGACACAGCTGGTCGCTGAACTGATGCTGGAGACGCCCAGGCTACTTGTCCTGGGCGACTTCAACATCTCCCTCACGGCCAGCTATGTTCCACCCGGTGCAGCTCGCGAATTCATGGATACCATGGCGGCCATGGGCCTGTCCCAGCTGATATTGGGTCCTACGCATTGTGCGGGTAATACTCTCGATTTGGTCTTTTGTTCTGATGCGGAAAATCCGTGGGTGGAAATAACCAATATTTCCCCCTTGCCATGGACGGATCATTTCCTGGTTGAGGCGAAAATCAAGGTCTCTACCCAGATCCCTCCTGGGGGTGGTGGACCTATTAGGATGGTCCACCCTCGAAGGCTAATGGAACCCAAAAGGTTCCAGGAAGCCCTAGAGGGACACATGGTTGGAAGTGACGGCGACTCTGTTGATGCCCTGACTGGTATCTGGAATACCGGTCTCTCGAGGGCTATACACAGTATCGCTCCCAAGCGCCCTCTCAGACCCGCTTCCAAACGTAAGCCCTGGTATACGGAAGATCTCCGGGCAAGGAAGCGGGAGCTGCGACGGCTAGAGTACCGTTGGCGGAAACACCTTCGCTTAGACGACAAGACTCTCCTAGCCCAACGGTTAGAGGACTATGGAGAGGTGATACGAGCAGCAAAGAATTCGTTCTATGGTGCTCGCATCGCGTCCGCGGAGTCGCGGCCAGCAGAGTTGTTCAGGGTAGTCAGAGAGCTAACTCAGCTCCCTCCTGCCCTGAACCAGATCCTTGAACCTTCTAAGGCCTGCTGTGACCAATTTAACAACTTCTTCGTGGATAAAACTTCTCAGATAAGCGAAGGTCTTAACGCTGACATTCAGGCAGAACCTAGGGTAGAGGCATCCAGAGCCTCCGTGGACTTTGTTAAACTGGATCGGTTTGAGTTGGTAAGTACCGATGATGTGGACAAGATCCTCGGAAGTGTTCGGAAGACAACCTGCTCTCTCGATCCCTGTCCCTCGTGGCTAGCAGCCCAGGGGGGACCGGCTGTGACTTTATTGTTACCCCGGATTATTAATACATCTTTGAGGGAAGGGCAATTTCCATCTGATCTTAAATTGGCCATTGTAAAACCTTTATTAAAAAAGCCCTCCCTCGACCCCCTGGTACATAATAATTATCGGCCAGTCTCACTGCTGCCATTCTTGGGGAAGGTGATCGAGAGGGCGGTTGCAATCCAGCTTCAGGGGGTCTTGGATGAAACGGATTATCTGGACCCATTTCAAACTGGCTTTCGGGCAGGTTACGGGGTTGAGACGGCCATGGTCGCCTTGGTCGATGATCTCCATCTGGGCATCGACAGGGGAAGCGTGTCCCTGTTGGTGCTCTTGGACATCTCAGCGGCTTTCGATACCATAGACCATGGTATCCTTCTGGGGCGCCTGGCAGAGGTGGGAATCGGGGGCACTGCGCTCCAGTGGTTCCGGTCCTACCTCTCCGGGAGGTCCCAGATGGTGCAGCTGGGAGACGTGTGCTCCGATGAGAGGGCCCTTAAAACTGGGGTCCCTCAAGGAGCCATTCTGTCTCCCATGCTATTTAACATTTACATGAAACCGCTGGGAGAGATCATCCGGAGACATGGGGCGCGGGGTTATCAGTACGCTGATGACACCCAAATAATTTTCTCTATGTCTCCGACTGATGCAGTGACTGAGGATGGCGTCTCTCCTCTCGTGGCCTGTCTGGAGTCAGTAATGGGCTGGATGAGGGAAAACCGACTCAAGCTGAATCCAGAGAAAACGAAGGTACTTGTGATAGGTTCCCCTGGTCCAGGAATGGCGGTGGTTCCACCTGTCCTGAACGGGGTCACGCTCCCTGTGAAGGACTCCGTGCGCAGTCTGGGGGTGCTTCTTGACTCGTCCCTTCACCTGACTGCTCAGGTGAATGCGACGGTCAAGAGCACCTGTCATCAGCTTCGGCTTATTCGCCAGCTGCACCCATACCTGGCCCAGAGGGACCTTGAAACTGTGGTACATGCTCTGGTAACCTCGAGACTGGATTTCTGCAATGAACTCTACATGGGGCAACCCTTATACCAAACCCAGAAGCTACAAATGGTACAAAACATGGCAGCCAGGCTGGTCACTGGTACTTCCAGGGCCAGCCACATTACACCGGTGCTAAAAGATCTGCATTGGCTGCCGATTCGCTTCCGGGCGCAATATAAGGTGTTGGTAATGACCTATAAAGCCCTAAATGGCTTGGGCCCAGGATACCTGAAGGACCGCCTCTCCCCATACATTCCGTCCCGCACCCTCAGAACATCTGGGCAGCAACTACTTAGGGTTCCCGGGGCCAGGCTTGTCTCCACCACCAGGAAGACATTTTCCATCACTGCCCCGGCCCTTTGGAACACGCTGCCCATAGAGCTCCGCTCAGCCACCTCCCTGGCCCAATTTAAAAAGGATTTGAAGACCTTCCTTTTTGGCAATGCATTCCCCAATTAAGATGTCCTACAGACCTCCTTCCTCTTCGCTGGCAAGAGGACTGGCTAACTCAGGGCTTTTCTGTTTTTTATTGTAATGTTTGTAATGGTTTAATGTAATGTTTTTAAAGTGTTGTAAACCGCCCTGATCTGAGGAAGGGCGGTATATAAATAAAAAAATTATTATTATTATTATTATTATTATTATTATTATTATTATTATTATTTATTATCTTTTGTAATGTGTTGTGCCTTCTCATGAAATGGCCAAAGTATGACAGCCTCAATTTGTTCATTTTGGCTTCCAGGAAAATTTCTGGCATTATCTGCTCAAGGACACATTTGTTTGTCTTTTTGGCTGTCCACGTTATCCTCAACATTTTTATCCAGCACCACATCTCAAATGATTTTCCTCATATCTTCCTTCTTCACTGTTCAGCTCTTGCATCTGTACATAGTGATGGGGAATATGATGGTTTGGGCAATTCTAACTTTAGTATTCGGTTGCATATTTTTCCTTTGTATGAACTTGTCTAGTTCCTTCATGTCTGCCCTTTCCATTTCTCGTCTTCTGACACCCTGACTGCAGTCTCCATTCTGATCAATGTTTTATCTTAGGTAGGGGAACTCTTTAACTATTTCAATTCCTCTTTGTCTAAGTTGAATTTGTGCAGTTTCTCTGTGGTCATAATTTTTGTTTTCTTTTTATTCAACATCAGCTTTGCACTTTCATCTTTGGCCTTCCTTAATAATTGTTCCAAGTTCACAATGTTTTCCACTATCAGTATGGTGTCATTCACATATCTGAATATGTTGATTTTTCTCTTTCCTATCTTTACTCCATTTTCTGAGTCTAAGCTGACTTTTCATTTGATTTTTTCTGATTAGAACTTATCGAGTGATAGGATGCAGCCTTGCCTGACTTTTGACAATTAGGAACCATTCTGTTTCTCCATATTCTGTTCTAACTGTGGCCTCTTGTCTTAAGTACAGATTTCTCATCAGGACTATGGATGACTTAAGAGCTTTTCATGGTCTGTGCTGTCAAATGCTTTGCTATAGTCTACAAATCACATGCTGATTGTTTTCTGGAATTCCTTTGTGCATTCCATTAGCCATTGCATGTTTGAAATGTGCTCCCTAGTGTCCTTTTCTTAACCCAACTTGCACCTCTGGGATTTCTCTTTCCATGTATGGCCGGAGTCTGTTTTGGAGAATTTTAAGCATAATTTGACTTCCAGTGTTGTCCATACATGTTCTCTCTCTCTCTCTTGCCACACAGTGCCTTCTTTGTTCTCTTCCTCCTCCTTCTCTGACCCCCTCCCCAGGCTTGCAATCCGTGAAAGCAGTGCAAAGTAGTGGGGATGACAATCGTGCCAAAAAAGAAGCGATTACAAGGGGATAATGAAAAGATCCGCTTTCATAGTGGGAACAACAGACCTTTTGGAATCAATTACCAACATGGATCAGAAGCGAATCGCAAACCGTTTTAAAGTGTAAGTGGGAATGAGCCCTTATAATCATACAATCACAGAGTTGGAAGAGATCCGCAAAGACCTTCCAGTCTAACCCCATTCTGCCATGGAGGAATACATAAAGCACTCCTGACAGTTGGCCATACAGCCTCTCCCTAAAAATCTCCAAAGGAGGAGACTCCACCACCCCTCAAGGCAGCATCATATACTGTCCAACAGCTCTTATTGTCAGGAAGTTCTTCCTAAGGTAGAGGTGGAATCTCTTTTCCTGTAGTTCCTGTAATTTGAATCAATGCCTTGCTGCAGCCACTCCTAGAATCTTTGTTATTCCTCATTAATAACTTTTGCCATCTTTATCACACTCTGATATTATTTGCCCATACTTGTCCCAGGAGATTATCATACAGCTAAATAGAGTTTCTTACCACTGCCGAATTCAGTCTTAATTTGGGCTGCATGTTATCACATGGCTTTTGTTCTCAAAACCACCATCTGAGTATACCCCAGCTCCAATTCTGGTTCCTGAACTCGCTTCAGTGGCCATTTTTCAAAGTCGGAAAGCTGGATGGCCGTTTTGAGGAGAAAAGCCATGCGATAATACCAACGTGCAGCCCAAATCAAGACTGAATTCAGCAGCAGTAAGAAACTTTATTTAGCTGTGTGATAATCTCCCCAGTTTTCATATGAATTTACAAATGTTTTGTCTTCTTTGTATACCTTGGGATTTCTGGGAGGCCATTCAGATCCAGTAAGCAAGCATTAAGGGGGAAATTAGTTTCAGACCTCTTGGTATTGTTGTGTGGCTTCAAGTCATTTTTGATTTATGGTGACCTTAAGGTGAATCTATCATAGGGTTTTCTTGGAAAGATCCTTCAGAGAGGGTTTGCCATTGCCATCCTCTGAGGATGAGAGAATGTGGCTTGCCCAAGGTCACCCAGGGAGTTGCCTTGGCTGAGCCAGGATTTGAATCTTGATTCCCCAGTGTCCTAGTCCAATGTCCAAACCGTTACACCACATTGGCCCTCACAACTCTTATAGAAGTACTTCTACTCTCTGAGGTGTTAGATAATTATTTTAAGTAAGTAATGTGAGATGCTGTGGACTCCACTGCCTGTCTCTCAGTGATGCAGTCATTGAGCTATCATTGTCTACTGATTTCTAGAACAGAGAAGTGCATTGAAGGAAAAATAGTGATGGTATGGAGGAGGACAACCACAAAGTCCTCCAAATTTCATGGTAGAGGCTTGAAATTACTGGATGATTTCATCTGAACCAAATAATGGTTTCATCATCATATGCTATTGTTATTTCCTGTGGAAGATGTTTTTATCAATATAAGGAAAATGAATTAGTGAGTCATGGGAGACAACACCATTTTGGCTTGTGGTTTTCTGTCTCCATCCAAGGAGAACTACATTCCAAAGTTGAAATTTCTTGCTGAGCAGTTGGAAACCAGGACTTCTTCATATTTTAATATGGCTGAAATGCTTCTGTGTAAGGACTCCAGGAAGAAACAGTATAAGAGGCGAATACATCTTAACAGTGTTTATTATCATATTTAATATTTATACAATATTTTAATGTTGAAAGTGCATCACATACAAATGTAAAGGAACTCCCTGCAAAGCAGACTGGTACCTGCCTGTCTACATTTCCTTGTGTACATGTCCAAGTATACATATCTTAACATGCACTCCAACAAATTAATTTCTATAAACAAATGAGTATGTTATATATGTCAACTAAAGATGAATTAATAACAATTCTTAACAAAAAAGCAATTTGCTCTGTGTAGTTTCATAGAGTCATAGAATCCTAGAGTTGGAAGAGACCCCAAGGGCCATCCAGTCCAATCCCCTTCTGCCATGTAGGAAGACACCATCAAAGCACCCCAAACAGATGGCCATCCAGCCTCTGCTCAAAAACCTCCACAGAAGGAGATTCCACCACACTCTGAGGAATTGAGTTCCACTGTCAAATAGCTCTTACTCCCAGGAAGTCTTTCCTAATACTGAAGTGGAATCTTTTTTCCTACAGCTTGCCTCCATTGCTCTGGTTCCTATTCTTTGGAGCAGTAGCAAACAAGCTTGCTCCATGACATCCTTAAAAATATTTAAACAGGGCTATCATATCACCTCTAGCCTGGGGAAAAGAAGGTTAAGAGGTGATATGACAGCCCTGTCATAGAAGATTTTCAGACCAGAACTTAAGCGCTGATAAAAAGTTGGTAAAATGCTAACTCGTTTAAGAAGCATGTGTGTATGAAAGCCCGACGCGCTTCCTAAATATCAGGAGATTGTCGCCGTGCCCCCTCCAGCATCCCTGAATTGTTTGGGGAGAGGTAATTTTTGATCAATGCAAAGTTTCCGTTCATAGGAATTTCCCCTCCCCAAACGATTCAGGGATGCTGGAGGGAAACCGACGATCGTCTGACGTTTAGGAAGTGCATCAGGCTTTCACACACACACACATTTCCTAAATGATTTAGCAGTGTTTTACCAGCGCTTAAGCATTGGTCTGAAAATCTTCATATCCCTAAGTCACTTCTCATAGGTCTTGGTGGTTTCCAGACCTTCCACCATTTTGGTCACCCTCCACACATTACAGCTTCTCCACATCCTTTTTGAATTGTGATGCCCATAACTGGACACAATAGTCCAGATGAGGCTTGACCAAAGCAAAATAGAGTGGTGTTATTACTTCCCTCGATCTAGACATTATACTTCTATTGATGCAGCCTAGAATCACACTGGCTTTTTTAGCTAGCAGAACATAACCCATGTTCAACTTGTGATCTTCTAGGATTCTAAGGCAGTTTACAGACTGCCCCTTTGGGGCGGACTGTACCCACCCCTTTCCCCAAGAGATTGGGGCCTCAGCTGCCACAGCGGCAGCCCTAAGACCCCGATCCGCCGCTTTTCCAGGCCACGGGAGGCGGCAAAAGACCGCTTCCCCGTGGCCTGGAAAGGGGTGTCCTTGGGGCTTCAAGCCCCGGACATCCGGACAGCGGCGGGGAAAAAGAGAAAGGGGCCGCTCAGCCCCTTTCTCTTTTGTGCCGCTGGCGCAGCTGTGTAAAGACTGCGCCAGCGACACAAATGAAGGAAGGTGCTCCATTGCGGAGCTCCTTCCGGCGCCGCAGAAAGGGTGCCACAGGCGCCCTTCTGCAGCACCAGGATGTCACGTCTGCACTGCTCCATTTGGAGGTGGTGCAGCCGTGATGTCCTAATGGCGGCGCCCATGTAGAATGGGCGCCGCCATTTTGTATGTACTGTGTACGTACTAGGGTTGGGAGCGTCTGAAAGAGACGCCCCCGGGCAACCCTAGTATGTACACAGTACCTACTAAAAGGCCCATTTGTAAAGGGCCTAAGATTCCTTTCACATGTTCAGTTGTATCCCCAGTCCCCCCCCTCTCTCTCTCTCTCTCTCTGTGTGTGTGTGTGTGTGTGTGTGTGTGTGTGTGTAATTTTTCCCTCTAAGTGTACATTTCTCTCTGTGGAAATTCATTTTTTTGGTTTTTGTCCAGCTTTCTAATCTATTAAGATCATTTTGAATTTTGATCCTCTCCTGTGGGATATTAGTCAGTGGCATCACTGGGATGTGCAGGAGCTGCAGACCACACCAGGTCACACCCCAGAAGGGCGGTGACACCCCAGAACAAGGGCATGACACTGAGTCGGTCACCACCCCTGAAGGCGCTCTTTGGGTCCATGCAGGGGCCCCTTAGGACTATGAGGATGCCACTCTGGGCCTCACAGGGGTCTCCAGGCATTGGGAGGGGGGTCTGTAGCCTGGGCAGGTGGCAGGCAGCCATTTCTGCAGTCCATGTGGGCCTTTCCCCATCTGTTTCTCCCACCAGCATGGCCATTTCTGTGGCCTGCACAGCAATTCCCCATCCTGCGCAGTGCTTCACACATGCCATGAGGCCATTTCCCAGCCCTCTCAGTGGTTTCCCCAATCCTGGAATTCCCACTGGAAGTCCCACCTGAAAATCCTGCTCCCCAGTAGTCCCACTTGTCGCATCGGGTGACCCCAGTGGATCCCCATTGGTATTAGTTACTCCTCCCAGTTTGCTGTGATCTGCAAATTTGATAAGCATGATCTGTATTCCTTCATCCAAGTCATTGATAAAGATGTTTAATAGCATTAGGCCATCTTTCCCGCACAATTGCCCTATAATTTCCTTTTTCTTCCTTTTGCTACTGACATATTCCAAAAAGCCCTTTTTATTGTTCTTAACCTCTCTAGCAAGCCTAAGTTCATTCTGCCCTTTAGCTTTTCTGATTTTCCTCATGCTTGCTATTTGTTTGAATTCCTCTTTGATGGTTTCCTCCTTTTTTCTTTCTTTCAGCTAACAATGAAGACACATGGTAAATAAATTTGATCTTCAGGATATTAATAAGCATGTATCTTTCTTGAGAGAGCCAGCATGGTGTAATGGTTTGAATGTTGGAATAGGAGTTAGGAAAACAGGGTTGAATTTGCTGCTGGGCCATGAAACCCACTGGGTGCCCTTGGGCAAGTCACATGCTCTCAGCCTCAGAGGAAGGCAAAGACAAACCTCCTCTGAACAAATCTTGCCAAGAAAACCTTGTGATAGGGTCACCTGAGAGTCACCATAAGTCAGCATAAGTCAACATCTTTCTTGAAAGAATAACCAGAGAGTCATGGGCACAGAGTTGGAATCTGAAAATCCTGAAATGTTTGGAGGACCAATAATTTTACCATTAACACCAATCTTGATAAGAGTAAAATATGAAAATAACTGCCCAAGCGCACAAAAGCAAAGCTCTGAAACAACACTGCTATTTCATTCTATTTTGGTGGTAATGGTTTCCCATAATTAACAAACTGATTCAAGGCTAGAGCTAAGGATTTCCTCTTTCTGTTCAGAGAAAATAAATGCAGAGTAAGATTCACTTTAAATGATTAATTACTAATAAGAGACTGACAAAAATATACAAGGATGAGATGGGATGGCTAGATTTTTTGGCATGTAAAATTCTGTTTCATGGCTCCATGGCTGTAAGAACAGATGTCTTTACTTATAAGAGAAGAAGCTCTATCCAACTCCTACTAAGTCCAATGGAAAGAGTTCTATTGCTTTCAGAAGGTCTGGATATGAGGCTGTGAAAAGAAAAATGTAAATTACAGGGAACGATGCAAACTGAAGTAAATAAGACAAGTTTGAAACTAGCTCCTTTTTTTTGCTCCATCTGGCTTTTAAGACACACTATAGGGATATATTTCTCTATACTTCACTTACCAGCACATTGGGCTAAAGGACTTGGATAGACATTTTCATCCTCAACATTTCTGACAGTATTTCTGCCTCAGCTTCCAGGTCTACAAAGCCAACTCACCTTCATGGTTTGTGATGTTAACCAGATGAGGTACATTCAATGCATTTGTTTGTTTGTTTGCTTGGCAGCCTGTGTGACTTCAGGCAATTGCTTTATAGTGTAGTAGATTCTGCAGTCTATAATACAGTAGATACAGTTGGTTCTCCAGGTTCTTTTTCCACGGATTCAACCAGTCATGCCTTGAAAATATTTTAAAATTATATAAATTTTACAGTTTTATATAAGGGATGCCATTTTACTATGCCATTGTATTTAATGGGACTTTAGCATCCAAGGATTTTGGTATCCATGGGGGGTCCTGGAACCAAACCCCAGTGGATACCAAGGGCCCATGGTACTATGTATTTGCCACTTGCTCTGAGTCAAAGCAAAAGAGGCTGGTGGATTTGCTGCTATGGAGTCATAGAATCTTAGAGTTGGAAGAGACCCCAAGGGCCAACCAGTCCAACCCCTGCCATGCAGGAACTCACAATCAAAGCACCCCCGACAGATGGCCATCCAGCCTCTGTTGAAAGATCTCCAAAGGAGGAGATGCCACCACTCTCCAAAGGAGTGTGTCCCACTGTCGAACAGCTCTTACTGTCAGGAAGTTCTTCCTAATGTTGAAGTGTAATCTCTTTTCTTGTAGTCTGAATCCATTGCTCCAGGTCCTGTCCTCAGCAGAAATCAAGCTTGCTCCATCCTCAATATGTCACCCCTTCAAATATTTAAACAGGATCATCATATCACCTCTTAACCATCTCTTCTCCAGGCTAAAAGTGTCAGTGAATCTACTGTTGGCTGCACACTTTGCCTGTCTGTACACAATTATCATCAGGTTTTCTGGCTTCAATAAGTTAAACTTTTCTGTTTGGACGTAGGCTGATCATACATACCATTTTAAATGGGTCAGTACCAAAAAAAATTCATATTTCCAGACTGTCCTGGCATTTTAATATAAATGTCAATTTTGTCCCATTTTCCAGAAAAAATGTTTTATTTTGCAAAAATGATTTGAAGATACCTGTTTGGAATTGTGGTTGTTAAAAATATGTGTCATGGAGTGTGGGAAGTTTTATTATAAGGTGTTGAAAAACCGAAATTTATTCTCTAAGATTATTCATCGAAGAAATAGTCATGGTATGATCGTGGTGAAGTACAGTCCCCCTCTACATCTACCTACATTTTTGTATGACTTCTGTCACTGAAGAATAATTGTTAGCTCAGTAGGTTCATGTAATAAAACTTTTGTTTATCATCTTACTTTTTCATGAATATGAATGTTACCTATAACCCTGTCCCATTTTTGCCATCCCAATGTCGCATTTTTGTCTCAAAGATATGGTCAGCCTATTTTGATGTTACCTGAGACATGCTTGTCTGCTGATTACTTGGCTACTAAATCTTCTGGAAGAACAAGTTTGTATAGTTCAAAGATGCAGGAAAAAGAAAGTAACTCTAGGCCTTAGTAGGCAACAACCATGATTCAGGGGTTGAGAGGAGATGACAGGCTGCTGGTATTGTAGGTGTAAAGCTTGAGTTCTGTCATATAAGGTATGAGTAGGATGCTATCTTCCATCACTAAGAACTGGACATATCTACAGTCTGATGTCAGATGAAGGAACCCATCACCTCCTTTTTGTTTGTTGTCCATAAAATCTATATGCAGCAACTTAGTGTGCCAAAACCATGCTCATGTGCCTACATTTCCCCTAATTTAGTCCCCATTAGAATTTTACTAATACTTTAATCTATATTATTTTTCTAAACTAAAGAATTTTCCTTCTCTTTCCTTTCCAGAAGGAGTCTTGAGGCAACAAACCAAAACAATAAGATACATTCTAAGTTGCTTTAATACCTTATTAATCCAAAGATAAATGGAATCTTACTTGCAACTGTTCAGATGTAGTTCTCTCATTTCAACAACAGTAGAGGTTATGCTGAAAATGTGAAAGGATTCTCAAGATCGTTATAATCTAGACAGCAACATCAGATTTTTACGTAACATGTACTTTTTGTCTGCAAATAAATGTAAAATATATTAAAATTCTTGCAGCATGATTTTCCCGATCCAGCAAATGATCACATCACTCCCAGAGGACTAACCACCCTGCATAGTCTGTATACTGCCGAGATTGACAAGAATATGGAAACAGCTGCTATTTAACAATATAGACCTAGAATCCTTAAAGGTTTCTTTTTAAAATTGTTATTTGATGTTGCCCATACAAAAAGCCTGAAGCTTATTAAACTGCATGATGGTCAACAGAACATTTTCTCTGAATAGAAATACCTCATGCAACAGCAATCCTTGTTCTAGTTCAAAACTGGGGCTCTATAAAGGGCTAGAAAACGTTAGTGGATAAAGAGAAAAACAGAATGAAATGTATAGGTTTCCAGGCTCAGGCATATATTGTGTCAATATATTGCAAAGAAGAAGTCCTAAATTGGCAGCCAGACTGTACAGCACTTTTCATATTTTTCACAAATCAGTCTGTTTACAGTGCCAAGTTGCACTTTTCAGCTAGAAGAAGGATAGCAGTTTTGTTCTCTTCGCACAGGTTTCCTCTGTCACCTTTCTAGCTGAGTTCCTGTGCACAACATCATGGCAAGCAGAAACTGATCTGCCAAAGATGTTGCTATTACTCTACACTCCCCTCTCCTTCTAATGCAGAAGTCATGGCATCATAAGAGTTTGTTTTTCCAGAGTTTTTCTAGAATATTATTGGCAACTGGAAACCCATCCTGAGGTTTGGTAGTGGAAAGGAAGTAGCTTTAGGTGGATCAGTAAAAATAGAAGTCCTGATAAAAACATATTATTTATTTATTTCATTTATATCATGCCTTTCTCCCCAAAGGGACCCAAGGTGGCTCACAGATAAAACCTTTAAAATTGTAATAAAATTCAAAACAATTAAAACGTCTATAGCCAATATAAAATCACATAAAATATATCCGTGGTGGCAAACCTATGGCACACGTGCTAGAGATGACAAGTGAAGCCATTTTTCAGGGAACATGGAGAGTAGGAAAGAAGAAAAACAGCCATGTGTCTGTTCCTCTTTTTCCCTGCTGTCCCAAGCCTTCAGCTGTCTCTGGAGAGGCAGCTGAAGGCCCAGGGGAGCGGGGGGAAGAAGTCCCACCACAGAATGTGGAAGTCCCACTCCAGAAGTCCTGTCCCCCCCCCCCCCCAGAAGACCCAATGGCTTCCCTGTGCATCCTGACATGGTAGTGGTTGGCATGGTAGAATGCTAATGGTTATTCCAGCTCAGACATCAGAAGAGCTGCCAGGCCCAGAAAAACCCAGAGGAGTGAAGACAAGCAGCCACCCAAAAGGGAAGGTATTTTTTACCATACCTCAAAGGAGTCACAGACAGAATAGGCAAAGTGGTGAGGAAGCACAACCTTCAAATGGTTTACAAACCGACAGAGAAAATCCAGCAAATGCTTCTCTCAGCCTAGGACCAGGGAGACCCTTTCACAGCCGCAGGAGTTTACCGAATACCATGCAGCTGCGGACAAGTCTACATAGGGACCACCAAACGCAGTGTGCAAACAAGAATCAAGGAACACGAGAGACACTGCAGACTGGGCCAACCAGAAAAATCAGCAGTAGCAGAACATGCCAAAAACCATCCTGGGCATAAAATACTGTTTGAACACACTGAAATCCTGGACCATGACAACAACTACCATGTCAGGATGCACAGGGAAGCCATTGAAATCCACAAACATCTGGATAATTTTAACAGGAAAGAGGAAACCCTTAAAGTAAACAAGATTTGGCTACCAGTTCTGAAGAAAACTCAACAAATGCAAATGGGAAACCATTCAGAGTCAGGGGCTTTCCCAGCAGATATTTGATCACCAATTAGCAGACATTAATCCTTGTTTGCATTAGCCTCCCAGCTTGAGGCCAGCCATCAACACAGAGCAATACACATGCAAATCACTCCTGCATTCCCAGGCTCACACAATGTGTATATATATATATCCAACTTTTCCAGGCAAGCATTCTCTGAAGATGCCAGCCAAAGATGCTGGCGAAACGTCAGGAAGAAACTCTTCTAGAACATGGCCACATAGCCTGAAAAAACCACAAATTTATTGTTGATTTGGTGTACTGTCTGTTGTCATGTTTTGTTTTAGAATGTATTAATAAAATTTTAATTAAAAAAACTATGAGTCTCAGCTTAATTCATCTGTGATTTAATTCAATATGGTCCTCACATATTCACACTTCAGTGCATTTCATACACACTGTAAGGGTCAGGTTTGTTTTGCTCACCCTTCAGTCTGCCACAGAAGTATATGTAGCTTACAACACAGCAAACCAATTTTGCAGATAGAGATGACACACCAGAGGCGACAGGTAAATACTGTCTCATCAGAAAAAATATTTTTCTCTCAACTCCAGAATGCCAGGTCCAGCCACCTCAAAATTATATCTCTATTTCCCTTGTTTTCAGCCTGAAAAACCCACAAAAAATCTATTTCCCTTGTTTTCAGACAGTGTTTATAAGCATAACATGTCTTGCACCCTTCCACATTCTCCATGAAAACAGTTCACCACACAAAATCTTGAGCCACTTCCATCCAAATGAACTTCCTGAAAGTAAAAAGGTGTTGTTTCTGTCCACTTTCCATTCAGTCTCTTCCAACTCTATGATCCTATGATTTTATTTTCACGTTATTGCTGTTTGGTAGAAACACGTCTGAAAATCATCACGTTTTTTCTGCTTTAAAAATCCCATTTCTGAGTGAGATTCATCTAGTATGATAAAGCTCATAGTAGCATTGGATGAGTTTTGGAGAGCATAACATGAAAGAGGATAGCTTCGTTTTATCCCACTTTCTTCCTGGAAAAGAGGTTCCAAATATCTCAGGGATACACTTATCAATGTCTTAACTGTATCACTTCACATCAGTTCTCTCTAATCTAGAGAGTTTCACAGACATTTACTTATTACCTCCATCCCCATTTGTTATCTCCTTTCTCCATAAGCAGTGAGCAATCTGCTTTTGAGGCACCGCTGGCTAATGTTACCATGAGCTCAGTTAGCAATGTTATTGCAAACAGGAACAAAATGGGCCTCTTTTTTGACTTGAGATAAATATAAGGGGTATGCTTTCCAAGAAGGGAGAGAAATGAGAGCACAAAGGATCATCGTGTGATCAAAGCAAGCGCCTACAAAAGCTGTCCCCTTGTTTTGTATACTGTGAAAATGATCACATATGACAGGAAAACCACAGATGCTTCTACCAGCAACAAGTAACTGGAAGAGGTGATGTGTTTCTTCATCACAACAGAATAATTGTAAAAATCTGCTTTCCAGCAATTCCTCTTACAAACTGTGTTGGGCACTTTAATAGGATCACAGTATTTTTTCAAAATAATAAGCAAGTAGATGATACATTTCAAGAACTATTTGGTTAATAGCACAATAAACATAGAGTGGGCCCTTCGTATTCGTGGGAGTTTGGTTCCAGGACCTCCCTGTGGATTCCAAAATCCATGGATGTTCAAGTCCCATTAAGTACAATGTTGTAGTCAAATTGTGTTCCTTATATAAACATGGAAAAAGCAAGGTTTGCTTTTTAGAATTTGTATTTTTTTTTTAATATTTTCAAGCCCTGGATGCTTGAATTCATGGATAAAGAGTCTGTGGATATGAAGGGCTGGCTGTACTTGTGCCAAATTCATAGGGGCATTCCTCATGTGAGGAATGGATGAAGATGTAAATTTGGTGGCAATGAGCTGAACTAACATGGAGAAATGCAATGCATGATGGGGAAAGCTGTCTGGCAAGCGAGGCGAGGATTTTTTGAAAACTGATGATGTGGCGATAGATGGCGTGTCCAAAACCTTGGATGTAGCTGCTTACCCGTAAAGAAGAAGATATCCAGGACTGTACGAACAGCCTGGATAGAAACAAAGACTGATAAGGAAGAGACTGCAAAGAACTGTTCGATCTGAAGTGTTAGTGAGCGTCAAAGGAAGAGGCCCTCACATAAAGACAGCAGGACAGAGGACATGGTAAAGCCTTAAAAGAGAGACTTTTCCAAATCAAAGATGTGCTCTGGACCCGCGGCAACAGAGCTCCCACACCTTCATGAAGACGACTGATCAACACCTTCAGTGAAGTGCCATCTGTGTGTGAGAGTATTGTGTGAATGGTGTGTGCGAGAGCTCTCTTGGTACTTGTTATTGTCTATGTCTGTGTATTTCAATAAATGTTACATGTATAGTGTCTAAAACCAAATTTGGTGTCTCTCTGTCTGTGTCAGCCCTGCTGTGGATAAGTTTACTGGGAGGGAGATTTCCACTACACTCTCTCAGGATAAACAGGTTGCCCTTAAAATCTGGGCATAACACAGAGAGGACCGGGGTGTTTCTGCAATAGATAGTGAACTGACATTTGGTAAACCTCTAATCAAATCTATGATAGAAAAGTCAGAGAATATTTCATCTTTATGCTTCTTTCTTAGGTTCTCAGGTTAGTGGGTAAGGATGGGACTTCTTGAACCAAAGAGCAATCTGAGAAAGAAACCGTTCACATGACAACTGTTAGGACAATCAGTGGTTTCATGTCATGTTTCAAGAGGGAGTAAAAAGTTATTTTTTTACTGATGACAACTTGGAAGGACCACATCAGGTTAAAATCATCAGTAATAAAAAGGAGAGGATTTCTTGTTGTATGAGTGTTTGCTCTATTGTGTACTTACTTATCACATAGGCCTTCTAAGAAGCTAACTACAGATGCATCTACACTGTAGAAATAGTGCAATTTGACACCACTTTAAGTAGCCTGGCTCCATCCCACAGAACCCTGGGCTGTGTAGTTTTGTGAGACAGCATGGTGTAGTGGTTTGAGCATTGGACTAGGACTGTGGAGACCAAGGTTTAAATCCTAACTCAACCATGTAAACCCACAGGATAACCTTGGACAAGTCAGATGCTCTCAGCCTCCACGGATGGCAATGGCAAACCCCCTCTGAAGAAATGTGCCAAGAAACCCCTGTGATAGGCTCACCTTAGGATTGTCATAAGTCAGAAATGACTTGAAGGCACACAACAATAACAAGGCACCAGCACTCTTTGGGATAGAAGGCTAAAGACCATGTAAAACTACAAATCCTGGGATTCCATAGGATGGAGCTACAGTACTTCAAATGGTGCCAAACTGCATTATTTCTATAATGTAGATGCATCCTACATGTTATGAATCAATGCATGTATTTGATGCCCATCATAGAATGGTGAAGAAACAGGGAACTAACAGGGGTGGGTGTATTTAAATATTTCCACACCAACTATACATAAGAGGACTTTATATAACTTTCTTTAGGCCCGTACAGACAGGCAAAAATAAAGCTGCTTTGGGTCACTTTGGAGGTATGTTGTTTAAATGATGCGTGAGTCCTAAGAGTCCTTAGGAATGGAGCATGGCTTTGGCATGGCTTCCAGACTCTTAGAATGCATGCATCATTTAAACAGCATACCTCCAAAGTGACCTGAAGCAGCTTTATTTTGGCCATCCTTATGGGGCCTAGTAAGGTACTAACTATGTCGGGGAATTAAATAGCAGCGGCTAGAAGTGATGAAGTGGGGAGAACAGCCAGTCTTCTTTGGAAGAAGATCACTGAGCCACTACAGTGAGAGAAAAACCTTCTCTGAAATGGAGTGGTTTGCTCCTTTATTCTTTGAAGAAATCTAGCCTTCGAAGTCAATTCCTGGGACTTAAAGGGTTCACGTCTGTGCAAGAAAAAGCAATCTTGATTTCTGTTACATTCAGCAATGGAAAGGATCAAGTCTTTGTTCTTGAAAGCAAGCATTTTTAGAAACCTTTTAATGCCATTAAATAATATGGGAAACAGAGAGAGAAAATGTTGTGGCTTCATCACGCTTGGTTCTGCCAGTTGCTATTATAATTATAGGGGTCTCTATCCAGAGGCCAATGAAGCCAATGGAAAGAGTCTGTCAGTTCTTGTGGGCTTTGGAAGAGGCCCAGGATGTTCTAAAGCCCTTCACCAAGTCATCTGTCTTATCATCCTATTTTACATTAAAAGCAAATGTCAGGTTTTAAAGTAAGTAATGTAATGCAATTCTCAGTACAGGATGCTTACTTATTCCTCACTGCAGCAGTGAAGGAAACTGTACATAACTAATCATAAAACTGAAATGGCCTGGTTTGTCCACCATCTCATAGCCCAGTGGCAGCTGGTGACTCCCCTGTCAGTGCAACTGTTTAATTTAATCAAAAGTGCTCAAGACGAGAGATTGACAATCATTATCCCAAACCATTAAAAAGGGAAAATGGTTGGATCTGGCTAATTACAGACTGATCAGCTTGCTAGGTATTATTAGTAAGCTGTATGCTAGTCTCTTTCATTGAAAAATATTGGATCGATTAGAACAGGAAAACATATTGGATGATGAACAAGCTGGGTTTAGATATGGATGTTCAACTATAGATCAGTTTATCCTTATCCTTCAGCATTTTGTTGAAAAATATGCATCCCCATCTGAGGCTGCTCTCCATACAGCTTTCATTGATTCTGAGTTGATTTTCAATCTAATTCCTAAGTACAGGCAATATGGTGACAATGTAAAAAGAGAGGTAAACGAAAGACAAGGCAGAAAACTCCTACAAAGAGCTCCTTCTTTCCTAGTGATGTTTTGTGTAACCTTCAGCATGATCCCAGAGTGACACCTCTTCCTTTGCAACCAGTATACACAATGTACTGAAGAGAGGAAGGATACAAAGTGAAATCGAAGGCTTTCACAGCCGGCATCCATAGTTTTTGTGGGTTTTGGGGGGCCATTGAGGTCGTGTTCTAGAAGAGTTTATCCTGATGTTTCACCAGCTGCTGTGGCTGGCATCTTCAGAGAATTCTGGCATGGAAGAGAGTGGGGTATATAATAATAATAATAATAATAATAATAATAATAATAATAATAAATGTATTTATAGCCCACCCAATCACACAGAATCAGGGCGGGTTACAACAGTGAAGAATACATCAGAATTACAATAAAATTCAAAATTAAACCCATTCCCAACCCCCTATCCCAGTTCCAAAACAACGTTAAAATAATCACAATATAAAAGCATTAAAATACAATTAGCTAAAAATATATACTTTTGGTTGAGAGGAAGTAATTGACATGTTAATCTGTGTATTATTCTGTTGTTGAATGGCAAGGTCTCAAGGTGTCTATTTAATTAATGATCCATTGTCTGATGGGAAAAGATCTAATATACTGTTGGCCCTCTGTATCCATGGATTCCTTATCCACAGGTTCAACCATCCACCACTTGGAAAACATTCAAAAAATATATATAAATGAAAAAGAAAAGAACATTGCCAATAAAAACATGAGATTTGCAGGAACATATATCCATCGGAGAGTGTAACTGATTGATCAGTTAGTAAAGTGTACAAGTATTCCAGACCAATTAATTTATTCTTTTCTAAAATATAAATTGCTTTCAAAATAACTCAGAATATTGTCAGATTTTCCACAATGCCTTATGTGCATAGGTTTAACATCTGTGTGCTGCATTTTACTGTGGTACTCTTCTATGCCTGCCAAGCATTAATATTTTTTATAAGTTTCCAAAGGCTGACACATTAGCATGGAAAATCTTGTTCTTGGTAATTCAGGGAGATCTCTCCAAGGGAAGTTCCTTAAAACACTGGTGTCTGGAGGCTATTTCTATCTGCTGTTGTCTCCTATTCCTTCTTCTTTGTCACTCCTGTGTTATGTTTGAGACAGTGCAGCTGCAACCATAGGCCATGTGGGATGTGGAAGATGGGGGGAAGGAGTGGCTGCTTTTTAGGTCCCCTGTGGTCATAGCCATTCGGGACTCAGAAGGCCAAGGGTGGTGCTGCAAAGGCCAAGTTTATTCCCCATCTCGCTGCCACTGTGCCATTCTACGCACAGCAACAGCAAGGCCTTTTGGGCCCACTCATAGAAACCCCACCTCCCTGCACTGGGTGGCACACAGAATGGGGACACCAGAGCATTTGTCCATTTTTCTCTTTCACGGTGGATCCGCATGCACATGTGTACCCACATTGATAAATAAAGCCAGAAGAAGGCGGCGGTGGCGGAGGAGGAGGAGGAGGAGGAGGAGTTGTTTAGCACCCAAGGGACAACTGGAAGTATAAATGGTGATTAAGCCATTATTATTGCACAATTGCACTAATGGTTTTCATACGGCATCAAGTTGAAACATGATTAAAGTGCCAGGTAAGAAACAGCAGCAAATCAGTCACAGGATTTTCCCATGAATGACTTTTTGTTGTTTATTGACTGGTTATGCCCTGTTTATTCACAGTTATTTACAGTTATCATCCCATATGGATATGATGGCCAGGAGTGCATGGTACCAACTTTGGTTCATACGCCAACTGCGTCCCTACCTGGACCAAAAGGGCCTTGAAGCAGTGGTACATGCACTGGTAATCTCTCGTCTGGATTTCTGTAATGCGCTCCAAATGGGGCTACCTTTATACCAAGTTCAGAAGCTTCAGTTGGTTCAAAATGAGGCAGCCAGATTGATCACTGGAACCCCTAGGTCAGACCTTATAACACCAGTATTAAAATCTCTTCATTGGCTGCCAATCAGCTTCCAGGTGCAGTACAAAGTGTTCATTATTACCTTTAAAGCCCTATATGGCTTGGGCCTGAGTTACTTGAGGGAACGCTCTCCCTACACTATTCGCCCCACACTCTCAGAACAAATGGGAAGAATTTGTTAGAGCATGTAAAGACAAGGTTAACAACAACTTCCCACAGAGCATTCACTGCCATAGTCCCTAAAGTGTGGACTAGCTTGCCGGAAAAGATCCATTTTATCACCACTTTAGATGCCTTTAAGAAGGCACTTAAGATGGATCTCCTCCGGTAGACCTACCCACCCAATCTGTTATAAAAGATTCAAAAAATGCTCCACCTCCGTTTGTAATTGTATGTATTTTAGATGATGATTTAGTTAACGTATTGTATTAATAGTAATGTTACTGTTTTATTGAACATATTTATTGCTCTAATGTTTTTTATTGTTGTAATCCCACCTCGGTCCACAGGGAGAGGCGGGAAATATAAATTATTATTATTATTATTATTATTATTATTATTATGGCTCTTGTGTTAATCTCATTTTAATCGCATTTTAATGTCAATTGCATGATTTTCTCAGGTTAATCACTGTTTTAAAGTCCCAATTTCCCCTCATGTGATAAACTCCTAAATTAAGAAAATTAAAATTTAAAATCTCTGGCAAGAAAGAGAAGAAAAAGAAGAAGAAAGCGTTTACATTAGATACTGAAAATGAAGTAAGACATAAATCATATGTCCTCGAAAATGAAATTCCAGAGATTAGGTGCACAAGACCCCCTTGTTTTGACCTTCAGAATACATTTTTGCCCACATATTAAGAATGTGAGAATTTCTAAGTCTCAATTGCATTACATTTCTCCACATCCTAGCTGCACTTTCTCCCCATTCTTGTTTTATATTGGGTTAGAAGGCTGAGTGGAGAGAAGATTTCACACAGAAATTTCGTCCATATGTGCAAAAAACAGAAAACAAAATTCATGGCTGTGCTGGTTTCCTGATGCAAATTAATAAGAGGTGTGAAGTTTCAGCTTTCCAAATTTTAAGGATTCTAGTCCAAATCAGGAAAGAACAAATTGAAATCAGATTAAACTGAATGAAGGCCCAGTCCAAGTCATCAGACTTGGCCCCAAACCAAATGGGGGACTAGCTTGCATAGCCCTCATTGAAGTCCCTAATGCTTCGTCCTTTTCTGATCCCATTTGCACCTCTGGAATTTTTCTCCGTATATATGATTGGAATCTATGTTGCAGAATTTTGAGCATAATTTTGCTTGCGTGGAAAATTAGTGCTATGGTCCTATAGTTGCTGCAGTCTTTTGGATCTCCTTTTTTTGTGGATGGGGATGTATATTGATCGTTTCCAGGTGTTGTTTTTTTACCATGGTTTTGTTTTCCATATTTGTTAGCATATTTTAGTTAACACTAGAGCTGATTCTGTCTTTTTGGGTTGTAGCAATTCAATTGTAATATCATCTGTTCCTGGTGATTTATTCTTCCCAATTTCTCTTATTGCAGCTTCCACTTCATCTCCTAGAATTTGGGATTCATCCCCCTATGTTCATCTTCCCGTGTCTCTTTCTTTTTTTTCTTCTTTTCTTCTTCTATTTTTGATCTCTTATATATAGCTCTTCTGTGTATTGCATTCAACAACCTTTTATTTCTTTCTTTTTATTATTTATTTATTTTATTGCACAGTACATAAAAATTAGGAGAAAAAGAAAAAAAAAGGAAAGAAAAAGAACAAGGGTTGATATAGCATCATTTAAGTCTTATCTTCTCATAATTCTGCTACTCCTTTCCGCTTTTCTTCATATTGTTGTGTAGATGTGTTATTAGCAAGCATTGATCTAATGTAGCTAACTTGTTCAGTTTCAGTGTCCATTCTCCTAGTGTTAGTACCATATTAGATTTCCAATGCTTAGCATAGGTCAGTCAATTGGCAGTAATCCTGTATAATAACTCACTCACTTCATCTTGAACCAAGTTATCAGGAATAATATCAGTTATATTTAATAAAAAATAATTCTAGTCTTAATGGTATATATATTTTTGAGTATATGTATAATGTTCTTATGTACTAATTTCCAATTTTTTTTTTACTTTGCTACATTGCCACCAAATATGATATAGAGAACCCATTTTGTTGTTACACTTGCAGCAGTTTGTGTTGTTATGTTTCCCTATTTTGGCTAGCCTGGTGGGAGTCATATACCACCTGTAAAAAGTTTGTACAGTGGACCCTTGTTATACGCTGGGGTTTGGTTCCAAGATCCCCCATGTATAACAAAATCCGTGTATGCTCAAGCCCCATTAAATATAATGACAGAGCAAAATGGTGTCCCTTATAAAAATGGAAAATCAAGGTTTGATATTTGAAATTTATACCTTTTTTTGAACATTTTCAAGCCATGGATGCTTGAATCCGTGTATAAAACATCTGTGTATAATAAGGGCTGACTGTAATAGTGTTTTTTTTTAGGTTGTTACATTTTGTAAAGTCTAAATTTCTTTTCCAAGTACTTTCCCAATTTGCCAGTGGTATTTCCTTCCCTATAATCTATGCCCATTTTATCATACTTGTTTCAACCATTTCTTCAATCATTTCCAAATCTAACAGAAATCTATAAATTTTCTTGATTAATTTTGACCTATTTCCTTTAATAATCTTGTCAAAGGCAGTCTCATTATTTTCTATGCCTATCTCTGTCATATCTTTCCTCCAGTCTTCTTTTATTTGCCAGTATTTTAGCCAAGTAATTTCTTGATCATTTCCCATAATTTTCTCTCTCTCTTAATTTTTCTGTTTCTCCGATTCTTTTTAGAATATCATCATATCTTAGCCAATTGTTTGCTTTTTCTCTTTCCTGTGGAACACCTCTTATGAAGACTTCCATCTTGGTAGTTTCCTATAGAGAATTGTTTCTTGTATTTGTATTGTTTCTTGTATTTGTTCCAATTGGTTAACAAAGTTTTGTATTTGTATTGTTTCTTGTATTTGTTCCAATTGGTTAACAAAGTTTTGTATTTGTATTGTTTCTTGTATTTGTTCCAATTGGTTAACAAAGTTTTGTATTTGTATTGTTTCTTGTATTTGTTCCAAATGGTTAACAAAGTTTTTCTTATATAATGTTGTTTAAATTCTTTGCTACCTTTTTTAGTCTCGTAACAGAGGTAGGCATGCCAACCGAACTCCAGGTCGCAACTCTCTAAGTACAAAAATTTATCATTTTCTAATAGGAAACCTTTTATTTCTCCTTGATCTTATAGTATATTCTTATTATTATTAGGCATGGAAAATTCTCCCTGAGTAGCTTCTGACTTTTAGAGAAAGTTAACTGTACATTGATTGGTTGTTGTGATGATCTATAGCTGTCCTTGTTTTTATCATCATTTTATTATGCTCCTGGTTTTACATTTTGTGGCATTCCACCTTGGAACACCTTGTATTCCTACTTTAAAAGGTAGCCAACACCCACACACATCCTCATTATTATTATTATTATGAACCTTTATTTATAAAGCGCTGTAAATTTACACAGCGCTGTACATACAATCTTTTTAATTAGACGGTTCCTGCACAATTTCAGAAATTTAGTATTCACACATTCCTGAAATGGGTTAAGGTGGAAATTCACAAAAAGGCCAAAAAGTGGGATCTGAAAGAAAGGGAAAGGGAAAGGGAAAGGGAAAGGGAAAGGGAAAGGGAAAGGGAAAGGATGGTAATACAGAGAGACTTTTTGTATTGTTGCTTCTTCCTTGGCTGCAGAAACAGATGATCATGGTTTAGGAAAAATAGCCCTAATCAATTACCTCTTTAAAAGATTCAAATTCCTTTCTTCTTAAGACTGTTGCATTATGAACACTCATACATGTTGTTTTTGTGGGTTTTTCAGGCTATGCGGCTGTGTTCTGGAATAGTTTATTCCTGATGTTCACACACATTCATTACATAAAGGTTACTACAACCCATCTACCTCCCCAGCACATGCAGTAGCATATACACCCAACTAACACAAAGCAAAGATGAGTAGGTAGGCATGGACTATTTGTTGCATAAAAAGAGACAGTGCTAGAGGATCAGCAGAGCTAAAGAATGAAAAAGGGGTTTTGGTTACCACTGAAATGGAACTCAAGGACAGAAGTGTTGTGTTTTATCATTCATTTTTTATAATATATGTCTAATGTTCTGTTCTTTGGTGAAAGGGAGTTATAAATAAACTTTGTTGTTGTTGTTGTTGTTCTTAATTATTAGGTGGCATACACTTCCAGATCATTTAAAGTTAGGTGCTGCTATTCTGTTACTCAAGGAGAACTCTGATTTAAAAAATTAGGATTTAGCCTCAAGCCACTTTAAAACTAACTGAAAGCTGAATTGTCACTATAATGGCCAAAAAAAAAATAGCTTGCGGCCCTCTCGAGGACTTCAAGCTCCAAAAAGATGGTTTGGACAACCTTTCTTCTCATTAAGATGAGGAGTTTGAATGATGGCTAAGCCATTACGAGTGTATCTGGAGCCAAGCATAATTTGAGTAAAAATAGATTTGGAAGAAGAACCTTGCCTATAGGACTTCTTAAAAGAAAAGATCTGAGAAGGCCAGTTGGGACACAGAAAAAGGAAAGATCCCATGCAACTCTCAGACTCTTTATAACCAGTTCTGTGTTGCCTTCAAAATTCTTATATATCCACCAAAAAGTATCAACAATCTTGCTTGAATCAAAGCACAGCAACTAATATCTGAACACAAACTCCTCTGGGGTTGTAGGTAAGATGGAAACATGGGTTTCTCAAAAACAGGTCATGCCAGACTAATCTAATCTCTTTTTTGATAGAATTATAAGCTTGATAAATGATGGGACAAACACTTTATCTGTAAGTGGCATGGAACAAGCACTTTATCAGGCAGAAGTTAAGAGATGGGAAGAGGGCAAATGTTGTCCCCATCTTCAAAAAGGGAGGGAAAATAGGACTCAAATAATTATTGCCCAGTCAGCCTGATATCAATACATGGCTTGTAATTACTTAGAAAACAATGCTCTCATCACTAGGGAGTTTATCACATGTAATTTTGATGCTGACCCAGGCACGGGATGGGGTAATTCTGGAATGGGTTAAAACTGATTTTACCACATGCAAAATTGCTGTTGTGCTGCCGCCCGACCATCACCAGAAGCTTTCCATAGTACCAAAATCAGCTGCCAGAGCACTGTTGGAGAATAGATGATGATCAGGTGGCAGCACAGCAGCAATTTTGTGTGCGGTAGAATCAATTTTAGCCCTTTCCAGCCCAATCTCGTCCTGTGCCCGGGTCGGTGTGAAAATTACATGCAATAAACTCCTGAGAGTCAACATGGGTTTCTCAAAAACAAGTCATTCCAGGCTAATCTGATCTCTGTTTCTGATAGAGTCACAGGCTTGATAGATGAAGGGAATGCTGTGGATATAGCATATCTTGATTTCAGTAAGGCCTCCTTCTTTGGAGGTTTTTAAAGAGAGGCTGGATGACCATCTGCCAGAAGTGCTTTGATTGAGTTTTTCCGCATGGCAGAAGGGGGTTGGAATGGATAGTGTTATTGTGTGCCTTCAAGTCATTTCCAGCGTACGGCAATCCTCATGGGTTGGTTGTTTTTTTTTGTTTTTGTTTTGGCACGATTGGTTCTGAGGAGGTTTGCCATTGCCTTCCCCTGAGGCTGAGAGCATGTGACTTGCCCAAGGTCCCCCAGTGGGTTTCATGGCTGAGTGGGGAATTGAACCCTGATCTCCAAGGACATAGTCCAACACACAAAAACCACTGTGCTATGCTGACAAGTTATAATGAACAACATTAATTCTCTTGTTATTTTGTTACCTCTGACTCAGACTGTCTCCTTTAGTCCTAAACCAAGGGGTGGTAACACTTACCCTAAAGAACACTAAACTTACACAAGCACACTAGTCCACAATGAGATCACAGATATCAACTAGAGACCCAATCACATTAAATCCAATAAGGGATTCTAGAGGGGGGTCCTTGGTTAGGGTGAGAGTATCAGGCACCCAAGGTTAGGAACTGAAAAGCTAGTCTTGGGATTGCCAACATCATTGTGCTGTCAAGGACTAAGAAGTTTCAGTCTCTCAAAGAGATCTTTCAGAAGCTGGTAACCACACACACACACACACACACACACACACACACATTTTCGGGTCCAGAAAATATGCAGAAATTCACCTCTTTAAATTCAGATTTATTCATGGAC
This sequence comes from Sceloporus occidentalis, assembly GCA_023333645.1. NCBI lineage: Eukaryota > Metazoa > Chordata > Lepidosauria > Squamata > Phrynosomatidae > Sceloporus > Sceloporus occidentalis. The sequence continues at coordinate 223,802,373 of JALMGF010000001.1, forward strand.
TTCCTCTGATGATTTTTTCTCAACTTTATTACCAATATTGCAATATATGCAAGCATACCATAGTGTAACACTGAAACCTGTAATTTATGCTAAATACACCCAAGACCAAGCTGGCTGGAGGAGAAAATAAATGTTTCTGTCCTCAAAAGGTTTGACTATTTCTAAGTCAATTATTCTATGTGAATAAGCTGTTTTAACAAACATAAGATAATAGGGATTAGACTCCAGCCTCTAAAAATGCAAATGCATACAGTCTTTCCCTGTTTTGTCATTTACATGACTGTTTGCCATGTAAGTTTGGACGCTTTTTGAAAAGCTGTTTGGAAATGTATGTAAAGCCAATCAAACCAAGCAGGAATTTGTCTGATTCTTTCTTAAGGACTCTGTCATTTGTTTTTGACTTTCCAGGATTTATAGTTTTTTGTGGGTTTTTCGGGCTATGTGGCCATGTTCTAGCAGAGTTTCTTTCTGATGTTTCGCCAGCATCTGTGGCTGGCATCTTCAAAGAATGCTTTGCGTGGAAAAATTTGGTGTGAGCCTGGGAATGCAGGAGTGATTTGCATGTGTATTGCTCTGTGTTGATGGCTGGCCTCAGCCTGGGAGGCTAATGCAAACGAGGATTAATGTCTGCTAATTGGTGATCAATTATCTGCTGGGAAAGCCCCTGACTCTGAATGGTTTCCCATTTGCATTTGCTGAGTCCTTATTTTGCTATTCTTCAGGACTGGTAGCCAAATTTTGTTCACTTTAAGGGTTTCTTCTTTCCGGTTGAAATTATCCAGATGTTTGTGGATTTCAATGGCTTCCCTGTGCATCCTGACATAGTAGTGGTTGGCATGGTCCAGAACTTCAGTGTTTTCAAACAGTATTTTATGCCCAGGATGGTTTTTGGCATGTTCTGCTACTGCTGATTTTTCTGGCTGACCCAGTCTGCAGTGTCTCTTGTGTTCCTTGATTCTTGTTTGCACACTGCGTTTGGTGGTCCCTATGTAGACTTTTCCGCAGCTGCATGGTATGCGGTAAACTCCTGCGGCTGTGAGGGTCTCTCTGGTCCTTGGCTGAGCAAAGCATTTGCTGGATTTTCTTCGTCAGTTTGTAAAGATGAACTGAAGCACTTGGACCGGGCTCTACAGGCCAATGGTTATTCCAGCTCAGACATCAGAAGGGCTTCCAGGCCCAGGAAAACCCAGAGAAGTGAAGACAAGCAGCCACCCAAAGGGAAGGTATTTTTACCATACATCAAAGGAGTCACAGACAAAATAGGCAAAGTGGTGAGGAAGCACAACCTTCAAATGGTTTACAAACCGACAGAGAAAATCCAGCAAATGCTTCTTTCCAGGCAAAGCATTCTCTGAAGATGCCAGCCATAGATGCTGGTGAAACATCAGAAAGAAACTCTGCTAGAACATGGCCACATAGCCCCAAAAACCCACAAAAAACTATGGATGTCGGCCATGAAAGCCTTCGACTTTACATTTCCAGGATTTGTTTACAGATATTGGCATTACAGTGGCCACCTCTCCAGTTCTCTGTCACAAAAGACTATCTTGGGCCCAAGTTATATATTTTTGTTGGGAGATAAGCATTTTCACGTTTACATCCTGGATCTGGTCAAATGTTCAGTTGAATTATTTTTCCCCCAATAAGGTCTAGAATGTCCTCTCTTGTCACCACTATTTGTCCCAAGTGAAAATATCAATTCAAACATGAGTATTTGTCCTATTTCTTCATCACTGAGGAAAGAAACAAAGATGGATAAATTCTTTGTTTCAATGACCGAATAAACAACTTACTTACTTACTTACTCATTTGGATATCTCTCTGATTTTATTCCCTATGAAAGTTTCAGATGGAAGGGCTGATGGTATGTCTCCAGTACTAAATTAACTTTGGAAGTTGGCACTGTGACCCGAAACAACTACACTCATCCCTCCATATTTGCAGCTTTGATATTTGAGGATTTGATTATTCACGGATTTGATTAATATGTTCTCTCTAGGAATATCTAGGTCTCCAGTGCAACTCTATGGTCAACTTTAACTAAAAGTTGCACTGCAAGAGCTAGAGATTCGTAGAGAGAATGCTTTACTAGGCATTTGTAGCTCTTCCAGCGCAGCTCTATAGTCAGTGCCTGTCGGATGTTGACCACAGAGTTGCACTGGAGGGCTTAGAGATTCCTAGAGAAGTGTCCTCTCAGGTAAAAACATGGTGTTTGTGTTATTTGCGGTTTTTCCATATTCATGGGGATCGTGAGCCCCTAACCCTAGTGAATGTGGAGGGACAAGTGTATATAGAAAAAGCAGCTTTTTGTAATGTTTCTAGTCTGTTTTAAACAATGCCCTCTTTGACATGCAGAGCAACATCACTCCCATCTTGTTCATCCCTGTCCTTCCTGTACAGATGGTAATCAGAAATGACAGTATCCCACCACTTTTCTGCATTCTATCAAGTTGTCATCAATCCCACCATATCTATATTCTCCTTTAAAACCATGGGCTCCACCTCTCCCGTTGTGTTAAGAGGCATTAGCACAGAAAGAACTAAACACAATCCCTCTCTTTCTTTCCATGTCTCTGGAATATGTGTTTTCCACTTAATCTGCTTTAAGTGGCTATCAGGGTTTACCATATGACCAGACGCTATTTCCACTGAATCTCCATTTGAGCAAGCTGAACCATTTTCATCTTTATCTCTTACTGATAATTCAGCCTGAATCGGATGCCCGACAACTCTTAGCCAAATCAATGTGTACTATAAATATAAATATGGAGTCCAACAGAGGCACTTCTCTTAGAATAGGGATAGGGACCTGTTCTAATCTCATAATACCATTGACCATTAGGTATTCTGGCAAAAAGTGATGGAGGTTGGGGGTCAACAATATTTATATATTCCACTTGTGTATATATATAATCCCAAGAGTTGTAGAGCAGAGCAACGTCTTTGTTATATGGAAACTTTATTTGAAGACATTTTATTTTTATTTTAGTTATAGTGTCCTTTTTTCTTTCAGCTTCTTTGGAAGTTTTACTAATGAGGGCCAGCATGATGTAATGGTTGGGGTGTTAGTCTATGACTACAACTATAACTATGGTTTGGGTGTTGGACTATGACAGGGTTTGATTCCCTGCTCAGCCATAGAACCCACTGGGTGAACTTGGGCAAGTAAAAAAAATCTTGCCCAGAAAACACCATGATAGGTTTGCCTTAGGGTCACCATAAGGTGGAAACAACTTGAAGGCATACAACAACAAAGTCACTAGTCTTCCAAGTACTGTTACAGACTGATTTGATCTCCTATATGACATACTATATGGCTATATGGCTATGCTGGATGACCCTGAGTCCTTCTTTGCACCCTTCTTTATTTTTTCCTCCTATATGACATACTATATGGCTATGCTGGATGACCCTGAGTCCTTCTTTGCACTCTTCTTTATTTTTTCCTCCTTGGAAGCACTGAAACATTTAGCACTAAGTCACTATGCTACATTGCAAAACTTTTTATTTCATTAACAACAGTACACTAGAAAGGCACCCCTCTCAGGTTCATTCCCAGCCACTCCTTTCAAAGGGTGATATGTTGCAATGCTAACAAGTTGCCTTGCCGTTTTAATCCTAGCAGCTCCCTAAAAAGAACACTTGTGGGATGTTTGTCTTCTTGCCTATGGATGTGGGTAACTTCACCTGCACCAAGTGCAAGTTGGTAGCCCTATTGGAAGAGAAGGTCCAGCAGCTGGGAGCCCAGGTATCTACACTTCTGCATATTAGGGAGCAAGAAGTTTTCCTTGACAAAACAGAATGGAAGTTTCTGTGGAGGAAGACACTTCACATGCACAGGAGGCAGACAGTTGTCACATACAGAACACCAGGGATCATTCTGGGAGCTTGCAACTACAGAACCAATTTGAAGCCCTCTCCTTTATCAGGGATGATGAGGGAGAGCAGCAGGAGATCCCTGTAGAATCAGCACAGGTGATGGCTGCTGCTAAGCAGGTAGTGGTCATGGGAGACTCCTTGCTGAGGACAGGATCTAAATTCAAAATGGCCTTAATAGATTTTGTTAGCTGGGCCAAAGCTAACAAAATGAATTTCAACACAGAGAAATGTAAGGTACCACACTTAGGGCAAAAAATGAAATGCATAGATATAGGATAGAGAATACTTGGCTGAAAGAGACTACGTATGAAAGGGGTCTAGGAGTCCTAGTAGACCACAAGTTCAACATGAGTCAACAGTGTGATGTGGCAACTAAAAAGGCCAATGCAATTCTAGACTGCATCAATAGAAGTATAGTGTCTAGATCAAGGGAACTCTATTCTGCATTGGTCAGGCCTTGTCTGGAATACTGTGTCCAGTTCTGGACACTACAATTCAAAAAGGATGTTGACAAGTTGGAGCATGTCCAAAGGAGGGTGACCAAAATGGTGAAGGGCCTGGAGATCTTGCCTTACGAGGAGAGACTTAGGGAGCTGCGTATGTTTACCCTGGAGGAGAAAAGCTTAAGAGGTGATATGACTATTTGTTTAAATATTTGAAAGGATGTCATATTGAGGAGGGAGCAAGCTTGTTTTTGATGCTCCAGAGAATAGGACCCAGAACAATGGATGCAAGCTACAGAAAAAAGATTCCATGTCAACAATAGGAGGAACTTCCTGACAATGAGAGTTTTTTGACAATGGAACACACTCCCTCGGACTGTGATGGAGTCTCCCTCTTTGGAGGTCTTTAAACAGAGGCTAGATGGCCATCTGCCGGGGATGCTTTGATTGTGAGTTCCTGCATAGCAGGGGGTTGGACTGAATGGCCCTCGTGGTCTCTTTCAACTCTATGATCTTGGCTTCTATGATTTTAGAGCATGAGTTTCTGTTGGATATTGTTGATGCTGCAGGTGTTGCATGTATGCAGCATTTGTGGCTTTTCATGTTGCTTCATCTGGTTTTGATTTTGTTTCATGTGTGTATGTTTGGGCATAAGTGCCCCCCTTCTGCTTTCCATCATTTTATCCAATTGGCAGGAAATATGAATGCAGCATTCCGTGTGTGTGTGTGTAAAAACCAGTAATCCACAAATACCTCCAATGTGACCTCTGAGGTGGATGCTCTGGACCCCAAAAACTGGGAGAGGTAGAAGTTTGTTGTACCAGCAGAAGTGGCAAGAGTGGTTACACAGACAGCAATGCCTGCTGCAGATACCATCCAAAACAGAGCACATGTGGGGGTGCTATGGCCATTCCCCACAGTACCATAACAACCACAATATGATGTTAATGTTAATTTTACAAGCAGCGTTATGATTGCACAAGGTAGAAGAATAAATGAATATGATAGCAAAGTGAAAACAAAGCAGCTTAACCATCTCTAGATCTTGCATTGATCCATTTCCCGTTCTATCTCCTACTAAACTTTCTTTCTATGTAGAAAATGAATGAGTCATTGGTTATAGGGCAGGGGAATGGATTTGTACCAGGAACATGGAGGCACAAAACAGAGCAGACTCATTTTGGATGCACGCAGAACATGATGTGAAAAGTAACAGCTTTTGTGATTCCCTCACAAATGGAACTGCTATGAACCCATGTCATAGAGTAAACATATAATAAATCAATCCATAATAGTGGTCTATAGATATGTGCCATTCCCAACATTCAATCATTCTAGCTATTTCTAGTTTAATTAAGCGAAGACCTCTTCAAAATCTTTTTTTTCCGGTAAAGAGAAACAAGTTGGTGAAGAGCAAGCCAAAAGTCAAAAAGCCTACATAACTACAGCAGAATACCACTGCTTAAATTAGAAGAGAAAGGGAGGTGCTGGGGCGAAATCCCCAACCTCCGCCATCTGATTCAGTTAAGTTTTCACAAAAGCAATGCCTCTTACCACAGGCTTCTGAAACTAATTGCTTCATTTGGAGTTTTGTGACAATCTATTTGCAGCTAAATGCTTTAAGAAACTAATTTTGAGGTTTCCACTCTTAATCAAATGTGAGAAGCTCAGCTACTAAAAACAATAAAAATTAATATTTCAGGCAATTCTAAATTTGTTTCCAAGAGTACTAAGGAAACAAAAAAATGAGACACAGCAGAAGCTCGGTTTTTGTCAGATTTGATTTCTCAAGCTTCTGCATCCTTACTAAATATAGAAGCATTTGTATTTGTGTGGAGTTTCCATTTGGCAAAACTAGGCTTCTGTCTCTATTTGGCAAACCAAGTTTCCTGCTCAGCAGGATGAAAAAGTCTGGCACATTCATGTAGCAGAATTAATGGAGAACATGTTGGCGTGGGCATTCATTGGCTAAGTGGATGATAGCATTTCAGGGTGCAGGTAGAGGATCACAGATTAACACTCCTTTTTGTGAAAAGCTTTCTGCAAGCAGAGGTCCTATGGCAGAAAAAAAAGCTGAGTTATACTTCCTGGTGTGTTTGGTTTGGATTTTGCCTTTTGATTGTTTTGCTTTTACCTCTGTAGTGGTTTTTTATTGTACAGATCATGAAAAGCTATGGACCACTGTTAAAGAAATGGGCATGCCACAATGTTTGGTTGTCTTGATACAAAATGGTACTCACGACAAGTGTCTACAGTTAGAAATAGGGATGTGAAGATTATTTGTTACAGTTCATTAAACAGACAGGATTTTTCTCTGTCAAGCCCGTTATATTTTTCTTTTTGTTATTGTTAACTGCCCTCGAATCGATTTCGACCCATGGCGACCCATGGATGAGACATCTCCAAGACTCCCTGTACTCTACTGCTCTGCTTAGTTCCTGCAAAGTCATACCTATGACCTCCCTAATAGAGTCCATCCATCTGGTGTATGTTCTTTCTCTTTTTCCACTTCACTTTCCTGGCATTATTGCTTTTTTCCAATAAGTCATGCTTTTTTATGATGTGGCCAAAGTACAACATCCTCAGTTTTGTCATCTTGGCTTTGAGGGAGATTAGTGTCTTGATCTACTCTACAACCCATTTGTTTGTCTTTTTGGCTGTCCATGGAATCCTCAGCATCCTTCTACAGCACCACATCTCAAATGAACTGATTGTCTTCTTATCTGCTTTCTTCACTTTCCAGCTCTCACATCCATACATGTAATAAGACCATGATGGTGAACCTATGGCACACGTGCCATGGGTGGCACACCAAGCACAGGCTGAGAGAAGAAGGAACAGGCATGCACGTGCCCGTTCCTCCAGAAAACTAAGAACAAGAATCAGATGCTTGTTAGGGGTGCAATTTAGATAGGTTGGAAAGTCCCCAAACTTGCAAACGCCATGCCCAGCACCTCTCCCACAACAAAGCTGTTATAGGACAAGGCAACATGGCACCATTTTAAGCCCAGAAGTTCAAGAATAGCCAAGTTTCTGTACTATTTACTGGGGGTGGGGGGATCCCACTTAGCTCTTCAGAATGTCACATTATGGTAATAAAAGCAACTACAATCATGTATCTTTCTAAATAAGGTTTTTGTGAGATGGAATGAATTCTGGATAGAACTCCATAAATATTCAAATTCTGGGGGAAAATTAAGGCAGGATACAGACTGCCCAAAAAGGGCCGTCTCCCGCCGCCCTGGCTTGCTGCGTGAGCGAGCCGCAGTGGATAAACCGTGCGGCTCCCTCACGCAGCAAAAGGAACCCACAAAAAGCAGGTTCTTTCTGCAGCACGGTTGTGATGCCGCAATGCGCCAATGGCACACTAGCAGCGTCACAATGACACCAGGACATGCGGATGCTAGGCATCCGTCACGTCAAAATGGCAATGCCCGTAAGTACAGGGTGCCGCCATTTTGACGCCCTTGTCACGTGTGAGGGGCGAGTCACATCTGGAAGCCCCACCCCTTGCACGTAACAACAGTGCACCAATGATTAAAATAATTATTAATGTGCCCAGCCACATTGTCTCTCACTTGTTCCTCATATTTTCACACACACACACCCTTATGCCTAAGCCTCAAGGGGTTGAATAGTGTATTTCTGGCAGTGTTCCTATTGGCAATAGTCCCCCAAAACAAAGCATTCTGGAGATAGAAGAGGGTCATCTTTGGATCCACTGGAAGGACTATCTGGATCAATCCTCTAATCTGTACTTGGGACCTGGCATAGCTAATTTTCCTCTTTATTTTGAAGGGAGGAGGGAAATACTGGAAGAAAGAATAGGAACCATCAAGCCGAAAACCTGGATAAAGTTGTTCTCCTACCCTGCCTAGTATTAGTTGTGGCGGTTTTGGAGGGTCTACCAATTTAACCCCTACCCACTAAGGTTCCACTGATATCAACACAAAAATTCAACTCTTCTAGAAGTGGTGTCCCCACAACGGGTGACACCTGATGCAGGGAGTGGGACTTCAAGGGTGGACTTCTATAACAGGACTTCTGGTGGGGTTTCTGGAGGTCCGGAGCTGGAAGAACATCTATGAAGGCTGCAGCCATGTCCCTGTGGGCCCAGGGAGAGTTGACATGGTCTGGGGGAGAGCTGGTGCGAGCCAGGAGAGACCTGCGTAGGCCCAGGTAGCGCCGACACAGCTCAAGAAATGCCCACCCAGACTGGGGAGAGCAAGTGTGGCTCAGAGAGAGCCAGTGTGGGCCCGGGGTAAAACTGATGTGGCCTGGGGAAAGCCAGTGTGGGCCTGAGCAGCTCCCACAGGGGCTCCCACGGAGAAACAACTGGGTGTCACCCCCCATCCTGGGGTGCCACCTCCCTTCTGGGGTATCACCCAATGTAACCTGCCTCCCCCCACCCCCAGTGATGCTACTGTCTTCTAGGCAGGTTTGGACAAACATCAATACCATCCTCAAGTTGCCACCTAACTATTCACCTGCCTTACCATGTAATTACATGGCCATGTAGCAAAGTACAATAAACATCCAAAATCCACAAAAGAGTGACAGCTTTATTGGCCAACCAAAATGCACAAAACACATGTTGTAAGCTCCACTGGCTTCTTCATCAGGCCAAGATCTGAAAAATCCTTAGGTGGGAGTGATCATTTTCTTTTGGAGTTTGTTCTACTTTGGAAAGGAGAAGCCAAGCATAATCAGACACACATTTTAGATTTTAGGAGAGTTGATTTCAGTAAACTTAAGGAATTACTGGGGGTGATCCCATGGTCAGGAATAGTAAAAGAGAAGAGAGTTCAGGATGGATGGGAGTTTCTCAAAAGGGAGATGCAGTTTGTGGCTATTCTCAGTTCAGGTATTATTCAAGGGACATTCATGCTAGCAGGCCCCTTCTCCTTCTGGCCATATGGGTATTCCAGGCAGGGGGAATTAAGCTCCATTAGCTAGACATAGAGAGATGATTCTCTTGAGATCCAAGTTGTCTCAGTCCTTTGTGAAGCTACAAGCTCCTTTGTTAGACAGAGAGCACTGAATTTCTAAGGAAGTTTTCCATGTTTTTGCATCCTGGATCATTTTTAAAGTGCTGGTTTGGTAAATCATTCCAAATATAATTCAAACTTTAAAGAAAAATGTTTTACCTTTGTTTGAAGTGGAAACAACAAACAAACAAATCATAAACAAACAACAAACAAATGGGGATTATGTAATTCCCAGGGGAAAAAATTCAACAGTGGGCTTCGTCTCACAGCTTGGGGGTCATTCCCACTGCAGTTTGCTCCGAAGCGGGATTTGGGACAAACAACCTTCGTTCCCATTTGAAACCACTTCCAATTCTCATTGGATCGATTCCAGGAGGAAAGAACACAAATAACCCGGGGTTTCCTGACATTAGTCTGAAAACGGTTTTGATGTCTTTTTCTTTTTCTGTCAGTTTAAATTATATATAAGGATATCATAGGCAAGTATCTTAACTGGTTTAGTGAAAACCTTTTACATATTACTTAAGCCATGGTATTTCAGATTCGAAATTTTAAATCAGTAATTTCATTAAGAGCAACCAATGGAACACTTTTACCTCCCTAGAGACAAGATGCAGGCCAGCAAAAATAAGGAGAAACCATACGTTTATGGCTAAAATATACAGAGAAATGGCCTTTTTGACACACTGGCTCTGTTTAAAAGGAACTAATAAAATCTTCAGAATTTCCAAGTAGATGCAGTCTGCAAACATGATATTTTAATAAGTCTAAATATTTATTTTGTAGATTTCATGTTTGGGTCAACATAGTGCTGGGCCAAAATATTCAGCACAGATTCTTTTTCCTGTGCATTTCAAGTGAAAACTGTGTTGATCTTGGGAAGAGTGTGTTTGTGATGTTGAAGAGCTGATTAATGTACCATTAAAGACAGATACCTGATGACTCACTTTTCTTTTAAAACAAAATAAGAACTCTGTCAGCATCACTGCTAAGTAGCGGCACATTATTAACATTACGCCTGTGGAACAGCCTGGCCCTATTTCTACAGACTGTTGGGGCAGAGGTTGTTGCCCTCCAATGAGAATTCTGCCCCAACAAATGACATTCCCCTTCAGTTCCTGAAAATTTATAGCATTGCAGAATGTGAGACGCTGAAAATCATTGCCACCTAGGACTCATGTTTACTGTGCTTGCATTCGCTCAGTCAATTTGCCTGCCGTTTTTCTTTAAATGACTAAACTGTATTTGGGCCCACATATCTGGGCAACACAATTCAAAAAGGATGTTGAGAAACTGGAATATGTCCAAAGGAGAGTGACTAAAATGGTGAAGGGTCTGGAAACCATGCCCTACGAGGAACGACTTAGGGAGCTAGGGATGTTTAGGCTAGAGAAGAGAAGGTTAAGAGGTGATATGATAGCCCTGTTTAAATACTTGAAGGGATGTCATATTGGGGAGGGAGCAAGCTTGTTTTCTGCTGCTCTGGAGACTAGAACGCGGAGCAATGGATGCAAACTCCAGGAAAAGAGATTCCAACTCAACATTAGGAGGAACTTCCTGACAGTAAGGGCTGTTCGACAGTGGAGCAAACTCCCTCGGAGTGTAGTGGAGTCTCCTTCCTTAGAGGTCTTTAAACAGAGGCTGGATGGCCATCTGTCACTGGGGATGCTTTAATTGAGATTTCCTTCATGGCAGAATGGAGTTGGGCTGGATGGCTCTTGTGGTGTCTTTCAGTTCTATGATTCTATGATTTCTAAACATCCAGCCAAAGTTTTAAGTGACCAGTGCTAGAAATCTGAGAACTGACAGCAAATTTCATTTGGGCGGCAGAATTTCTCCTTCCTCACACCTACCTCCTGACTGTGACATCCAATCCGCATGTTCAACCTGAAACTAGGAGCCTTATCGAATTGAAAAAAACCCAGCAGGCCACAAAAGAAAGGTATTTTTCTGTTTCTCCATCCACATGACATCAAAGTACTTTTGTTCTCTTCCATTTGTAGAAATGTGGGCAGGGGTCGTAAAAGTGTATCTTTTTGCCAAGCTGGAAAAATCTGTTTGGCAAAAGGGATGCTTATATGACTCTCTTCCATGCTTATATGACCAGAAAGCAAATGAACATGCTTCGATGTCATGTGGAGATGGAAAGAGAAAAAAAACACTTCTTTTTCACTGCCTGCCGGGCTTGTCTGCAATGTGATAAGGCTCAAAGTTTCTTTTTCCTGTTGAAACAGAGGCGGAGGGGGGGGGGGGCTTTTCGCTACTACATCTTTAAAAATAAACTGAACATTGCCCAAATGTTCCACTCTTCTCTCGCAGTGTCCTTTATATGTTCTTGTGTGTTGCCCCCTGGTGGGTCCTTGAAGGTTTTTGTCATTGAGATGTTTGGAGTGGGGTTTGTGTGTGTAGAGACTAAAGCAATTTCTGGTGGATTCTGAAGGAGACAACACAGTCAGGTTACAGAGAAGCATCCATGATGAAGACTCTGAGTGAGAGATTTGTAAAATATGTACTCTTAAGCAATCATTGCTATTTGAAGATTCCTTGTGTTTATCTGTCAAAAGACCCTTAACTCAAGAGGAAGGAAACTAGGCAACATATAAAGGATACTGAATACTGTATTCTGTATCTCCATCTGATGCAAAGTGACATTTGACATTTAACATTTCCTTCAGAATCCATCAAGCGTCACTCCTTGAAGTGAGTTGATCAAAGAGGATGTGGATAGACTTAAGGTTTAAGGGAGCCTTTAAATATATATAGGACTAACAGGAGCCAAGATGTAACACTGTGGCTGAGGATGGATGGGTGGATGGATGGATGGATGGATGGATGGATGGATGGATGGATGTTTGGAAGGTATGTTGCAAACTGGTGGGAAGAAGCAAGAGAAAATTTCCACCACCACCCCCCCCCCCCCCGGCAGCACTTTAATGGATGGTATAATTGTTAATGGTTCAATACTCAGATTGTATCATCATCATCATCATCATCATCATCATCTTGCATTAAGTCTCGGGGGTCCGCAGCAACAAAATATATTTAGAGAGAATCCCTGGTAAAGAACCACTGCTATAGGACTTTAAATGACTCCTGCACCCAGACAATGACTGACCATCAGATCTTGGAAATAATTTTGATTCAACAGAATCAGTGCTTAACAAATAAGTGCTTGTGCAATCTCCTGCAAAAATATTTTCCTCATATGAAAAATAATCTTTGGCAAGATATTTGTGTAGCTAGATTAACCTTTCAGAATATTACCATTTCTATCCACAAATCAACATGTCAGGATTGTTTTCTTCACATACGCTAATGGAAGTAAAAACATTAAGTTTCTGTGAGCTTAAATCTAAGACTGAACACATTAAGAAAAATAGGATGCTGGATTTTCACAAGGAGTTTTTATTGGCCTTTCCAGTCAAGGCAAGTTTTAACATGGATATCAAGTGAAGTAAAGCCCCCTGGTTATTTGGAAAAGAACCCCTTGGAAGTGATCTTATTTTTAAAATTATTGGATTTATATAAGAAAGCCAAAATACAGGACACCACTCACCTATTGCTATATTTTGAAAGACAATCTTCCCAAAATCAATCTGGAAATTCTTATTAACAGCATTAAACATTGAGCCCTTTAAGATCAGGATGTTCAGATTGTTATGGGTATAACAGGCTCCCCACTGAGGATTGTCAGATTCGTGGAGGTCAGCAGTGGGTGGGTCATCCACATTGAGGAAAAGCCCAGTGTTGCACTCTTGCTCCTCATTATTCATGCACTGTCTTTGGCTCTTCCTTTCCATTATCTGGCATTGGTCTTTGAGCCTTATCACGTTAAAAACAAACCTGGCAGGCAAATGGAGAGAAGCACATTTATCTTTCTGTCTCTGCATGATTTCGAAGCACTTTCATTCTCTTCCAGTTGTAAAAGTGTGCAAGAAGGTGATAAAGACATCCCTTTTGCCAAATGGATTTTTCCAGCTTGGCAAAAGGGACACTTTTATGACACTTTCACAACCCTCTCCCACACTTTAGCAACCGGAAGAGAATGAAAACGCTTCAATGTTATACAGAGACAGAAAGATAAATGCACTTCTCTCCTTCCAGGTTTGTTTTTAATGTGATAAGGCTCTTTGTTGTTGCTTTAATGATACTTCTGTTCTTGTTATTTTAATTGTCACCCACTCTTATGGGAATTTGAGGTTGGTATTTACATGTTTTGAGCTCTGGGTTTGAGTGCTTACTTTAAACTGGCTCTTTCCATTCTGCCTTCCATCACCTCTCTGAGGACATTGCTGACTCTTTCTGTTCAGTACTTCATATAGCAACCTTGCAAGAAACAGAGATGTGGAAGAAATAATTGTTTTGGCAGAGGTTATGACACCATCATTTTCTCTTACTCGTTGGAATAGCATTCTTTTTTTGTAAAGTAATTTTAGAGCTCCAGCAACACAACCCCATCCAGTGGTGTTACTAGAACAGGATCTTGGGGCTGAATTCCAGATCCAGTCTCCCTTCCCATGGCAAATGATGCGGCCAGCAGCAAATAGGTCTAGCATCAGTACCCAGGTAGACTGAAACCACTGTAGGATTCATTCATTCCTCCTATTTTTTTTTTAACCCAATTGGTCAGGAATGGCCAGGTGGGCATGTATGTGGATTAATGGCACAAATAATTTTCAAAAGTTTTTTTTAAGATACTGTCTTTTCCTAGAACAGAGTGGGGATTATTCCTAAGTAAACTATGTATTTAATTTAAAATGTCAGAACAGCAGAAGCTGTAGTTATGAGGACGTTATGAGCAAAGTGAGTTCTAAATAAGAAATGCACATGCTCAGATTATTTCTTTTTTTAAAAAAAATCAGAGTTGGAAACCGGTTTTTGCTTAGCGCAATGTCTGGAATTTGATGCTAATAAACTAGGAATATAGTTTCCTGGTTTATTAGCATCCACATTGACACAGTCAACTCTAGTGCTAACCAACATATGTCAACAGATATTGAAAACAAAATGATGGTCAACAGATTGGAAGCGATCAATATACATCTCCATCCACAAAAAAGCAGACATCAAGAAACTGCAGCAACTATAGAAGCATAGCACTAATATCCTATCATGCCCAAAATTCTGCAACATAGGCTCCAACCATACATGGAGAGAGAAATCCCAGAGGTCCAAGCAGGGTTCAGGAAAGGAAGAGGCACCAGGGATTACATTGCAAATATACAATGGCTAATGGAGCGTAGCAGGGAGTTCCAAAAGAAGATCAGCATGTGCTTTATAGACTATAGAAAAGCCTTTGACTGCATAGATCACAAAAGGCTATGGAATGCCCTTAAAGACATGGGACTGCCAACACATCTGATATTCCTAATGAGGAATCTGTATTCAAGACCAGAGGCTATTGTCAGGACAGAACAAGGAGAAACAAAATGGTTCCCAATTGGCAAAGCAGTCAGACAAGGCTGCATCCTATCACCCTACCTATTCAACTTATATCATAGAATCACAGAATCATAGAGTTGGAAGAGACCACAAGGGCCATCCAGTCCAACCCCCTGCCATGCAGTAACTCTCAATCAAAGCATACCCGACAGTTGGCCATCCAGCCTCTGTTTAAAGACTTCCAAGGAGGGACACTGCACCACACTCCGAGGGAGTGTGTTCCACTGTCGAACAGCCCTTACTGTCAGGAAGTTCCTCCTAATGTTGAGGTGGAATCTCTTATCCTGTAGCTTGCATTCATTGTCCTGGGTCCTGTTCTCTGGAGCAGCAGAAAACAAGCTTTCCTTACAATATGGTAGAACTTATTGTAAGGAAAGCAGGATTGGACATGGAAGAGAGAGGAGTGAATATAGGAGGAAGAATTATCAACCACCTGAGACGACACCATAATACTAGCAGAGAACCTCGCAGACCTGGAACAACTACTAAGGAAGATCAAAGAAGAAAGTGCAAAGGCAGACTTACTGTTGAACATAAAGAAAACAAAAATAATGACCACAGAAAACTTACACACATTCAAACTAGACAATGAGGAAATAGAAATAGTAAAAGACTTCTCATAACTGGGATCAAACATTGATTGGAACGGGGACTACAACTAGGACATTAGAAAAAGATTAAGAATGGGAAGGGTGGCTATGAAAGAACTAGAAAAGATTCTAAAATGCAGTGATATACAACTCAGCACAAAAGTCAGAATCATACAAGCCATTGTATTCCCTATTACCATGTATGGATGTGAGAGCTGGACAGTCCGGAAAAAAAGATAGGAGGAAAATCAACCCATTTGAGATGTGGTGCTAGAGAAAAGTGCTGAGGATTCCATGGACAGCCAAAAGGACAAACAAATGGGTCCTAGAGCAGATCAAGCCAGAAATATTCCTAGAAGACAAGATGACAAGACTTAGACTGTCATACTTTGGACAATCATGTGAAGGAATGAATCATTGGAAAAGACAACAATGCTAGGAAATGTGGAAGGAAGTAGAAAGAGAGGAAGGCCACATGCTAGATGAGTTTGCAGGAGCTGGGAAGAGCAGTAGAGGACAGAGAGGCCTGGAGATGTCTCATCCATAGGGTCACCATGGGTTGAGATCAATGCGAAGGCAGTTAACAACAACAAATACTTGTAAATCATGAAATGCTGAGATGGGGAGAAGAAAAAAATTAATTTTGTTCTTCACTGCTGAAGTACTACTGACTCCTCACTATATGGCTATAAAGTCCACAGTCACATTACTTAGCTCTATTGTTGGCTTCACCTGTTTTACTACAGCACATTGCCATCCACTGTCTTGGATGGGGCAAAATAAGCTGATAAGCTCATGGAGAGGCAAGCAGCCATCACGTCATCTAAAGAGATGGGTGAGATTTTTTTTAAGTCTAGTTTTGACAAAAATTTACCAAAGTTTGCTCAGTTGTTCCTATCTGGGATGGAAAGAACTTCTGGTTGTTGGGTTTTTTAATTGAACGCAAGGGAAGCAGAAACTGATTTGTTCATCAAGGCTGAGGACAGTGTGTTCTCAAGTTGTAAAGGTCTGGATATGAATCCCATGTATTCAGTTACAGGAGTGCTGAATTATGGTGCTGTCTCTTCTTTCGGAAAGACACTGGATCTTTAACCCCTCTTTGACAGGTAAGTACAATATGGCACTCTTATTGCAGGAAGTATCTGTACCTGGTGAATTTGGTAGGTGCAGATGGAGGAGGATTTTGTTTCAATTTTGAAAGAACTATAAAATTCAAAGATTTCTTTATATTCTGGACACAAGACAATTTTTTAAAACAAACCAAAAAAAAAAAAAAATCCTAATACAGGAGAAAGTGAAACTAACAGATTTTCACATCCCTATGTCATGTCTGGAAAATTATCTGAACCACAATAGTAGAAATATTTTGCAACCGCAGGATGAGAGATTCACAGGCTTGATGGAGCAAAGTCTCTGTTTTGGCCAAACTAAACATGGAATGGAAAATACGATGCAAAGTCCCAAGCCTCTTCCCCCATGAACTACTGTGCAACCAGCCATATTTGTAAATCAGTATTTCCAGACAAAAACAAGGCAACTTATCTAAAACATCATCATTGGCTCTTTCTAGGTCCAGCATCAAGATGAGTAATAAGTGATGTTCTTGCAGTTACTAACAATGGGAAGTCAGGAGGTCACAAGTGGATTCTGCGGAAGACATGAATCCATGACCTTTAGCAATTTTCCCATGCTTAAGTGATAATACAAAGTAATGATAACAGGACTTTGAGGCAAACCAGATCTATAGTAAAAGTGCAACACTAGGCCTCAAACAGATTTCTCTTTCTTTGTGTGTATTCAGCAATGAAAAGGGATTAAGTTTTCATCACAGCTTTTTATAAGCTCTCTTTCTTCCCCCTCCGCCCAAAAGTGCAAGCTTTGAAACCAATATAATTAAGTGATAGGCAAATAAGAAAAGCAAACAAATAAACATATCCCTGTATTATACCCAATAAACTCAAAGGAAGGACACTTTTGCTAACCATGAGCAATTGAACAAGACTGATAAATAATCAATAAATTGATTATTCTGTTGATAATTAATTCCTGTTTTATAATAAATACATGGAAGCATTAAAGTCACTTCCCACATCTTCCTTAATCGATTTGTCAATTGGTGGACTATTTCGTTCTGCTAGAACAGGCAAATACATCAAGTTCAGCGTTTTGTTTTTTTGTCAGTGCATCTATAGAACTTTCCTCTAATACCTCATTTTAAATGAAATGAATCTCTTCCTGTCAGCTTTCTTCACTGTACAGCTTCCACATTATGCAATATGATCCCTAGTGCCTCTTCCTTTTTTGAGACTTGGACACCTGGCATTTCTTGCTCCATGTATTATAAACTGTATAAAATGTTATGAGCATCACTTGGCTTGTATGGGAGATTAATAATGGTTACTGCAATCCCTGGTGTTCCCTTTCTTGGGGATTGGAATGGATATTGAGCATTTCCAGTCTGTGGCCAGTCTTGTTTTGTTTTCTATATTTTGATTGATTTGTATGTTTTTAATTTCATTTTATCTTTTTAAGTATAGGTTTAAGTCATTTTAATATTTTAAATACTTAATTCCATTGTAATGTTCACTTTTTGCATATTTAGCTGTGCTGTTCTTTTTGAGTGTCAAATTCTGGGAGAGGTGGGTTGGTGATGATGATGATGATGATGATGATGATGATGATACAACAACAACAATAATTGTTGGCAGGTTTTTTTGTTAAAATGTCAGTGAATTCTGTCTATATAATTTGAAATAGCTAATAATGTGCCAACCAATCAGTAGCATCCTACTCTGAGGCGAGTTACAGACCGCCCGTTTGGGGCGGCCTGTACTCGCCCCTTTCCCCACTGTATCGGGGCCTCAGCTACCAGAACAGCAGCCTCCGAGGCCCCGATCCGCCACTTTCCAGGCCGTGGGGAAGCGGCAAAAGGCTGCTTCCTCACGGCCTGGAAAGGGGTGTCCTTGGGGCTTCAAGCCCCAAGGACACCCGACGGCAGCAGGGAGGAGGAGAAAAGGCCATTTAAAGGCTGCGCCAGTGACGCAAACTGCAAAAGAAGCTCCGTTTCGGAGCTGCTTTTCGCGCCGTGGAAAGGGCGCTCTATGCGCCCTCATGTGGCATGACGATGTCATGCCCGCGCCACCTCGTTTGGAGGCGGCACGTTCATGACATCGTAATGGTGGCACCCGCGTGCATAGGGCACTGCCATTTTGTACGGACTGGGTCCGTACTAGGGTGAGGGGCATCAAGAAGTGATGCCCCTTTCTAACCCTAGTACGGACCCAGTCCATACTATTAGGCCCGTCTGTAACGGGCCATAGTTTAATTTTCCTTTAGATTTCTCAGATTTACTGGAAGGGTTCTTGTTTGATCTTTTTGTTGTTTTCTTTTCTTTCTTTGCATTGATGGTTATGTTATGTTCTCTTTGCCCCTATGTAAAAGTTGCTGAATATTTGCATTCAGGATTCTGACTGTTCCTTTCACTTTTTCCTTTTGCTTCTCAGTTATCCATAACCATTTGAAGAGCTGTCAGCCTATCAGTCATCCACTGAGGCTTCCACCCACCAACCCACCCTTTTTTGGCTACAAATAGCATCTTTCTTCTCTCACAGTGTCACTGACTTCAGTCCAAAGCGCTTCTGGTTCCCTGTCAGTTAGATTTAGTAGTTCAAAGCTGTTCTTTACATTGTCTTTAAATCCTACAAGTGTTCTTGAGGTTGTATTTTGGTGTAATGATTGATTTAGTGTATTTCTTTAGCTTTACTCTATTTTTTTTAATTTTATTTTAGCAGTTCATGATCTGTTCAACAATTTGTTCAAGGACTTATTTTGCAGAGAAAATGGAAGCCACATGTAGCTGATAATTATAACTGAACATTTTATAAATCATTTTATAAACTGCTATCTGGAATTGCATGGCAAACAAATGCTAAAAGGGAGAACATTTTTAGGACACGCACACAATCGTAGAATAGAATCACAGAATCATAGGATTAGAAGTGACCACAAAGATCATCAAATCCAACCCCTGTCATGAATGCAGACCATATAAAGTAATAGATTGATGAACAATTTGTCAGTGCACTCCACCATGTTTATCAGTGGCCCACTTGGCCAGTCCTCAAGGGAAAGGGAAAGAGTGCTGCCATTCTGCTCAAAATAAGAAAAGAAACCACCACCAAGTTTGTAGTTGTTGTATGCCTTCAAGTCATTTCTGACTTATGCCGATCCTAAAGAGAACCTATCATGGGGTTTTCTTAGCCAGATTTGTTCAGGAGTTTGCCTTTGCCTTCCTTTGAGGGTAAGACAAAGTGACTTACCCAAGTTCACCCAGTGGGTCTCCATGGCCAAGTGGGGATTTGAACCTCCAATGAAGGGGAAGCCAAGAGTAGTCAGAGACGCATTCTCAACTTTAAGAAAGCTGTCTGCCAACATCTAGAAGGCAATTCCATAATCACAAAAAGTCAACATAGATTTCAGAGAAACAAGTCATGCCAGACTAATCTGATCTATTTATATATATAAAATTTCCAGCTTGATAGATGAAAGCAATGCAGTAGATATAGTATATCTTGATTTTAGTAATGCCTTTGACAAGGTTCCCCATGACATTCTTGCAAACAAGCTTGTAAAATCTGGGCTAGACAAGGTTACAAAGGTAACTGTTGCATGGATTTGTAATTGATTGACTGGCTGAAGCCAAAGGGTGTTCAACAATGGCTCCTTTTCATCCTGGAGAGAAGTGACCAGTGGGGTCCCACAGGGTTCTGTCCTGGGCCCAGTGTTACTCAACATCTTTATCAATGACTTGGATGACAGAATTGGGGGCATACTCATCAAATTTGCCGATGACACCAAATTAGGAGGAATAGCTAATACTCCAGAGGACAGGCTCAAAATTCAAAATGACCTAATAAACTGGAAAAATGAAATGCACAGATATAGGATGGGGGACGCCTGGCTGAACGAGACTACAGCCCCATTCTCACTGGGCAAAAAAGTGGCTGATATTGCTGCAATTCTGACTTGGATTTTTTTCTGAGTTGTATTCGAATCTGCTCCCTCGTTCCCATTACGAAAGGGGGCAAATGGACTCGGAGGTTTTTTTTACCCATGTTCTCGTTCCCATTGAAATTTTCTTGGTTGTAATTTGAAGCGGACTTTTTTGCTCCCCGTTCCCATTGCCCTTCCGGAACCTCTTTCTTTAAAAAGCAGCTGTCAATCAAGTGCCTAGGCATTTGATGTCACAGCCAATCAATCACTTAGGCGCTTTTCCCCTCTGGGAAAGGAAGAAGAAGCCTCTAATCCCCCCAAATCCCTTTGCCTCCCAACCTCTCCTGTGTCTTCCCAGAGTCTGTCTGGGAAAGGGAAAAGGGAGCCTCTATTCCCCGCTATTGCTCCCTGGGCTGTTTGGGGGACGATTGAGCAGACATGTAAAAAAAAGGAAAAAATAATAGTTAAAAATGGTATTCAATGGGTTTTTCCACGATCGATCTATGAATGTGGAGCAGGGGGGAGGTTTCAGGGGGCGTAATGTGTTTACCGTATTTGGAGGTCAATGTAGCAATTTGCTATGTTTGGACACCTGACAGAGCGCCTAAGCAATCGAAAGCTTAATTTAAAAAAAGAAATTGTCTACACATGTGATCGCCTTACCCTGCTTCTCACTCCACTGGGGGAAAGACTATGCAAACAGGAAAAAATAGCGCCAGTAATGCAGGAAAGAGAACAAAGTGCGTGACACCTCCAGGCCAGCCCCTTGAGCACTGTTCCTCCCACCCCCAAGTTCCCGAATCAGATACCCTTGTCCTTCCCATTCATTTGCCCCGAATCAGACATGGGAGGTGCAGTTAAAACCTCCAAAAAAGTACAGTCAAATTAATCCGATTTATCCTCCACTGATTCGGGTTTTTCCAGGAAAAACTGATTACATGGGGATCAGATCTGAATTCCAATGGGAACAAAATAGATGCAATGAGGATTGAATGTGCGCTCAAATAGGAATGATGCACCCATAATTCGATTCTTGATTCACGTTATAAGCCAGTGGGAATGGGGCCTACATGTGAAAGGGATCTGGGAGTCCAAGCAGACCACAGGTTTAACATGAGTCAACAGTGAGATGTGACAGCTAAAAAGGCCAATGCAATTTTAGGCTGCATCAATAAAACTATAGTGTCTAGATCAAGGAAAGTAATAGCGCCACTCTATTCTGGTTTGGTCAGGCCCCACCTGGAATATTGTGTCCAGTTCTGGGCAACACAATTCAAAAAGGATGTTGAGAAACTGGAGCGTGTCCAAAGGAGGGTGACTAAAATGGTGAAGAGTCTGGAAAGCATGCCTTATGAGGAACAACTTTTGGAACTGGGGATGTTTAGCCAGGAGAAGAGAAGGTTAAGGGGTGATATGATAGCCCTGTTTAAATATTTGAAGGGATGTCATATTGAGGAGGGAGCAAGCTTGTTTTCTCCTGCTCTGGAGTACAGGACTCGGAACAATGGATGGAAGCTACAGGAAAAGAGATTCCACCTCAACATTCGGAGGAACAGTTTGACAGTGGAACACACTCCCTCAGAGTGTAGTGGAGTCTCCTTCCTTACAGGTCTTTAAGCAGAGCCTGGATGGCCATCTGTCGGGGATGCTTTGTTTGAGAGTTCCTGCATGCCCGGGTTGGACTGATGGCCCTTGTGGTCTCTTCCAGCTCTATGATTCTAAACTTAGGGAAATGGTTGGTGTGATCCTGTGGTCAAGAATACTAAAAGAGAAGGGGGCTGCATGAAGGATGAGAGTTTCTTAAAAGTGAGATACTGAAGGCAGAATTTCAAACAGTACAATGGTGAGGGGAGGACTGAGGTGTCTAAAGCAACCAGGATAGATGTCTAAGAACTTTCAACTGAGCTACGACTCAAAGGGGATATGTACAAGAAATAGAAATAGGAGGAAATTACCTAAGAGCAACCCAAACAAATAGCCAACTCATGTAAAGAAGAAGTCAGAAAAGCTGAAGCACAGAATGAGCTCAGGCTTGCTAGAGAGGTTAAAAACAATAAAAAGGGATTTTTTTTGGTTATGTCCATAGCAAAAGGAAGAACAAGGAAATGGTAGGGCCATGACATAGAGAAAATGGCGAAATGGTAACAGGGAACAGAGAAAAGGCAGAACTACTCAACACCTTCTTTGCCTTCATCTTCTCTGAAAAGGAAAACACTGCTCATCCTGGGGGAAATGAAGCAAATGGTGCAGTAGGGGAAATGCAGCACAGAACAGATAAAGAGGTTGAGAGATAGTGCAGGAAAACCTGGCTACTCTAAATGAACTCTAGTCTCCAGGGTCAGATGAATCATACACAAGAGTATAGAAAGAACTGGCAGAAGTAATCTCAGAACCTCTGTCAATAATCTTGGAGTATTCTCCTGGAGAACAGGAGAAGTCCCAGCAGACTGAAGAAAAGCAAACATTGCAGAGAACTTCCTGACTGTAAGAGTTGTTTGGTGGTGGAATAAGCTGCCTCCAAATGTGGTGAAGTCTCCTTCTTTGGAGGTTTTTAAACAGAGGCTGAATGGCCATCTGCTGGAAATATTTTGATTGTTTATTCTTGCATGGCAGGGGGTTGGCCCTTGTGGTCTCTTCCAACTCTATGGAGTTTATCGCACCCGATCTGGGCACACGTTTAAATGGGTGAAAATGGGTTTTATCACACATCTCCATGCCCAACTTGGCTGCATCGCATATCTGAACTCCTGGCGTTCTTTTCAAAAAACAGTATTTTCCCATTCTTCAAAAAGAATGTGGCTGAGTTGCACATGGAAGCATGCAATAAGATCCATTTTCACCCATTTAAGTTCATGCCAAGCTCGTGCCCGGATCAGGTGAAAAGAGGCATGCGATAATCTCCTATGATGCTATGAATCCTGAACACCAGAGTCATAGTCCAGCTCTCAAACTACTAACACCACCTGACTCTCAGAGTAAACACATGAAAAATACTGGAATGCAACAGTTTCACAGGAAAAATCATCGGAAGAACTGGGGGAATGAGATCATTTCCAGAGAAAAGAGATGCTACCTAGGAGTCCTAGACAGATTCTCCCACAGAGACAATGTTAGGTCTCTGAATAACACCATGAATTAGCACACAATGCTTGTAAAGGCTTGTCAAACAAGGCAAAAAGAGTTGGAAAAAGTGATCATACTAACTCTGTGGACTGAGCAATTCCCAAATGAGTGTGCCTTGTTGAACCCCACTCATGTAAAGGATTTGCAGACCATTTCATGATTCCATGGAAAAACATAATTAAGATCTTGCTATGCATAATACGTTAAATTTGCATGTGCAGGTGTTTAGAAATTCCCTAGACCCCAATGTATTTACTCCCCAAGAAGACAAACTGGGGAGCAGTGGCTTCCTTTTTCCTCTTTAGGTAGCATTTGCCAAGGCAATGGCTTGAATACCCTTGAGGCTTATGTGATATTCTGAAAAGTTGCTCTTTCCATTGAATTTTACAGTGTAGGATTTATTTCCCTGATGCTGCAATTTGAAGAACTCAAGAGCAACTACAGTCCAAAGTATGAGTACTTGGTTGGACAAGAAACCTGTCCTTTGCAAATTAAATTAACACAATAGTTAAAATGTGAAACCCTCCATGGGAAGCAGATTTTCTTACCTACAGAGGCTGGAGGGAAAGGTTTATTCTGCTGTGATATTGGCTTTTGTGGGCTCTTGAACAACCCAGTGGGCTCCCTTTGACAACACCCCATCTTCCTCTAACCTTGCCCCCTTATTTAATCAAAAAGAAGTGTTGTCAATAAAAAATGGAGATTATAATAATTTAATACAACAAGGACTTAAAAAAACATGCTGATCAAGTGACCTTTACAGTAGGTGTATTTGGCAAGTTGCAGTTCAAAATTTTAACTCCACCGCTTTTTTTCCTGCTAAATTTTGCTTTGATGGGCCTGTGACCAAATGGTCTCTCAATTCTCCTTACTGTTTGTGGTCCTGAGTCCCCCTTCTGCTTCCCAGTCCTTGGAGTGAATAAGCTTTGGGAACAGGTAGCAACAGCAATAGCAGCTACATTTCTATACCGCTTATCAGTGCACTTAAGCACTCCCTAAGCTGTTTACAATGTGTAAGCTCACTGCCTTCAACATGCCGAGTATTTATGTTTGCAAGTTCAGAAGGATACCAGGCTGAGTCTACCCTGAGCCCCTGGGCTAGTATTGAACTCACAACCTTTTGGTTTATGAGTGAGTGGCTGCAGTACAGGCATTTAACCACTGTGCCAATAGGGTTCGAGGGCCACAGTAGCAGCTTCTACATTTTCTCACAGCAACTCCTCACAAACAGGTAGATAAGTTCAGGGGGCCACATTGGACCCTTCTGAAAGCACAAGACATTATCATCAGCTTCCCAATGGTGCCACCAATCCCTATTCTGCTGTCTTCTGTACAGGTTCATATGTAGATTTGTAGTTGGTTGACCGGCTGAACCCAAAGTGTACTCAGCAATGGCTCTTCATCTTGGAGAGTCTTGTTTTCTGCAGCTCCAGATAATAGGACAGTGATGGTGAACCTTTTAGAGGCCGAGTGCCCAAACTGCAATCCAAAACCCACTTATTTATTGCAAAGTGTCATGTCTCTCTTGCTTTCTAGTAAGAAACTCTGGCAAACTCTGTGCTGGGGAGACAGCACATGTGCCCACAGAGAGGGCTCTAAGTGCCATGTCTGGCACGTGTGCCATAGGTTCGCCATCACTGTAATAGGACATAGAGCAATGGATGCTAACTCCAGGAAAAGAGACTCTGCCTCAACATTTGGAAGAACTTTCTGACAACGAGAGCTGCTTGACAATGGAAGATGATGGTGGAGTCTCCTTCTTTGGAAGTTTTTTTTAATAGAGGCTGGATGGCCATCTGTCAGAGAGGCTTTGATTGTGTCTTCCTGCATGGCAGAATGGGGTTAGACTGGATGTCCCTTGGAGTGTCTTCCAACTGTATGATTCTATTAAAATAATACTTGTATTCTATGTTCTCTTTCCAGCATTTCGGCTTACCTTGAATGAGCCCCCTTCAGTGTTCAACACTGTGCGCCGAACTGTGACATGAAATACTGCACTGAAAGAAACCAGACAGAACTGAAAGGTTAAGTTGCTGTGGTATACATTTAGACATATATCTGGGACAGATGTAAAACTGTCCAGTCAGCATATTGCCTGAATACAGTCTGCTGAAGTTGTCAGAGAGAGAAATATCCTCCCTAGTTATATCTGCTCCATGTCCCATCGGGTGTAGTGACTCCTGGTCTAGTAGGATGCTGCTAAGACATGAACTGGACTTTGTCATGACCAATTGTTCCAAGTGCCTCAGCACTTGTAGCAACAACAGTACGTTCTTCCACTTCTCCTAAAAAATTCAGAGTTTATATCAATGGGGCAACTGGACCTCAAAGATGGCTACTGAAGCACAGGGTATCTCCTCCCTTTAACAAAGGAGAAAAATTAATCAAAACATTACTAGAGACAGGTTACTGCTCACAGCTACAAAGTGAAGATGAAATAGTTGCCATTTCGTTAGTTGCCTCTAAATAATACTTGCCTCTAAATAATACAATCAAATCATGCCCTGGCCATACTCAGTAGCCCATATGCCAACTGCTTTGCAATTGTAGTCAGAGAGAACACGGGAAACAACACTGTGTGATAAAGAAGCATCTCATTCTGAGGGAGT
The DNA here is from genome assembly GCA_023333645.1 of Sceloporus occidentalis. Lineage (NCBI taxonomy): Eukaryota > Metazoa > Chordata > Lepidosauria > Squamata > Phrynosomatidae > Sceloporus > Sceloporus occidentalis. The sequence continues at coordinate 223,828,439 of JALMGF010000001.1, forward strand.
ATTGATGGGGAAAAGAAAGATGGTTGCTCCTGCTTTTGAATACAGCCTTCTAAAAGCATCCTGTCCACATCTTTCGGCGGAAAAAGAAACTGACATCTATCCCATTAAATAGGACTGAATTATGCTCTGGACACACTGGCTGGCAGAACTTCAAAATCCCTAGCATCCATGTTGCAGCAGACAGTAACAGTTTTATTTTACCCTCAGTAAGCTTGGCAAAGAAAGCCAGTGTGGTGTAGCGGTTTGAGTGCTGGACTACAGCTCTGGAGGTCAGGGTTCGATTCCCCACTTGAGCATAAAAATCCACTGAGTGACCTTGGGCAAGTCATGCTCTCTCAGCTTCAGAGGGTGGCAATAGCAAACATCCCCTGAAGAAACTCACCAATGACCTTAGGGTCGCCATAGGTCAAAAATGACTTGGAGACACATAACAACATCAAGTTTGGCAAATGTGTTGTAACATGTTTGCCAAGCTTCTTCTTGTTGTTGTTGTTGTGTGCCTCCAAGTCATTTTGGACTCATGGCCACATGTTGGAACATTGTACTGCATGTTCTATCTTTGGGCCAAACCATTTCAATAGGCAAGTTCTCTTTCCCCTTGTGTGGACATTGGCTTTTCTCACATTGGGACAATGAACCCATATTTATATAGATATCAGTAGCAGGGAAGAAGTATTGCTTCTCTGTCATTGCTGCAGTAAGACAGGCTCAATCCTACTGAACCTTTCCTTATATTTGTGAGATTAATATATAACAAACTCTGCATTGTGGAAGATGTTACCTAAAGGTCTTTGGATCCATTGCCTGAGGAGTTTATCATACAAGGGAAATTGGAAGTATAAACCAATGGTAATCTAAACACAATCGTGGGGTTTCAGATTATTACATGAGAGGTGATCACATGCAATTTCGGGCAATGGCAAGCTATTTTGGGGCAATGGGAAGTCAGTTCGAACGCAATTCGAATTCAACCACTTTCTTTTCATTCGAAGTTAAGAGAAATTCCTCCCATGTCATAACTTCTTTAGTCATGCTGTACCCTTACAAGAGCAACTACAAGGGCATCGACTCCCAGAGAAGACACCGGAATTGCTCAGATTCCATTAGCCTCAAGGGGAGGATCATCCTAATAGATCCACATTTCTGCAGAAGGGAGTGGCGACTGCACCAGTATTGTTGTTATTAACTGTAGTTACATAAATCCCTGCACTTAGCAAGTAAATGCCCATGTGTTTTAAGTCAGCCTTCTTATTTTATGATAGTTGCCTGCAAATAAATCCTGTTCCAAACAGTATGAGATAATCAGTCTGGCGAACTACAAGGCTTCACTTTCAGTACGCTGGTGCAATCCAGCTGCTTTTCTCTGGGCCCAGGCTGTAACTTACTACTCCCTGTTCTTCAGACGCTTAATAAGCAGAGCTGGCATTCCTGCAGCTCTCATGAAATATCCAGCTTACTTTTTACACCAAATAACCCTGCTGCCTTCATTCAGGTCTACATACATGCCCCTAAACCATACACAATTCTCCAGGACATAAATTTTGACAGACTCCTTGGTTTACTTTTTTATTTTTTAAAATCTTGTTTCTCTCCTTATGGTAATCTCCTGGAATTAATACATTTCCAATCTTCCATGCCAGATGATGGTGATGATGGTCAAGGTGGTAGTTCTGGTGATATTCATATCCCTTCTTTCTTGCAAAACTGGGGTGCAAGGCGGCTTATACTGATGTATTTTGAAAGTATTAAATTGGGTTGGGCAGTTGTGATGGGCTAGGATCCACATTTGTCCCCAGGAGACTTTGAAGGGATGTATCCCTAAAAACAGTTTGCCTCCAAATGCCCTCTAGGAGGTCTAGGAGCATTTTCACCGTGTTTTTAAGTGGGCTTTGACCATTTTAGACACATGAAAAACCCCTTTTCACAGACTGGGCTCATTCCCACTGGAGGAATAACGCATGTCCTGATTCGGCTCTGCCCCACTAAACAAATCCAAAAGGCCCTCCAGTCCCACTATGAAATCGATTCCAAAAGGCCCCCCAGTCCCACTATGAAATCGATTCCAAAAGGCCCCCCAGTCCCACTATGAAATCGATTCCAAAAGGCCCTCCAGTCCTCTTTCTCTTCCCTTCCTACTGCTTCTTTAAGGACATCTCTCCCCCATGTAAATGCTCCTGTGTCTTTAAGTGGGAGGGTGGGGGGGACTGTGTGCTTTTGTGTCTTTGCAGAAAGAGATATGGCCTGCTCAGTTCAGCAGAAACACAACTGAAGGTGCAGCTGCACTACAGAAACAATGCAGTTTGACACAAGTGCTCTAGCTGTATCCTTTGGAATTCTGCAATTTTGTAGTTTTGCCAGGTTTTTAGCTTTCTCTGATTAAGAGTGCTGGGGCATCCCAAAATTACAAATCCCAGGATTCCATAGGATGGAGACATGACAGTTAAAATGGTGTAAATCTGTCAATCCTGCAGTGTGGCAATAGTTTAAGAGACTGAGGAAGGATGACGCTCACAACTAATGCTGCCCCATGGAATTGTTATAAATAAGGGGACAAGTAGAAATGGTGTCTGGAGATATCCTGAGTAGTTTCTCATAGATCCTAAAGAAGCAGCTACCACTGGTCGCTTATGTAGCTAAACCTTCCAGCCATTGCCGGTGATCACAAGTAAAAAACTGCTTTAGCATTCCCTTCTGTGACATTTGCCCATTCACTTGAATCCATGAGAAAAGCCTTTCTCATTTACAGTATTTGCTAACATTCAAGCATACAGTTTTTCTAAACTTTTACTCAGAAATGACTCCTGTGTCAGAACAGGCATTACTATGTACTAATATGCATTATTTTGGAGAAGTGTAAACATTTAACAGGCATGGTAATTTGGGGATTTAACACAAAGGGTTTGTTTATCTTTAAGATATGCATACAGGCCAGACCTTATCTATGCTAGCTGCATTTGGATTATCTACTGCCAAGGTTGATCTGAGTTTGTCCTTGATCATATTATTATGTCATTGCATAACTAACTAAAAATATAAAATTATCCCACAGTAATAAAGGAAAGTAAGCTTAAACCACAAAACCCGAATGTCTAGGGTATTATTACTCATATGTTAGAAACCCACAGAGTATTAGATGGAAGCTGGGTCTGTAGTTGTCCTTAGATACCCCATAGCCACATTGAATATATTTAAGACTTGTGGATCTGACTTCAGCATTCTGCAAACAAAAAAGGCAGAGAGAGGGGTAAAGTATAAAATCTGAATATGGAAGATTCCCCTGGGCGTGTCGTGGGGCTTTCTCCAAACTCAAGAGAATATTGTTTTGGCTTTTGTAAGGCCAGTCTTGAAAGACTTCCATCTATTAAGAAAGGAATGCAGACCTCCTTGTGAGCCAGAACTCTTCATGTGGGAGGACTTCTGCCTAAATGCCTTTATCTGGAATCTGGGGGGTCAAGTTTATAAATCTCAATAGTGGGCAAAGAAGACCACTGGGATCTGAATAGTGGATTTTTCCCTTGCCATCACCCTCCTTATTTGTCTGACTCACACTGTATTATTCCCTCTCCTTTTTACTTGTCCCTGGCTGCATGAGAACTGTAGAAAGAATCCAGTTTGACACCACCTTAACTGCCATGGCTCAATGCTATGGAATTCTGGGAACTGTAGTTTGCTGTTGAACAATTTGACGAATAGCCCATTGGCTTATCTCAAAGGTTGTAGACTTCCCCTCCCTCTTTATGCAGTTACTGTAAACAGTGCCGGCTATGAGAGCAGAGTTTTGAGTGGCACAGAGTACTAGGTGTGGAAGTAAAGAAAAAGAGCATCCTATTGTGGGTCTGGGAGTATTGTGGGGGAGGAAAGAGAAAACTGCTTGAGATTGACCAAGAGTCATCTTCCAGCAGTGCATAGGCCAAGTTGGATCTACTTCAAGGAACATTTCTGAGCGTGAATGAACATGGAAATCCTTCAATAGAACACATTATCACACTACGTCTTCAACTTGTATGCAGAAAATATCATAAAAGAACAAATTTAGACTCAGAAGAAGGAGAAGTGAAGATAGGAGCAAGGAATATCAATAATCTAAAATATGCAGATGACACCATACTACTAGCGGAAAACATCATAGACTTCTATGGTCTATTCCAACTCTAAAAACCTATGATTCTATGGAACAATTACTAAGGAAAGTCATGGAAGAAAGTGCAAAAGCAGGCTTGCTGCTGAACATAAAGAAAACAAACATAATGAACATGGAGGACCTACATAAATTCAACCTAGACAATAAGGAAATCAAAAGAATTAAAGATCCCCCATACTTTGGATCAAACACTGATCAGAAAGGAGACTGCAGTCAAGAAATCAGAAGAAGACTAGGAATGGGAAGGGCAGCTATGAAGGAACTAGACAAGATCCTAAATGGTAAAGATATACAACTATGCACTAAAGTTAGGATTGTCCGATCCATTGTATTCCCCATCACCATGTACAGATGTGAGAACTGAATAGTAAAAAAAAAAAAGCAGATATAAAGAAAATCAACTCTTTTGAGCTGTGGTGCTGGAGGAGAGTGCTGAGGATGCTGTGGATGGTCAAAGAGACAAATAAATGGTTCCTTGAACAGATCAAGCCTAAACTCACCCTGGAAGCCAAGATGATAATAGAATCATAGAATCATAGAGTTGGAAGAGAGCATAAGGGCCATCCAGTCCAACCCCTTTTGCCATGCAGGAAATCACAATCAAAGCATCCCCAACAGATGGCCATCCAGCCTCTCTTTAACGACCTCCAAAGGAGGAGACTCCACTACACTCCGAGGGAGTGTGTTCCACTGTCAAACAGCCCTTACTGTCAGGAAGTTCCTCCTAATGTTGAGGTGGAATCTCTTTTCCTGCAGCTTGCATCCATTCTTCTGGGTCCTGTTCTCTGGAGCAGCAGAAAACAAGCTTCCTCCCTGCTCAATATGACATCCCTTCAAATATTTAAACAGGGCTATCATATCACCTATTAACTTCTTAACCTTCTCTTCTCCAGGCTAAACATCCCCAAATTGAGGCTATCGTACTTTGGCCACATCATGAGAAGGCACAACTCATCAGAAAAGGCAATAAAGCTAGGAATGGTAGAATAGATAATTGAGGAAGACTGCTAGTTCACAGGCCTGAATCTACAGGTCTTGGAGATTTTTCATCCAGAGGGTCACCATGAGTTGAGGGCAACTAACAACAACAACATGTTATACTGTAAGGTTATTTTGTTGTTGTAATTATTAATTCACCTTCTCGTGCAGGGGCTCTCAATCTTTGATCCTCCAGCTGTTTTGTACTTCAGTTCCCAGAAGCCTTAACCAGCATGGTCAATAATGATGTATTCTGAGAGCTGAAGTTCAAAATATCTGGAGCACCGGAGGTTGAGAGGTTCCACTGTATGTGAAACCGGGAAGAGGGAAGCATGAGTCATAGAGTGGTGAAAACTTGTGTAACAGCTAGTTGAGTTCTTGGCCAGGTTCTGAATACGGCTTAATTACTACCAATGCCAACCATGCTTTTGCTGAGTACTGCCCATCAATGGTACCTAGTGCTGGACATAAAAAGGATGCAAGGGCGGAGATGGAACACATCTGGGTGTCATGCATGATTCCTGGAAGGAAGTTTCTGAGTAATATATTTCGACAGCTGTTTCTCCGCAAATAAAGTGTAAGAGAGCATGGAAAGGCTGTCAGCATTCTGAAAATTCATGAGTCTATTTCTTATTATTATTTTGTCTCAAAGAGGGAGCAAATTTCAGGCTTCCACATTTCATATCTTTTAGAATTTTTATGCCTCTTGGTTTAATATTTGCTTTGATTTAATGAACTTTGGTGTACACTAATAGATAGTGATGCATCGTGCTGATTATTTAATGTTGCATATACAATGCGCCCGCATTATACACGGCTTTGAGCATATGTGCTCAAGCCACATGGGAGCGCACGGGGTGCAGGGGGTGGCACGTCCCATTCAAATGAATGGGGCATGCACCCATGGCGCATGCACGCCATCTCACCACCACACACGCTAACCCCATTTAAGTGAATGGGGCTCAAGCATAGGTGGAATACGCCTTACGTGGGGGGGGGGGAGTCCGGAACAGATCCCCCAATTAAGGCAACGGTCCACTGTAATTACCAATTGATTCGGTTATGAAGTCTTGAGCAAGCAATGGGATGAAAATGCAGTATGGAATAACTTTAGTAATCCAAGTATACAATTAGGTCTTGAAATTGCTGAGTAAAGATATGGTTCTGAACTGTTGCAGCCAAATAAGATTCTTTGCTAACAGTGCTTTTTTAATATAATAAATCATATTTTAATATACATTGTTCAGTAGGTATAGCCCAAACAGAAAAAAGTCCTAAAATCAAATTGTAATAGCAAATCATCTCACTCAGAGCTGACCTTAGGCCTTTGGTATATTCCCTTCTTATCCTCTTTAAAACAGTGTCCATTGCATCTTTTGTGGCCCATCTCAGAACTCTTGGTGCAAAATTTCACATTGGAAACCAGTAACATGTTACTCATGAATAACAAGCACATAATTACTTGCCTTGTCATTTTTCTTTTTAAAAATGTAATGTGTAACCTTTTTACAATAGCATTTCCAAGCTCTGCATTTACCCTGTCATAGAAAATATCATACATTTCCTTGAATCCTAAGGAGTGCTGCAAAACTGATCTATGTTGCTAGATTTATAAGTGGAGGTGAACTGTGTGTCTTAAATGTTTCAGTTGCTGAGAAGATAGTTGAACAAGCAGCATGGGAAACCTGCCCCAGAATCCAGCAACCTTCAGGTCTGGACCATTTGACTGAGTCCAGTTCTAGCAATTTAGCTAAGAAATGACTACAATTTCAGTAATGTAATTAAACCCAGTCACTATATTCCTCCCAACTAGACTTTTAAAATTGTTCCAACCATTGTGTTAATAGCAGCAGCAAGGGTGAACCCAGGGTTCCCATGGTCATCTTACCTCTCACACTACCTCTCAACCCACTACAAAAGATCAATATCAGAATATACTGTATGTATGTATCCATGTATATATCCAGGATACCATCAGATTTCCCAGCAGTTAAGCAGCCACCAAGAAATCTCTTTGCATTATTGCTAGTCCACATCCTGGGAAATCCAATTGTTCAAGAGCAACTGCTGAAGCCCTTCCCTGCCTCTTTTTGGCTATTTTTTCACCCCCAAAATGCAAAATGAGAAGGGGGAGTGGGAGAGCGAATGGATGGAGGGCTCTGGCAATAAACAGACAGGGATCAATCAACCCTTCCTTCCTGGAGGGGGAAGGAAGGCTGGAAAAGAGAGGCATGTCTTGGGCTTATTTCTCAGTGGATGCGCCATCGGTGTTTGAAGCTCAACATGTCCAAGACAGAGCTTCTTGTCTTTCCACCTAAGCTTTCCCTCAAATATTCCTTTTCTGTTTCTGTTGACATCTCTATTTGACAGGTCCAGGAAGCCCACAGTCTTGGTTTTATTTTTTATTCTTCCCTGTCATGTATCCCCCAGATCCAGGCCACAGCCAAGGCCTGTAGATTCTCTCTCGACCATATTGCTAAAATCCATCCATTTCTTTCAGCCTCTACTGCCAAGACTCTGGTCCACGCTCTGGTCATATCATGACTAGATTATTGTAACCTCCTTCTGTCAGGGCTTCCTCTCTCTCACCTCCGTCCTTTAATTTCTGTCCAGCATTCAGCTGCATGCATTATTATATCTGCCTACCACTTCAACCATATCTCTCCTTTATTATCATCCCTTCACTGGCTCTCCTTCCCCTTCCATATTCAGTATAAGCTCCTGTTGCTGACTTTTAAACCCCTCCATGGGCTGACCCCTCCTTATTTATCAGACCTTCTTTCTCCTGACCTTCCCGCTCAGGCCCTCCGTTCTGGTAGTCAAGATCTGCTGTCTCAGCCAAGGATTTTCTCTGCCTCATCCCGGATTTATCCCTTTTCACTTGTTGCCCCTCACTCTTGGAACCTCCTTCTCCCATGAACATGGATCATCACTTCTTTAACTAGCTTCAAAACTGAGTTGAAGACCATCCTAATCAGAGAAGCATTTCCAGGCACTGATACCTGTTACAGACTGCCAAAATAAAGCTGCTTCAGGTCTCTTTGGAGGTATGCTATTTAAATGATGCATGGGTCCTAATAGTCTGGAAGCTGCACCAAAGCGGCACTCAAGTGCTTAGGAATGGAGTGTGGCTTTGGCACGACCTCTGGACTCTTAGGACCCATGCATCATTTAAATAGCATACCTCCAAAGAGACCTGAAGCAGCTTTATTTTGGCAGTCTGTAACAGGCCTGAGTAACTATTATTTGTTATTATTTTAATTTGTTGCCTGTTTTATTGAACACTTTCCTGTATTGTTATGTATTATTTATATGTATTATGCTATTATTTCTTAGATTGTATGCCATGGGCAGGTTTACTCTTATCTATTTTATTGTTTGTTTGTACAGCGCTGTGCAAATTACAGAGATATATAAATAAAGCATAATGATAATAATAATGATAATAATAATAATAATAATTCAAATGAATGGTTTCATAGATCCATCGATAGTAGATTCCCCTTCCCCTAAACCTTGAATTCAAGTTTTTTAAAATTTTACTCTTTTAAATTTTTTCTTTAAAAATAAGACATCATACCAGATTTTCACTTCAACCACATGAAACATGAAACTAAATGCAAATAATGGCAGAAGGAATCATCAGTTTTTTGTGGGAAGGTAAAAAAGCCGAATTAATTGGAAAAACCTCATAAAATCATAAAACCATAGAATCATAGAAACATAGAGTTGGAAGTCCAACCCCCCTGCCATGCAGGAAATCTAAATCAAAGCATACCCGACAGATGGCCATCCAGCCTCTGTTTGAAGACCTCCAAAGAAGGAGACTCCACTACACTCCAAGGGAGTTTGTTCACTGACAAAAAGAAAGAGATGGATGTATGCTTCCTAATCTAAAATTGTATTTTCAAGCATGTGCTCTAAAATGGATCGAAGAGTGGATTAATCTCAAGAATGAAAGATTACTGAACTTGGAAAGCGACAGATTAAGATTTGGATGGCATGCATTTATGTGGTTTGATCAACTAAAGAATAACAAAAATTTCGACCACCATATTTGTAGGAAAGCTTTATTGAAGGTTTGGCTTAAAATAAAAATTAAATTCTACCGATCGTTACCAACCTGGGTTTCCACACAGGAAGCGTTCTTCAACAGATCTAGAGAAAAGGAAGCATGGATCCGATATAAAGATATCCTGATAAAAGAAAAAGAGAAACTATATAAAATGAAAACAAGAGAGCAACTGCACCATCTGGGACCTCCCGGAGAGGTAGGACCGGAACCACTGGAGCGCAGTGCCCCCGATTCCCACCTCTGCCAGGCGCCCCAGAAGGATACCATGGTCTATGGTATCGAAAGCCGCTGAGATGTCCAAGAGCACCAACAGGGACACGCTTCCCCTGGGCATCGACAGGGGAAGCGTGTCCCTGTTGGTGCTCTTGGACATCTCAGCGGCTTTCGATACCATAGACCATAGTATCCTTCTGGGGCGCCTGGCAGAGGTGGGAATCGGGGGCACTGCGCTCCAGTGGTTCCGGTCCTACCTCTCCGGGAGGTCCCAGATGGTGCAGCTGGGAGACGTGTGCTCCGACGAGAGGGCCCTTAAAACTGGGGTCCCTCAAGGAGCCATTCTGTCTCCCATGCTATTTAACATTTACATGAAACTGCTGGGAGAGATCATCCGGAGACATGGGGCGCGGGGTTATCAGTACGCTGATGACACCCAGATTATTTTCTCTATGTCTCCGACTGATGCAGTGACTGAGGATGGCGTCTCTCCTCTCGTGGCCTGTCTAGAGTCAGTAATGGGCTGGATGAGGGAAAACCGACTCAAGCTGAATCCAGAGAAAACGGAGGTACTTGTGATAGGTTCCCCTGGTCCAGGAATGACGGTGGTTCCACCTGTCCTGAACGGGGTCACGCTCTCTGTGAAGGACTCCGTGCGCAGTCTGGGGGTGCTTCTTGACTCGTCCCTTCACCTGACTGCTCAGGTGAATGCGACGGTCAAGAGCACCTGTCATCAGCTTCGGCTTATTCGCCAGCTGCGCCCATACCTGGCCCAGAGGGACCTTGAAACTGTGGTACACGCCCTGGTAACCTCGAGACTGGATTTCTGCAATGGACTCTACATGGGGCAACCCTTATACCAAACCCGGAAGCTTCAAATGGTGCAGAACATGGCAGCCAGGCTGGTCACTGGTACGTCCAGGGCCAGCCATATAACATCGGTTTTAAAAGACCTCCATTGGCTGCCCATTCGCTTCCGGGCGCAATATAAGGTGTTGGTGATGACCTATAAAGCCCTAAATGGCCTGGGCCCAGGATACCTGAAGGACCGCCTCTCCCCGTACATTCCGCCCCGCACCCTCAGAACATCTGGGCAGCAACTACTTAGGGTTCCCGGGGCGAGATTGGCCTCCACTTCCAGGAGGACTTTCTCCATCGCCGCCCCAGCCCTTTGGAATACGCTGCCCATAGAGCTCCGCTCAGCTACCTCCCTGGCCCAATTCAGACGGGATCTGAAGACCTACCTGTTTCAGATAGCATTCCCCGAATAAGGTCCCATAGCCCCCCCCCCCCCCCGCCGCACAGGCAATGGATTGGCTAACCCGGGGGCTTTTTGCTCTTGTTTTTATTGTATGATTTATGTAATTTTTGTATGGTTTTAATGATTATTGTGTATTTTAATTGTTGTAAACCGCCCTGATCTTATGGAAGGGCGGTATATAAATAAAATTTTTATTTTATTTATTTATTTAAATGAAAACATAAATAGCAACTGGTTTATGTATCTCCAATTAACAGAAAGATTTAAAAGAGACATGAACACCACGGCTATAGGAGGAAAAGACAACAATTTAGACAAAGTTATTACAGGAGAAAAAAATAAAAGCATAGCAAATTACTATATAGTGTTGAAAGAGAGAGATATGGAACAGGAAGTAATAAAACATACAATGATAAAGTGGTCACAGGACATTGGAGAATGCATACAACTGAAGCACTGGAAGAAGCATGGAAGAATATGAGTAAGTTTACGCTTTGTCAGAATTACAAGGAAAACTTTACAAAGATGATGTACCATTAGTATCTTTGTCCTACGAAACTAAACACTTTATACAAAATTGGTAACTCAAAGTACTGGAAATGCTCAGCCCCTCAGGCAGATTTCTTTTATGCTTGGTGGAAATGTAAGCAAGCCCAAAAATTCTGGACCACTATTCATAAAAAGATGATGGAGATTTTACAAATCAAAATTCCTTTCACTCCCCAAATAATAGGGGTTAAAGGGGGTGCCAAAGTGCATTATTTCTGCTGGGCAGAAACAGCCTGATTGTTTCTAAAGAAAGGGTTTTTATTTCTTGAGTTTTAATGGGTATCTTTCGGAAATGATTGTAATTTTCTCTATAATGTAATTTGATTTTAATTTTTACGTGTTTTTTCTGATAAGTGCTTTCATGTGCATTTATTTGATTCAGTTTTTGTAAGCCATCATGAATGCCAGCGCTGGTGGAAAACCACAATGTCAAATACAACATGATGCAAGTTTTTTGTTTTATGCTGCTCCAAAGACTACAGCACAAACTAGTGGTTTCCAATTACAACGAAAGAGGGTCTGTAAACATTAGGAAGACCTTCTTGACTGTAAGAGCTATTTGAGAGTGGAATAGGCATGGGGAAGAGATGGAATCTCCTTCTTTGAAGGTCTTTAAAATGGTCTTTAAAAATTGAATGACAATGGTCCAGAACACACTGCAGAAATAATCAAGTTTGAGACCACTTTAACTGCCCTGGCTCAGTGCTAGGGGATCCTGGAAATTGTAGTTTATTGTGGCACCAGAAGTCTCTGACAGAGAAGGCTAAGTGTCTCACAAAACTACAGTCCCCAGAATTCCCTAGCCTTGAGCCAGGGCAGCTAAAGCGGTCTTAAACTGGATTATTTCTGCAGTGTGTTTTGGACCCATGATTCAAATATGCTTTGCTATATATTCATGCAGGGCAGGAGCTGGATTAGTTGGCCCTTGGTCCCCTTCCAACTCTATGATGTTTATCACACTATACTCTTAAAGTGCTACTATTCCACTTTGACTCCTCTAGCTGCCTCCTGTTGCATTGTGGGATTTGCAGTTTTAAGGAGGGGTATTTAGAATTCTCAGGCAGAGAAGTTCTCTGCCTGAGAATTCTAAATACCCCTCCTTAAAACTGCCAATCCCAGAATGCAACAGGAGGCAGCTAGAGGAGTCAAAGTGGAATAGTAGCACTTTAAGAGTATAGTGTGATAAACATCTATGATTCTTTGATACAAATAAATATGAATCTGGTGCTGGTGGTATGACTAGTTGCTAGTCACTTCCAAGCTCTGTATAAACTTGTTGCACAAGTCAAGATTTCAAGACTGTAGTGGAGCATAAAGGCAAGAACTCTCACAGGTATAAAGAACTTGTGACTAAATGGTTATTTTAAAAAGGGCCCTTTTTTAAAATACAATAACGCTTCCATGATGAAAACGGAAGCGTTGTGCCATCCGCAATCCCACCAGGAGGCTCCCATCATAAATCGAGGACGTTTACGCAACGGGAGCATGGCGGAAGGTAAGCTGTGTGATAAACTCCTATTAAGAATTGTGGGTGAAAAATTGTCATCTAAAACGTTTCCTGCAGAAATCTACAAGCAACAAGTCCAGCATATCTTTCTCATATCCTTGACAAGACAAAGCACAAAGTACACTTAGAGCTCGTCCAGGCTGCAAACTCACAAGCTCATAAACACACTCACTTCTCATGCCATAAGCCTAGTAAATGTTTATAGCATCCTTTTTGCACACATGACACTTTGCGAGATGTTTAGTTGCCCCGAGAGAAAAGTCCCTTGGACAGCTGCTGCTGCCTCTGCTGCTGTCTCCTTGTTTATGAAGAAAACAGATACTGCTTTCTGGGTCTAAATGGAAAAATGTCTGTGCTACACTCTATTTTTCTGTCTGCAGATTGGGTATTTTGAGCTCTCACTTTGACACTTTTATGTAATTTCATTAAATGTCTATAATTCTTTCCTGGAAAGGGGGGGAAACCCTTTCATTTAAATGGCCTTTTCACAACTAACCTTTTATTAGTTGCTATGAATTTCAGAACTAACCTTCTTTGCAATTGTATTAAAATGCTTCTGAGCTGTTTTAAATTGATATGCAAAAATTCAATTGTGTTTTTAGTCCAATTTGGTGTGGTCGGGGTGTGCGCTTCAGGTGGGAAAATGTAGTGATCAGGGGAGGAAGAGAAGGCATGGACATTTCAATTTGATTTCCATTCAATTGGCAAAGTAGCTGTGAGAAACATTTAAATTTCTTTTACCTTTTTTCCAGACCGGTTCCAGAGTGTCTCTGTTGCTTTGATGCTTTGATGAGACAGTGTGGTAATATCCTCATTCTTTCTCTCTCTCTCATTCATACACATATACACACACACAAACACCTGGAAAGGTAAAAGAGTCTGACAGTATTTTAAAATGCATTTATTTAGTTAAACCTCTGCCTCTTCCTTCAGAAATAGTAATCACTGCCACATTAAAGCCAGGCAGGGGTGACACTCAGGATGTGGGGGTGTAGCCCACACCCTCAGAAGGTGGTGAACACCCAGTGGGACAGATGCTCACCATCCATCACAAGACCACCACCCGGTCACCCTCTTCCGCCAGCCAGGACACCTGTGCCATCTGCCCGCTGAGACCACTGGTGGGGCTGAGGCACTGCTGCCATCTGGCTGTCCTGTCTCAATCTGGCAGAGCAGCTGGCTGGGGGTGGTGGTAAGGGTGGTGCCAGCAGTGGTGGTGGTAGTGGTGACCACACACACTTCCCTTTCCTCACCTCTCTTTCCTGTTTAGCCATTGGTCCTTCTCAAAAATAAACCAATCACAATAAATACACATTATACAATTTACTATGGCAATTAAGAACACATTGACACTGCTCTAAAAATAACTAGGCAATGGTTCCCAATTTGTATGTACCAGGTTTATTAAAATGAGTAGTTATCTAGTTCAGTATAACCTTGCTCACACTAACGTGCGACCTTACAGCCAATTAAATGGTACCAGCTTGTGCTCCCACAACTATTCTTGCAGCTGCCACTCTCACTGCCAGTTGGTTGGTAGTATTGTAGTAAAAAATATCTATACAGTGGGCCCTTGGCATCTGCTGCGGTTTGGTTCCAGGGCCCACCATGGATACAAAAATCCATGGATGCTCAAGACCCATTAAATACAACAGCATAGTAAAAAGGTGTTCCTTATACAAAATGGCAAAATTTTTACTTACTGGGATTTACTTATTTTTAATATTTTCAAATTGTGGATGCTTGAATCCATGAATAAAAATGTCATGTAAAATTCTCTGATAATGTACTGATTGGATTCCAACATATAACAGTGCAATACACAATACAGCCCATGACAGAACATAATTGAAACTCTCCTCTTGCTTCAAGGCAGCCACTCTCATCACTTGGACCTCCAGCTGTGAGTTCAATATCTCAGTCCCTCTGTAATTTCATGCCCTTTGCTTCCAGCCTCCCCTCAGTCAGTATATAATGGGCCGCTACAATAAGATATTATCAAGACACCAAATGGACATGAAACAGACAATGTGGCACCACCCTTCAGCCACTGGTAATACTAACTGATGCTTGCACAGAGCAAGGTGGCTGATCCGACAGTCAAAGCTGTTCTTTCACTTACCAACATCAATCCTAGAATGGTTCTGAAGGTAAACACTAAAAGAGAGCAATCCCAACTGAATGGTGTTTTTACAGACAATGTCAATATAGAGAGAGAAGATCCTGAGTCTAGAAGTGGAGTGAGTCACTGCCTTCAGAATGAACTGCTAGTAAACAAAGTGGGTTGGATGCAATGTGTGAAGTTCTTGCACCAGAGAGTTATTAAAAAGCAACAGCACAAAAGACAAGGCTCAGCCTAGATAGACTAACAACTTTATCATGGAACAAACTTTTTTAGGCACCAGGCCTTTTTTTTTATCAGATGCTTGAAGTGCATAAGTTGGGAGACTGAGATAAGGAAGAATTACAGGAGTGGATAAAGTACGTTAATAAAGTGAGAATTAAGATAGAGGAGAATATAAAGGAAAGGCTGTGATAGCAGGACTGGGAAACATGAAAAACAATGTACAGTATACATTTGTCACAGCTAAGCAAGAAGTAGCAAATGAAGTTTAATTATTTGTTTCCAGATTGAGTGGCATGGTTTCAGATTTTGAATACAGTTTCTTCCAAGGACAATTGGTATGCTAATATTTTGAAAAGAGAGTCATAAATAACAAACCTGACACCATTCCTCTTAAATAATTAAAACTTTTAATGCATATGCATGGATCTTTCCATCTCTCATAATTGCATATTATCAATACAATAAGGTTAATAAAATACAATTAACTTTCATTAAACATACAGTACTAATGGAGTTGGGATATTTTACAGCAAATTTGGTGGATAGGCTTGTTAGAAGAGATCTGTATTGAGTGCCTTCTTGAAGGCATCTAAGGTGGTAATAAGGCAGATCTCTTCCGGCAAGTCATTCCATAACTTGGGGGCTATGGCAGAAAATGTTCTGTGGGAAGTTGTTGTTAACTTAGTTTTTGCACTGTCTAATAATTTCTTCCCAGATGTCCTGAGAATGTGGGGTGGATTGTGTAGGGAGAGGCATTCCCTCAAGTAACTCGGGCCCAAGCCATATAGGGCTGTAAAGGTAATAACCAACACTTGGTATTGGGCCCGGAAGCTGATCGGCAGCCAATGAAGAGATTTTAATATTGGTGTTTTGTGGTCAAACCTAGATGTTCTGATGACCAATCTGGCTGCAGCATTTTGAACCAATTGAAGCTTCCGAACTTGGTACAAAGGTAGCCCCATGTACAGTGCATTATAGAAATCTAAAAGAGAGATTGGTGATGTGCGCACCCCAAGGCGCACAGCACCATTTTATCCCTCCCGCTTGTCCCTCCTGTGAAGAGCGAGCCTGCAGATTCCAAGTCCGCGAAAAGGGAGGGACAAGTGTATACGTTTATTTGAAAAATGTGTCTAAACACACTTTGGTCAAGAGGAAGAAAGCATAAATTAAGAAAAACATGGGGGGCAAGTATATACCAAAAGATATCCGGAGTTCCTTCCAGCTGAGCAAAAAGATTTCCACCTGAAACAGAGCCTGCACAGAACAACAGTGCTTCTGGAAAAAGAAACCATATTGAAAATGAAAGTGACAGATATCAGTTGAGATTGTTACACAGAGAGACGAGATGGATTGCAATCTCCATGAGCTAGATTTTGAAGCTTGCTGATGCTGTTCCCTGCTGAGGAATTTTCACTTACAGCAAAGCCAAAATGGGCAAGGGCACCCTTCCCTTTGTCTGCCTCTACTATTTTGTCTTTCTGCTAAACTAGGCCATAAAGTCAACCTGTCATTTGAAACAGAATTCCCTTAAAAGATATCTGTTTATCTTAGCACCAGCTTGCTTCATTTCCACATGTTGCAAACCAGCTTGCTTCTTTTCTGGTTGCTCACTGGAAGATAAATACTGCGTGAATTTTGTATCATCTTCATCTGATGAAGAAGCAAGTGAACTTCAACACTACTTTCTGCTTGATCTTACAAAGGAATTACCAATGTGTACATTGGAGGGGGGGGGCTTCATTTGCAAGTCTAATTGCTCAGGCATGAAGCTTGGAAATAAATATACTGCAAATAAAAAAAAAACACTATTCTTTTTTACCTGAAAGAACACCTCTCTAGGAATCTCCAGGTTCTCCAGTGCAATTCTATGGTCATTATCTGCCAGACGTTGATCATAGAATCATGCTGGAGGACCTACAAATGCATAGAGAAGTGTTTTCTCTAGGAACGTCTGGGTTCCCTGGCACAACTCTATGGTCAACATCTGGCAGAGTTGCGCTGGAGGACCTAGAGATTCCTAGAGGCAACATATTAATCAAAACTGCAAATAATCAAATTTACAAAAGTTGAAGCCACAAACGTGGAGGGCCAACTGTAATTACTCCCTTATTGTGTGATCGGAAACTTTCTTTCTACCTTTTGGACACCTCTGCACCTTTATGCTACTTTTATGAAATTCCCTATTGCCCCAATAGCATCATATGACACTGAACAAAGGGAGGCTTCACATAATTATTAGGCAAAAGTGAGATGCCTTGGATGTTTATTGGATTTTTATTATAAACTAACAAACCAATGGAGGAATGAATCCTACTTTAGCATGGAGGTACCCTTAAAATCTTTGTCAAGTCAAGGGTAGCAGAGAAGAATGGCGTTGATGTCTGACCCACGTTTTTTCTTCCTTTGCCTGCTTCAGATCTTCTATACTAAAGACTTCTGCCTGTGATTGACTTCTTGCAATTGGTCCTCAGAGAAGTAACTGAAAGGGTTATTTCTGCAGATGTTTTAGCTCTTTGGTAACATTCTCCAGCTATTACAAACAGAGCTTGAAGGGAAAAATGATAAATGTGGACTCCCTGGCTACAAGGGGTTTGAGGGGATACAAATCAATTTATGATGCTTGCTTCTTTAAAAAGACAGCAAAAACTCTGATCTGTTTACTGACGTGCGCATATGTGTGTGCACTATATATAAAGTCTGGAACATGCAGAAAAGGTTTCTCTTTAGTAAAACCTGTTTTCACAATTTACATTGTAACAGAAAGCCATCAATGCTTGACAGGATAATTGTCCTCAGTGAAACATATTTTTGTCTGCTTGCACAGCAAAAAGAACTTTGTTACATCCAAAAGTATATTTCTATATGAATTTCCCATCAAGATTGCTGAGGGCTTTCCTTTCACATGTGAAACTGGAACTCTAATCCAAAACCCTTCCGTGGCCCTTCCGTAGCGAGGGTGAAGCAAAGTCACTTCGAATCCAAGGCAATTCACATGATGAATTATCACACATGAAGAATGAAATTGTGGCCATTCCTGATTCAAAGCAGAGTGAGTGCACATTGAATTACCACACTGGTACATACCATGCGGATTCAACGATTCGAATTGGAATCCTTGCGCATGCTCAGTGGGGCTCTGGATGCATCGTGAACCTTTGCACTTCCGGGGTGAAGAAGGGGGCCACTTCCTGGTTCCAGTTTCACGTGAATGCTAGCCTCACGTGAATGACAGCTTCATGTTTCTCCTTCCCTTCTATTTTATTCTATTTTTTGCTCGATTTACTCTAGAATGTGTCCTGGGTCCTTTCTGTCAGATTTCCCTCCATGCCCCACTTGCTTCCTTCGAATGTATCCGGTTTCCCTTATTCTCCATGCTCCCTAAAGTACCACCTCCCTGAATCCAATCCACTCTCCTTCCCTTTGTAACAGTTGCCTTCTCTCAGGTTGTATCTGCACTGAGGAAATAATCCGGTTTGACTCCACTTTAACTGTCCTGGCTCAGTGCTATAGAATTCTGGGAACTTTAGTGTCGTGAGACATTGAGCCTTCTCTGCCAGAGAGCTCTGGTGACTCAGCAAACTAATAATTTATTATTATTATTATTATTATTATTATTATTAAAATAATATATTACTATTATTAATTTAAAAATAAATTATTATTATTATTATTATTATTGAGGAAATGTTGTTGTTGTTATTATTATTATTATTATTATTTAAAAATTCTTTCACTGCAAAATAATCAGTGTAGAAGCTGCAGGTTCTTGGAAGTAAATCCTTTGGATCTGAAGGAGACCCATTTTGGAAGAGTGCAGAAATGATCCGGTTTCCCTTATTCTCCATGCTCCCTAAAATACCACCTCCCTGAATCCAATCCACTCTCCTTCCCTAGGTTGCATCCTCACTGGGGACATAATCCGGTTTGACTCCACTTTCACTGTCCTGTTATTATTTATTATTATTAACCTTTATTTATGAAGCGCTGTAAATTTACACAGCGCTGTACATGCAATCATTTTAGTTAGACGATTCCCTGCCCTCAGGCTTACAATCTAAAAAGACATGGCACAGAAGGAGAAGGGAGTGGTGGAGGGAAAGGGTAAGAGGTCCAGCAGTTCCTCTCTACCTCCAAGGCCTGGACCAAGGCAGATGGACTGGAGGGAGGGCTTGGGTTCTTAATGGATGGTTAATCTTCTTCCAGGGAAAATACATACTCTCAAGTAGGATAATACATATACAGTACATAGCAGTACAGGAAATGGTTCGATAAACAGGCACCAAAAGAACATCAAATAGTAAGCTTCAAATAGTAAGCCTGGGAAGGCTTCTCTGAACAGGATGGTTTTCAACTCCATTTTGAAGCTAGTTAAAGAAGTGATGGCTCTTGCTTGTGGGGGAAGAAGGTTCCAGGAGTGAGGGGCAGCAAGTGAAAAGGGGCGAATCCAGGATGGGGCAGAGGAAATCCTGGGCTGAGACAGCAGACCTTGACTACCAGAATGGAGGGCCCGAGTGGGAAGGTGAGGAGAAAGAAGGTCTGATAAGTAAGGAGGGGCCAGTCCATGGAGGGCTTTAAATGTTGACAGCAGGAGCACAGTGCTATGGAATTCTGGGAGTTGGAGTTTGTTGTGGGTCCTTGGCTCGAGGCTATGGAATTCTGGGAGTTGGAGTTTGTTGCTCCCCCAGCCTCCGATGGCCCCCTCCGTTGCTCGCAAACCCCCCCCCCCCAGGCTCCTGTTTCATTCCCTTCATCCCTGTCAGCTACATCCACCTCCATTCTTGAAGGAGCACCGGAAACAAATGGGGCAAAATTGCAGCACAGCATCATGGGAAATGTGGGATCTTGGAGGTTTGGGGAGTGTACCAGGACGGAAACAAAGTTGCATTCGACACCAGACCAATTCAGAGTGAAATCCAAGTGAGCTTAGAAGCAATTTTTGTGAATTCGCTTGTTACCGAATTCACCGAAATGAGGAGTCACTTCGGATTGACTGCGGAAGCACCTCAGAACAGCCCCCCATAGAAAGCAATTGTGTGAGATAATACATCATGTTTTAACGTGAATCCGCATGGTTGGACCCACAGTCGCATCGGAACAGAGCTGCAAAACCCTCCATATGATAAGGCTCAGCGTCAGAGCACAAATTCTGTTTTCTGCACACCCGCAACTGTCCCAGTTTGGTAGTGATAGTCCTGCTTAAAATTCTGTCTTTCCACTTTGTCAGCTGCTTTTAAAATGTCCCAGTTTCTCTCTCTTTCTCTCACTTTCACCTTTTGTCCTCAGCTTAATCCTATTGCTGCAAACTGAGTTCAAAGTGCAAAAGTAGGTTGTACTCAATTAACTCAGCAAAGGAGAGATGAGACAACAGGTGGAATCATGTCCTTCCCTGTAGACCTAGGCAAAAGCAAACTTTTGCAGCCTTCCTTAGCTTCTGTTTTCTTCCTCATTAATAATTTTCCCCATCTTCATCACACTCTGATGTTGCTAGGCCACCTTGTCCCAGTTTTCATTTGTGAAATGTTCTGCACACTGATGTCTTCCAAACTAAACATTTATAGGTATATCCTTTGGCAAGAGGGAGAGGTGCACAATATTCTTAAACAAATACAAGGCTGCAATTTTACTTACAGGCATTACTACATCAGCATATACATAGGGGGCCCTAATTTAATTTGTCCTCATAGAGACCTTCTATGGACCTTAACCCTGTAAAGGTACCAAAGATGGTGCTTCCAGGGGGGCAAAAAGGATTGACCGTTGCCAGTGTATGCATTCTGAAAGAATTCCTTTCAGGTCCACAATCAGTCCAAATCTTAGGGGACAGGTTTTGCTGTTTGGCCCAGTCAATAGAAGACAGGCCATCTATGGAAGGCAGTATGGCAGTCCTTACAAACCTTGTTCTGGAAGCTTGTGAGATTTTTAAGATCTTGTGAAGGCCAAGGATGTCAACATGGGTAACCACCACCATGGATCACCACCACCACTACACCACTTTCCTCCACACATCTTCCGTGAATCCTGCCTCTTGAGTGGTTTGGAAAAGGGAGAATATGGCTTGCTCCATATTTGTGATTTGGAGGGATAGAGAAGGCATCCCTAATCTTATAAAACCTGAGCTCTGTCTTCCAGTGCTGAAGATTCCAGAACACCAATGTTGTAAGCCTTGTTTTTTTGATATTTGTTGTTGTGTGCCTTCAAAATATTTCCAAATTATGGAAACAGGCTGGGATTTTCTTGGCAAGATTTGTTCAGAGGAGGTTTGCCATTAGAATTAGCAATAGCATTTACATTTCTATACTGCTTCATAGTGAACTCATCACTCTCTAAGCAGTTTACAATGTGTAAGCCAGTTGACCCTAACAAGCTGGGTACTCATTTTACTGACCTACAAAAGGACAGAAGGCTGAGTCAACACTGGAGCCCTGGGATCGAGGGCTGGCATTGCCTTTCCCTGAAGTTGAGAGAGTGTGACTTGTCCAAGACCACCCAATAGGTTTCATGGTCAAGCAGGAAATCAAAACCTAGTCTCTAGAGTCACAGATCAACACTTGAACCACTATGTCACGCTGGTTTACCCTCTTGGTAAATCTTGGTGATTTTTTGTTTTCCTGTTTTGTTTTGTTTTGTTTTGATTCATCATCCATTTAAAATATGCCTTTCTTGCATTTAGAGAGGGAATAAAATCCCAAAACCTTGCTGGAGTAATTGAAGTTTCCAACATCTGCATATGTGACTCTTCCATTCCCTAGAAAACAAGGAGCAAAGACCATATTGCTACAGCAGCATGGGGTATGTGTGTTTAAACCTTTCCAAATTAAACATTCCGACGTCCCAAGCGTATCTCATTATTTTTATTTGAATTAACTATCAATACCCCAGCCTTTGTTTTTCTAACCTTCATGGAAAATGGATACAACATGAAATTGTAATGTATCATCATAAATAAATAGGAAGAAATTGTCCTGCTTTTAATGTGAGGAAAGGAGGTACTTCCAGTTTCCGTAAAAATGGAAAGTATTCCTTCAGCTTTTGGCAAGCGTAGAAAAAGTAGCAACCTGTAGTGTAGAAAAATTGTAAAAGCATCCATTTCACCAAACCTGTGGGTGAACTGCCCCCCTCTCCTTGCGGTAAACCTAAATTTTTCTGTAAAAACCTTCCAGAGTAAAGAATTATGGAGGACAGGGAAGGTGGGAGAAGACCAGTGGGGCAAAAAAGGCTGAAGTTCAGTTTCCAAATGTTGCTTGGATGTTGTTTAGAATTTAGGGAAAGCATCCTGCATCATCACATTTCAGATATAACCATATATATAGGTAGTCTCTGCTTTTGTTTGTTTGGCAGATATAAACCTAACTTAGGAAGGCAAAGCATGTATAGGAAGGTTACATGTTTGGAAAATGAGCATAAACTTCAAAAATAAGCGTGGCACATAATACATGCAAAAAATCCAAAATCTTTTTCTATATTTATAAAAACATACTCCTTAGAATGGCATGATCCCATTGACCTTGGAATATTTACTTAGCTGTGTGAACCTGACATCTTTCATGTAACATCAGGCTAGCAGAACAGAATTGCTCTTAAACAGGGTGGAAATTTACTGTAAATGAATGATAAAATGTATGGAACTGGCCTCTGTTCTAGACATTTATGACTTGGTACTGTTCTTCAGTATCGAGAAAGCATTTTGAACTTTATTTAACGATCATATACTCATGAGAGACAGACAGGAAAAATGCTAACAAATCAAATGCATAAGACATTAGCTATTTTGTTGGCCGAAGTATGTATCTGTTTTTCCTTGAGAGAGTACCTGGCACACAGAACTGCTAGACATTTTAAATCTATCCAAAAAGAGGATTTTCCAGCCATGCTCTGAATGTAGTCCAACAGTGTATATCATAATTTTCCCACTTTTTCTTCCTTCCCCCCCCCCTTTTCTCTCCTCCTCCCACTGCCTCCTGTTTATACATGAAAACAGAATGCACAGATTCTTGTATGGCATTATATTGAAATGCCAGGAAAACAAGAATGAGCAAAGCACTGAGAACCATGAACAGGGATGGTTTGATCAAATCAGAAAAGGCAAGCAGTGAGGAGAGTCATGGGTCATTTCCACGAAGCTCCATATAAAGGCTTTATCCTCCATTTCTCTTTTTTGTTCCCAGTCTCAATAAGTGGAAGCACAGGGAAACCCAGACTACACTGGTATGGAGAAAGAATCTGATGAAACGGCATTTCCATGCCCTTAGAATCACAGAATTTTAGGGTTGGAAGAGACCCCAAGGGCTATCCAGTCCAACCCCTCACCAAGCAGGAACTCACAATCAAAGCATCCCCAACAGTTGGACATCCAGCGTCTGTGAAAAACCTACAAAGAAGGAGACTCCACCATTCTCCAAGGCAGTGTGTTCCACAGTCAAACAGCTCTTACTGTCAAGACATTCTTCCTAATGTTTAGGTGAGAGCTCAACAACAAATCCCCCTGCCACCCCCATGTTGAAATTCTCTACAGCCATGTATTGGGAACAACAGACAGACCCATTGGCTAGATGACTCCCAGAGATGTGGCTGTGCTCTCTCATGTCATCTGGACTCCAGCCAAAGCACCAGCTAACAGTTTTCCAGCCACCAGTTCAGTCAGAGAACTGGCTTTGCTCTTCCGCTCCTTTCCTTTCCCATCTGGGATTTCTATCTGCAAAGAACAATGTGCTGGGCTACTATGAGAGGAATAAAATAGCCCTGCAAATGTCACAATAACCCAGATAAGCAGCCAAAAGATGCAAGTGTGAACTGCTCCCCAAGAGAGAGGCAGGCTAGCTCTAACAGGCCTGCCTGAAAGAAGACAAGCCCTCCCTTCATCCACCAGCTTAGGGAGAGAGATGGTGTAGATCTGCTGGACTTTTCCCCTTCCCTACTGCCATTCCCTTCTCCTTTTGTGTCTTGTCTTTTTTAGATTGTAAGCCTAAGTGCAGGGAAATGTCTAATGTCTAATTAACAAATTGTAAGCCACTTTGATAGCCTTGGCTGAAGAGCGGGGTAATAATAATAATAATAATAATAATAATAATAATAATTATTATTATTATTATTATTAGCTTCATGCATTTTTAAAGACCTTGTAAATATTACAAGGTGGCATGATATTCCCAGGTACAGTACAGTATAGTATAATGTTGCAATCTTTCAAAGATCCACTTGTTTCTTCATCAGGCAAAGCTTTTAAAAATCATATTTTGGATGATACTGTACTTTGGTGTATGGCCAACACGGCTATGTTTTCATGATATTCTCAGTAAATATTCAACTGCACTACATCCATTTTATTTAATCAGTCAGGGATAAGTAGACCATTGTCTTCAAAAGCTACTAGAACTACATTTGGAGACCAAATAAATCTGCTTTGGTCAGGCCCCACCTGGAATACTGTGTCCAATTCTGGGCAACACAATACAAAAAGGATATTGAGAAACTGGAGCGTGTCCAAAGGAGGGTGACTAAAATGGTGAAGGGTCTGGAAAACATGTCCTATGAAGAATGACTTAAGGAGCTGGGGATGTTTAGCCTAAAGAAGAGAAGATTAAGAGGTGATATGATAGCCCTGTTTAAAAAATTGAAGGGTTGTCATATTGAGGAGGGAGCAAGCTTGTTTTCTGCTGCTCCAGAGAACAGACCCAGAACAATGGATGCAAGCTGCAGGAAAAGAGATTCCACCTCAACATTAGGAGGAACTTCCTGACAGTAATGGCTGTTCTACAGTGGAACAAACTCCCACGGAGTGTAGTGGAGTCTCCTTCCTTGGAGGTCTTTAAACAGAGGCTGGATGGCCATCTGTCAGGTATGCTTTCATTGAGAGTTCCTCATGGCAGGGGATTGGGCTGGATGGCCCTTGCAGCCTCTTCCAAGTTGATGATTCTAGGTAGAAATATTTTAAATGGGTAGATGGGTGCATTGCCCAAGGTACAAGCATATTCAAATGTTAGGAGCTAATAAAATGTAATAAAGTAAAGCTGTCAGAAATGTGTCAAAGTGGGTAGAAGTTAAAAGAACAAAAAAAAAAAGCTTCAGGGTAAAAGAGAATGATTATAAGATGCTGGAGTTGTACTTATTGACTCACTTCATCATATCTGACTTGAATAAGGGTTTTGATTCAAACAAAGTATGGAGACTCTCTGTGTGCCTGTGTGGATCCTCCATCTTAATGGCTTGAGTGTTGTTGTTAACTGCTGTCAAGTTGACTTCAACTCATAACAACCCTATGAATGAGAGACCTCCAAATCACCCTAACACCACAATTAATCAGAACTGCTGCTCAACACGAGAGTGAAATTTTATATTTGACAAAAGGACTTGTTCAGAAAAATATCCAAGCAACCTGACATGTTATTCAAGTATGGAGAGAAATAAAAACTATTTTAATTAACTTTAATACTATTAACCCTACTTCATCATCCTCTAGGGATAACTTACCAAAAAAAAACTACTAGCGAACAATTATTTATCCATATGGGCTGCTGAACAAGGCCAAAAATACCATTGAAAATAAACCCAGGAATTGAAATGTACAATACACTCATTTTTTTTCCAGTTGATTTTCATACAACTGCATGCAAAACTTCAATCACACACCTGCTCAATAAGAGGATCCAGTTGACTTATATCAGTGTGGAGGAAAAAAAACCTGATGCAACAAAAAATACTATTACATCTTGGGGCCGTTTCCACTGGGGTATAACGCGGGTTACGAAGCGAATTCAGAAAGTAGCGTGCCCATTTGAACCCGATTTAAACCTAGAACGGTTCTAGATCACCCCGCATGCGTTCCCATTTGAAATCGATTCATATCTTGGTTCTTTTTATAAACCGCGTTAAAGGCGTATAACCCGCGTTAAAAAAATAGAAGGGTCGAACCTTCTATTTTTTCCTTGATTCGGGATAGGAATCAGGTTATTTAAATGGGAACGATCAGCCTCTGAAATCAGGTTAGCTGGATGGGAGGAGCGGAGCGCGATGGGCCGGCTTGGGGGAGTCGCCCTTTCTGTCCCCATCCGTCGTGGCCATCGCCATCTTTGCTTCCCTCACCCCTTTTTTCTGCTGCGGTCTTTCAATAAGAGATAAGGAATTTTTTTATTTTTATTTTATTTTAATGGTTTACAGGCGCTTAATCTCTTCAGCATCCGTGCCACTCAAGGAGAGGGTTGCTGCACAGCAATCTCGGGGGAGATAAGGAAACCCTCTGTGTGTGTGTGTGTGTGTGTGTGTGTGTGTATCAATGAACACCATTTGTAATGGAGGGGAAGAGTGCTCCCTCCCTGGGCTGTCTATAGAGCCATGAAGCGGGGATGTTCCTCTGGAAGGAGCTTTCCCTAAGCAAGCAGCCTCCGCCAGCCTCTCTGGGGTCTTTTTTCAAAGGCAGCAGCCAAGCAGAAGTGCTTTGGGGAGGCAGTTTCTCTCTCCCCTCAACCATCCTTCCCCACGGATAATTGCAGGACTCCCCTTCCTTCGAAGGGAGAGACCAGAGAGGGAGGAAAAAGGAAGGAAAAAAATCTGTCTTCAGAATTCACCCTGCAAGCGCAGGCTCCCAGCTGTGGGCAAAGCTACCCCTCCTTTACCTCCTAAACACACACAGCCTCGCAGAGCAGAGGAGTAACCCAAAACCTTCTGTCCTGTCCTCCCCCCAGGAGACAGAAGGAAAA
Organism: Sceloporus occidentalis; assembly: GCA_023333645.1. Classification (NCBI taxonomy): domain Eukaryota; kingdom Metazoa; phylum Chordata; class Lepidosauria; order Squamata; family Phrynosomatidae; genus Sceloporus; species Sceloporus occidentalis. The sequence continues at coordinate 223,855,203 of JALMGF010000001.1, forward strand.
AAAATGCAAGCCTGCTCTTTGTTTGAGAAGGAAGGCTATTCTCCCTTTCCTCACATCTAATCCTCCTTCCCTTTCCCACCACACTTTAAGTGCCTCCTCATTGGCTCTTTTATAAAAAAAACGCAAAATTTAAAAGTGACGTTTTGATAACGTTGCTTTGATTGACAGCCCCAAAATGGTGAGTGGGAACGAAATAAGGCCAAAACCGGTTTATATATACACTGTTTTATTTGAATAGGAACGCAAGCGGATCACTTAAAGCGAATTAGTTGGTAAATGAGAACGAAGAAAAAAAAAGCGGGATAAGACCAGGGTTATTTTGAATCGGTTTTATTTAAAACGGTGTATTTTAAATCGTTGTAAATCACAAGTGGAAACGGCCCCCTTGATACTCAGAGAGAAGTGTGGGATCAGTTGGAAGACTCAGAAAGAGTGTTATCAAAAGTCACTGGGAAATAAAGCAATCTGGAGACCATCTCTCATCTAACATAACCTGACCAAAAAAGAAGCTGGTCTGACTGAACTCACTAAACATCTGGTTTGGAATTTTTGTGTAATGGGTTCTGTTTTACTATAAAGGGGAGAAAAACTGTTCCTTTGCTGTTCATTAGCAACCCACCAAAATTGTTGCTCATTTCCTATGGAAGGTCAGATATGTCTGGAAACGTCTGTCGGGACAGTGTAGTTAACATATAAAGTCTCTTTCAAAGCACTGGACGCTTGATTACTTTTCCATGACAGAGGTCTAACTAGAGCATGTGGCCTGGAAGTACTTCTTACGGCAAGGCCATATGCTGCGGGGATTGGATGGATTAGACTGGATTGGCAAATGAGCTCATTCCAACTGTGCAAAGTATTTGTGCCTTGCCTGGTAATTTCAGGAAGACTATGAAGTCACATCTACAGTGTGCCTGTACAGGCTATTTACCCAAAATTAAAGGAGGACTCACTTCCCCCAGATGCTTTGCATCACAGAAACATTTCAACTGCTAATGGGCAAAGGATCCAATAACAGTGTTACCCAACTCTCTAACCCTTATTCACCCCTAATTGGCCTTTGATATCATCTTAATATTAAAAGGAATGTTTTAGGCAGCTAGATGAGAGAGCACCCCAGTGTAAGAAAGCTAGCTCTGCCATATAAGGACCATATTTGTAGGTCCTGTTGGCTCAGCATAGGGAAAACTGAGGCATGTATTCAGGATAGATCAGTTATGATTGGAATCTGCATAATCCCTTCACTGATAGGAGTGATGGTGAGTGATAGACCTTGGGGTTTACACATGAACAGAAGTCAAAGACTACCTCCATCTGGGAGTGAGATTCCTTTGTCTAGGGACATTCATTGTGATTGTCCAGCCATTTACATCTTCTCTGAAGATGCCAGTCACAGATGCTGGTGAAACATCAGGAATAAACTCTTCTAGAACATGGCCACATAGCCAAAAACCCCACAAAAAGCATTCTCTGAAGATACCAACCACAGATGCTGGCGAAATGTCAGAAATAAACTCTTCTAGAACATGGCCACATAACGCGAAAACCCCACAAAAAACCATTCACAAACTTCCAATTCTATTCTTCCCTCCTGGGAACTTGACCTTAGTCCCAAAATTGTTCTGGGATATGTTTTGTGTTGTAAACATACATGCCAAAACACCACCAATTTGGTCTCAGTTGAGGTCAGGCAGATACCCTGTCAGTATCTCCCTTAACTCTTCAGCATTGCTGGATCCACAGGCAGCTGCCGAGCCATTTCACTTCACAGCATCAATTGGAACCTTCACTTCTGGAACCAGTACCATATTACCTTTTGCAATCCTTAAATCACTACCTACTAAGTAGTTCTTGTATGTGCGTGTGAGTGTGTGTGTTTTTTGTGAAAGTTGATTTCTCTTTTTGCTGTTATAAATAAAACTACATTTGGAACTTGCATTCTGGAAGTTCAGTTCTCGGAACCATTATACATAGATCTGGCCCTGGCTTTTTAGTTACCCCAAAGCTACTTGCAGCCTTCATTTGAGCTAATTAAATTCCCGTATTCAAATATTGACTGTGGGTGCACTCCCATGACCCAGAACCGGAAATCAGCTGTAGAATGTTGCATTTCTAAACAACGATATAAACTATCCCACTTTGGCACATGCAATACTAGTTTTGTGAATGTACCTGCAAGAAACTTTATGTGGGGAGGACCACAAGACAGAAAAAATGTAGGACTTTGTAACATTTGTGAAGGTCAATGTTTCAAGTCACTTCGGTTGGTGACCTTCATGCACATCAGACTCAAAATATTTTGACTAGTATGGAACAATGACATTCTAAGGGTCTGTTTGTGTTATACCTGTGTTGAAAAAGCATCACAGTACCACTGGGGAGCCAGCATGGTGTAGTGGTTTGAGCACTGGACTATGGAGATTATCGCACTGCCTTTCCTCCCAGTCTCAGCACAGGCTGAAACTTTTTAAAAACGAGTGTTATCACACACCTCCATGCCCAGTCTGGAGGCATTTCATATTTGATCTTGGCATCCCATACCTGATCCAGACTTCTCCCATACTTTGCAAAATGTTTCATCCCATGCCAAGGTTGGGAGGAGAGGCAGTGCAATAATCTCCTATGACTCTGGAGACCAGGGTTTGATTCCTAGCTCAGCCACAAAACCCACTAGGTGACCTTGGGCAAGTCACATGCTCTCGGCCTCCTCTGAACCAATCGTGCCAAGAAAACCACATGATATGGCTTTAGGGTTGCCATGTCAGAAATGACTTGAAGGTATATAACAACAAGAACCACTGGGGGACAAGTGGGGAGTGCTTATGCATCTAGGAAGCATCCAAGGTAATTTCAAGACATTTTCATTTTGCTGCCTGAGGTAAAGTAGGGAACGGCACCTGATCCCATGTCTAGTACCAAGCAGCCATGTTCGTTTGGCCCTTAGGCAGCAAATCCCACAAGTATTTATCTTCCTTGGCAGTAAAAATAGAATAACAAATTAGACAACAACCCACAGCATTCCAAAACAGCTACCAGCACTTCATGCTTAATTTTAGGAATATGACCAGCCCTGCCAGATCCCCAGCCAAGAGTAGCTCTCCAACAGAAAGAGGGGTTTGGATGGGGCATACTCAGAAAGTACAAATGCAGTGAGATCAAAACTTCCATTTCAGTTATCTGTTAGTCTGGAATTTAATTGGGCTGGCTATCATGAGAAGAAGGAATAAAACTATTTCTTCCACACTAACAGCTCCAAATAACAGATCTCTTATATTTTACAAATGGCGTGTTAACATCATCTTTTCCTAGAGTTCTCATGAGACTCAAAGTCCCTATTGTTGACATTCTTGTCTTTTAAATGAATATCTCTAAATCTTTTTTAAATATTATGGAAATATTTAACTTGGTATTCAGTCAAAAGTTCAGTAAGAAGATCCAGTTTTTGAGGATAAGGCCCTGATTAAAGACTTTGGAGAGCAGATTCTCTACCACCATCTTTCTGCCTTCAGTCCTTCCCTACAGTTCCATTGGGAATGCAAGGTTCTTTTCCCTTGTTCTGAAGGATTCTTCTTTCTTTCTAATTTCCAAGAGCTCTTTACATAGAACAGTGTCTAAAAACCACAAAAATAATATGCTTTCTTTGAAATTCAGTTCTGATACTGTAGTATTTCGGAGTGCTAGCCCATTTTGGGGAGCAGAGCATGAAATCATTAGCAGGAATGCTGATATTTTGACATTAAATAAAAAAACTCTATGCATTAAAGTTTTAATTGCTTAGTATGAAGTTTTAACTAAGGCCTGAAACAGACAGGCTCAAAGCGCCATGCTGCCACCAATATTAGGGTTCCGGAGCAGCAGCATCTGCATGCTCCAGAACCCTAAGACATATGACCATCACCATCTTTACGTGGCACCATCCATATGTGGCGTGCATGCATGATGCGAGCACAGTGCTGCATCTGCACCACCAGGCACCACACTTGCGTCTTGGACACATCACAGTGCATCAATGGTGCACTGATGATGTCATCCCCGCGCACCAAAAAGAACCTGTTTTTTCTGGGTTCTTTTTGGTCTGGAGGGACGCCGCGTAGTTTGGCTGCTGCAGCATATCTCCAGAGGGAAACAGGCCGAGTCCAGTCAGTCCTTTATCACAGGTATGTACCAGACCTAAGTTATAACATTAATTTCAAATGTCATTGCATTGGTAAATGACCTTAGTTTATAATTAAAGAATTAACATACAATAATTTAAATTTTGAATTTAGGATTAAAAAAAATTAAATCACAGTGTTAGCTTTAATCTTTTAAAAAATCAGTCACAGTGACCAGTCCTCCCAATTATACTGCAGAATAGCAAACCAAAGTAATGTAGACATTAATCATTGCTTAGCCTTTTAATCCTTGTATAAGGATTAAAACGATATTTTCTTTTAAAGAAAAAATAGGATTTCTGCTTTGAAGCCTGAGCAATACTGGGGAACGATTTCTCATGTGTTTGCAGTTCAACTGGGCAAGAATTCTGCTGTCCCACCTAGGCTGAGTGAAGCTGATACATTTTTGTTTGTCAGGTTGGCCTGGGCTGAAGTGGCTGGTGAGTCAAGGCAAGAGGAGATGTGTTTATCCAAAGTTCCTAGTAACTTTGTACTGCTTTTAGAAGTAATACTCCTATACTTAAGTTATCAAACAAAAGTAGAGCCCCTTCCCTGCTGCTTGTGTTGCAGCTGAGAAGGGCAGAGAGGCTTCTACCATTTGTTGTTGTTAACTGCCATCAAATCATGGCGACTTGTGGCGACCCTATGAATGAGAGACCTCCAGATTGCCTTGTAATCAACAGCTTTGCTTGGGTCTTTTAAATTCAGGACCACTGTGGCTTCCTCGATTGAGTTCATCCATCTGGAACACAATCTTCCTCTTTTCCTACTGCCTTCTACCTTACCAAGCATTATTGTCTTTTCTAGTGAGTCATGTCTTCTCATGATATAGCTAACGTACAGGGTGCCCACATCATATGTGGGCACACCTTACACGGCTCCCAGTGTATGCTGTGCACCGGGAAAAGTAATGGCTGTGCGCAAGTGGCACGCGCACCATACGTCAGTGTGCACTGGCATGGGCACAAGCCTGATTATCTTTAATGGGGCTTGAGCATCCATGTAATTTCCCTTACACAGGGAGGGGGGTCCAGAACAGATCCCCCACCTAAGGGAAGGGACTACTGTATATGACATCTTCAATTTAGTCATCTAGGCTTCTAGGGAGAGTTCAGATCTATTTCCTCCAGCACCATTTTCTTTTCTTTTTTTTTTTCTGTTTGTCATTTTAGCTATCCATGGTATCCATAGAATTCTTTTTCAGCACCACATTTCAAATCAGTTGATTTTCTTCCTATCAGATTTTTTCATTCTCCAGCTTTCACAACCATACATAGAAATTGGAAATTCAGTGGATCCTTGTTATACGCTGGGGTTTGGTTCCACGATCCCCCGTGGATAACAAAAGCCGTGGATGCTCAAGTGCCATTAAATATACTGTACCTCTCTCTCTCTCTCTCTCTCTCTCTCTCTCTCTCTCTCTCTCTTTTTCTGGCTTTACTTTGTGAACAAAGATTCAGGAAGGACTCATCCTGCACTTTCTACAAGCGCCTGGATGACTAAACAGGCCAATCCGAGATAAACAAGTCCGGTTGCAGAAAGCACAGCAGAAAGTCTCCTTGGGTGATGTTTCCGGGTTGTGGGTCTTTCTGCATTGTCGTTTCTCTTTGAGACTCGTTTGGCGTGAGCTTTCAAAAAAAGGCTGCAGCATCGTGGATAATGCGTCTCCATGCCTCCCGATGTGAGGCCAGGGCAGACCATTGTTGGTGATCAATTTGGCCGAGCCTGAGATGTTGTTTCAGGGAGTCCTTGTATCTCTTTTTTGGGGCACCCCTCTTATGCTGACCTGTGGCAAGTTCACCGTAGAATACTGTTTTGGGGAGGCAATGGTCCTTCATCCTAGAAACGTGTCCTGCCCAACGCAGCTGCGTCCTCAATAGCATGGCCTCAATGCTGGTGATCCCTGCTTGCTCAAGGACAGCAACATTCGTCACATAGTCAGTCCAGTGTATATTTAGAATTGTGCATAAGCAGCGCTGATGAAAGCATTCAAGAAGTTGTAGGTGTTGGCGATAGATGACCCATGTTTCAGACCCATAAAGGAGAATAGACAGTACAATAGCTCTTCGCCTCTTTTGTGAAGCCTTCTGGATGCACTATATGCCTTTGCTAGTCTGTGATCGATCTCTTTATCAATCTTAGTGTCTGAGGAGATGATACTTCCCAGGTAGGTGAACTGCTGGATGGACTTAAGCACAGATTTGCCCACAGTGATGTGGGGATGGTAGTGTTCTTCCTGAGGTGCCGGCTGGTAGAGAACTTCCATTTTCTTCAGGCTGACTTCCAGCTCAAAGAGCTCTGCAGCTGTAGAAAAACAAGATGTTAGGCGCTGCAGAGCTGCTTCCGTATGGGCAACAAGGGCAGCATCGTCAGCAAAAAGCATCTCACGGACTAGATATTTAGAGTCTTAGTGCAAGCCCTCAGGCGGCTTAAGTTAAACAGGCTACCATTAGTACGGTAGCGTATATAAATGCCGTCTTCTTCTTCGGGATCTGCCATAGCCCTTTGGAGCATCATGCTGAAGAAGATTGTAAATAGAGTTGAAGCAAGAACACAGTCTTGTTTCACACCATTAGTTATTATACTTATACTCATGTATAAGTCTAGAAATTTGAGTCAAAAAATTGACCCAAAAAACCTGGGTTGACTTATCCACAGGTCAATGCAAGTGCTGTACTTTAACTAAGAATAGGATCCATCTCCCTCTCTGAGGAGAGGTAAAATCTTAGTCTATCCCAGGAGAACCTAAAAGAAGCACCAACCTCCTCTATTCTCTCCACTGTGGTGCTGCTTCTGGTCTTTTTGAATGCTTGGATAGGAAAATAGCAGCATTCTTTGGCATCATTTTCCTTTCCTTCATTTTTTACATCCTTTGTTACATGCCCCTAATACATGACTTATACGACTTATACATGAGGTCGACTTATAGTCAAGTATATATGATACTGTAATGATATGGCAAAATGATGTCCCTTATAAAAAATGGAAAATTAAGGTTTGATATTTGAAATTTATATTTTTTTTTGAACATTTTCAAACCGTGGGCGCTTGAATACATATATAAAGAAATCCATGCATAAGAAGGGCCAACTGTACAACAGAATGGACAGCCCTAACTTTAGTATTCAATGATGTATTTTGACACTTCAGAATCTTGTCTAGTTCCTTCATAGCTGTACTTCCAAGTCCTGCTCTTGTGATTTCTTGATGAAACCTCCATTCTGATTAATGATTGAGCCAAGGTATGGAAAATCTTGAACTATTTCAATGTCTTTATAATCTGCTTTAAAGTTACGGAAATCATCAGTGGTCATTATTCTTGTTTTCTTAATGTTCAGCTTTAAACTTGCCTTTGCACTTCCTTCCTTGCATATCTTAAATTGTTGATGTTCCTTCCTCCAATTTTCTCACCTCCTTCTTCCAAGTCAAAGGCCCTGTACTGATAGGTCAAAATAAAGCTGCTTTGGGTCACTTTGGAGGACTGGAGTGTGGCTTTGGCATGGCTTTTGGACTTTTAGGACGCATGCATCATTTAAACAGCATACCTCCAAAGCAGCTTTATTTTGGCCTGTCTGTACAGGGCCTAAGCCTGCTTTACATATGATATGTTTAGCATACAAATTAAACAGATAGGCTGATAAAATTCAGACATGCCTGACCATCTTGTCAATTGGGAATCATACCATTTCTCCTTATTCAGTCATGTAGCTCTTATCCTGAGTATACACATCAAGACAATCAAAAGTTGTGGCACATCCATTTCTTTAGGAACAATCCATAGTTTTACATGATCTACACAATCAAAGGCTACAGCAAGAAAAAAAAATGTGTGTTCCATTATGCAATGTATGTTTGCTATATGATCCCTCATGCCACTAACTTTCTTGACCCAGCTTGGGCATATGGCATTTGTCACTCCATATATGATTAAAGCCTGTGTTTAAAAATTTTGAGCATCACTATTAATGCCACCTCATTTTTTTCTTAAATGTTCATTTCCTCAGTAAAACACTGTATAATTACCTGACTCAAAATGTCCCATTCTTGTTCACTTTAGCTCACTCACACCAAGTATTGCAATATTTATACTTTCCATGTTTTGCTTTATTTTGTCTAGCATCCCTTGATTCATGCTTCTCACATTCCATGTTCCTATAAAATGTGTTGTGCAACTTCACAGTTTCCTTTCACCTCTGAGAATGTCAACAGCTGAATGTTCTTTTGTCTTGAGTCCAGTTGCATCATTAGATACAGCGCGACTTTGTAGCTGTCCTCTTCTGTACCCCAGTAGTTTTCTGAATGCAATCTGACCCAGGAGTTTCATCTCCTTGCACTGTCTCTTGTTTCCTTTTAGACGGTCTCATCATAGGGTTTTCATAGTAAGAGACATTCAAAAGGAATTTACCATGCTTTCATTTATGAAATAGTAAGAAGTGTTAGCTATGCTGCCACTGCCATTGTCTCTGAGAGATCCTCTGCCAGTGTCACCCGACACTACTGCTGCTCCCCAGTAGCCATTTGGCACATTTAGTCTGGCTTCTCAGCAAAAGCCTGTCTAACATGGGAGACTGTTACCCAAATGCCAGGGTCCTCAGAGGGCACCCACAATTAATATACAATGGCAGAAATTTATTAGCTCAATTGAAAGCAGTGAAAGGGCTCAGGCAACTGATGCAGGGATCCAGCCTGTGTCTACTGGATCTCAAAATTGAACTACAGAGTATGAGGTTCAAATTAATTTTATTAATTAATTGAAAGAAGTCACCATCCATGCAAAGACACTCTCTCACGCACACATCCAACAACTAACAGTATAGAAGGTAGTAGCAGGCAATGAATTAAAAGGTGCGGAGGGCAATACTATACCAATTCCAGAGGTGGAATCGTGGCATGGCCAGCAAGTAACATGCAGACAAAGGGGTTTGTCTGACCTTAGGCAAGACCAAATTGGTAGTGCCCAAGCAGGTATATTCATAGATTTATAGATATTACAAATATACCAACCATTTTACCTGGGATTTATAGAGGCATTTAAAGCTATTCCAAGGAATGAGTAACATACAGAGCAGAATTTAAGGGAATAAAGTGAGATAAAGTGAATTAGTAGCACACTGAGCTTGTATGGGAATAGCTAGTAAAGTGTAAAGCATACTTTGTTTTAAGATAGAAATAGGTACAGTGGTACCCCGGGTTACGAAATTAATTCGTTCCGCCGCCGCTTTCGTAACCCGGAAACTTTCGCTAGCCGAAAAGCCCATAGGCGCTAATAGCGAAAGCCGTGATTCCGTGTGAAATCGCGCCGAAAAGCACCAAATTTTTGTTCGTAACCCGAAATAACCTTCGTAACCCGGAAATGTTTTTTTCAATGGATTTTTTTCGTAACCCGGAAATTTCGTAAGGCGGCGCATTCGTATCCCGGGGTACCACTGTAGTATTAATTTTGCTAATAATTGTTGCAATTTTTGTTCTAATTATTTTTTTTTATTTGAAACACAGATATTATGTTGCTTACCTGACTTAATATTCTTTAAAAAGCTATATTTGGGGCAAGTTTGCTATTACTCTTCCATTCTATAGTTTTAACTGGGACTTGCACTAAGTGAATTAAAAATAAAAGGAGATAAAATAGCAATAATAGCAATAGGCAAAGGAGAATAAACAGCAAAGCTCTGAAAAAAATGTATATTATTAAAGATCTAAAAGTTACTAAAAATGCTTATGAAGCCAAGACATATTTGAGTAAACGAGTAAGACAAGTTGAACAAGCCTATTGAAATTAGAAACATACAATTCTAAAGCACAAGATATTCAAGATTGGCGGGTTACAGATGGGCAGGGGAAGACGTCTTGAAGGTGTCTTCCCCTGAATACGGAGCCTCCAGACCGCCCACCCCGGGGGCGTGGCTAAGGTGGATGGGGCTTCCACACTGGGGGTAGTGAAGACACCTCACCTGGGGCTGTTTCTTACCCGCAGCTTCCATACTGCCGCCTTGCAGGACGCTGCAAAGAGAGAGGCAGCTTCCGCACGGGCGGCCAAAAACGCGGCTTTTTTTTTCTTTTGCGGCTGGCGGATGCGCAGCTGCGCAGCTGCGGCGGTCAGCACTGGCGGCAGAAAGCGTATGTGCACATTTAAAGCGCCCAGACCCCTTTAAACTTTTTCCCCTGCCCTACCCAAGAACAAAGGTGGCCTCCTGCCAGCTGGTGATCAGCTGGTGTTGGCATCCTTGTCCGCTTGCACGTTGCCAGTGTCACCAGCATCATGGATGCCTCCTCTCCTTTGGTCCCCGCGCTCTTGCTGAATCTGCAATGCACAGCCACAGCTGTCGCTGCTGCCACCGCTGTCCCCCTGCCATCCCCCATCACCTCCCTTGTACATATGTAAATATTTAAAGTTTTATTGTTTTTTTATTGTTAGGTGAAAATGGTGCAGGAATGTGTGTAGGGGTTCACTTTAAATTCCAAACTTTCCACAATTCTAGCAGCGCATGCGTACATGTTGCTCTAGGGTTAGGGTTACAAGCATTAAAATAGAGTGCAGCTGCGCTGCAGCTTCCACATCTGCATGGCATCTGACGCTCTAATTAGAGCCTCGGTGCAAACTGCGCATGTTCCAGGACCCCGACTCATTATGCGACGCAGCTGACTCGGAGCCTTTAAATGGGCAACTTAAATTAGCGGCATAACAATTCTGGCGTACCGGTGCAGCAGCTTACAGACGGAGATGCGCAGCTGCGCAGTATATAGAAAAGAAGCGGAAAAAAGAGGCACCTTTTTAATGCCGCTTCTTCCCGCTTGGGGCGTGCAGGCGGCGTGTTCATGGCGGCATTCAGGTAAGGGCCGTCTAAAGGCTATACCTTCATGATGTCATGAGCACACCCCTTTTTGCCCGTCTGTAACCCGCCATTGTTACAGAGAAACTCCAGAAACTTTAGTAGATATTTCTATTGTATTTGAAGAAAGAAATATACAGGAGAATATACAGGATAAATATACAGCAGAGAACAGGAATATTAACCTACCTGGTTCAAAAAAGTAATGACTGGGGTAGAAACAAAGATCTGATGTTGAAATAAAACTGATTTTGGAGCAGCAAGAAAATAAGTTTTTGGAATGGATAAGGCCTTTAAAAATTACTCCCAAAAGAAAGCTAACAAACACGAAGAACAATTTGCTCATACTACTGGCAACTGAACTATTTAGAGGAAAGATTAAGATTATAAAATCAAGTAATAAAATGTCATGCCCAGCATGGAGGACGGCTTGGAGGACTCAGAGGATGAGCTAGAGCCCCTGGGACCTGAACCTGTAATGGAGGAGCCAGAGCCCCTGGGGCTTGAACCTGTAACGGAGGAGCCAGAGGCTGGCCCTAGTTCTGCTGGAGCAGAGTCTATGGCCCCTCCAGAGATTCAGCAGTCAAGTTTGCCTGGTGCCGAGGCTGTGGACACGGAGGAGGATCTGGGCAGTGTGCCTACCTTCAATGAGCGTCGAGCAGAAAGAGAGGGCCTTCGAAGATCTCGGAGGCTTTATCAGAAGCGTCTTCGTAATCAGACACAGCTGAAGGCCGGCTCCTTGCCTTCTTAAGCACCTGGAGCATGTGTGGTTCTTTGCCAGTGGATATCTGACTCTTTTAGAGGAAAGACTCTGTCTCTGGCTCCTTTGGCTTCTTGTCTTGACTACCCGAAAACCTTGACCTTGGACTGCTTTATCGATCTGCCTATCTGTTGCCCTGAACCTCGGACCGTCTGACTATTCTCTTGGTAATCCCTTTTGGTAGAACTACTGTGAATCTCCAGGACTGTGTAGCTTACACAGACTTTGTGCTGGGAGGGGGTTTGTTTGTTTGAGAACTAGCTGCCTTATCAGCCCTTTGGCTGCTTTCCCGGACATAAAAGTCCTGTAGCCATAATAAGAACATATTCATGTAAGAAAAAGTTAACCTACAAAAGAAGGGACACGCTTAAGAAGAAAGGGAATGTGTGTAAATCTGATTTGATCAAAACAAATTAGTTACAAGAATTATAAGCAAAATCATGTAAATCTAATCTGAAAATTAGAGGAATCCTCAAAAATAGTGAAAGGGATTGTTTATTAGTTTATATGCTGGAAACTGTGGCCAATATTTTTTTTTAATTTCGACAAGCCAGTGTGTGCAGGTGTCAAAAGGCAGTGAAAATAAGATATGAAACGGCTTTAAAAATTAATAAACTATGAGATATATTGGTGACCTTTATAACAACATCTGCAAAAGAATCTATTTTTGAAAATACTGAGGCAATAAAGAACCATGTAATTGATAACAATGAAGTGTTTAATGATGCAGATCCCTAAATATTAACAAGATGACACCAAGAACTCAATTTTTCACTGCAAAATTCAGCAAGATAGGCATTAGATATAGTTAGAGCATTCCGTTTCAATTAAATATTCTTATCAAGAAATATTCTGTATGTTTGAAAATTATAAGTAAATTGTTTAGCTTCAACACTAGACAACCCTCAGTTTTCTCATATTTCTCCATTAAAATTATATATATATATATATATATATATATATATGAATGCTAGCACCATATACCTACCTAGAATAGAACTATCCCAAAGTTGTTTTTAAAGTACTATTGGTTGGTTGGTTTCTTTTAAAGAAATAACATGAATGCCTTAAATATAACCTCACTGAATTTGAAAACCTTAAATTCACCACAGAAGCAAAGAAATTTGCCAAACCATCACACCATGTAAAAGCTGATATATATTTCCTGAGAGACACATTTAACAGAGACCACTCCATTGAAATCTCTTCCCATTATGACTTCTCTTTGTTCTTCTCTCCTTATTAAATTTTATTACTGTTTAATAAAATGTTTTTGTCTGATTAATGAAGCATAAATTCATATCAATGAAAACAACAGAGCTTATAAAAAGCTATTATGAAAACCTGGGCCTCTTTCTCCTAAGTCTTCTAAGACAAACAAATCTTAGAAGACCGTGTTCTGAGCAAAAGAAAAACAATGCCTTCTGAAATAATTTTTAGAAAAATAAAACATTAAGCGTGTTGAGTAAATCTTTAATTAAATACAGTGAGTCCTTGTTATCCGCTGGGCTTTGGTTCCAGGATTTCCTGTGGATAACTAATTCCATGGATGCTCAAGTCCCATTAAATATAATGGCATAGTAAAATGATGTGAGCTTTACACATGTGTTGAGCTAAATATGGAATTTACAGTGTGCCCTCAGTATCCACTGGGGTTTGGTTCCACAAGCCACCCACCCCCAGCCCTTGAATACCAAAATCTATGGATGTTGAAGCCCCATTATATTAAATGGTGTAATAAAATGGTGTCCCTTATATACAATGGCAAAATTAAGGTTTGCTTTTTGGAAAAGATATATTTTAAATATATACCTTTTCAAGCTGTTGTTTGAATCTTTGGATAAAGAATCCATGAATGCAGAGAGCTGACTGTACTTAAATAAAACTATTCTAATTTGAACAATGTCATTTCCTTATAATGTTAAAATATGAATATACTGAAAATACACATACTAAATAAACAAAATATTTTAATTCATATACTATATTGAGTGGGGTGTGTGCAACACCTGCATGTAGATGTAAAGAGAGGTCCCAAGGGTAAAAAGTTTGAGTATGGCTGAATTAATTGATTTCCAAGACATTGGCTTCACATCTGAAATATTCATGGCTCTCAGAGCCCATGTTGTACACCTGGTACTGACAGTGATATCAATGTTAGCATCAATGGGGGAAAAGCCAGTGTAGTGTAGTGGTTTGAGTGTTGGAATATGACTCTGGAGACCAAGGTTCTATTCCTCTCTTGGCCATGAAACCCACTGGGTGACCTTGGTCAAGTCACATGCTTCCAGAAGCCTGGCCTTTGGTGTATATTTCCAGGGCCACTAGTGCACCCAACTCTGGCCAGCGCATTGGACCGAGGGCAGATTCTGCTGGGACCTCGCCTTTTTAGAATTTTTCCCCATACTAGTGGCAGTACACATCTGAGGCAGCGAACTGGCCAACAGGGAGGTCTGCTTTTGGTGCGACAACCAGGCAGTGGTTAGGATCCTCAACTTACAGACATGTAAATCTGAGAGGGTTATGCTCCTTGTGTGTCCTTTTGTCCTCCTTTGCCTCCAAAAAATATCACCTTCAGGGCCCAGTTCATTCCTGGCCTCAACAATAATATTGCAGATGCTCTCTCTTGTTTCCAGATAGCCCAGTTCCACCTGCTGGTGCCTGGAGTGGACTGCTCCTCCATGCCCTTCCCAGAGGAGTTGTGGGAAGTTGGAAGTCTGCTGTGACGCAGGGCATCTTGGCATCACTGGCCCCCTCTACCCTCCAATCCTATAGGAGAGCGATGTCCAAACTCCATCTGTTCTTTGGGGTGACCTGGCTCAGCCCCCACTGGCCCATCCGGTCCAAGACTTTTAAAGTTTTTGGTTTGGCTAAGGGAAGCCAACATTGCTCTGCTGTTCACAGGGTGGGCATCCCTTTCTTCTCCAAGGCAGGAGGATTCCGGGACCCATGCTCGTCTTTCTTAGTTAGAAAGACCCTTGAGGAGATTGGCCCCCTGAAAGTTAGATGGCAGGAAGCCCATTTGCTTCCAGGTGCTATGCAAGCTTACGGGTCACCTCAGAAAGGTTTGCAACTACAGGGCTGAGGCCCAATTGTTCCGGTCCACTTTTGTTACAGCCTTCTTCAGGGCACTATGAGTGGGAGAATTGGTTCCTTCTTGGACAGTTCCGATCGCTGTCTCCAGGTGGGTGATTTGTCTTTTGAGAAAATGCTGTATATTTAGTTCTTCGCATGCCCAAGTGTGACCAGCTGGGAAATGGGGCCACCATCACCCTCCAGAGATTTCGAGGCCACAAGCTGTGCCCTGTACAGACTCTGCAAAGATTCTTGGCATCCCGTCCTCAAATGGAGGGGGCCTCTTCATCCATGGCAATGGCACACTTCTCACTAGGTTCCAGGTCATGTTGGTGCTGCGAATGGCATTACATATGGCAGGTTGGCCCTCAAAGAACTTTGGCAGCCATTCACTTCGCATCGCGGCCGCGACAGCTGCAGCAAACTGCGGGATCACAGTGAATGCCATTAAGCGTATGGGCAGGTGGAAATCCAGGGCTTTCACTGGATACATCCCCCTCAAAAGGACCTTTGCTGGTGACTCAAGGGCAGGGGTCTTGGAGCCACACTATTATGGGTCTCGGCGGACAAGGGTTGGCCTCGCTTTTTGCATCAGTAGCATAGGTCTCAAATCTGGTAGGCGTGGTTTCCTGTGCTGAGGAGCACTGGATTGGGAGTTCCATTGGGTTCCAGGGGTGCTGAGGGTTAGCAATGTTACCAGTGCGGGGGCGGCATCAATTCAGCGTTCCCTGGTGACATGGGGCAAAGATGCGCATATGCACATAACCGGCTTACAAATTGGTGGGCACACTTTAAGCCGGTTACCCCTCTGTCATCCCGAAGCCTGACCATGACAAGGCAGTTCGGTTCATCGACCAACACAGGTTGGTGGATGACAGATCCAGACCTCATGCTCTCGGGCCAACCCTCCTTTTTCTCTTGCTACTATATTCAATAAAGTTGTGGCCTTTTCGTGGCAATCGGTTGTCTGTGGTGTTATTTGTGCCTTCTCCCCTTCCTCAGCAACACAGACATCAATGAGAAAAGGCAAGTAAGAAATTCAGAAATGTCAGAGAGTTAGAATTGCTTTGGAAAAGTTCAGTTTTTTTCCAGTTCAGCTTGTTTCAGTATGCACTCTTTGCTCCTCTTTTGCAGCAGCCAGCCTGGTAAAGTAGACCTTTCGGACTCCCCCCAGCAACCCTCATACATTCACACTGACTTTCTGTTTTCCCTTCTGGCAAATTTAGGCACAACAGGGGAAGGCAGAAAAGGCCTGCAGCCACCTCCATCTTTGCCAGATTGGGGCCACGGTAACCACACACTACGGTCCTGATCTGGCCTTTCCAAGGCACAAAACGAAGCTGCAAAAAGCAGCTTTTTGTGCCCCGGAAAGGGCACCATAGCCACTGTACAACGGCTTTACGGAGCTCCATTGGTGCTGCATCATCTAAACACAGCACCAGAGGAATGCTGTGATGCTGCATGCAGTGTGGTGTGGTGCTTGGCATCATGGGGCCAGAGTCAGAGCATGCATCATATGGCTGTTCCACCCCAGCTCCGCCCCCCCCCCCCCACAGACCCTAAATTCTTAAAGCATTTTTTACACAATTCAACTAATTTGAGTATCTAGTGCAGCTCATGTTTCAGTGTACCACTTTCTCTTCCTTCTCTTTCTCTTTCTTCCTGATGAGATACTACGGAGTAATTTTTTTAAAAACAGTGCACTCTATTTGCCACGATGCCTCTATAAACCAACACTGGCCTCCCGTAAGAAAGCAACCATTGCAGGCCAAGGGGTGGGTGGATGGGTGAGAGGATGAAAAGCCAGTTGAGTGTGTTCTGTATGTTTTGAAGGAAGAGGAGTAGCTGAAGCTGGCTGCACTGTAGAAATGGCCTTTAGTAGCTGCACAAACAAAGAAGAATTTTGGGAACCTGCATGTCCAGAGGAGGGCAACCAAAATAGTGAAAGGTCTGAAAACCAAGCCGTATGAGGGGAGACTAGGGAGCTGGGTATGTTTAGCCTGGTGAATAGAAGGTTAAGAGGTGATATGATAGCCCTGTTTAAATATTTGAAGGGGTGTCATGTTGACAAAGGATTGAGCTTGTTTTCTGCTGCTCCAGAGAATAGGACATGGAGCGATGGGTTCAAACTATGGGAAAAGAGATTCCAGCTCAACATTAGGACGAACATCCTACAGTAAGAGCTGTTTGACAGTTGAAGATGCTCCCTTAGAGTGTGGTGAAGTCTCCTTCTTTGAAGGATTTTAAACAGAGGCTGGATGGCCATCGGGGGTGCTTTGATTGTATGGTCCTTCATGGCAGGGGGGGTTGAATCATAGAATCATAGAGTTGGAAGAGACCCCAAAGGCCATCAAGTCCAACCCCCTGCTATGCAGGAACACACGATCAAAGCACCCCAACAGATGAACTGGATGTCCTTGTGATCTCTTCCAACTCTATGATTTTATAAACCCCAGAAAGCCAGAGAGAGAGAAGGTAATTGTAGGTTGCACTCTCACAGACAGAAAATGCCAAGCAAGGAAAGGAATAGGAAGAGCCTTGGAGTGAAGTAATTCCCTTCTCTTTCCAGCACTTCCAACTAAGGACATTTTTCTTTGTTTACTCATCAGAAGAAGTGAGTTTATATCAATGAAAGCTCATGTTGAAGTCAAAACCAATTCATCTTTGGGAACATCCAGACTGATTGAGAAGTTCAGATTTTGTTCCTGTTCTTTTGTATTTTATACTGAAATAAAATAAACCACCAAGTCTCTGAACATACCGGGAGCAGAGTGAAAATATTTTGGGATAAACAAAATGTGTATGACTCTCAAAAAAAAAAATTGTGGGGAAAGAACAAGAAGAATATCTGGAATTGTCTGGCCTTTTTAATCAGTCTGGAGGTGCCTTTTAAGGTGCTGCTACAGTTCTTCTTTTCTTCTTCTTCTTCTTCTTTTTTTTTTTTTTTTTTTTTTGGTCTCCTCTGCCTTTCTCCTTTTTTTTTTGTTTCTTCTTGTCCTTTTCTTCCCTCTTATGGATGCTAATGGGAGTGCAGTAACTCAAAACTATGGCAGTCAAAAAGGCAGCTTGAGTTCCAAATTACATAGTCTTTGCCTGCCCATCTCTCAGATCCGATTTAGACACTAAGGGATAGGCATAACTACAAAGACTTACCTGTTTTCCCTCCTACAAGAGAGATACATGCTTCAGTAATCAGAGATAATGTTTCTGAGAGTTACATTCTTCAGTAGAGATAACATTCCTCAGAGACACATACTTCAGTAATCAGACTTACAAATTAAACCTATGTTTAACCCATATTTGGAAAAATCATATGCTATGATAAATAATAGCTTTCACCATTTAAGGGAGCATCACTTCTAAAAAATGTACTCAACCTACTGTCTAGTTTGAGCACCCTTCCCTACAGGTTTTACCTTTTCTATATTTCCTCAAGTGCTAAATATAATATTTTTTTTCTTGGTAATTTCAGCAAGCCATTACTAGAACCAGAAATGTAACATCCAAACAGACCAGTAATTTTCCTGAGACTAGACTCACTCTCTCTCTCTCTCTCTCTCTCTCTCTCTCTCTCTCTCTCTCTCTCTCTCTCTCTGGGTGCATCTACACTGATGGAAGAAAATCAGCCTCACCTTGCATTTATTCTGGTCTGCAGTGATCTTGCAGCGACCACATTAAGCCCATATATACAAAGCACTTCGAAATGACATTGGCACAAACGGCCACACATTTGGCCTGGTGATTTTGCTTCTTCTTCTCCGACCTAGCATGCTCCAACCTATCAGCCAATAGCCCTTATTGTTTGCCTGTCAATCCGTTGGATCCACTTTGATTAGATGTTTTCCCCATCCAATCCCCTTTTCCCCTTTGGTGCCCAGTAAGTGAAGGAGAGAATTCTAATGTACACACAGATACACACACACAAGTAAAAATATATTTCTATGCTATGTATCTTTTAATTATGGAAATGCCCAGCCACGAGTTCAGCAGAGAGGGGTTAGATTGGGTTACCCCTACCTCGTCCTCCTTCTGCCCAACTAATTTTGTCTTTACTGTTTATACCCTTCCACCTCTCCAATTCTCCTCCCACCCAATCAGTGTTGTGTTGTCTTTGTTTTCACTTCAGTGAATGGAGGTTAACACTCCCTCTCCGCACCCAATAATTCACTCACTCACTCTGTGAAGATCTGCAATATATTTATGGGGGGATTGGTGGGTGGGAGCATGTGAGATCTCTGCATGAACAAGCAAGTAAATGATTGGGGGGAGGGAATGCATGTGCGCTATTCAGTGAAGTAAAAACAAAGATGACACACTGCTGATGGGGGGGAGGATTGGGGGGAAGAGTACAAATACAAATACAAATACTCCAGTCCATCTGCCTTGGTCCAGGCCTCGGAGGTGGAGAACTGCTGGACCTGATCCCATTCCTCACCACCACTCCCTTCTCCTTTTGTGTCGTGTCTTCTTAGATTGTAAGCCTGTCTAACTAAAAGATTGTATGTACAGCGCTGTGTAAATTTACAGCGCTTTATAAATAAAGGTTAATAATAATAATAAATAGTAAAGACAAACATGACACTTAGGTAGGGTGGAGAAAGAGAGAGGGGTAGCCCAATCAAATCCCTTACCACTAACTTCATGGCTGAGCATACATTGCAGTAAAAAAGAAAACGTGGTAACATACACCAGGCTTGCTGGACCCAACTAGTCCCATCCACCTCCCATCCCTACTCCTCCAACCCCTGCTCCCGATGTCGCTATGGAGCACAGTCCACACATACACACAAATATCTGGATTTTCCACTCAAATCTGGAATAAATCTCCTCCTTTTCCCCCCCTCTGGATTCAAGCCCAGAGATGCTGAAAAGGCCTGGATTCAGCCCAAACTATACCATATATCATCCGGACTGCTCTCTGTGAAAATGTGAGCCTGTTTTAATTGGTCCATGTAGAGAAGCCCTACCTCACACAGACACACATGCTGAATCAGGGTGAAGGTCTAAGGCTAAGTTCCCAGGTCAAAATTACCAGTTGTGTCAAATCACATGCAATGATTCAGACACAAAGAACTTTAAAAGCTGTCAAAGGAATTTGTGGACTATCTCAGGGTTGTCTATAATTCTGAGTGTCGTGATAATATGATGGACATGGTGAATTTCACATCTTTCCTAGCCCTTCTCTTCCCGGTTTCCACAGTGAAACCATTCTATTAATGAATATTTTCCCCATAATTTTCTCCTTTAAAACATCTCATTAGACATAAACAGCAGCTGCTTACCAGCACCACAATTTATAATGGTTTTGTATTTCACAAAAAACATTGCCTCATGGAGAATGTATGTGGCCTACACAAAGTAGCAGAGACACATGCTTGTAGCATATGTTCACTCATGCAGTGGGACATGAGATTGTACAAAATTAGACAGGACCTGCTTTGACTGAGTGCCCAAAGTTGTAAAAGGGGTATTTCCACTGCAACTGCAGTTTGACAGTCAATGATAAATAAATCGACTTAAAGAGATCAGTACTACTCAGCTCTGAACTACTACGTGATTAAGTAGGTCAGTTAAAAAAAACAAACAGGAAAACATGTATCCCCTTAAAAATGAATAGGCTACAAATGAGTCATATTAAACTCAGGTTCAGCTTCAAAAGCATTGGAAAGAGCTGTTGTTTGATTGCCAGATAACAAGGTTTCACATTCTCTTTCCTCCTGAATGCCAAGTCAACACAAGGCCAACTAGACCATTTGAAAGGGCAAATTCCTTTCTTTTCACTCAGTTCTTCTCCTGGTGCTGACTGATCCTCAAAAATCAATCTAGGACCCTTAGATCTGAGAAGTGCTTATGCCTAAGGACCATTTTGGTAACCAGGGTCTCAGCATTATCAAATGTTCAGTGTAAAAGCAACAAAAAGATACACTAATATTTTTGAAATATTTTTCCATAAGAGGTCTGACATCTTGGTTGAATTTCACCAGAAACAGAATTGTCCACAGCAAGAATGTATAGTTGTTGTTGTTGTTGTTGTTGTTGTTGTTGTTGTGTGCCTTCAAGTCTTTCCTAACTTCTGGCAACACTAAGGTGAATCTATCATGGGATTTTCTTCACAAAATTTGTTCAAAGGAGGTTTACCATTGTCTGTCTCTGAGGCTGAGAGAGTGTGACTTGCTCAAAGTCCCTGTAGTTAGCACTCAGTTAATTCAATAGTGGAGAGAAGTGGTAAAGATCTTGTCCTTCCCTTTAGGCTCAGGAACAGTAAACTGCTGCAGCCTTTCATAGCCTGCTGCCACACTGTTGAATTAATGAAGTTTGACACAGTTTTTATTTCCATGGCTCCACCCTAAGAAATACTGGGATTTGTAGTTTGTTGTAACACCAGAGCTCTCTAACAGAGAAGGCTAATTATCTCACAAAACTATGAATCCCAGAATTCCATAGCATTGAGCTGTGACAGTTAAAGCAGAGCCCTGGCGGCACAGTGGTTAAATGCTAGTACTGCAGCCATTCAGAGCCACAAGGTTCGATCCCAGGCAGGGCTTCAGGGTCCACACAGCCTTGCAGCCTTCTGTAGGTTGGTAAAATGAGTACCCAACTTGTTTACATGTTGTAAACTGCTTAGGGAATGCTTAGGTGCGCTGAGACGCAGTATAGAAATATACTTGCTATTGCTATTCATTCTGCAGTAAAGGTGTAGAGCAGACAGAATTCTTATGTTCTTCCTCCACTATAACTTTCACCATCTAGATCACAGGCAGATTTTGCTCGGCCACACATGTCCCAGTTTTCATTTGTGGAATACTGGAGTTTATGTTTATTGCCATGATGCTTCCTTTCCCTTCAGTGAGCAGGACATTTTCCTTTGGTGCAAAGGAGAATTTTCCCCTTGGTGAAGTGGGAGAGGATTAGGAGCCACAGAGGATTGAGAGCATGAGGACAATTGAGATAAGGCAGTTGTTTAAAGTGTGTTTACTGAGCCTATCCGATTCAGGCCTGCATTAAGATTGCATGAACAGCTAAGCAGACCTGCTTTGAATTATTTGTGCCGCAGTCTGACTTTCCTTCCAGTTCAGCCTAACCATTTACTGGCCATGGACCTCCTAGACAGGCAGTGTTAGAGCTGGCAGTAGCATTGTCCCTTCGAGCGCCATCCAATGAAAAACAGATGTTGGTCTCCTTCATCTCCCGTGTTAGATGCCTCCAACAAAATTTTCCATTATGTAGCCTTGCGTCAAATTAATCCATTCTCTCTCTCAGCATAAAAATAAAATGTGACAATTTTCAGCCCAGCAACTTTTTGCTGTGGGAAAAAGTGGGTCATTTCTAATGTTCTAATTTCAGACTTTTTTGTAAGCATGTTTCCCTCCCCAGCCCTGGTGCAGCTCTGCCAACCTCGAATTGCTTCCTGTGGTTTCTGTGGCGTATGGCATTTTTCACTCACACTTTTACAGGCTCTGAGATCTTGTTTCTGGCATTTCACCCTTGCTTTGTCACTTGCAGAGAGCACTTCAAGAAGAAAGGTGAAGGGTGAAGAAACATTTGTTCTGTGTAACATTTACATGGCATGCAATGCTCTATCTTCCATGGTCTGCAGCAAGCAAGCAATCTCACAGGCTGGTGACAAATAAGAGGGCCTTTCCATTTCTGACATGGCTAAGAATAACAGAGAGTAGAGTTGATAAGCCACACTCTGATCTTGGCTAGAGAGTAGCCCTTCTAGTCTGTTGCAAAAAGAATATGGTGGCACCTATGCCACAATAAATATGTGATTTATAAGATGTCACAAGACTCCTCGTTGTTTCTGATTGAGAATAAACAGGAATAAAAACACAAATCATTAACAAACTGTGTACATTTTTAATATAAATTTCAGCTGGCCCACCTACCCACAGAATCTGCATCCACGGGTTCAATTCCCCCCCCCCCCCCAAAAAAAAAAATTCAAACAGGAAACTTTGATTTTAGCATTTTCTATAAAGGACACCATTTTACTGCCCCATTGTCTATATTGAAACTTGAGCATCCACAGATTTAGGTATTTCTTACTCCACAGATATTTCTTACTCTTAGGTTCCTAAGACAATCTCTCTGCTAAGTAGCCTGCTGGTCCAGAGCTTCTCGCATTGATTTACAAGATAATTAAATTACTAATTTAAATAATTTTTAAAATTCCTGTTCCTTGTGACTCAGATCTTATTTTGTCAAGGAAATACATTTTAAAAATCAAAAGCACAAGGTGTCTCAAGATGCACAAAGCCTTTACAGACAACTTTGTGCTATCTTAAGTGAAAAGACAAAGGAGAGTGACAATCTGATATGTGTTTTGTATGCAAAATCTGTGGATGAAAATACAAACCAACCTCAACCCCATCTCTCAGCGACAGGAGAAATGGAAGTCACTCTCTCCTACTAGGGCTAGTGTAATTGTTTTACTAGCAACTATAGAATGTTGTAGAGAAATCCTGAATTTGACAGGGAAGTGTAACTGGGTAACAAGAGTTTTCCACAACAAAAGGTAAAAGCAAAGACATGATGGAATGTGTGGCATTTCTCACTTGAGCAAGCCAACGGAGCATAAGTCTTCTGCATAGAACTGAGTGCTGGATTTTGGATGGGAAATGGGTTTTTTGAGGGCAGAGTTAAGGGGGTTGATCTGAGGTATGCAAGATTTGGGGTTAGACAACTAAAAGAGCTTTAGGCTACTTCTAACCTGAAAAACAAATACCACTGCTGCACTGTTGTAAGCCAGTTTTTAAACCATCCCCTCTGAATTAGCATTCGCACCTGTAAGGCAATTTTTTAAAAAAGAAAGTAGTTTTTAAAAGATTTTTTTTTGGGGTGGGGCAAAGCACACATATTTTCTACATAAGGTCTGATATCATCTGATACAGTGCTGCCTGGCTGCTCCCTAGTGATGTGTTGTGCTTTTTACTTCTGTGGCCAGCACTCATTTCACTGGGTCTGTCTCAAGGGAGAGTCTGTGAATGCTCCTGAAATTTCTGTATGCAAGTGGATCAGTCTCACTCTACATTTTAAAATCAATGTGTGCAACAACTACCTTCAGGGCCCCAGAAAGAAGAAAGAAATGAAAGCCAAAATGGAGCAAACCAATTAGTAGCGGCAGATATGCAGACACCACCTCATCCAAGAGACTCACAGTGTTCAAACACACATTGAGCTTTTTTTGAGGTGGGAGAACTTGCATGTGATCATATTTGGCTGTGTATTATAAAGTGGGGTTTAGCAGACCAGAAGGAACACTGGGAAATCTGTTTAGTCCTCCATGGTAAAGAATCCCCCTTCTTACTGTAAACTTTACAGTTTCAGGCCTCTGACTGGGCCAGAACAAAATTACTCCTCTTAAGTTACCCAGACTGTTCCTAGCATTTGGGAGATTTGAAATGTGTCTCCAACCCTTTTATTCACATTGTGGTCTGTCTAGACCAGCTTTGGCTTCCTCTCTGGAGGCCATTGTCTCTTCTTTGGCTTTACAATGTGCTTTCAGACTTGGAAAGTTGGGAACCACAGAGAGCTGTAACAATTATCCCATTTCATAATGGAGTTCACAGAAGCAACCAGGAGGAGACAAGACAGAAGACTATGTTTATCGCATGGGGCTTCAACCGTTCCCCAGCGCATTCTAACGGGGGTGAGCGGGGGCGCGCATGGAGCGCGATGGGCACCGGATGGGGCCCAAAACGCGACTTTATCGCATGGGGGGACGCCGCCGCCACCGCGCGTTCCCATCGCGTCCCAATTCGGTTCCAGAGGGCGCCATTTCTGGGAACTGTTTCCAAGCGTCCCCAGAAATAGCGCCCTCTGGAACCGAATTGGGACGCGATGGGAACGCGCGACGGCGGCCCCCCGTGCGATAAAGTCGCGTTTTGGGCCCCATCCGGTGCCCATCGCGCTCCTTGCGCACCCCCGCTCGCCCCCGTTAGAACGCGCTGGGGAACGGTTGAAGCCCCATGCGATAAACTTAACTGTGTAAAGACATGGATAATCGTAGCAGTTCCAAAATGTATCCCAGCATTTGTGGAACCTACAGGCTTCACTTTCGCTAATCCACCTGCCTCCAAAATCCGCTGTGCAATGGAGAAGCACATTACACAGTTA
Organism: Sceloporus occidentalis; assembly: GCA_023333645.1. Taxonomy (NCBI): domain Eukaryota; kingdom Metazoa; phylum Chordata; class Lepidosauria; order Squamata; family Phrynosomatidae; genus Sceloporus; species Sceloporus occidentalis. Next base: position 223,880,138 of record JALMGF010000001.1, read on the forward strand.
GCTCAGAATATGAGCAATGAGGTGACCAAGATGTCATCAGTAAGCATGAATGGGAGGGTATAATCCACGATCATAGAGCTTTAAAACTCCTGAAAGGTGCCCACCCAACCTGTCTAAAGACTGACTAAGAGGAGAGTCCACCACCCTCCAAAGCAGTCTATTCCACTGTTGAATAGAACCTCCTTTCTTGTGATTTGAATTCATTGGTTCTAGGTCTTGTCCGCACTAGCCAGGATGCTCTGGGGACAGCCCAAAGAATTGAGCCCCCAGAGCTGCCCCGACCTCCCCCCATTATCTCAGGCTCTCCATTCTGATGCCAAGAGGCTGTTGGTATGTGCATGGTCCCAATGTTGAGGTATAATCTTTTTTCCAATATTTTGGCATCCATTGCTCCGGGACCTAGTGTCTGGAGCAGAAGAAATCAAGCTTCCTCCATCTTCAGTATAGCACCCCTTCAAATACTTAAACAGGGCTATCATATCACCTGCTAACCATCTCTTCTCCAGGCTACACATACCCCAGCTCCCTAAGCCATTTCTCATAGGGCATGGTCGCTTTCTCCTGAGATCCAAATGAGGCTTCTAGACATGCTGTGTCTGCAGAGCAAGGGATTCACCACTGCTGCAGTTATCATAGGCAACACAGCAGGATACATGTACAAACAGCTGGTGAGGGTCAGAACTGAGGGCTCTGGAACGTCTGGAAAGGTTCAGGGCAAACAAGGACTTATTTTCACCATTTTATGAGAAGAATACCCTGGGATTTGGTTCTGAACAGACCAGATGTCGTCCAGATTGTTGATGTCCGACTCAAGGATTGGACCCTGCCTTGCCCAGATTCACCACTAAGAGGACAGAGTATTTATTTGGGCTGTGCAAGCAGATGCCCAATCTCTGGAATAGCAGAAAACAAGGCTTGATTTGTAGCATGCTATAGAAAATATGCCGAAGTATTTGTCAAACCAAGTAGCTATTGAAGTCTCTGTAGAATATTAGATTAGGACCAGAGCTTGGGAAAGTTATTTGACGGGACTACAATTCCCCCAGCTGATGACCCTCTTGGCTGTTGGATTCTGACAGTTGTTGTGCAAAAGCTTTTCAAGCTCTGCCTTGGACTGGAGACAAGCAGGCTCAAATTTTCACAAAACTTAACCGGTGATCTTGAGCCAGTTACTGCCTCATGAACCAACCCACACTTACAAGGTTGTGTAAGATTCAGTAGGGGGAAATATACCTTTACCTTTTTGAAAAAATGGCAGACTAAAATTAGCATCAAAAGTATATATTATAGCAATAAAGTAAAAAAAAAACCATTACAACTTGACAATGCTGTCTGTAGAATCATTAAAACTAATATTATGAAAAGCTGGCAGAAGTCAACATCTGATTGCCAGTTCTCTGAGTTCCTTCATCCGTGGCAGTTTTATTACTTTGATAGGAGGATGTGGCTATCATGGATTTGCTCTGGATTTAGTCCAGAATTTCACTGCTATGAATCAACGATTTCCAGAGACAGGTTGGTTTTGGATTTTATCCAGCCGCTTCCTCTGTGATTTGTCTTTGCTAAAACCTACTCTGCTCATCACCTTAAAAAGCAAACAGAGAAAGTATATGCTGTGGGAAAGAAAGGGGAAAATGTTGCTGTTGTTGTGTGTCAGTCAGTATGGCAACTCTAAGGTGAATGTAAAAGGCCTGGGGGTAATGGTGGCAATCTTTGTTCAGAGTGAGTTTGCCTTTGCCTTCCTCTGAGGCAGAGAAAGTGTGACATGCCCCAAATCACCCAGTGGGTTTCCATAACCAAGTGGGGACTTGAATCCTTTTATCCAGAGTCGTAGTCCAAAGCTCAAAGCACTACACCACATTGGCTCTCAAGGGAAAATGGCCAGGCAATTACAGATGAAAACTATATACAGTCAACACATATAGAGCCAACAAATACGACAACAAATTTAAATTCTTTTGTGTCGGGTGGATCTTATCAGAGCTGATATCACTTCAGAACCTTCATTGGGTGATGGGTCAAGTAAAATGGTGCATTCTTGAAAGGGATCAAGTAGGTTTCCAAAATGCTCATTACTGACTGCCCTCTTGTCAGATTCTTGCAGCACACAGTACAAAGTGAATTGTTGTTGTTAACCATCCTCAAGATGATCTAGACTCATGGGGACCCTGTGGATAAGACATCTGCAAGGGGCAGTATAGACGGACAGCTAGAAGCTATCCCTGTAAGCCTTGCATCTGTGCTGCAGCATGCGGATGCTGCAGCACAGACATACCATCCAAAAGGAGCCACTCTAGGCAACTCATTTTTTTGTGCCGTCATAAGGGTTGCAACACAGCCCTATGATGCCTCTTTTGCACAGAGGCGTGTGGGGCTCAGGTGCCCTTACATCACAAGGCTGTGCCTCATGTAATGGTGCCGATATTAGGGCTCGGCGAATATGGATGCTGCACCATATCAAGCCCTAATATCAGGGCAAACAGCCCGTCTGTACCGGACCCAACACTCCTTGTCCCCCACTATTCTTCTATGTTCTTGCAAATTCATATCCGTGACCTCCTTAATACAGTCCATCCATCTACCATGTGATCTTCCTGTCTTTCTACTTCCCTCTACTTTTCACAACATTATTGTCTTTTCTAATGATTCACACCTTCTCATGATGTAGCCAAAGTATGACAGTCTCAGTTTAGTTATCTTTGGCCCAGTACAGACTAGTGCCATAGCACATCCTGGCGATGTGCTAGGGTTGCCTCAGGGCATCTCTTACAGACGCCCTGCAATCCTAGCATGTCTTCCGTACATCAAAATGGCGGTGCCCTGTACAGATGGGCACTGCCATTTTGACACGACGGATGCCTAACATCCGCATGTCATGGTGCCATAATGACGTCCTGAGTGCGCCATTGGTGCACTGTGGCATCATTATGGCACTACAAGAAGAACCTGCTTTTGGGGGGTTCTTTTTGCTCCGCGGGGAAGTCCCGTGGTCTGAAGGCTGCAGCTTCCCCGCAGAGCAAAACCAGGCACTGGCAGACTGCCCTTTTTGGGCGGTCTCTACCGGGCCTTTGCCTTCAAGGAAATTTCAAACGTGATCTGCTCTGGGACCCATTTATTTGTTCTTTTTGCTCTCTACAGTTTCCTGATCACTCTTCTCTAGCAACATATCAAAAATGAATTTATTCCCCTTTTGTCCATTTTCTTAACTGTCCAGGTCTCGCACTCATAAATGGTAATGGGGAATACAATGGCTTGTACGATTCTAACCTTTGTGCTCAGTTGTGTATCTTTGCTCTTTAGGAGCTTTTCTAGTTCTAACATAGCTTCCCTCCCTATTCTTAGTCTTCCTCTGATTTCTTGACTGCTTATCATTGTTCGATGTAAAATGGATGCAATTGCTCTAAATTAAGCTTTCTTACAACTGACATGTCTTCTTCATATTACTAAGGTGTTGAAAACAATGAAGCAGCAAAGACAGTGACTTGCACAGTGCTAGAAAAATGAATGTGAGCACTGGTTAGAGATTTTCTTGAAGGCTCATTCTGCGGCAGCAACAGAGCAAACAAAACCGTCTTCCACCAACTCTCTGCACAGACCATCCAGCAGTTATTTTTATTTTATTTTTTTAGTGTGTGGTGGTGGCATTCTCTTTGGAGAGTTCTCTTCCCAAATATGCCTGACAGGATTGATTTTTCATTTGAGAAGTTTGGTTTATTAAAACATGTCTGTTTCAGCAGGGCTTTGGGAGTGAGGTTTTGTTGATACATTTCCCTGCATGTGTCAGCAGGAATCTGTTGGTCAGATGTTTATATTGCTGCTGATGTGTGACTCCAATAAGATGTTGTTTATTGGTGTATATAAAACACACTATCTTTATCTTGTTACTGTTATGCCGTTTTCATTGTTTATTGGCTTAAGGACTTCACTGACCCATGCTTGGCAATGTGCATACGTACACACACACATACACACACACAGCCAGCTTCCATGAGTTCCTTGGAAATTACTTCTGAGCCAATACATATAGGACTGCCTTCCTTAATTTTTTCAGTTAGGGCAGACTGACATGGCCAACAGTCATGTGCATCTTCTTGCACATGGTATGATAGACATGGGTAGACATGTAAAAGTATCTCAATGACATGTCCCATCGGGTTTTATTATAATTTGTGGGTCATGGCAGCTGGGATCATCTTGTTTGAAAGGGCAGTGAGTTCTCTCAGTGTTTTAGTTTGAAATTTAAAGGAGCTATCTAAGGTAGAATCACAGAATTATAGAGCTGGAAGAGACCACAAAGGTCCTCCAGTCCAACCCCCTTCCATGGAAGAATACACAAACAAAGCACCCCCAACAGATGGTCATCCTGCCTCTGTTTAAAAGCCTCCAAAGAAGGAGACTCCACCACCATCCAAGGTAGCATCTTCCACTGTCGAATAGCTCTGTCAGGAAGTTCTTCCTAATGTTGAGGTGGAATCTCTTTTCCTATAGCTTGAATCCATTGCTCTGGGTCACAGTTTCTGGAAGCTAGCTCCATCCTCAACTCTGTTTCCAAAATACGCTCAGCACCTTAAACGGCACAATGGACATATACAGAGACAACAAATTTAAGCTAAAACTCAGAGTGGGCTCACTGCCCCCTTGACATGGAAGCAACCCACTGCTGCCTATAGAGGAAAAGAAGGCCATGCTCACCAACCTGCTGTCAACATCCTATTGCCTGCTGGCTCTACCTCCAACCTCTTAGGCTGAGTGGGTGGTGTTAATTCTGTCTAGCCAAACACACTTAGCATCCTCCCCATGACCAGAATCTCTGTATGACCAGGATCCCCAAGTCCAGGGTGGATTCTAAGCACAACCAGCCAAACACATTCGTCAAACCTTTCTGCGCAACCCAGGATTGTCATGATGTGCACTTGGGAATGCTGGAACCTGGACCAGTATGCATGGCCCCCTCTTTCACTTCCACGGGTACATTTTAATAACCCCCTGAGTAGGGCTAAGGTATGCAATGTTTCTGAACCTCACAACCACTTTAGGAGTTTATCAAATACATAATTATTATCACTTTGGAGTTCCATGAAAAATAACAGAAAGAGGAAAATATTAGCTACAAAGACTTGTGAATTTGTTAGGAGCTCTGAAGATCTTTTTCTTAATGATTCTGATTTGGAAAATAACTATACCACAAGGACTTTCACGCTCTTCCAAACCTTTCTCTTGGTGCCAGGTTTATATAAGCATCATTAAATACTCATTAAATTTGTTTTTCAAATAAATAAATAAATAAATATGATTGATACTGCCAGAAGAAGTCTCTATGCTATTGTTTCCCATTTTTCAAAGTCAATGGGCAGAATCGTGTTAGTGACATGAGCATGCATAACCTCTGGTTACACATATATATCATTTTTAAGGGCATTGCTAAAAGGAATCTCTGGCAACTCCTGACACTCTTCCACTCACTCACTGCACAAGCCTGCTTTAATGCTCATAGACATGTTCCCTCAGTCACTTATTGGCCAAGAGAGCATGTGACATGGCCAGTCAGAGGAAGGCACAGAACACCTGAGCAACATCCAGCTGCAGATGGGAAGAAACAGTAGCCATGGCCATCCCAGATCTTTAGACTATTCCAGCATAGCTGGGAAGCTCACTGCTGCTCTTTCCTTCTGGCTGTTGAGGTGCACCAAATTCTTCCTCAAGACTCCATGTCACTAAATGGTAATGGGGGCATGATCTGCAGGGGAAGCTGCCTTCCACACAGAATCACAGAGTTGGAAGAGACTCCAGGGGCCATCCAGTTCAACCTCATTCTGCCATGCAGGAACACACCATCAAAGCACTCCCTGTAACAGATGGCCATCCAACCTCTGCTTAAAAACTTCCAAAGCAGGAGACACGATCTTGGCCTAGATGAGATAAAACAGCAAAAGAGTATATTTAAAAAATTAAACTGCTCAGTCTTTAAAGCAGCAAACACACATACACACACACACACACACACACACACTTGAATGAACATCACAACTTTTTAGGAATATGCTTATATGAGTGTATTTTAATGCTTTTACGGTATTGTATTTTACCTGTTGGTTTTATGTGTTTCCTTTTTTAAATTGTGTTTTGTATTTGAACATGTTGTACCCTGCCTCAAGCCTTGAGGAAAGGTGGGAAAGAATTGTTGTTGCTGTTGTTAGGCATGACACAATTGTATGGCCATATGTAATGGTTTTTTTACTAGTGATTTCTCAGATACTCTCTAGTATTTAGGTATGTGTTCATAAGCTGCCCTGCAGCAAAAGTTCCCAGAACAGTGTAATGTTAAAATAATATAAAATAAAAATACCCAGTAATTGCGTGAACATCTGTCTGGTTGAATGAGGCCAATGTGATTGGCAAAAGAGCTCCAGGGTATCAGGAAAAGGTCTTTCCTGGTGTCTTATTATTATTATTATTATTATTATTATTATTATTATTTAACACTTTCCATAGCTGATCACATTTCCTGTTCCTGAGGCCACCAAATAAATATTAAGAGGTTGTATTTCAAGTAGTTTTATGAAATGGTTTATAAAAAAGGAAATTCTATTAAAGAATTTTAAATATCTTTGTGAGCAAGCACTGAAAATCAGTGTACATGTTCTATAAAGAAGTGGGTAATGCATAGACGGAGGCCAACCTGTCTGAGTCTCTTCCTCCTCTGTGCAGACAGTGTCAGTCTAGTTGCATTCACTGACATTATGGAATTAATATGACTCACACCTATCCCAGTATCTTCATTTTTAGAGCATGATGTCCGGGAAACACCATGGACATCTTCTGGTGTTCCATACTAAGAGAAGGTGGCCGTCAGCCAGTCCTCCTGACTCCCTGATCATTCACAGATGCTGAGTTGATGACTAAACATAAGTTCAGTAATCTTTTTTGCATATGAGGCCATGGTGAAGTAGTCCAAAAGAAGGCACCACAATGTCAAACACAACATTCATGTCCACAGGGAGCCTGCCATGTCCACAACTGCCAAGCTGCACAGATGGCTCAGACTGAACGAAATGGGATCTACTCTGAACTTTCCATATCCTCCTTTCCAAGAGCAAACCTTTCCAAATCAGAAGGCTGTACTATGTTTGTAAATGATGTCAATTTTTCTTGCTGAGATTAAATTTCAGGTGAACCTGATCTGTACATGAATATAAGAACATACTGGGGACTTTAAATTCAGTCCTGAAATGGCAAGCATTCATATGTAAGGTTACTCTGTTCCCTCACTCCTTCAAGTGACTCCAATTTAGGGAGATCCTTTCATTGGGTTTTCTTAGCAAGATTTGTTTATAGGAAGTTTGTCATTGCCTTCCTTTTAGATTGAGAGTGACTTGCCCAAGATCATCCAGTGGATTTCCATGGCTGAGTGAGAATTTGAACCCTCGTCTCCCACAGTCCTAGTCCAACACACAGTCCACTACACTATGCTAGTTCTTGTCACTGACTAAAATGTTATAGTAAAAGAACAAATGTAACATTTTAATTTAATTTTTTTAAAAAAAAACTTTTAATTGTCTAAAATATGCTGTGATTTTTGTATAAACTATTTTTAATATAAATATCCATTAAAACTACAATTTTAACATTGTCTTAAAAGGCATTTTCCATTTTCTGTTTGACATGGGAAGGGACAGAAGATGATTTCTGTCCTGTGCACATCACTGAAAAGCAAAGAAAATGTGTTTCCTACTACAGAAATTTTCTTTTTTCATATGCAAATGTGTGCATTAATCAGCAAATCAATCAATTAATTGGTTGTGTTACCAAGTTTGGTTCTAATAAAATTTTAAGTATATGTGGTATGTATTATGACCCCATAGAGGACCCGCCATTAAGCGAGGAGACCACGTAGGCAACTCACCTTGCAGAGGCAGAGTCCCTAGAAAGAGATAGACTTGGAAAGTCTCCTCAGGAAGTTTGGGAGTCACCAAACCAAAATTGCCACTGCTTATCCAAGTAAGACAATAGACTTGGCTTCACACCTGATGAGCCCGTGATCAGCTTAACGACTCAATAATCAAGTCAGATGCCCCTCCGAATTGTGTCCAGACCTAAATGCATTGTGCAACACATTACTTGCTCTTGGCTTAACAAAGCCAAGCAATCAACACCTTTTTCTAGCAAGTCCCCATAGCCTCCAGATACATTTCACCCTATAAGAACCCCGAGTTTTGGACCAATCACCAGGTTGCAAGCTAGTCCACACCAGTTTGAACTCTGCTCTTAGCTCCCGCGGCCCTCTTTCCCTTGCGCTCCTGCGGCCGTGATTCACTGTCCATCCAAGCTTCATCAGACTTCCCAGAGAAGTATTCCCTAGTGGTGCCTCTCTTTCTCAAACCTATCTCCCGAACTTACCCATCCCCTGCTGTAGCAGTGTGTGTGTGTGTGTGTGTGTGTGTGTGTGTGTGTGTGTTCCCCTTTTGCTGTGTGGTTGTCCCTGTGCTTTAATAAACGTCACCCTTTTAATTGAACCTAGTTGACATCAGCGTCTCTTTCTCTTGGGGCTTGCTGGCGACCTCTGGTATACACTGTTGGGACCTGATTCTGGCACGTGGTGTTGTTAGGGCCACCTCTCGGCTATATTTGAGCTCATTAAAATTCCCCTAATTCGATCCTTCCTAACAGTTGACCCTTATTATCAATTAACTTTTATTTAATATTGTAACAGACCAAAATAAATTATAGCATTAAAAGGATGCAATCTTCCCATGCATCTTGTTGCAGTTATGATAATTGCCCAGAATAAACTGATGGTGGAACAGGATTATCTGTTACAGAGTTATTTGGGAGAATCCTGATTAGAGATTTGGCCTTACATTTCTGAAATGTACAGAATTATTGTCTGCCTTTTTTTTAAGTGTAAATCTGGAAGTCCTAGGAAAGATCCTCAAATATTTCTTCTTGTTGTTGCTGTTGCGTGCCTTTAAGTCATTTCTAACTTATGAAAACCGTAAGGTGACTCAATCATGGGGTTTCTTGGCAAGTTTTGTTCAGAAGAGGCTTGCCATAGCCTTCCCCTGAGGTTGTGTCTTGCCTAAGGTCACCCAATGGGTTTCATGGCTGAGCTGGGACTCAAACCCTGGTCTCCAGAGTCTTAGTCCAACTCTCAAACCACTAGACCACACTGGCTCCCCCTGGGAAGATGATGAGAGTCATAATAATAATAATAATAATAATAATAATTTATTTATTTATATTTTATGAACACCATTGTGAGTCTATAGCAGCAAGTGGGAACATACCATGGAAATCCATATACAAAGAAATGAAAAGTAAGGGAGCTAGCAATATCAAGTTCATTTCTATACCACTTATCAGTGCACTTAAGCACTCCCTAAGCGGTTTACGCTTGACCATGTGAAAAATCATAGAACTTAGTATATCAAAATTGAAGGTTAAATGTTAATATATTTTTGTTCTGTTTTGTCAGTTTACTACCTCAGAAACACAGATTTGGCCCATAATTTTTGGTGAAGTTCATAGAATTGCCCACAGTCGTGGTGTTCAGCTCAAAATGCAATAAGGATCTGGGAGACTGAAATGCTGTTTTCAAGGATTGTAAGATCAATATGCCAATTTTGCCTATGATGGAAAGCACAAATCACTTGGGTTCTGAAGAACAAGCTCCAGATTTTATAATGCAAGGAATGTTAAACTGTGAAATACAGCAGCAGATTGATGGCGTTAACATGGAGTCAACCCAACACAAGTGTCTAGTTTACATAATCTCTGATTCAATGTGTTACTTGTCTTTTTTAGCGGCTTCAACTGAAGCCAAAGAATGGGAACTGAGAGACACAGCTAAAGTAGAACAAGATAAAATTCCAGTTCTTATTTTGATATTAAGTCCCATTTAGATAGTTGACAGTCTTTCAATGTGGACTGTTTTCTGGATCCTCCCCATGCCCTTTGTCCTTTCCCAGTGAATAATGTCAAGACACCATATGTTCAAAAAATGACACAAGTAGGCTTCAGATATTAAGTCTCATTAACAGCATCCTTGAGTTTGGTAACTGAGATCTATATTGAGGAACCAGGAGTCCATCTAAAATGTAGGTCTCATTAAAAAGGACTTTTACATCATGTTTTCCCTCCCTCTCTTTCCCAATAAGAAATATGGGTTGCTTTGGAGTGGGGTTGTGTTTCTTCTTTACAGCTACTGTGTTAGCCACAGTTTTGCAGAGGATGGCTGCTTCTTGAACATCTGCTGTGCTACTTGCACATGCTTGGATCTGCATGATATAACTGAGAACGTAAGACTAGTCTCACCCAGCCCAGTCTGTGCAGCAGGCATTTTAGAAACCATCAAGATGTGCACTGACTGACTGACTGACTGACTGACTGAACTCTTCTGAACTGACATCTGTTCTCTAAGGCCCTCTGAAAAGTTTTCAAAAGCCCTGCCTGTCTTGAGGTCTGGCACTGTGAGTTGTATGGCTTTTCCAGATGCTACAGTTATCTGCTCAGATGGAACACCAGCAATCACTCAACAGCTGGTTTCAGCTGGGACAAGATCATGGTGAACAGGCCTTAAAATAATTAGCCCAGGCTACTTGGAAACTGCAGATTTAATTTTTTCTAGAACTGAATGAGAACTTGGTTTTGACTCTTTGGAATTCACCACATGACGCACATGCATCTAAAGAAGTAGGGTGAAGTCTACGAAAAGCTTGTGCTACCGACTTCTTTCTTTCAGTTAGTCTCAAAGATGCTACAAGATCGCTTGGCAGACTGATTTTCCAGACTAACATCTTTGCAGTCTACCAACATGAAGCACTATTTAGGAGAGAGACTTATAAAGAGTTACTGGTAATGGATAATGGGAAAGTTAGAATGAAATGGGAGAAGAACTGGTAACTGAAGGATTGTTATTTCATTGGTTTTCCTTGACAATTTGTCTATATGATTTAAGATGGATTTTACAAATCCTATGATTTTGAACTGATGGAATCAGAACTGGAGACTCAACTTTCTAAAGATAATGATCATATTGTTAAGAATAGAAATGGAAGAGGAAGAAGTGAAAGAATGATAAAATATTGGTACTCAAATATATTCAGAAGAGTGGGGACAGACTTGGACAAAAACTTTAAAATTTACTATGAGTTATGATCTGAAAGAATTTTTAATAAAATAACATCTTGGTGGCATTTATCACCAGAAAAACTTTCAAAGAAGTATTAAAATATTACTAACAAATATTGCAGGTGTGTCCAAAAAGCTGGAACATTTTACTAATATCTGAGGGTTATGTGATAAAGCTCAGAAATGTTGAACTCAGATCCACCTAATGCTGGAAGACATTTTAAAAAATAAAGTTCGTTTGGGATATGGTGCTGGAAAAGAGTGCTGAGGATATCAGGGACAGCTACAAACACAAACAAATGGGTCCTAGAACAGATCAAGTCTGAACTCTTCCTGGAAGCCAGGATGACTAAACTGAGGCTGTCATACTTTGGCCACATCATGAGAAGGCATGCCATTAGAAAAGCAATGATGCTAGGAAATGTAAAGGGCAGCAAAAAGAGACGAAGACTGCATGCCAGATAGGAACCGTCTAACTAAAAAGATTGTATGTACAGAGCTGTGTAAATTTACAGCGCTTCATAAATAAAGGTTAATAATAATAATAATAATAATAGACTCAGTCAGGGAGACCATAGGCCTGAACCTATAGGGCCTGAGCAGGGAGGTAAAGGATAGTGGAGCTTGGAGACATTTCATTCACAGGGTTGCCATGAGTTGAGATGAGCTCAAAGGCAGCTAACAACAAAACAGCTCCCATGGCATATTTGAGTAATATGGAACTGCCTAAATATCACTGTGACTTTACCCTGGCTCAATGCCATGTTCTTCCCTCTGCGGTCTTGGAAGGATGATACAGGAAAGTTCCCTACTTAAAGATGCTGCCCATGTGACTCAGGTTGAACTGAAGCTGTGGAACATGTGCTTTTCCAGTTTGTTTTATAGGGATTTGCATTCTGACCTCATCCTTCCAATTCTTCAGAGATATATTGGATATGATGAACATGATTGTTATCTTGTGCTTATTTTAACTTGTTTGTTTGCTATATTTTATTGCTTTGAATTTTAAATATGTATTAATATGTATGACTTTTCATTGTTTTTTTTCCTAGAATGAATGCCACTGGTAGGTTTATTTTATCTTATCCATTTTTAATTGATTGTTTGTACAGCACTGTGTAAATTTACAGTGCTTTATAAATAAAGCTTAATAGTCAATGCTTTGTTTTCACGGGGATCTATTCCAGCCCCCCCTCCCCCAGCGAAAATGGAGCTTCACCTATATTCAAGCTTCACATATATGCACGCCCCACGGACACACGCCCCATTATTTCCATCTCTGTTCATCCCTCGCACATAAGCGAGGGCCACGGGCTTGAAACCTATGAGAATGGAGGGAGGACTGTAACAACAACAACAACAACTTCTTATTTTTCGGCTGCTTTTCGGTTAAAAAGTGGTGTGATTTTCTTGCTTTTGTATGGCTTAATGTCACATTAATCCTTAATTCGCATGACATGTTTGAAAACAATCCTGGTTTAAACCCTGTTTATGCATGAGATTTGGGTGCTTTGCCCCCCATTTGATAAACTCCTATGTGTTTGAATGATGAGCTGTGAGCAATTGTGGTTGGTACTTAATGCATAACATTGACCAAAAACTGTCCCTGTTTCTCAGGTCAGTGCCTGGAATTCTCAAGGCCTGGGACAATTCTGGTGATCCTAGTTCATTGACACTTTCCAAGAACTCCAAAAAGTCAGCGGCACAGGAATTATCTTTGCAAAAGAAGCTAAGTTTACTTTCCCCCGCCCCCACCCCGCCAGCATGTCTTATCTTTCGATATGCTTTATCTTATCTTAATGCTTTCCACAAATTTATCAGTAACAGATGTGAAGATATCTGGCTTACAGTTTCCTGGATCCATTTTTTAAACACTGGTGTTATATTGGTTGCTTTCCATTCCTTTAAAACAGAGACTAACTTTTGGGACATATTATATATATTCGTTAGATTTCATATTTCAGTTCTCCAGAACTTCCTCTTTTCTCTCCACTATTTCTCATTGCTTCCTTCTCCTGGAAACATCAGTTTAGGTACAGTTATCAGCTTCATACCTTCAGCAGTAAAAACAGATGAAAATGATTAATTTTGCTTCTCTGTTGGCTCCTTATCCTTGACGCTTTTCTTCTATCATCCTATCTCTGACCAAGGGAGATCCTATATCTTTTAGTCTTCTTCCTTGTTTTAAAATGAAAAAAATTATTAAATGTTTTTATATAAGATGAATCATATAATAAACTTGTTTGAGAAGATATTTTGTTGATTTATTTTTAGAAGAAGCCAAAGGAGTTAGAGATTAACCGTGGACCAAATGGTCTTTCGTTGGTGTGACTCCTTCTCTGATGAAAATAAGAAGACTGAAGGGTGCTTTTAGCAAAGTGGTAATTTCTTAGACACATACATGTGGAGTTTCCATACTTGAAATAGCAAGGGTTTTTTGGTTTTGTTCTTTCCTGCTTTTGAAGTTGATGAATAAAAAAGGCCTCACTGCAGTTTACTGAGGTGACAAGTATCTTTAGAGTCCACTGGCGACATTTCCTGAATGTCCTTGGGAACAAAGTTAAAATTTCTATGCTGTATGGATTACCAAGAGGTTTGTATGCTTTCAGGTAACTCTGTTAATAAGCACATGTCATTGCAAGAACTTTTATCTTCTTATCCATGTGTATGGAAAGAAATTGTGTTTTTAATTCCGAAAAAGCAAACCTTGATTTTGCCATTTTACATAAGGCATACCATTTTACTGTACCATTGTATATAACAGGCCTTGAACATCCATGGATTTTGGTATACACAAGGGATTCCGGAATCAAACCCCAGTGATACCAAGGGCCCACTGTACAATCCCTTGAAGGTAACCTCTCTCCTTATCCTCTTATTTCAGTATATCTTGTGTTAGAGTATTTTGAAAGCTCTATGAAAGAACAAGAAACATTGGCCCTATACAGACTGCCAAAATAAAGCTGCTACGGGTCACTTTGGAGGTATGCTGTTTAAATGATGCATGCGTCCTAAGAGTCCAGAAGCTGCGCCAAAGCCATACTCCATTCCTTAGGACTGGATTGTGGCTTTGGCATGGCTTCCAGACTCTTACGACGCATGCAACATTTAAACAGCATACCTCCAAAGCGACCCGAAGCAGCTTTATTTTGGCCTGTCTGTATGGGGCCATTGTATTTGGAGCCACTCAGAAGAGGTTTTCCAACCTTGAGAACATCAGTTCAGGGGCAAATGGCAATAACTAGTTCATTGTATGATTTCTGGTTTTCCCACTAAGGCTCCATTTTCGCATACATCAGGTAGCTTTGTGCATTTTAGGTAATTCAGATTATTAGATGAATCCCTAATAAGGTAGACAAAAGCAGACCCATTTGTTTAAGGATTTCTAAACAAGGAGCAATTATAAAAACAAGGAGCAATACCAAAACAACCCTTTTTTTATTTTTTCTTGTGTTGACATTTTGCAAAAAGTCACATCACATTTGAATAACATTTTTTTACTTCTTCTTGTACTGGAATTTCTTAAAAAGTTACATCACATTTGACTAAATCATATATTCCAACAAAATGTCAACACTATTGCTTCCCTCCTTTTCCCCCCAACAGCCTCTTTAACAATAGTTGGAATATAATGTTTACATACCACATCTGGTTCCCTTTTGGAGGTCAGAGCTCCAAGGACTGATGGCATTTGATAATAATTTCTTTTTACCATTGTAAAGGCTGGGTGGGCTTTAGGAAAGGGGAAGAAACGACAGCATGCACACAGGCATGGGTAGTTTCAAAATACCACTAAATCCTCAACATTTCTACCACTATGTAGCAGAGATCAGTACATCCCAAGCGCATAGAAGTAGAAATGGCCAGGGTTCAGGGGCCCAAATGGGGAGAACCAATGTTTCATCAACACATTTATCACTGTGACATAACTGTTTTATTGAGCTTTTAAAACCACTGAATAGTTACCTTTTAATGGGCATAATTTTGGCATTCAAAAACAAGACAGAGAATTTAATTTTGCATTGTTCTCGATATCTGTCCCATAAACTATAATACTATTGTTGCTACATATGTTGAAAATTTTTAATATGGAATTAAAAACACATGCCCCTAAATGTGTGGTGTTTGGTAGGAAACTGGTTTGGCTTATAGTACTTCTCAAGCCCTCCCTGCAACATTCCACAAATATTAATTCATCTAGCCCTTGGCAGCAAATAAGGGCTTTTAATTGAAAAAGGGCCTCCTCCTGTTAATTTTCAAGTGATAAACCTGAAAACAGTGTTTCCAGTTAGTAACTGATGGGCATTTTTTTTCTCTCTCAGATTGGGTGCCAGAGAAAGATGCCATTGCCCTGATGTGAATAATGGCAGAGGAACACACTGATTTTGTTTTATGACTTTGTTGATGGAAAGCAGCTTAAGGAGATGGGCATATGTCACAATCCCTCCCTTTCCCCCCACTTCAGTCTTGATCCTCAGCTATGCTCGAGGTTCTGCTCCAAGATCCTCTGCCTGATACAAGAGGTTTTGGCTGTGGATGCTCAATCCATCAAGCTGTCGTCTTCCAAAATGAAGGCCTCAGTGTGACACAAGAGCAACTCACCAAATTCTGCTGCTCCTCTTCAATCAAGACTGTAACTATAGAGAGCAACCCTGAATAATGATTTCATTCCACCTGTAAAAGAAATGAATTTGGACATAGGTTTGATCTTTGTCACCATCCAGCTGCACATGTGAAAAGGTTTGAATCATTTAATTGGAACTGTATTCAGTTCTTCTTCCCTGAATTTGGGCTTTAATAAATGAAATTGGGATTTTCAGCTTTGTACATAAACTAGAGACTTCTCTTATTCTCTTCAAAGAGAAGGCAAAGCAATCCTACATTACGGTGGGAGCAGAGAAACACAACCATTGTGCTGGTCCCTCACTGTATCCAACTAGTGCTCAGTCCAAGAGAATAAACACAACCAGAAAATATACAATTTGCCTTCGCATTTGCTATAGATGTCTCCTAGTTTTTTGCAACAAATCATCTGCTTTTCTCTCCTCGGCTTCTCTTCATCTGGATAGTATAGTGGTATTCATTACACTACACTTCTAACTGATGGACAGATTCATGTGAATACAGTTACCAGCGGCAATATCCCTTGGCCACAGTGTTGGCATATATTACCCTCAGGGGCAAAAGTAACAAAAACACAAAATTTGCACACCCTCAATATACCTTTCCTTGATTCTATGTTGAATTATTTTCTATCTTATTTTATTTTAAGTATATAATATAGGAACAATTTATTCATAGCAGTTCCTGTTGTATTGATGTGCCTCTGGCTCCTTAACCTGTTACCTTCTACTAGTGAACATTAAGAATCACAGGCTAGAAACCAGCTGACTCCACTCCATCTGCCTCCCCAGGCTGTATAGCCCATGACATGGGAGTTTATCGCACTGCGTTCTGAGACCGTTCTCATCACGTGATGAGAACGGAACGCATTTGAGTATACCGCACAGTATGTGTTCCAATCGGGTTCTCAGAACGCTTAAATGCGTTCCAAATGTGTTCCAGGAGGGTACAGATATGAATGTGTTCCCAGAGAGCTGGAACGGGATGAGAACGTTCCAACAGAGGTGTGTGCGATATTCTTATGTGTTCTCAAATCCGTTCTCGCATTCCTCTGTCTCCTGATTGGCTGAAAGAATGACAGGCAGGGAGGGAGGCAGGCAGGCGAGCGACTGCAGTGAGGGAAGCTGTGTGTGTGTGAGGGAGGGAAGGGAGGAAAGTTGGGACAAGTGAGAGAAGAGGAAAGAAGGGAAAGAGAGAGAAAGAGAGAGGGAAACAGGGGGGCCAGAGCAGAGAGCCAGAGGGAGAGGGTCTGGCTGCTTCTGCGGGGGCCTCTAGTGTCATGTCCAGCGGGGCTCCTGTGCTGGCAGCCTGCAGGAGGCAAGGATGGCAGAGATGCCCAGGACCTTCTCCTCCTTCCCTCCAGAAAGGAACCCACAAAAGCTCCTCTGTTTGGAGCAACACACAAAAGCAAGCAAACAACTCCCAGAATTCCATAGCAAAGAGCCAGACAAGAATTAAAGCGGGGAGGGAAGCTCACAGGCCCCACCTGGAATATTGTGTCCAGTTCTGGGCACCACAATTAAAAAAGGAGCGTGTCCAAAGGAGGGCGACTAAAATGGTGAAAGGTCTGGAAACCATGCCCTACAAGGAACGACTTAGGGAGCTGGGGATGTTTAGCCTGGAGAAGAGAAGATTAAGAGGTGATATGATAGCCCTGTTTAAATATTTGAAGGGATGTCACATTGATGAGGGAGCAAGCTTGTTTTCTGCTGCTCCAGAGACTAGGACCCGGAGCAATGGATGCAAGCTCCAGGAAAAGAGATCCCACTTCAATATTAGGAGGAACTTCCTGAGAGTAAGGGCTGTTCGACAGTGGAACACACTCTTTCCTCAGAGTGTAGTGGAGTCTCCTTCCTTGGAGGTCTTTAAGCAGAGGCTGGATGGCCATCTGTTGGGGATGCTTTGATTGTGATTTCCTGCATGGCAGAATGGGGTTGGACTGGATGGCCCTTGTGGTCTCTTCCAACTCTATGATTCTATGATTCTATGAAGGCACACATTACATGCGCACACACACAGGAGGCAAAAGGCTGACAAGCAGCCAAAATGGGGAATTGGGATGACAGCAGAGGACTCTTCTTTTCTAACCGGTTTAAAGAGCTGCTATGGCTGCCGGGGCTCTGCCCTTGGCCCAGTCCCCTCCCTGGCAACTTGCTTTTCTTCGGCTTGAAGAGACCTGCATGGAGCTCCTCCTTCTTCCCAGCCTTGCAAAGAAGGTTTGGGATGTAACTTGCATCCCCATTTCTCTTTCTCCCTGCCTTCCTCCCGATCCCTCCTTCTTCCCTCCCTTCCCTCCCTCCTCCTTTCCCCCCTCTCTCTCTCACACACACCCCTTCCCTCACTGCAGTCGCTCGCCTGCCTGCTTCACTGCCTCCCTGCCTGTCATTCTTTCAGCCAATCAGGAGACGGAGGCGGCCTTGGTGGAATATGTTCTCGGAACGGTTTCAGGAATCGCTGTGCGGTAAAATGCAGTTCTGATCACGTTTTGATCACGTTCTAGTTTACTAATGCAGTAATATCTGTTCCAGGAACGTTCTCATCACGTGATGATAGGAACGTTCTCAGAACGCAGTGCGATAATCTCCATGGAAATGTATGACTTGAATCTAATCTGCACTGCAGAAATAATGCACTTTGACACCGCTTTATCTGCAATGGCTCAATGGTATGGAATTTTCTGATTCGTAGTTTTGTGAAATGTTTAGTTGAAATGTGAAGTCGATGTGAAGTCGGAAGCTTTCACAGCAGGGTAATGGTTACTCCACCTCAGACATCAGAAGAGCTGCCAGACCCAGAAAGAAAGAAAAAACAGGAGTAGAAGATGAAAAACCACCCAAAGGAATGTATTTTTACATACATCAAAGGAGTCACAGACAGAATAGGGAAACTGATGAGGAAACACAACCTCCAAATGATCTACAGACTAACACAAAAGATCCAGCAAATGCTGCGCTCAGTGAAGGACAGGAGATACCCTTTCACAGCCACAGGAGTTTATCGCATACCATGCAGCTGCGGACAAATCTACATGATAGGGACCAACAAAAGCAGTGTTCAAACTGAATCAAGGAACACAAGAGACACTGCAGACTGGGTCATCCAGAAAACTCAACAGTAGCAGAACATATTATAAACCATTCTAGGCATAAAATGCTATTTGAAAACACTGAAATTCTGGACCATGCCAACAACTATCAGGTCAAAATGAACAGTGAAGCCATTGACATCCACAAACACCTGGACAACTTTAACAGGAAAGAAGAAACACTGAAAGTAAACAAAATTTGGCTACCAGTCCTGAAAAACGCCAAAATCAAGACTCAGTACATGCAAATGAAAACCACCCAGGGTCAGGGGTTATCTCAACAAGCAATGGCTCACTAACTAAATAGAGACCCAGAGACCTTGCCAACACAGACCAATACAGAGATTAACATGTAAATCACTTCCTCCCAACCAAGGGTCACAGTATATATACCCCACATACTTCCATGCCACCACCCTCTGAAGATGTCAGCCACAGATGCAGGTGAAATGTCAGAAATAAACTCTTCCAGAACGCAGCCACATAGGCTGGAAAACCCAGAGAAAACAATGTTTAGATATCTCTGGGCCTTATCACATTTAAAAAGAAAGATGAAAGTCAGTAACACAGAAGAGGGTTCTGGCTTACCTTCCTGCACAATGTCATAACACTTCTGTTCTCACACCAGAGGCAACTGGTTGTAAACATGTGGCTTTTGCCAAATGGATTTTTCCAGCAGGACAAAAGCCATGTGTTTACAATTGTCTCCCTTGGGAAGAGAACAGAAGTGCTTCACAGGTGTGCAAGAAGGTAGTCCAGAAGCCACTTCTGTGTAGCTACCTTTCTTCTTTCTTTGGAAATGCAATAAGGCCCTTGTCAGAGAGCTATGGTATCACACCAAATCCCATTATTCCATAGGAGGGAGTTAAAATGGTCAAACTGCATTATTTCTGCAGTGTAGATTCAACTTTAGTTAGGCTTGCCTTGAATATGTTAGCTATACAGAAAATAACAATCTCTACCAAGTGGTGAAACCAATAGCACAAAGGGGAAGGAGAAAAATACAGTCCTCTTTTGCATAGTGAACAGGTTGGAGTGCATGTTTTCACAGGATCTTAGCTCATCTTTGTTGTTGCTTGTTGTTCTTGTTCTTGTTAACTGGCCTCAAGTTGATTTCGACCAATGGAGACCCTGTGGATGAGCCATCTCCAAGACTCCCTTTCCTCCACTCTTCTGCTTAGGTCCTGCAAACTCATTTACGTAGCCCCCCTGATGGAGTCCATCCATCTAGCTTGCAGCCTTCCTCTCTTTCTACTTCCCTCCACCTTTCCTAGCATCGTTCTGTTTTTTAATGAGTCCTCCCTTCTCGTGATATGTCCAAAGTATGACAGCTTCAGTCATCTTGGTTTCCAGGGGGATTTCTGGCTTGATCTGATCTAGGACCCAGTTGTTTGTCTTTTTGGCTGTCCATGGTATCTTTTGCACTCTTCTCCAGCACCACATCTCAAATGAACTGGTTTTCTTCCTATCTTCTTTCTTAACTGTCCAGCTCTCACATCCATAGATAGTAATAGGGAATACAATGGTTTGTATGATTCTAATTTTTGTGCTCAGTTGTATATCTTTGCATTTTAAACTATTTTCTAGTTCTTTCATTCATTCTTAATCTTCTCCTGATTTCCTGCCTCCTGTCCCTGTTCTTATCAATACTGATCTCAGATATGGAAATTCATTTATTATTTCTATTTCCTCATTGTCTAGGTTGAATTTGTGTAAATTTCCCATGGTCATTATTTGTTCATTATGTTCAAGATTATTATGCTGTTGTTGTGTGCCTTCAAGTCATTTTTTATTAATGGCAACCCTAAGGTGAATATATCACAGTGTTTTCTTGTGAAGATTTGCTCAGGGCGGAGGGGGGGATTGCCATTGCTTTCTGCATTGAAATCACTACTGAATTGTGGCATAGCCATTCATGCTGGCTGGGAGAGCAAAAAAAGCAAAGGGAAATGCAAAAGTTCTCCTGCTGCCACCTTATGTTGAGGTCCTTATTGTAGCGCACCATATGAGCTCCTGTTCTTCCTTGCTGGATCAAGATACCACAGTACTGTCAAATCCTA
The DNA here is from genome assembly GCA_023333645.1 of Sceloporus occidentalis. Classification (NCBI taxonomy): domain Eukaryota; kingdom Metazoa; phylum Chordata; class Lepidosauria; order Squamata; family Phrynosomatidae; genus Sceloporus; species Sceloporus occidentalis. The sequence goes on from JALMGF010000001.1 coordinate 223,901,033, forward strand.
CATTTAGCCCTCCTACTACACATGATAGTTAGAGGTGTTTTTATATCAATACAGTCCAGTTGCTACATCTGCACCTATTATAAAGATCTCAAACTACACCTCTTTTAGAACCATGCATGGGAACTGTATGCATTAGAAGTATCCTGGAATGCATGGGGAGTAAAGAGAAAGAACAAAGACCATTCCTTGAAACATCTAGACTTGAGGACAGGATAGGAAGCACAGGACTAACAGATAAGTTTGGTATGTTTCATTTCTTGCTGTTAACTTAAATAGACATAAATGCATCTAAAATTGACTCCTCAGTTTTCAACCAGGAAAAGTCTCAAGTGAGAATTTAACTAGCAAAAAGAAAAACCATTAGACATTAAACCCAGCCTTCAGAGCAGTCTAAGAGTTACACATGTCTAAAAAAGCTTTTTGTCAACATCTCGGTTTGGGAGTACATCTTTTGGAGCAATTGCCTGTCAGGAGACAATTCAAATCACACATTCCTCTGCATCAGTAAATAATGATAACAGAAGACACATAGGAACTCTTCCTGTGATAAACACAAGCCTGACCAACAAATATAAAGTGGCTCAAGGTTGGTACCCAGATGGTAAGTCACATCAAAGTTACCCGCATTAGGGATCTCTTTTCTGGGGTTTCTGTTGATGCCACACATGAGTTCAAATTCAGAATTGATTCTCAATAGCTGTGTTTGGGGTGCTGCAAAGGGGTTTGTTTTCTCCAGCATTCCCTTTCTGGTCACCACCTGGAAAATACATCATTGCGTTAGTGTTTACTCTTTGGCTTGGAAAGAGACCAAGAGGAGCTGTTGACACACACCCTGTCTCAAGACAATCATAATTTGAATTCTACAGCAGGTCCAATTGTGTGTTTTTTTCAACAGCTAGAATATATTCTTTGCCAAACGTCAGTCAACCATGAAATTGAAAACTAATTTTACCCACCAAAGGAAGTATCTCTGGCAATCTGCAAATCATGCAGGCCAGAATAATCTCCCTTATAAATTGTCAATTTCATTGATACAGCATCAGAAGTCTACCATTTCAGAGTTCTGATAATTTGTTGTCTGTGCACTAAACTTAGAACACTTCTGCTCAATGTGTGGTCCACGGACTGGCAATGGTCCACAAGCCACCAGGTGATGGTCCCTGGAGAGTTTCCAAGAAAGAAAGAAACAGCTGTAGCCAATGGGCACAAAAAGATACTGGTCTCTGAAAGCCTAGAGGAAAAATGTAGGCCCTCTGCATCAGATAGCTCAAAAGACATAATCTTAGACAACAAATTCTTCACAGAGACTTCTTGGGGTTTTTGCAAAAGAAAACCGACTATATATATATATATATATATATATTTGGAGAGAGTGAGAGAGAGAAAGTAGGCTTGGGATGAGGTAGAATACCTGGGATACTTGGAATACTTGGGATGATTGAGAGGGCATATCTACTATCCAGCATTAACCCCTTGCCTTAAAGTATTCTACTGGAACCCCCCAAATATACAGTTGCATTCCTTGATGGACAGAAGCCTGTTTACCAGAATATCTGGTAGGCCACTAGCTTATTTGGAGTAGATCAGCAAACTAATTCTTAGTTTTTTAATAATATCAATAGGAAAGAGGCCTTCCCTTCCCCTAAATTAATCTATTAGAGTCCTCCATGTGTAGTCAATTTGCAAGTATATAGGAATGTCATCCCAGACTTGAAAGCGCACAATATACTCATACACAAACACCAATCCGCCCCTTTCGGTCCGTCTGCCCTGGGCCTATGAGACCTTATATAACTACAGGGTGGCTGGATGACCAGGTACATGCTTTCAAAAGCTTGTTTTTTAACTTTCAAAAATGTATTATCCTTTTCTATGAAAAAATATTGCTCATTCCCACATAAATGTGCCCAGCAGCAAAAATAAACTATTTTATTCCTTTCTTTATGGTGGTGCTCCAATCTGAAAGGCAAAAGGGCACAAAACATTTCCCTTTTGATCATGGTTGGGGAACAGTCCCTCCTTCTAGCACATCAGAAATGTACAGAGTTGTAAAACACCAAATAGTATTTTTTGGAGGGTGGAGAGACATGGTCACAATTCAAAACGCACATGCTCATCTCATGTTCCCTCTTAAAACCATGAACTATCTAGATGCAGCATGGGATGCACAGGGTGGATGAAGTACAACCCTCTAGATACTGGACTACAAATCCCAGTATTTTTCCAAGCTAGCTATGCTGGAGAGCTGGTGGCAACTGATGTCCAGCAACAACTGGAGGGCTATATGTTGGATGTCCCTGATTTTTGATCTTTGGAATTTCTTTTTGGTTCTACTTCTGTTGCATATTACAACCTTTGTTTTTCTTCGTCTCCATGTACTTAAATACTGTTAAAAGGGTGTAGTAAAACATCTCCCAGAACCAGTATAGTGTAATGGTTTCAATGTTGGACTACGTCACTGGAGACCAGGGTTCAAATCCCCACTTGGCTGTGGAAACCCACTGGGCGAAACTGGGCAAGTCACATTCTCTCAGCCAGTCAGAGGAAGGCATTGGCACAAATCACTTTGAAAAAGATCTTGCCAAGAAAGTTGGAAATGACTTGAAGGCACACAACAACAAAAACACCTCCAAGATTACAATGCAGCAGCTATTTCAACATTCGTTTTAAGAAATCGCTCACAACTTTATGGTGTATGAAGACATTTCCCAAATTCTTACTCTAAAGGCAAGCGAACCCTGAATAAAATTTTCTCCCAGCTCAACCAGCAAAATGCAAGAGCTACAACTATTCCCAGAAGTCACAGGACCTCATAGCCTACCAGATGAAATGAGGTGACAACCACAAACGAAGTTGGACACAAAAAAGATTGCAATCCATCACTCACATTCTAATCACTCAATTCCAACTGACTGATGGATGAATCTGCTTTTTCTCATGCATTTGAATTTTTAAAATTTTCTTCTTTGATTTTATATAACAATTTTGTGAAAGTAGGTAAATTCTTAGTTTAAAAGACTAAGCCCCCCCCCCCAAAAAAAAAAAAAACACAATTCTTCTCCATTCATGTATGAACAAATGGATTGAATCTAGGCTAGACACTCATAGGTCCCTATGAAATCTTTGGGAGTTAAGGTAACCAGTGATAATATTTGCTTATATGTGTTATATTAGATATAGCATTAAGTATAAGAGCAGAGACAAAAGATGTTTACCTGGGTGAAGATTGATTTTGTTTTTCACTTATTCCTTTGTAGTTTTTGGAAATCTGGCTACACTTAATTGGGCTTAGTTTCTATATTTCCCTCTGCTTGACTTTCATTGAAATGTTGCTTTCCTCTTTTCGTCTTGTGCCGAATTATTCACTTCGTCCAGAATCTGTGGTGACTCTGTGGTAGACTTGCTCCGAGAGCTCTTCCTTTAGAAAGACATATTCCAAACTTCCCCTTTTATAAACCAGTTTCCTATTTGCACATGTATGTACTGTAATGCTATTTCCTTTTCTTTTGTAAAATCTGCCCCATATATCGCAAATTCAAGTTGAATTTTTAAACTGTATTGTATTTAATCCTGTTTTAAAGGGGAAGTGTGTGTCTATTTATTTATTGAGCGTATGTGTCATTCCAATATATTCTAGTCATGTAAGCCGCCTTGATAGCTGCAGCAGAAAGGCGGGGTATAAGAATAAAGTTTATTTATTTTATTATTTTAAATAAAGATTTATTTTCTCTTTTAAAAATGTACATCTATTAATGCTGAGAATCTTATTGAGATGTCAGTCAATAAATTTGCCCGCTATTTAGCTGAGTTTATACACTAATAATAATTGTTTTGGGATATCGGAGTACAGGATTTTAAACATTTAATTTGCAATTCTATGCACAGTTCACTGGGAGGAAGACTCAGTTGGTACAGATATTATTTCAGAATAAACATACATAGGGCTGTGTTTTCAGAGTAACAAGATTTAACATTTCCTTCTGCCTTTTTAAAACAGCCATGTAACCCAAGAAAATTATTCTCCATTCCTATTCTGAACAAACCCTGAATTGCATTGAGTCTATGCTTAGGTCCTTTTGAAATCTTTGGGACTTCATTATTTCTATTAAGTTTATTATTTATTGAAAAATTTAAAAATTTAAAATTAATTTAAAACTTATTATATAAAATAATAATAGAATGGATTATATACAAACTGAAACATAACCATAGATTAGAACAGAATAGTAAATTAAAAGTAAGGAATACACCCATTTAAGATTAGTTAAATTTCTCGGGAAGAGGGAACCAGTCCTCATCATTTGGGAGGTTTAAGCAAGTTGTTGAGGGTAAAAGTATGTGAACAAAGGTTATGAGAAGGATAGAAAAGACATGAGAAAAGAATGGACAAAGTTAGTGGGAGAAACAAGAAGAAGGAAGGGAAAAAGAATGAACAAAGGAAAGAAAAGGAAGATGTGGAGAGGAATATAGGTAAGAAGGTTAAAGAAAAATTAAGAAAGTAATATAGAAGGAAAGTGTGAATTAAAGAAAGGATGTATGGGGGGGATAAACAAGGAAATTGTAAGGGATATGAAAAGACAGAGGTGCCAATGTGAAGAAAACACACACACAAAAATGTATGTAACATAAACAAACTTAGTTGGTAGAAAAATATAATATTAAGATACAGTGATGAGGGAAGATTTATAATGGCAAATTTTATAATATCATTATTATTACTGTTGTATTAGTATGTTTTGAAATTGAATACAAATATATAAAATACCCATTTAAAATAGCCAGGGTTTTTGTTTGTTTGTTTGTTTGTTTGTTTTGTTCCCCTTGCTCCGCTTAGGTCTGTTACTCAACAGTCCTGTGATATTTCGCAAAGTAGGCTGACCGACTGACTACGCAACGGCCTTGGTGGAATATGTTCTCGGAACGGTTTCAGGAATCGCTGTGTGGTAAAATGCAGTTCTGATCACGGTCTGATCACGTTCTAGTTTACTAATGCAGTAATATCTGTTCCAGGAACGTTCTCATCACGTGATGATAGGAACGTTCTCAGAACGCAGTGCGATAATCTCCTATGTGATGCTGTAGAATTTTAAAAGATATTAAACAAATTTACTGAAAGCTAATTGTGATTCTAATGATTATTTGAAAATAAATATAGTGTCTGGAACCCTGTATTAGCTTATACTTAACTAAGGCTGCATCTGCACTGCAGAAATAATCCAGTTTGACACTGCTTTAACAGCCATGCCTCAATACTATGGGGTTAAAATATACTATTAGGGTATTTTGATTCTTTTCTTGATTTGGCTGAAATGATTTGCTCTCTGACGTATACATTCTGTCTGTGCCTGAAGGATGAGATGGTTCTTCATGTAAGAGACATCCTGAGAATTTCTTTACATAGAATATAGCTTTTATTTGAAAGTACCCTGTCACTCTCACACTGCCTCTTTCACATATCTTAGCCTGGGAAGCGGGAAGAGAGTCAATGCAAAACAGTGGCTGGGCTAGACATCCCACCGGCCTCCATCTTCTACAAGCCTTTCACCTTCACTGCCAAAGAGTTTGGCTATGTCTCCAAACTACAAATCCCCAGATTTCCGTAGGATGGAGCTATGGCAGTTAAAAGTGGCCTAAAAGTGCGTTATTTCTCGGGTTTAGCTGCACTACTAGGCAAAGTGTGACTGCAACAGCTGCCCTGAAAAGGGGCTAATCTGCAGTGCAGAATTAATGCATGCCACAAAGCTACAAATCCCAGGATTCTACACTTGCACACAAATTGCATGGCAGAAATATGGTATGTCACAAAATTACAAATCCTAGTAGGGTTCTATGGGGTCAAGCTGCACACGGATTGCTTCTCCAAGTCAATGCATGTCACAAAACTATGACTCTTCGGCTTCTCTGGGGCAGATTTGCACACTAATTGCCCCACAGAATTAATGTATATCACCAGAAACTATAAATCCTTGGATTCTATGAGGTAGAGCTGTACATTGATTGCACTACGGAGTTGATGCTTGTCTCCAAACTATGAATCCCATTTATTCTACCGGGAAGGTCTGCACACGAATTGCAGAGTTAATGCATGTCACAAAACTATGACTCCCAGGACTCTGCAGAGGGCATTTGCGCACTAACTGCACTGCAGGATTTAATGCATGCCGCCAAACTACAAGTCCCAGGATTCCTGTAGGTTAAAGTGGTCTCAAACTGCATTATTTCTATAGTGCAGATGCACCTTCAAATGGGTTCAGGTATGAGTGCTCATTAAGAGATTGAAAGGGACACTGTCCCCAAAAATAAGATTGCAAACTCACAAAGCAAAGGGCACAAAATATATCGTGCAAGGCTTTGGGAAGCTCCATTGGTTTGTGGATTTTGGGATTCCCCGCCCCCCTAGCAATTGTGAATTTAATTTCCACCTTTTTGGAGGGGAGGGGGGAAAACACATGCAAGGAAGCCCTGTTGGCCACACAGCAAAGTACAATAGCACTCCAAATCCACAAACCAGTGGAGCTTCCCAAAGCCTTGCATGATATATTTTGTGCCCTTTGCTTTGTAATCATTTAAATATAGAGTCAGTCAAGGGTTTGTTGCTAGTAAAGAACAATGTTAAGCATCTGTCTCGCTCAGAGTTCTATAAGTATCTTGCAAGCCAACAAGGCATTTTAACAAAGGTAATTTCACCAGAAAAATATGGTTGACTACATAATAAAATATAGTATATGTAATATAAACCATATGAAAATATGTAAATAAACCATATGAAAAGAATTTATATTTATATTAATGTTTTTAGCTTTTCTTTAATAATGGCCTACATTTTTTGGTGTCTTGTCCTCCTTTACAGTTATTACATCTGATTACCCTATCTGTTAGATTGTTTATTGGAGATTAACTTCATTCAATCTTGAGTCAGGTAGATATCTTAGGATTTCCTCTGCAAGTCTCTGGGTCTCAAATAACCTAAGGTATGAAGGAGCAGAGTAGACAAAATGGCCACAAACATGATTTGCAATGGTGCTACAACAGTTGGGCAACTTGTGTTTCTTAGATGTCATTCATAGATTGAACTACAGTGGAGAAAGACTAACTATGGCTTAGTCTGGATGTATTAATGAATCACAGTTTTGGCCACTGGTCCATTTCTAGAGCTACCATACTAAGAGATTCAAGTGCCAAGCAAGCAAAAGTAAAAGTGGACAAGCAGCTTAAAAGCTCTGGTTGGTTTTACATTTGGAAGCTCAAACTAAGATCTGGGTTTTAAACATCAGTTTCTACAAACCTAGTTTGTCGTGAATTTTGAACTGAGCCAATACAGTCAGAGGAATTTCATACAGGTAGCCTTCCATCCCCACAGAGTCTATATCCACAGACTCAACCATCGTTGGCTCAATTAAAAAAGAAAAGAAAAGAAAGCCCAAAAGCCAACCTTGATTTTGCCACTTTATAAAAGAGAGGCCATTTTACTACCCCATTGTATATAATGGAATTTGAACATCCATGGATTTTGCATTCCCTCCCCGCTAATGAATTTGCAAGGGGAGGGCATATTGTATAGAGCCCCCAGAACAACACTGACACACACAGGCTTAGCTGAGCAGCTGTGTCTCCTTGTGATGGCCATGAGATTATGACCATTGTGAGACTTTGGTATGAGATTTTAGGTCTAGGTCTCACCAAATGTCTTATAAGACTCACAAGTTTCATGGGACTCCATGGATCTAGGCAGGCCTATATAATAACAGATACTATATATAGGTCTGTTGTTGTTGTTTTTGTTGTTCTTGTGTGCCTTCAAGTGTGGTGGAGTCTCCTTTGGAGACTCCTTTAAACAGAAGCTAGATAGCCATCTGTCGGAGTTACTTTGAGTGTGAGTTCCTGCATGACGGGGTTGGACACAATGGTCCTTGAGGGCCCTTCCAACTCTACGATTCTGTGCTTTGGTTATTCTTGTCCTAATTATGGATTTCTCATCAGGACTATCAGATGTGGTAGTTTATTATTGTTTTTATTTATATTTTATATTACAGTGCACCCTTTCCTTATGGGGGGATCTGTTCTGGATCTGCCGCATAAGAGAAAAAACCGTGTATGCTTGAGCCCCGTTAGAAGCAATGGGGCGCGTGCATGCCATGCCTGCCCCATTACTTCTTCCAGGGTGCAAGAGGAGTTTTTCCGGTGCGGCTTCCAGCATATGCTGGAAGCCGCATATGGTGCACCCACATATAATGCAGGTGCGCTGTATGTGCACTTGTTATTTAGACAGACCAAAATAATAATAAATAATATTATATATATATATATATATATATATATATATATATATATATATAGGCCTGCTGGTGCCCCATATGGCCATTTTCAGCCAGACTCTCCGAACCACCACTTGCCTTCTCTTCAGATGATATGAGCCTATGCAATTCCAGACCTACAGTATGCTGGCTGCCTTTGGAGGCCAGAAAAGAATTTTTCCAAGTTATTGCAGCATGACTTTTTCACCTTCCCAGTGATTTCCTTCAGCTCCATGTGGAATTTTCTTCTCTTGACTATGCCCAATCCTGCTTGCATTGTGAGTGCATAACAAGACTTCAGTGCCATTATTGCAGTTCTATCACAACTGCTGGATATGATAGAGGGGAATTGCTGGACACCCTTTAAACTGGGAGGAGGGAAACCATGAGGCATCAGGTGGAAAGTGGGTTTCCCTGTAGGTTTGGGCATCTGCTGTTTCATTCACTTCTTGCAGGCTGTTCAGGACCCTACCGTGGATTGGCAAATATTGGCAAGCTTTGCCACAGGCTTACCAGACCTTTGTTGCTGCCTGATATCAGGCTGGAATACACAAAGTGTAGCATCTTTTCACCCTTTTTCTTATCATTTGATTGCTGTAAATGATGTCAGGTTTTACCTGTTGTAATAAAGTTATGGCCACCACGTTTAAGGCACAATCTGGAGCCCAGCCTGTCTGTCTCAGTACAAAAGCATGAAGAACTGAAAGAAAAATGTTCCCAGTGGGGAACATGTGTTTAAAACATTTTCAGCCTTTAATTGCTAAGATCTGTCGATCCAGATGTGGCTTATCTCATACACAACTTACTGAAGCTAGGCAATATTCAGTTTTCAAAATCGTCTGCCACTACATTCATTCCTAAAAGTCTACAGTCCTTAAGAGGTCATAGAAATAGTCATACTATCATCCATTTGTTACCTCATAGAAATAAAACCTGAGCCAAAAAAAAGAAAGAAAGATGAGCCTATGCTTATGTACAGAAACTGCAGCAAAAATATGTTTATGTTATTTGCAATGCATTGACATAACATATGGTATTCATACAATCATATGCAATCCAGGAATTTGTTCCACATTTAAACCTGGCTCAAGCTTCTTAATAATTTCTCCAGTCCTTGCCATTTGATAATCACTCTTCTGTTTTCCTCCTTCCTTCATTGATTCTTTCTGCCTGTGAAATTTCTATAAATGAGTGGCTATTTTATTTTTATTCTAAAGGGAGATATAGTTTTTGGAAATGCTTCAAATGACAGTGCAATGCTTTACTCTATTTATTTATTTAAATAGGTATATCCTGCCTCTATATCCTGAGATTCCTGGGAATTCACCTTAACCAATCTGAAGCGATAATAAATAGTTTAAACAGACTAAGCACATATTTGCTCCTACTTTGACAAGTTAAAATGGTTTAATTAAAACAGTTCAAGACAACTTAAAACCAGGTGACCAGGCAAATGTCCTAGATTTCACCCTTCTGTCCACGAGGAATTCCAAAACATCCTCCATTTCGAGCATCACTAAGAAGAATGTATATTTATCTTAATGTTTTTAGCTTTTATTTGGTAATGGCTTCCATTTTTCTTGAATGTACTACATTTTACTGTGCCTTGCCCTCCTTCACAGCTGAGCCATCTGGTCACCCCTGACTTAAAAATATGCACATGGATAAAATCAACTAGGTGTTAATAATGGCTTTGGGCCAATATTACCAGACATTTAAGATCCTGTAGCTCCTAAGAAAACTGCATGATAGATTCGCCTTAGGGTCCCCATAAGTCAGAAACGACTTGAATGTACACAACAGCAACAAGTTCCTATCCTAATCTATTTTGAACCCAGCCAGACATGATATATGGAATTGCACTATAAACCTTCTGCATCAGTGGATCCACAAGATGGATAGTTGTGAGGGACCCTACTCCACTGTACTACCATGCCCATGCCAGCATACTGGTACACTAATAAACTTATTAGTAGCACAGCTGTGCCAGCATAACAGCTAAAAACACTCATATAAATATAAATTCATTCCATATGGTTTATATGGATTATTTACAGCTACATTACATGAGTATTTTTTCTAATGAAATTCCCTTTGTTAAAATGCCTTGCAATATACTTACAGAACTCTGAGCAAAACAAATGCTTAAAATGATACTTACTAGCCACAAACCCTTGTCTGAATCTACAGGGCCATTCAGACTACCTTTTACCCCGGTTCAGAAACCGGATTAAAAGTGGGAAGTTCATATTGGGCCCAATTATTTAACACCCGAATTTGAGGCTTGCACACCCATTGAGGGGCAAATGCCCCTTGGTGCGGGTCTTTTGAAAGTGGAGATTTACACTCTTACCTCGGGTTACGAATTTAATCCGTTCCGGCGCCATTTTCGTAACCCGGAAGTCTTCGTAAGCCGAGAAAGCCATAGGCGCTAATGCAGAGAAGCCGCGATTTGGTGCGAAATAGCGCCAAAAAGCACCAAAAGGTTATTCGTAACCCGGAATAACCTTCGTAACCCGGAAATATTTTTTATTTATTTTTTTTTCGTAACCCGAAAAGTTCATATCCCGGCGCGTTCGTAACCCGAGGTAAGAGTGTACTTGTATCTTTTGAGAAAAACCGGGTCCCAGCAAATATGAACTTGGCCCCTGGTCATGATCAGGTCAGGGGAGAGATTAGGTCAGAGGGAGGGCAGAGGGCAGAACATGACTCCCCTTCATCAGGATGAGGGAGGAAGAGGAGGAGCAAGGAGCAGGAGGAAGGGTGCCATGAAGGGCAGAATCAGGACAAAGGAGGAGGAGGAGGAGGAAGGAGCAGGAGGAAGGGTGCCATGAAGGGCAGAATCGGGGCAAAGGAGGAGGAGGAGGAGGAAGGAGCAGGAGGAAGGGTGCCATGAAAGGCAGAATCGGGGCAGAGGAGGAGGAGGAAGGAGCAGGAGGAAGGGTGCCATGAAGGGCAGAATCAGGGCAAAGGAGGAGGAGGAGGAGGAAGGAGCAGGAGGAAGGGTGCCATGAAAGGCAGAATCGGGGCAGAGGAGGAGGAGGAGGAGGAAGGAGCAGGAGGAAGGGTGCCATGAAGGGCAGAATTGGGGCAGAGGAGGAGGAGGAAGGAGCAGGAGGAAGGGTGCCATGAAAGGCAGAATCGGGGCAAAGGAGGAGGAGGAGGAGGAAGGAGCAGGAGGAAGGGTGCCATGAAAGGCAGAATCGGGGCAGAGGAGGAGGAGGAGGAGGAGGAGGAGGAGGAAGGAGAAGGAGGAAGGGTGCCATGAAGGGTAGAATTGGGGCAGAGGAGGAGGAGGAAGGAGCAGGAGGAAGAGTGCCATGAAGGGCAGAATCGGGGTGAAGGAGGAAGAGGAGGAAGGGGCAGGAGGAAGGGTCAAGTTCAGGGGAGGGATAAGGTCAGAGGGCGGAACATGCCTCCCCTCTCGCAGGCAGCTTTCTCTCTCTCTCTCTCTCTCTCTCTCTCTTTTTGGAATTTTTATTTTTGACAGACTCTGCGAATAGTTCTACAGGTTGATACATACAGTGGACCCTTGTTATACGCTGGGGTTTGGTTCCAAGATCCCCCGTGTATAACAAAATCCGTGTATGCTCAAGTCCCATTAAGTATAATGACATAGCAAAATGGTGTCCCTAATAAAAAATGGAACATCAAGGTAAATTTATACTTTTTTGGAACATTTTCAAACCGTGTATGCTTAAATCCGTGTATAAAAAATCCGTGTATAAGAAGGGCCGACTGTATACATATTGATAGAATGTGTGTGCCTGTGCTACATTTCCTTTTCTGCTTGCTCCCAGCACGGCACCTCACTTTGCCAGAGGCTTTTTTTAAACATGATTTTTTGTGTGCGTAATATGCGAATGCTACAATGCGAATGTTACAAATGTTTCCCTTTCAGTTTGGCAAATTGATTCAATATGTGAATGCTTTTGCTACATATGTAAAGGCATTCTGGGGTTGCAGTCAGAGGGTATTATTATTATTATTATTATTGTGACAGGAAGAGGATGGCATGGGGGGAGGCAAGGGCTTCAGAGGTAGCATTCGGCTGGAAGCAAAGGGGAGCCTAGAGGCTGGCATGTGGAAACCCATGACTTTGGGGGAGTCACACTCTCTCATCCTCAGGCGAAAGGCAATGGCAAATCTCCTTGGAATCAGTCTTGGCAAGAAAACTCCAGGATGGGGTCGTTTTAGGGTTGCCATAATCTGTAATGATCCAAATACACACAACACATACACACACACCTGAAGGTTTTTAAATTTGACAAGTTGACACAATATGCGCACACTGCCGCCAGTTTTTTTTTTTAAAAAGGAGGGGGGAGCACTCATTCGGTTGGGCAATGGCTGTAGGATACGTCACCTTTGGCGAAAGTGGAAGTGAATTTGATTGACAACAGAGGAGGCTCCATTTTAAACCAGTACTGCAAATGTGAACTTCAGAGGGATAAATTGCCCCAATCGAGGTAAAGGGTAGTAGGAACTTCTTTCCGGGCAGATACGATGTGGGGGGACTCGGATCTGCCCAGTTCTATCCAGAGCAAATGGGTGAGTGGGAATGGGGCCTATGTTTAAATTATTCCTCTCATTTGTCCATTGGGCTGAAATTAAGAGGGGAAAAAACCCTTTCAGTATTTGTATTGTGTCCTCAAGCAGCCCATTGCCTAAGACATTTGCTGTCCTTTTCCCCACCAAGAAATAAATGCACTCTGAGCTCTGAACACAAGGCTTGTCTGTTGCTGCTCCTAGGAAGAAAGAACTTTGGAGAAATCCATCCAATCCACCTATTTGCAAAGAGGACAGGCTACCAAGTAGATGCATTTCTCAAAGGGGAACAGCAAACACGGTGTTACTCAATGGGTTTCTTAGTCTTGCTCAAAATGAAGGATTTTGGAATTCCTCCTGGACAGAAGGTTCAAATCAAGGACACGTCCTGGAAAAGGAGGACAACTGGTCACCCTGCCACTAATGGATTCTGTGCCAACCATCAATGCAAACCACTCCAGCTTCCTATTGCCTTATAGTAGGGGTAAGGAACCACCAGCCTTTTGTTTAGTCTATGAGGCCTCCCAACTCAGTCCTGTAATCTTCCAGCCCCTCAGGTCTGTAGGGGCTAGTTGGTAGCTCAACATCTATTTCCAAATGAGAAGTAGACATCATATGACCTAGATTACAGTTCAGTTCAGTAATTTATTTCAGCCAACAAGCCATCAACATCAAAATATATATAAAAAATATAAAACATATAGAGCATTTAAAATATTTAAAACATTAAAAACATTAAAATACACGGACTTTTAAAGATAAAATCATGGAATATATATTCATAACCTGCGCAAAGGATAGAAATTTATATTTATTTTTATACTGAAAAGCTCTAAAAAAAAAAATGTATAATACAAGGCCTTAGGCACAGAGCCTAGATAAGTGCAAGTTGCAAAAGGCCAAGCTGTTCAATTATGTTGACTCATAGTCTTGCGTGTTTTAACAGCCGAACAAAGAAACTTAGCCACTGTTTCCGTTTTACTTTTCTCAGCATCGTTCAGCAGGTATTCCATATACCAACTGTTCGATCTGCCTGGAGACTTGAGCAGGAGGGGAGAGATTAATCTTGCCCTCTCGTCTTTATAGAAGGTACAAAAGAATAAGACATGTTCTAACGACTCAATAGAACCATCACCACAGGGACAAACCCGTTCATGGTGGGGGATTCCCTTGAACCGACCCTCTAGAAGTGCTGAAGGGATTACATTAAATCTGGCTTTAGAGAACACAGCTCGGTACTTTGGAATAGTCAGGTTTTGCAGATAAAATGCCTCCTTCTCTGAGTTAAACTGTAGCCCTAGGCTAATGGGAGAGCAGGTGGTACAAGCAGAAGATAAAGAATATTGAGTATCAATATCTTTTATGCGGCGTATCATAATCTGCTGGGCTCTCGAAAGGTCTTGTGACATTAAAAAACTACTTGAGAAACCCAATCTCAGCAATTTCTCCTGGATATTTTTAGACCATAGGGTGGTATAATTGTCTTTCCGTATAAGATGCCAGAGACCTGAGTCAGGGCCCGCATAAAAGAGTTTCAACCAGTACTTTAAAGTCCACGTCCAAGCAGAGCATTCCACAGAGTGGCAGCCCGCTTCAAGTCGTAAAGCAGCTGAAGGGACGCAATTAGGTACTCCAAATAATTTGCGAAGATAAACGGAAAAGACCTGTTCTAATTTTACAGAGAAACCTTGGATCCAGATGGGTATTCCAAATAACAATTGTGGTATAACCTTGGCCTGAAACACCTTCAAGGCTGCAGGTAAAAATTGGCCTCCTTTAGTATAAAAGAATCGGATTAGGGCTTTGGCACTATTATTTGCTGATTGAACAGCTATTGAACTCTGGGATGTCCAGCCAAGAGATGCTTGAAAAGTTATTCCTAAATACCTAAAAGTGTTAACTTGTTCTAACCTATGTCCATTTAGAATCCACCTGGATCGAGTCTTTTTTCTTAAGAAAACCATATTTTTGTTTTGCTATAATTGATGATCAGGCCGTTATCTTCACAATAACTTCCAAAAACTCTCAAGATATGTTTCAAGTCTATTTCCGAAAAGGAAAGGAGAACTGCATCATCTGCATACAAAAGTAAAGGAATACTAACAGAGGCTAGTTTAGGAGAGTGGCGTGCTTCCGCGGAAATGGAAGCAGAGAGATCATTAAGATAAAGGTTAAATAATAAGGGTGCCAAAATGCAACCTTGACGCACACCTTTTTGAGTGGGGATAGATTTCGTAAAATTACCCTGAGTGCCACATCTCACCTGTATAGTTGTATCTCTATATAGATTCATAATTAACCAAAGTAGTCTCCTATCAATAGAAGAGGCAAAAAGTTTTATCCACAGCCTTTCTCTCGGAATAGAATCGAATGCAGATTTCAAATCAATAAATGCCACGTATAGTCCTTTGCTTTGGGAAGTAGAATATTTCTCAGCCAGGTGGTTTAGAACCAAACAGTGGTCGAGAGTTGTTTTGCCTTTCCTAAAACCAATTTGTTCATTACCTATAATATTCTCACTATCTATCCATTCTGCGAGGTTATTGAGGAATCGGCCGTAAAGTTTGCCCACAACTGAGAGTAAGCTTATGGGTCGATAATTAGATGGATCGTTTCTAGATCCCTTCTTATAAATAGGGATTATAACTGCGTTTGACCAACTTGGAGGAATTTGGGCCGTTTGATTAATAAGAGTGAAGAGGGAAGCAAGAAGAGGAGCCCACCAAGAAATATTAACTTTCAGAAGCTCCGGCAGAATTAAGTCGGGCCCTGGGGCTTTTCCAGATTTAATCTGGGTGATCAGAGATTTTAGTTCTTCTTGGGATACGGGGGGCCATTGTGGAATATCCGAGCAATCAAGGGAAAGTCGATTGAACAAGTTGGAAGCATCAGAGGTTTGTTCCCTGAAGTCACTATAAAGTGTGGCAAAGTAATCTTCCCAAACATTAATGGGAATGTTACAGGAGGGGGAGAACCTAGATTACATAAACATGGGAGAGGGGAGTATGGTAGCCTCACCACTCTCCATCCTGACCCTCCTCATGTGAGGAATGATATTCTGAAGAGGAGAGCTTCTGCATAGAGGCTCTTCAAGCAACTTGTGGCGTGTTACAGACTGCCCCTTTGAGGCGGCCTGTAATTGGCCCTTTCCCTGCTGTATCGGGGCCTCAGCTGCCACAACGGCAGCCTCTGAGGCCCCGATCCTCCACTTTCCAGGCCGCGGGGAAGCGGCAAAAGGCTGCTTCCCCGCGGCCTGGAAAGGGGTGTCCTTGGGGCTTCATGCCCCAAGGACACCTGATGGCAGCAGGGAGGAGGAGAAAGGGGCCACTCGGCCCCTTTCTCCCTTGCGTCCCTGGCGCAGCTGTCTAAAGGCTGCGCCAGCGACGCAAACCGCAGAAGGAGCTCCGTTTCGGAGCTCTTTCTTGCACCACGGAAAGGGCGCTCTAGGTGCCCTCGTGCGGCACGACGACGTCACAACCGCACCGCCTCATTTGGAGGTGGCACGGTGGTGACGTAGTCATGGAGGCGCCCATCTGTATAGGACACCACCATTTTATACAGACTGGGTCCATACTAGGGACTAGGCATCAAGAAGTGACGCCCCTTTCTAACCCTAGTACGCGCTGAGATTCCTTTTTAAAATTCAGGGTACAATGCTTGTTTGGTGTTAATGTTGCATTCACATGTGTATGTTTTACTTCTATGACTACAACATGATGATGCACCATCTCCAAAAGAAAGAGCAAACAGCAATTTGGAGATATCATCACCACCCTCAGTGTACATAAATGCAGTGGTACCACTAAAGTTGGCATCAGTCAGTGCAATAATTCATGGTGTCACCCCCCTTCATTGACATCCTCTTCCTCCTATCCCACTCCATAAAGAAACTTTAGTTATGTTTTTGTATTAATGTGACTCATTAATCGTAATTCCTGTATACGACTGAATGTCATGGTAATAGTTATGACATGAACAACTGGAAAAATTCAAATTATACTTTTAAATTACAATATCATATGCACAGCATCAATGCATTGTGTCAGGTGGTTGGAGTGAAATTTTGGTAAAAAGTATGTTTTTAAATATTTTTTTCTAATTAAATTTTTTATTGAGTTTTTACAATAAAATGCATAAAGTCTGTAGAATAATAACGAAAACAACAACAACAATTAACTACAAGAGCCAAGGGTATACAGTATATCTGATGAATAGTTTATTCTGCAGCAGAATCAAAAAATTAGCTGTCAGCAAGAGCCAGAGAGTCCAGCTTGTCAAGGTGCAGTGTGTCTGTCAAACGTGCCATCTGTGAAGTAGGAGGTTGTAATGTAATGGGACATGGGCATATGCCACAGCCTGTTTCTGCCAAAAAGCAGATGTTTGAGGAGTAGTGGTGTCAGCTGCCCTTAGGGTGCCATGTAGAGTGGTAGCCCCCTAGTGACACCACTGCATGAATGGTGTATTTCATGTCCTACTCTTCAGTTCCTTTTAGATTCAGTTCCGAGCCTTCTGGGCCAGAGGCGAGGGCACTACATAAGGGCCCTCCAACTAACCCTGGGCCCTTTGAGAGAGCATCATCTCGAGAAGAACAAGCTCCGCTCCTGAGCTAAAGTGTGGTGGTGGTTCAAGACCCAGGCAAGTTTGGAGGCTATGCAGGAGAGGACCTGCCTGCAACAAAAGTCCCCTCAGGAGCAAATAACTCCTCCAGAGTAAGGGCACATTTTCTCAAGAAGAGTTTAAACAAATGGTTTATAGTTGAGTCCTAGGTAGAGCTCTTGTATTTCAGATCTAACCATCTTTGGTGGGTTACACACCGCCGAACATGCGGCGGTCTGCTGCCACCGCCGGTTGCAGCATCCGGGAACCGCAGCAGCCAAACAGCACGGTTCCCGGACACTGCAAAGAAGGAGCACAAAAATCGAAGCGCACACTCACGGCGTCATTTCTGGGGTGCGACATGCAGACACAGTGCGTCCGTTACGTCAGGATGGCGGCGGCCATGTGGAACAGCCGCCGCCATTTCATACGGACTCAGTCCGTACTAGGGTTAGGGGCGTCTGGAAGAGATGCCCCTTTCTAACCGTAGTACGGACTGAGGCCGTGCTAGCATGCCGGTTTGTAACGGACCTTTGTTTGCTTGAAAAAATGTTTACCTCTGGTTCCAGTTTGTGTTAATCATTTCCTGAGCCTTTTTACATCTGTCTTGATCCTTCATGCCCGAACCTGCCTTTGCCCTTTTATGATTTACAGGTAAAGCTACAGACAGGTTAAACTCTGTTTGAAAGCCTACTTCTAGATCACAATTGCCTGACTCAGGATGCATTCGCACTGCAGAATTAATGTAGTTTGACACCACATTAACTGCTGTGGTTCAATGCTATGGATCTTGGGATTTGTTGTTTGTTGTGGCACCAGAACTCTCTGACAAGGAAGGCTAAATAACTGTGGAACATCATCTCGGGAAACAAAGCTTGGCTCATTTAATTCTTAATTTTCATGACTGCAAGGATTGTGATGACCATAAAACAAGTTCAAAAGTCCATTTTGTGCTACTACTTTTATTAGGCCAACCCACAACAGCACAAACATCTTGACCGGTTTTCAGAAACTTTATGAGGTGAAGAGGCACTTAAAGTATGCAGGAGGGGCCAGCACATTACCACAATATATGAAAATGCCCTTGTTTTCACCTTTGTATTAATAAGCAGTGAATTCTGGGTTTAGAGGTTGACTGGATCCTGATGCTGGACCTTATCACAAAAGGGTTGGGGGTTTCAGCTCAGATCTGGAGTCACTCCTGTTCTAGCAATGCAAAGCGTGATGTTTTTCCACACCAGATCCAGAGTCACTCCTCTCTAGCAATGTGGATTGAGGTAAAAACGTCATGTTTTTCCACACCTGGTTGCCTTTCTGTTGTCCTTCTGAAGTGAGGGGCAAGCAAAGTCAGTTCAATTCCAAGCAAGTCACGTGATGCGGACTCAAGCAAAGGGGAGTGAGTGCACATTGTATTACCACACCAGAGCATACTTTGAGGGTTCAACGATTCGAATCGGCCCCCTTGCACATGCTCAGTGGGGCTCTGGATGCTGTCCTCCTTCCCTGCCCCCTCCTTAGCTGTCATCCTTCATGGGGGTCTAGGAGAAGGCAGGGGATGATGGGATAGGTCACTGGAGGTCCCTGGGGCCAGGATCAGGATGCAGGAGCAGTCAGTGGATGATGGGATAGGTCGCTGGGGGTCCCTGGGACCAGGATCGGGATGCAGGAGCAGTCAGGTGATGATGGGATAGGTCGCGGGGGGTCCCTGGGGCCAGGGTAGGGATGCAGGAGCAGTCAGGGGATGATGGGATAGGTCGCGGGGGTCCCTGGGGCCAGGATCAGGATGCAGGAGCAGTCAGGGGATGATGGGATAGGTCGCTGGGGGTCCCTGGGGCCAGGATCGGGATGCAGGAGCAGTCAGGGGATGATGGGATAGCTCGCTGGGGTTCCTGGGGCCAGGATTGGGATGCAGGAGAAGGCAGGGGATGATGGGATAGCTCGCTGGGGGTTCCTGGGGCCAGGATCAGGATGCAGGAGCAGTCAGGGGATGATGGGATAGCTCGCTGGGGTCCCTGGGGCCAGGATTGGGATGCAGGAGAAGGCAGGGGATGATGGGATAGCTCGCTGGGGGTTCCTGGGGCCAGGATCAGGATGCAGGAGCAGTCAGGGGATGATGGGATAGGTCACTGGGGGTCCCTGGGGCCATGATCGGGATGCAGGAGCAGTCAGGGGATGATGGGATAGCTCGCTGGGGGTCCCTGGGGCCAGGATCGGGATGCAGGAGCAGTCAGGTGATGATGGGATAGGTCGCGGGGGGTCCCTGGGGCCAGGGTAGGGATGCAGGAGCAGTCAGGGGATGATGGGATAGGTCGCGGGGGTCCCTGGGGCCAGGATCAGGATGCAGGAGCAGTCAGGGGATGATGGGATAGGTCGCTGGGGGTCCCTGGGGCCAGGATCGGGATGCAGGAGCAGTCAGGGGATGATGGGATAGCTCGCTGGGGTTCCTGGGACCAGGATTGGGATGCAGGAGAAGGCAGGGGATGATGGGATAGCTCGCTGGGGGTCCCTGGGGCCAGGATCAGGATGCAGGAGCAGTCAGGAGATGATGGGATAGGTCACTGGGGGTCCCTGGGGCCAGGATCGGGATGCAGAAGCAGTCAGGGGATGATGGGATAACTCGCTGGGGGTCCCTGGGGCCAGGATCAGGATGCAGGAGCAGTCAGGTGAAGATGGGATAGGTCGCGGGGGTCCCTGGGGCCAGGATCAGGATGCAGGAGCAGTCAGGGGACGATGGGATAGCTCGCTGGGGGTCCCTGGGGCCAGGATCGGGATGCAGGAGCAGTCAGTGGATGATGGGATAGGTCGCTGGGGGTCCCTGGGACCAGGATCAGGATGCAGGAGCAGTCAGGGAATGATGGGATAGGTTGCTGGGGGTCCCTGGGGCCAGGGTAAGGATGCAGGAGCAGTCAGGTGATGATGGGATAGGTCGCGGGGGTCCCTGGGGCCAGGATCGGGATGCAGGAGCAGTCAGGGGATGATGGGATAGCTCGCTGGGGTCCGTGGGGCCAGGATTGGGATGCAGGAGAAGGCAGGGGATGATGGGATAGCTCGCTGGGGGTTCCTGGGGCTAGGATCAGGATGCAGGAGCAGTCAGGGGATGATGGGATAGGTCACTGGGGGTCCCTGGGGCCAGGATCGGGATGCAGGAGCAGTCAGGGGATGATGGGATAGCTCGCTGGGGGTCCCTGGGGCCAGGATCGGGATGCAGGAGCAGTCAGTGGATGATGGGATAGGTCGCTGGGGGTCCCTGGGACCAGGATCGGGATGCAGGAGCAGTCAGGGAATGATGGGATTGGTGGGAGGCTGAAGGAGGGGAGCAGATCGGGGCGTAGGAGAAAGCAAGGATGATGGGATTTGTGGCAGGCTGAAGGAGGGGAGCAGAATGGGGTCTAGGAGGACGCAGGGGATGATGGGATTGGCTGGTTGGCAGAGAGAAGGAGATGGCATGAAGGAGGAGGAGGGGAATGACGGAGCAGGACGCAGGGGCCAAGGGGGGTGGCATCGGACTGCTTTTCCACACCAGACCAAATCGCAGTGCAATCGAAGGGAGCCTGGATGCGAATTCTCTGAAGTCACTTTTTCCCCATTTTTACCAAAATGAGGGGTGACTTCAGAAACGCTGCTGAAGGAATTTGCAAGGGGCTCCCATAGAAAGGAATGGCGTCTGATAAAACAGTCCCTTTATGACATGAAACCGCATCATTGGAAGTGCAATCACTTCGGAAGTGAGCTGGAACTGAGCCACAACAACTGAGCCTTGCAAGCTCTGTGTGATATACTCCTCTGTCTGGAATGC
Source organism: Sceloporus occidentalis (assembly GCA_023333645.1). Lineage (NCBI taxonomy): Eukaryota > Metazoa > Chordata > Lepidosauria > Squamata > Phrynosomatidae > Sceloporus > Sceloporus occidentalis. The sequence continues at coordinate 223,922,267 of JALMGF010000001.1, forward strand.
AGTTGGTGCATTGCACTAATGTTATGATTCTTTCCACTAGATTAGTGAATCTCTACCTGGGTGGTTTAGCTGCAAGCCAGGAAGGCAGAGTCATCATGGCCACAGATAGCAGCTGCTAACAATAAGCAGCCTGTTTTTCCAATGCTAGCTTTCCAGGTGACCTTGGATCCAAAAGGGCTTTGGGAAGGCTAGCTTGCAAAATTTTGTGTGCCATTGGACAGATGGTTTTACAAGCCAGCCTTCCAAGAGGACTTTAATCTCCTATGATCTCCCTCAAACCACAAAACTAGCATTAGAGTGATAAGCAGCTTGGAGCAGGCAACCTTTCTCTTTTTGTGATAGCTGCACAGACATAAAGGCTCTGCATTTTTGTGTCATTGGACTATGACTCTGGACATCAGGGTTCAAATCCCAACTTGCCCATGGAAACCCATTGGGTGACCTTCCACAAGTCACACTCTCTCAGGCTCACGGGAAGGCAATGGCAAACCCCTTCTGAAGAAACGTGCCAAGAAAATCCCATAACATGTTTGCCTTAGGGTCAACATAAGTCGGAAACTACTTAAAGGCACACAACAAGAATTCATTCCCACCTAATATTTAGCTGTATTCATTCACAGTTAAATTGTTTTATCAATATTGTACATAATCGTTAGCACTTTGGGAATCCTAAAAAAACAAAATGGTGGGATACTGTATACAGTGTACTCCAAAAGCAAATTACGAAAAAAGAAAAATAGCAGTATCAGTTATATTTCTGTACATGCACCATCCATCCTTTCTCTCTGGCCAATCTAAAGTTAATGAGTCCCACAAAAAATAATACCAGTCAGGAGTCAGTCTACCAGTTAGATGGCCTACAGCACCAAAATGTGTAGTTCTATGATACGCTGACATTTCATTTGCAATCATACACTCATGTGGAAAAGTGGGAGTTCTGTCCTAAGTATCTTATTTGATCTGATTTCCTCATGCTGTTCTTAAGAGTGTTCTGAAGTTTCTGTTCCTCTCTGTGATTCCAAAGCTATAGAATTATATAACGTATTATATAACCTTGATTAGACTCAGCTGTTAGAAGGCATGTTGTCATGCAATGCAAGAAAAACTAAGTTGCAAGTAAGGCTGATTCATACTCTTAAAAATTATGGAGTCTGGACACTCCTATATCCTTTGTGCCAGTGATGTTCAAGTGGTCATATTGCTTGTATGGATAATATTAATCTGTTAACATACAGCAAACTTGGAATTTAAGAAGTGTCATGCATTCAAAATGTACAACGTTCATCTCGATAATGGATAACAGCATGCAAAATAAATGCCATTTATTTCCTGTTTATAAAATACATACTTTCCAGGGGAGGTGAAAATGAGAAAAAGAAGAATTTTAAATGGCAATATTATAACCTTTGTTCATATAGCTATAGTGTGGCAAGACAATGCTTTCTTGGCACACTATGCATGTTAATACACAAGTCCTCACACCTGCATGTATGACAAAAGAAATATCTTCTGAGAAGGTTTTGATTCCAAGGAAACTAATTCTAATGTGATTTGTTGTTTCTAATTACTTGTTTCTGATGCAATTTATTACTTTCACACATCAGTTCTAACAAACCACCTACTTGGGAGACCTGTTACTCAACTCCTTCTAGATTTATGACCAGGGTCACAACTTGTATTCAGTGTCCTTTATGTCTCAGTTCCACAACTCTGTCTGTCTGTCTGTGTGAACTGCCCTCAGGTGGACCTCAACTTATGGTGACCCTATGAATGAGACATCTCCAGGACACCATAGAGTGATCAGTTCTGCTCAGGTCTTGGAGACTCTGGGCTGTGGCTTCCTTGATTGAGTGAACAGTGCGCATATGCTGAAAGCCGCACCGGAAAAGCCCCTCACATACCCTGGAAGAAGTAATGGGGCGCGCGCCCATAGCACGCATGCGCTGTTGTGCTGTCACGCACTGCGGGTGCAAACCCCATTACTTCTAATGGGGCTCCAACACACATGGAATTCCCCTTACGCGGAGGGATCCCACTGTATCTTGATTGAGTGTAGCCATCTGGAATATGGTCTCCTTCTTTTCCTACAGCCTTCTTGTTTACCAAGCATTGTTGTCTTTTTTACTGAGTGATGTCTTCTCATGATATGGCCAAAGTATGATGTCCTCAATTTGGTTATCTTGGCTTCTAGGGAAAGTTTAGGCTTGATTTGCTCTAGGAACCATTAGTTTGTCATTTTAGCACAGTATCTACAGTCCTCTTCTCCAGCACCACAGTTTCAAATGAGTGGATTTTCTTCCTGTCACCTTTCTTCACCGTCCAGCTCTCTCAACCATACCTAGTGATGGGGAATAAAATGACAAGGCGATCCTCCCTTTAGTATGCAGTGTTTTATCTTTGTGTTCCCGGATTCTGTCCAGTTCTTTCATAGCTGCCCTTCCAAGTCCTAGTCTTCTTCTTCACTGCAGTCTCTATTCTGATCAATGATTGAACCAAGATATGGGAAAACCTTAACTACTTCAGTTTCTTCATCGTCTCCCTTAAAGTACACTGTGTATCTGTGTTTCTGTGCTTAAATATTTGTGGCTTTAATGTCACTCCATTGGAAGAAATGGATTGACAACTATGAAATATCTATGAAAAGCTAAAATAATTCAGTTAGAGCCTTATCAGATTCCAAACAAACCCAGCAGGCAAGTGGAGAAAACAGTGTTTCTCTTTTTGTCTCCTCATGAATGAATCACTTTTATTCTCTTCTGGTTGTAAAAATGTGGCAGAGTAAAAGTGTCCCTTTTGCTAAGCTGGAAAAATTAAATAAAAAATCGACCAAAGAGTGACACCTTTTTTGACCAACTAAAATGCACAATATACATGTTGTAAACTTTTGGAACTTCACTGGCCTCTTTGCAAGGTGTTACAAACCAAACAGGAGGGGGGAAATGAAGATATTAGTCATAGGCCTGCATTTTGCTGTTTCTCTTCTTAGGAGATTATCATATGGGGGAAAAGGGAGAAGAAAAAAGCAAATCCCAGGACAATTGCGCAAGCGCACATCAGATTTTCAGACAATGTCACGCTCAATCAGGCATTATCCCGGAAAGAGCCAGGAGTTAAAAAGGAACAAGCTATTCACAAGATATCTTCTCAATATCATGGTTGAAGTGCGATCGGCAGAGTGTGAAAGCTAATCGCACTTCAATCACGGTATTGGCAAAGAAACTTGAGCATTTTAAAGGGGCAGCACCAGGAATCTTTCCAAAGTCAAAGCAGCTGCAGGCAGCAGCTAGGGACATGTAAAAGGGAAAGGGAACAAACCGAGGAACTTTCATTGAAGTGGCTGTGGCTTTGTGCTGCAGCCACGGACATTTAATTTTTAAAGGGAACCAGTCGGGGAACACTAATTTTTGAAGCAGCTGCCAGGGATATTTAACATTTAAAGGGCTACAGGAAGCAGTCCAGGAAATTGAAATTTTAAATGAAAGCACACAACGACGAATTCCCAAATAATATCACTTCATTCCCTGGTATGTGCACAAATCATTTGCAGGATTTTTGTACTTTCATGCAAGAGCGCTACAATATAAAAATGTTGCTCATTATAGCACTACTGTTCCCTTTTCACTAGCGCTATTGCTGCTGAATTGGCCCTGGTATGACAGGCGCAATACATACCTCCATTTTGTAGCGTGGCGGTGGCGGCAGTAGGGTTAGGGAGAGTGCACCGTTCACACGCTCCCTAACCCTAGTATGTACTAGGCTAACCCTAGTACGTACTGGGAGCGAAAAATGGCAGCGCCCTGTCTACATGGGCGCTGCCATTTTGACACGCTTATGACACCACAGTGCTTGTCACACCACAGTGCGCCATTGGTGCATTGCAGCATCACAAGCGCGCCGCAAGAAGAACCCGCTTTTTGTGGGTTCTTTTTGTTCTGTGACGGAGCCGCGCAGTTTGACCTCTGCAGCTTCCTCGCGGAACAAACCAGGGCGGCGGGAGACCGCTCTTTTTGGGCGGTCTGTATCCTGCCATAATCTCCTTAATTAAGATGGTATGGAGGGGCATATTTTACAGGCTGACACTTCCTCCTTCTGGCCAAATGGCAACTGTGAGATTCTCAAAGTCCAGAAAATTTAACATCTATTTGCATCACAACAAAGACTCTTCTTTTACAATCCAATATGTCTTCATCCTTGTGAGGCCACTGGAAAAAAATTCTTTGGCAAAAGGGATGCTTTCATGACTCTTTCCCATACTTTTACAACCAGAAGAGAACAAAACTGGTTCGACATCATGCTGAGACAGAGAGACACACTCCTCTCCACTTGTCCGCAGGATTTGTTTCTAATGCGACAATGTTTTTAGCCTCAAACGTGTTGCTAGTCTCTTTGCCCCATGACCTTCCCCCCCCCCCCCTTTTAATGCTGAAACAGACTAACATGGCTGTCTCTGAAAAATTCTTACACCATTAGTTGTGCACCAAGAAAAAGCATTCTAGCTCTTTTTGGTGATTTATATACTGCTCCTGGTTTTGTATCAGCTTTGCTCACTAAAGCCAATAATAAAATTTAACATACAGAACAAAGAACATTTGTGTCTTAATGTATAGTAGAATTAAATAAATAATAAATAATATTTTTTTAATTTTTATCCTGCTTTTTGCCAAGCAATCAAAGCGGTGTCCCCATGAGTATGGGCATTGCTGGACCTTTATGGAGAATAGAGTGCAGTATTAAATATGTAAATATTAAATGTTGAGCTATCATTTAAATACGACGTCCAGCTGATTACAGAAAACCAATTTGTGGTGTAGCAATTTGATTGTTGGTCTAGGAGTTCAAGAGATTGGGATTTAAATACCTGTTCGGTCATGGATACCCACTGCATGTCCTTGGACAAGTCACACTTTCCCAGCTTAAAAGGAAGGCAGTGGTAAACCTCCTCTCAATATATCATGCCAGGAAAACACTCTGAGATGATCTCCATAAGTTGGAGTTGGCTTTAAGGCACACAACAACAATAATTTTCAATTCTGCAACAGCAGTAAAGCATCCTAGTATGGAAGCAACCTACAATGCAGGAATAATTTAAGCAAGAGCACACAGAATCATAGAATCAAGATTTGGAAGAGACCTCAAAGTCAATCCAACCCCGTCATGCAGGAAGACACAAGCAAAGCACCCATGACAGGTGGCCATCCAGCTCTTTTTCTAAACCTTCAAAGGAGACTCCACCAGCCTCCAAGGCAGCCTGTTCCACTGTTGAACAGCTCCTGCTGTCTGGAAGTTCTTCCTAATGTTCAGGTGGAATCTCTTTTCCTGGAGTTTGAATCTGTTGCTCCTATTCTCTGAAGCTGCAGAAAACAAGCTTGCTCCCTCCTCAATACGACATGCCTTCAAATATTTCAACAGGGCTATCATATCACCCCTTAACCTTTTCTTCTTCAGGCTAAACATACCCAGCTCCTTAAGTATCTCCTCATAAGTGATGGTTTCCAGACCTTTCAACCATTTTGGTTGCCCTGTTCGGGACATGCTCCAGCTTGTCAACATCCTTTTTGAATTGTGGTGCCCAGAACTAGACACAGTATTCCAGGTAAGATTTGACCAAAGCAGAAGAGTGGTACTATTATTTTCCTTTCTCTAGACAAACTTTAGTCCTCCAGATGTTTTGGACTTCAACTCCCAGAATTCATAACTGTTGACCTAGTTGGCTGGGGCTTCTGGGAGCTGGATTCCAAACACCTGGAAGACCAAAGTTTGGAAACTGATCTAGATGCTATACTTCCATTAATGCAGCCTAAAATCACATTGGCTTTTTTAGGTGCTGCGTCACACTGTCAACTCATGTTCAGCTACACTGATTCACCCACGCCAAGTGCTCAAAAGGACTTTTCTCTTTGTGTCTACCCAGTAGCTAATTCAATGAGCCAAAGACTTAGAAATGTTATTCCCAGATATAATATGATGGTACAGAGAACAACTAAGTGCTGCTGCTTCTGGCACTGTACTTTCGTTAGCATACTAAAGAGTAGGTTCAGTTGTTCCACCTCTTCTCTCATAAATAAGCCAATGGCAACTCACCTCATGCTTTATCGGGTATATAGTGCCAAAAAATCCTAAAAGGTATCTGCTTCACAATTAAGTCACGTGACCTGCTGGAAACGTATCTGCTACATTCATTCCAACAGAGCAAAAGCAACACTTTGAATGCTTCCATGTGTGAATGACTTCACTTATGCACACACATATACACACCAATGCAAGATGTCAATGCAGTTTAGGCTTTCTTACTAAGGCAGAACAGAAAGCCAATATTGCAAATTTAAAAATCTAGGGGAAATGAATAGACGCTATAATAAGAAACAGCTGTGCCATTTTCCTACTCAGACTGAGGGCGAGCGGCTAATTTATGAAGTTGTCATCATTGAAATATCAAATAAAACTAGGAGTTGCTGTATGGTGAGTGATTTGGAACCAGATTTGTCATATTATATGGTCCTCAGGGCTCTCAAGCTTACTTGGGGGCCCTTGTTTATAATCTGTGCAACCTCTGAGTACGCACTGAGTTACACATTATGAATCCCCTGCCCCACCTTTGGTTGGGAGTGGGAATGATGTGGCCCTACAGACATTGTTGGATTGCAAGTCTCAGCAGCTCCAGCTGGCATATCTAATGGTAAGGAATGCTGGGAGATCGTGACCACCACAGCTCCCGTTCCTGCCTTATATCGCATTGTAATGCTAGAGCAATTTTAAGGAACAAATGGCCAAGGAATGCCCTTAATTCTTCTTCCTTAGAGTCTATGTTCATGCAGCTATTTTGCATGCAGAAGGGCCTAAGCTCTTAGCATCTCCAAGTCTGAAACCTTGAGGAGCCCCTGCCAGTCAATGTAGCTATGGAACAATGTTCTGGCTAGATATAAGGCAACCTCTTTTGTTCTTCCATTCTAGATCCCAAGTCAGAATCTGAGGATGAGTTTTTTTTTCTACAAAATAGTTCCAGTAGTGATCTCAATTCCCAAAGAAACCAAGTATCTGTTTCAGAGAACAGGCTGATTGTCAAGGCACTTGATTCATTTCTGTTGCTGAATCTAGCTGTCCTGGCGGCCTGTAGGTCATATCAGAGCAATTTAGAGAAAGAACAAGACATACACGTGATAATATTTTAAAACCAGCCACAGGGATACTTCTGTAGTGCCCATCCCACCCCCCACCCCGGCACATCTTATGATCTATAACCATGCTGCTTGTTTTCTATCTCAGGCATATTCCTTTTGCAGAGCATTACATGCTCCATAAGCACTCAGACCAAGAGTAAATGTTCCTTGACTGGGACTTCTGTCTTAAAGTTTCTACAGTCCCTTGACTGTACAGATAGATTCATTTTCTACAACTGTACAGCCTTCTGCTCTGCCCAAAAAAGTCTGCATAGTTAGCTTTAGATAATGCATTTGACAGTGTGTTCTGTGTGGAGGTTGAGAGCATGTCAGTAGTTTTCTAATATAACTGGATGTTTTTATGTGCATTATATATTTGAACGTGGGGAGTGGAAAGAAAACCAGTTGAGTGGTGTAGTTTAGGCTCAGGTTTATGTCAAGGTGAAAGTTACTTTGGAAACAGTTTCTTGTGGATTTTTCGGGCTATGTGGCCATGTTCTAGAAGAGTTTATTCCTGACGTTTCACCAGCATTTGTGGCTGGCATCTTCAGAGAATGATTTTGGTATCAGAGACAGAAATAACATGGAAAGCATCAAAAATGATGAACACTTCAACATGTTTTCAGCACACTTGTGCATATGAAATGAAATAACCAGGTCAGATAAGCCTTGCATAAGAAAAAAAGTTTTGAACTTTCTAAAGACCACCTGAAAGCTTCTTCCACAGTGCATCAGAGATAATTGTTTCTTTCAATAGCCTCCACTTTTCTTAGGATTTCTATTTTGGAAGGCCAAAATGATCTAAGGTCTTTAATATGCTGGGGTGCTCTTTTTATCTCTCATACATGCTGAGGAAAGGATTCTGGAGGCAGCTGCTGCTTACTTTGCCTGTTGTAGGCAGGCACCCCCAGCTATAGTAGGATTGGCTAGAGCAGAATCCTATGTTTTCCCAACTTATCTTTTATTGTATTATTTACTTCACACTCGGGAGATTATCACACCAGGTTTTACTGCAGGAATAAACTGTATAAAATCCAGTGTTGCGGTTTTTTATTCGCATGCTGCAGTGCCTGTCCCATAATCAAGCTGTAGTTCTCTGATTTGCCTAGTGAATCTTTTTATTCACGGGAGAAGCCTGTGAATTAGTACAATATTTCTGCTTTTCCAGTATTAGTTGCTGGTGCGGTCATTCAATGTGTTGCAACTGAGATGTAACAGTTTAGCACATGGTCCCAGTGAGTGTGTATTTCTCTCCATTTCCTTGTCCTTCTCAACCTAGGTGAAATCACTCCATTTCTGCTGCCTGGATAGAACAAGATAGTGTATAGCAGGAGCTTTGCAAATTCTCACTTTCCCAGTATTTTTTTTAAAGCATTTTAAAAAAAAACTTGTGCAAGTTTGTTCAAATGATATTTCTCAATTTCTCATCCTTTGCTGTTCATGTGGGTACTTAAAAAGTCCTATTGTGCCTGTGCATCATACAGGGAATGTGAAGTGGGGCTGAGCTAATGCATAAGTAGACTGCGATATTGTGTTTTGTTTCTGAAATGTTGATTTGGCAAAATTGCCAATATAGTGTGATATTATGCAATGCTATATTGCAGTGATGGCGAACCTATGGCACGTGTGCCAGAGGTGGCACTCAGAGCCCTCTCTTTGGGCACATGTGCCATCACCCCAGTACAGAGTTTACCAGAGTTTGCCACTGGAAAGCCAGAGGGACATGGCACTTTGCAATAAACAAGTGGGTTTTGGGTTACGGTTTGGGCAACCATCTAAAAGGTTCACCATCACTGCTATATTGGAACGCTTCCATGATCCTCTATATCAGATGAACCGCAGGGTACTCTCAGTTAACACTGCGGTGTGATAATCTCCTCACTGCTGCAACTTGATACTTAAAGCATTTTCTTAGACTTCCTTCACCATTATCCCAGTACTGATGCTGCTAAAAATAATTCCAGCTACACAGAACACAAGGAGGAAAAGGGAGACTTTGGTGGGTGCAAAACGTTTCCGTAAAACAGCTTTGTCAAAGGCTTTGTTAAGTGAGCTTTGCCTGTATTGGAAAATTGGCTAAAACGTTGCTTTATCTTCCCTTCTCTTGATAATCCTTTAAAAACTGTTTCAATATTACATGTCAATCAATAATTATGGTCCATAAACCAGATAAACAAAATAAATAAAAGCATAAGGAATATGATATAGGCATAGATGCATTACAACAATACTGGTACTATTAAGATTGACCAAATCAGTCTTGATTGCTATGTACATGAAAGCTCAGAAATCATAAGATAAATTAGTTTTTAATATCACTGGGCTATGTATTTTTTTCCCCCGCTCAAGCATAAAAACCCACTGGGTGATCTTGGTCAAGTCACACTCTCTCAGCTTCAGAGGATGGCAATGGCAAACGCTCTCTGAAGAAACGTGCCAAGAAAACTCTGTGATAGGTTCGCCTTAGAGTTGGTATAAGTCAAAAATGACCTGAATGCACACAACAAGAACAGCAAAAATGTATTATTTATTCATCTACCAAAACATTTCATTTGACTTGGGGGGAAAAAAATACATGAGCCATCAATCATTTTAAAATACCAGTGTAACAGATGAAATTAAAACAGTTTAAAATAGCAGTTCTGCCGGACCAAGATAAATCATAAAATTAGAGACAGTCACAAAACAGATAATGAAACAGCAATAAACAGATACTGTGACATTAAAAAAATCAATACTCATAAACTCAAAATGTTTAGATGAGTAGTATGCACTTTGGCTGGCCTTTAAAAGATAACAGAGATAGTGCCAAACATCTGTTTGCTAGAAGGAGGTTAGCTGGGTGGACATTTTGCGCCTTTTCCTTCTTTGTAGGCTTCTGGAGCCAGTGTGCCACAGTGGTTTGAGAGTGTTGGACTACTACTCTGGTGACCAGGGTTCGATTCCCTGCTTGGCCATTGGGTGACTTTGGGCAAGTCACTTGCTCTCCGCCTCAGAGGAAGGCAATGGCAAACCTCCTCTGGACCAATCTTGCCAAGAAAACCCCATGATAGGTGTGCTTTAGGGTCACCATAAGTCAGAAATGACTTGAAAACACAAAACAACAACAACAACATGCCTTTAGCCTTTATAGACTTTTTTATAAGACTTCATAAGCCATCAGTCTTTATAAGCCTTGAAAACAGGTAGTGACTGGAACAGGAATTCTGATCACTTTCAGTTGTTTGAGGGGCTTGTGCTACACAATTTAATAGAAGCCCTCTGCTGAATGTTTTAATTATTTTTAAGGTGAAGGCCCTCAAACTTAGCAAAATGGGCAAAAGAAAACTTCTTGCTTAGAACTATTGGCTATCTGGGACTAAAAAAAAGGGCCTATTTTCAGTTCTCCAGGGAGCAAGAAAAGCTGCAAATATTCCTTTACAATCTGACACCTAAGTTCAGATTTTATTATGATCTTTTCAGGAGACAGGGTGCAACCTCCCAGTTATGCTTGATCCAAAAGACTGGCCAAAAATTCAGATGCAGCTGTTGCTCAAATAAGGCTCTTGCACCACGGACTGTCTCTCGTTCCTTCCTTTTCAATGTTGTATCTCTTGCCATGGCATAGATGTTGGTTTTGGGGCACAGCTACCCAAACCGCCTCTAGGTTTTGTTCAAAGACATCAATGTGTTAACCTGAAAAACAGTCTGCAAAGGGATCTTGTAGCACCTTTGAGATTAATTGAAAGAGAAAAGTTGGTAGCATGAGCTTTCCTAGGACTTTATCACATGGAGAAAATCGGGGGTTTAAACAATGAAAATTGCATGGAAATTGCACAATTGCAATTAACATTTTCACATGATGTTGCGATTAAAGTGCTATTATCCCTGAAATAAACAGGCAATAAACAGCAACAAATAATTCACAGGGAAATCCTGTTCATGTATTGTTGCTGTTTATTGCCTGTTTATTCCCAGGATAATGGCATTTTAATCGCAATGTGTGTAAAAATGTAAATCGTGACTGTGCGATTTACACACAATTTTCACTGTTTAAATGCCCAATTTTCCCCATGTGATAAAGTCCCTAGACTTGAGTCTACATCCTCAGATTCAGATGCAGATTTTGTTTAAACTATGAAGCTATTCAAAGCATCCTCCCCGCTCTATAGCTATGCTGTGCTAATTTGGTATGTAGCAGAAGAGTTTGCCTTACCTGCCTCCTGGCAAGGAAAACAAAAATAGATTTTTTCCCCCAGAGAAATAGCCATGTTAGAGAGAGCTGGACAATGCGGAAAGTGGATAAGAGGAAAATCCAATATTTTGAAATGTGGTACTGGAGAAGAGTGATGGATATCTAAAAATATAAACAAATGTGTCATTGGACAGATCAAGCCTGAACTCTCCCTGGAAGCCAAGATGATCAAACTGAGGCTGTCATTTTTTTGGTCACATCATGAAAAGGCATGACTCATTGGAAAAGAAAATAATGCTGGGAAAGATAGAGAGATGCAGAAAGAGAGGAAGACCACACTACCTACTTACTTACTTACTAAGAAGACCACACACTAGATGGAAGGACTCTATTAAGAAGATCACAGGTATGAATTTGCAGGACCTAAGTAGAGCAGACAGGGAGTCATGGAAATGTCTCATACACAGGATCACCTTGAGTTGGGATCGACTCAAGGGCAGTTAACAATAACAAAGCCATATTAGTCTCTTGCAGCATAAAAAGGAAGAGGGGGGGTACGGCAGCACCTTTAAGACCATCAAGTATTTATTTAGCACGAGCTTTCATGCCTATAAACCCACTTCTTCAAATGCTGTTCAGAAACATGCCCTCTTTTCCCAACCTCACTTGTTACATCTCCTTATGGGATTCCCTTTTTTCCAGTCTTCAGGGCAAGGAGGAGGAATCTCAGCTGAAAGTATTGTCTTCAAACAATGTGTGTGTGTGTGTGTGTGTTCTTCTTTGTTGGACTCTTCACTTTTTTATCTTTGCATGCAATATACTGCGCAGTTGTGTTTGATGCTGAATCTACCTTGCTCAATAGCATCCCCAGGGCCTGCCCCTTCCCACAACACCAGGAGGCATTCTAGGTCTCAGAGTTGGGCCCTGCAATATCAGGATGAAGAGTGTACTAGTCTGGCAACCCTAGAGCTCCAAGATGGAGGGAGGTGGGCTTCTCCCAACACAAACCCATAGAGAGTCCCAGTCCACATTAGGACCCTAATTTCCGGGTGAGCAGACTCTTGTCCTGTACTCAGTACAAGAGGTTACTGTTTGAACAGCATTCAGATAAACAGAATGGTTTTCATTTGGAAAGAGGGTTAGTTATGGATGCATTTGATCACCGTATCAACTTGTATGCAGAAAATATCATATGAAGAGCAGACTTGGACATAGAAGAAGGAAGAGTGAAGATAGGAGGAAGGAATATTAATAATCTGAGGTATGGACACAACACCATACTACTAGCAGAAAACATAATAGACATCTGTGAAATGTTGAAAGGTATGAAACAAAGAAACAAAATGGCTCCCAATTGGCAAGGGGGGTCAGACAAGGTTGCATTTTATCACCCTATTTGTTCAACATATGCCAAAAATCTCATACAAAGAGCAGGTTTAGAGTTAGAAGAAGCAGGAGTAAAGATAAGACATAGGAATATCAACTATGTAAGATATGCAGATGACACCATACTACTAGCAGAAAATAGCTCAGTGTAGAGAAAACAAAAATAATGACCACGGAACAAATACATACATTCAACCTAGACAATAAAGAAATCAAAATAGTTAAAGAGTTCCTATACCTAGAATCAAACATTGATCTGAATGGCGACTGCAGCCAAAAAATCAGAAGACTAAGAATGGGTGAAGTCACCCATGAAAGAACTATATAAGATTCTAAAGAATAAAGATACGTATCTGAACACAAAAGTTAGAAGAATCCATGCCATTGTATTCCCCATCACCATGTATGGATGTGACAGCTGGACAGTGAAGAAAGGGGATAAGAGGAAAATCAATTTCTGATGTGGTGCTGAGGATACCATTGACAGCCCCAAAAGATAAACAAATGGGTCTTTGAACAGATCAAGCAGATCTTCTGTCTAGCTGGAAATATTTTTAGCAGCATCTGTTTTTAGGGTAGTACAAAGAGAAGAAGACCCCATACCAAATGGATGGACCCAATGAAGGATATCACAAACTTGATTCTACAAGACTTAAGCAGAGCAGTGGAGGATAGTGGGGCTTAAAGATATCTAATTCACAGGGTCACTATGAATCGGAGTCAACTCAAGGGCAGTTAACAACAACAAGTGGGAGACACGATGTTTTAACCCTGTCCTCAACTCCATTTTGCAAAATTTGGCAGCGCTTCTGTTACTGTACACAAATCTGCCACTTGTCGTGTCTCACTCATTCCAAGTTGGGAAAGATGGGAAAGCAGTGACAGACAGGCTGATCAGACATTGTCCTTTTCCAGGACACGTCCTCCATTTCCACCTTCTGTCCAGGCGAGAATTTCAATATGTCCTACATTCTGAGCATGGCTAAGAAGCATGAATTTATAATTCTATGAGTGTTTTTAGCTTTTATTTGATCAGGTCCTCCATTTTTCTTGAATGCCCTACATTTTGCGGTGCCTTGTCCTCCTTTGCAGTGAGGATATATGGTCACTCTGCTGATGAGGGTGATTGGTGGAAAGGCAAAAAGCAGAAAGGTGGATGTACAGGCACAGGTTACAAGCACTTAATCCGCCCTCCAAGCAAGCATTCAGAGAGTGGTTATTATCATCTCAGGTTCAGTTGATATACGAAAATAATGCGTGCATGGGAGTGCAAGAGGGCTGATTCAGCTCCTTTTATATCTCTACAAAATGTGTATTATTGAGTTATATATATATATATATATATATATATATAGCGACTATTGGCAGTGCAATCCTGACATCTAGTGGGCAAATAAACAGTGCAAAATCAATAATTAGTACAGTACAATACTTGCTGATCATCACCTATAACTCCCTTCGGATCCCTTAAAGACAACCATCATTTATTACACACACGCACACACACACTTTTCTCCCTTATCAGACACATATAATTCTGCGCTTAGGCCATTGATGTTTCAACAGGTCCAGATCAGTTTTAAAACCTTTAACAGAACCAAAGATAAATCTTCGGGGGGGGGGGGGGGGACAGAATCGAGTCTTAAAACTCTGGAAAGAAAAATGGATAAGCAAGGAATACTTTAAGAAGAAAGACCTCTAGATTGATAGATTGATACTAGTAAATGAAAGAAAAAATTGGAAATGAAATGAAAATAAAAGAGAAAGTAATTTAACTAGATAGAATAATGAGAGAAAAAGAAGACTTTGGGGAGGAAGAAAATGTTAATGAGAAACTCTGACAAAACTAGATGGGGAGTTATCAGAAGCAACATTGTAAGATGTAAAATGCAAATAATTACTTTATTTTAATATTTGTAGATATGTCCATGTGTTTGTTTTATATCTTAATTTTAGGTTAATGTTATAAAATAAATTTTAAAACAAAGAAACACTGCAACAGAGGAGTTATTGAGGAACTGCCGATCATAGAAATAATTCTCGCACATTAATGGGGGAACACTGTCCCCCCAATGTAGGACAGATGAAACTCTTCAAATAGTTAAATAACAGGGAGAAGAAAATGGTCAGAATCCTGAATGCAACTGTACAATGTTTGAGCTTTGCAGCCCAGGAGCTCAGGGCTTCCTCTCTAACCCAACCACAGGTTTCTTCTTCCTTGGCTTGGCTTCATCCTTTCTCACTTGCTGCACAGTAGTCCTCGAACTGCCTCCCTGAACATCTGAGGACTAGCTCTTCCTTTGTTTTAAATCCTAATTAAAGACTTTATTGCTCTCTAAAGCATTTGGAACTGTATTTTAATATTGTTTTATAATTTTATATTTGATTATATGTATTAGTTGTTTTTACAGTTTGTATTTTAACTTGCATAACTTGCTTAATTTTGTGTAGTTTATATTTTATGACTTTTAGATTGTACGCCATTGGCAAGTTATATATTGTTTTGATTGTGCCTGTAAAGTGCCATGCACATTTATGGGCCTATATAAATAAGCGATGATGATGATGATAATGAACATAATAAAGAAAATAAAAGAGGACCTACATAGGTTCAGCCTAGACAATGAGGAAATAGAAATAGTAAAGGAGTTCTTTTACCTTGGATCAAACATTACTCAGAACAGAGACTGCAGTCAAGAAATCAGAAGAAGACTGAGAATGGGGAAGGCAGCTATGAAAGAATTGAGTAAGATCCTAATGAGTAAAGATACACAACTGAGCATAAAAGTTAGAATTGTCCAAGCCATTGTATTCCACATCACCATGAACAGATGTGAGAGGTCGACAGTGAAGAAAGCAGATAAGAGGAAAATCAATTCATATGAGGTGTGGTGCTGGAGAAGAGTGCTGAGGATGCTGTGGACAGCCAAAAAGTCAAACAAATGGGTTCCTGAACAGATCAAGCCTGAACTCTCCTTGGAAGCTGTAGCAAAGATCTCTCTAGGGGAATTTTTAATTAGCTCAATTAATTACTGGGTTATGCTATAAGCAACCCTTTGTGGAATCGTTTCCCACTTGTATACCGAGAGAAAAGGAATGAAAGGAATTTTGCAGAGGCAGAATTCTCTAAATGAATTGTTTCTTTTATTAAGGTGGAAAAATCACACCACAATAATAATAATAATAATAATAATAATAATAAAATTTATTTATATTTCCCGCTTCTCCCTTCGGATCGAAGTGGGATTACAACAGTAGAAACATTATAAAATCCATAGATAATACAAAATACATCAATCAAAATAAAAAATAAAATAAAAAGGGGAAGAGTTGTTACAGTGTTGTTCACAGTTGTAAGAATGGAGTCATCATATTCAGATGTTCAAAATCGGATTAGAGGAGATCCATTGGATAGGCCCGCCGGAAGAGATCTGTCTTCAGTGCCCTCTTGAAGACTTCCAAAGAAGGTATAAGACAGATCTCTTCTGGTAAGTTGTTCCAAAGTCTAGGGGCCATCGCAGAAAATGTTTTATAAGAGGTGGTTTTCAACCGGGTTTTGGGTTGTTCTAATATTTTTGTGCCAGACTTCCTGAGAGTCCAGGGCAGATTATGTAGGGAGAGGCGTTCCTTTAAGTAACTCGAGCCCAGGCCATGTAGGGCTTTATAGGTAATAACCGACGCTTTGTATTGCGCCCGGAAGCTAATCGGCAGCCAGTGTAGGGATTTCAACACCGGTGTAATGGGCTCTGATCTCGGTGTCTTGGTGATCAGTCTGGCTGCAGCATTCTGAATCAGTTGGAGCTTCCGAACTTGGTACAAAGGTAGCCCCATGTAGAGAAATCTAAACAAGAGGTTATCAGTGCATCCCCCTGAGCCAGGTAGGGATGCAGCCGAAGCTGATACCATGAACTCCTGGCTATCACCTCCACCTGAGATGTCAACTGTAGAGATGAGTCCAGGAGCACTCCCAAATTGCGGACTTCATTCTTCAGGGGGAGTGTGACCCCATCAAGGATGGGTTGGCAGATCTCCCCCACTGGACCAGGGGCACCTGTCACGAGCACCTCTGTTTTCTCTGGATTCAGCTTGAGTTTGTTTTCCCTCATCCAGCCCATTACAGACTCAAGGCAGGCATTCAGAGGAGAGATGCCATCCTTAGTCACTGCAGCAGTCAGAGACATAGAGAAGTGAATTTGGGTGTCATCGGCATATTGATAACACCATGCCCCATGTCTCAAGATGATCTCTCCCAGCGGCTTCATGTAAATGTTAAAAAGCATGGGGGACAGAATAGCGCAGAACCACTGGAGCACAGTGCCCCCAATACCTAGCTCCCTCAGGTGCTCCAGAAGGATACCATGGTCAATGGTATCAAATGCCGCTGAGATGTCTAAGAGCACCAACAGGGCCACACTTCCCTTGTTGATGCCCAGACAAAGATCATCGACTAGGGCAACCATGGCAGTTTCAACTCTGTATCCCACCCTAAAGCCAGTTTGAAATGGGTCCAGATAATCGGCTTCATCCAAGACAGCTTGGAGCTGGAAGGCAACTGCCCTCTCAATCACTTTGCTCAAAAATGGTGGGAAAAGAGACTGGCCTATAGTTGTTCCTTATCAGGGGATCTAGAGAGGGTTTCTTTAAGTGTGGCTTAACCACTGCGTGTTTAAGTGCTGATGGAAATTTCCCCTCTCAAAGGGATGCATTTATTATAGTCTGAAGCAGTGATATTACAGCATCTCCTCCATGAACGGTCAGCCAAGATGGGCAGGGATCGAGGGGGCAAGTCGTCCTCCTTACATATCCAAGGAGCTTGTCCACTTCATCGGTACTCACAAGCTCAAAACGATCCAGTCTAACGCAGTCCGTGGAGTCACTGGATACCTCTCTCATAGTCTCTGTTTTAATGCCGGCATCCAGATCGAACCTTATCTGAGAGATCTTATCGGCAAAGAAGTCATTGAATGCATCACAGCAGGCCATTGTTGGTTCTAGTAATACGTTCAGGGTGGGAGGCAGTTGGATTAGATCTCTGACCACCCTGAATAGCTCTGAGGGACGAGACTCTGCGGATGCAATACGTGTAGCATAGAACAAGTTCTTTGCTGCATCGATTGCCACTCTGTGGGAAACTAAAAGGTTTCCTAGGAGCCTCTTGTCAGATAAGCGTTGGTGTTTCCACCAGCGGCGCTCTAGTCATCGCACGGCTTGCTTCATTTTCCGAAGATCTTGAGTGTACCATGGTTTTTTATTTGAAGCAAGCCGGAGAGGACGCTTGGAAGTGATGCTGTCTATTGCCCTGATTAGGTCTTTATTCCAGGTATCAACCAGGGTGTCGACAGAATCGCCACCATTTCCAACCATAAAACCCTCCAGGGCTTCTTGGAACCTTTTGGGTTCTATCAGCCTTCGAGGGCGGATCAGTGTAATGGATCCTCCACCCCCGAGGGGGATGTGGGTAGTGGCTTTTAGGCCAAACCTGACCAGAAAAGGGTCCGTCCATGACAGGGCAGTGGTGTTGATAACTTCTGCCCACGAGCATTCCTGTTCCATACAGAAGACCACATCGAGTGTATTACCCGCACAAACCACTGGACCTCATCCCCTTTCCCTCCACCATTCCCTTCTCCTTTTGTTTCGTGTCTTTTAGATTGTAAGCCTGAGGGCAGAGAACTGTCTGATTAAAAACAATAATTGTAAACCACCCTGAGAGCCATTAGGGCTGAAGGGCGAGATATAAATACCTAAATAAATAAAAATAAAATAAATGTGTCGGACCCGAGACTAACTGGGACAGGCGCAATCCCCATTCACTCACACACACATACAAGGACTAAGAAAATCAGGAGTTAGCTTTGGAATAGTTGGAGTCTGAACTCACGGCAATACTTACCCAAGACGAGGCTTGACTCCGGGTTCAATTGTGATGGGGATGGCGTGGGACATGGCTGTTCTGAGGAACAGACGTTTCAGAACCAGTCAGATTCACACTGACAGAGTGTTCCCGTACCTTCCAACTAGCCCGCTAACAAAGGATTTTGGAGATCTTTTATAGACCAAAACTAGCCTGAAGGCAAAGGTGTTTGCCCTACATCAAAGGAAATCAAATCTACATTGTAAAGGATCACTTGGTCTGGCAATGTTGGGGGGAGAGAGTGAAGTTGTAAATCAACCATATTGGGCTTGTCCGGCAGAACCTCCTGCCTAAATCACCTGTCTATCTTCCTGACTTTGGAAGTGTCAAAGTTTCTCATTTGCAACTCGCAAACTGTTCTGTTTGGTGTGTTTATGGGATAGTGTGGACGTGACCACTCGTGTCAGAGATCCTAGTTGCCCACAGTGCAGAATCCATTTGGAGTCATAGGGAGAACGTACACACACCAAAATTCAGAAGATCTCAGTTCTGGTAACAAAGCCAAGATGATCAAATTGGGGGTGTCATACTTTGGCCACATCATGAGAAGGCATGAATCATTAGAGAAGACAATACTGCTAGGAAAGGTAGAAGGCACTAGAAAAAGAGGAAGACAACAGCCAGATGGCTGGACTCAATCAAGGAGGACATGGGACTGAATTTACAGGACCTGAGCAGAGCAACGGAGGAGATAGGGTTGACATGAGTCAGGATGGAGGGCAGTTAACAACAACAAAAATTATGTAGTATCTTTGTGGTGCACAAATAGAGTTCCCAGGGTGCTTGCCTCAGACAGTCCCACTTTCCATGATTTACCTGCGGGCCCAATGTGACCCCAGAAGAAATGGGGTGAAGATTGTCAGTGTGGCTACAGCCAGAGCAACTATGATGGGGGACAGAGTTATCTCCATGTTTCCCAGGAGGAAGGTAAAATATTAAAGTAGATTTATTTCCCATTGACAGCATCTATTGTTCAAAAATACAAAAAATACACTTGTTTTTTTATCACTACCTCCCTCCACATACATATAAACATATGTTAATTGTTTAGTCTAGCTGTGCATGGGAAAGAAGCCATATTTCATTCCAACACACATTTACACTGTTTGAAACATAAAGTATGGCCCGGGTGGCAATTTTGTGATTGTTCCGGCAGGGAAGAACAAATAATTCAGTTTCTTCCATATAGCAGACTTGTTTCCAAAAAACTTTAAAAACAAAAAAAGGTTTTATTTTCTTTTTTTATTACTATCTTTACATATCTTTACTTTTTTTTCTTATAAGCATTATGAACATTACAACCAAAACTGCATTTTTAAAGAAATGGGTTTCAACTTTATTGTTAAAAGTGAAACGTTCAAGAGAGAAACAAAGGAAACAATGGATTAGTTAACCAGTGAATGCGGATTTTGTAATGAATTGTTTGTCTGGGGTTTGTTTGCTCTCAGGAAGTAATTTAAAACACATGGGGCTATTTTTAATTCTGAGTTTTGCATTCTCGTCCTTGTTGCGTGCTTTCAAGTCCTTTCCGACTTGTGGCGAACCTAAGGCAACCCTATTGTAGTGGTGACTTTTGAAAGAGGGGTTTGGCCATTGCCTTCCCCTGAGGCTGAGGCAAGGTGACTTGCTCAAGGAAGGTGGGAGAATCAGACCCTGGCCTCTAGAGCCCCAGGCTGGCTCCCATTGGCATTCTTACACTTTGCTTTCAACAAGAAACCAATGGCTCCATCATGGTGGAGTGTCTGAGTGCTGGGCTGTGACTCTAGAGACCAGGGCTTACTTTCTTATTTGCGTACTTATTATTCCCAACAAGACTTATATCCCGCCTTTCTCCCACAGAGGGATTCATGGAGGTGGTTGCTGCTGGTTATCCTGCTCTTCTCTTTCACTGCTTTAGAGTTTCTCTTTAATAATTATATACACTGTGTGTGTGTGTGTGTGTGTGTGTGTGTATACACACACACAAACATTGGTTGACCTTGGGCCAGAAGTCACACTCTCTCAGCCTCCTCAGGGGAAGGCAATGGCAAACCTCCTCTGAGCAAACCTTGCCAAGAAAAACCCATGAGAGGTTCTCCTGAGGGTCACCATAATAAGCCAAGAAATGCCTTGAAGGCACAGCATAATGTGTTTGTGTGTGCATAATGTACATGGGTATGTGACCTTGGGCCAGAAGTCACACTCTCTGAGCCTCCTCAGGGGAAGGCCAAGGCAAAGCCCCCTCTGAGCAAACCTTGCCAAGAAAAACCCATGAGAGGTTCTCCTGAGGGTCGCCATAAAGGGCTTGTGGGCACATACTACTGGACACAAGAGGCCTAAGGCAGTCACTGAGTTGAAGCAGCTCAAACGCCTGCTAGGCTCATAGACAGTGTTGCCAACAAGCCTCGAAGATAATTCCCCAAAATGTTTGTCCAAAACCCGCTGAATCCCCCCAGATCACACGGAATATTCAGTCACAATTCCCGGAAAATTCCCATAATGTTAAAATGGCGGATGTTTT
The DNA here is from genome assembly GCA_023333645.1 of Sceloporus occidentalis. Classification (NCBI taxonomy): domain Eukaryota; kingdom Metazoa; phylum Chordata; class Lepidosauria; order Squamata; family Phrynosomatidae; genus Sceloporus; species Sceloporus occidentalis. Next base: position 223,943,398 of record JALMGF010000001.1, read on the forward strand.
GCAAATAAACGTAAACATAATTGAATAAAAATAATTGTAACTTATTTCAACTCTCAAAATCACCATTGAACCAAACAAAGAATCTTTCAGTCCTTTTAAGATATTTATTTTGACATAAAGGGGGTTCAAGAAGCTTTGTGCCAAATAGAAATGTGTTAGGCTGCAACCACACTGCAGAAATAAATCCAGTTTGACACCCTTTTAATTGCCATGGCTCAGTGCTAGGGAATCCTGGGAATTCTAGTTTTGTGAGACATTTAACCTTCTCTCTCAGCAAACTCTGGTGTAACAACAAACTACAATTCCCAGGATTTCATAACACTGGGCCATGGCAGTAAAAACGGTATGTAACTCGATTGTCTCTGGAGCCTGGAGTGAAGATGCAGCCTGAGTTGGGTCCAAGACACACTGCAGAAATAATCCAGTTTGAGACTGCTTTAACTGCCCTGGCTCAGTGCTAGGTAACCCAGGGAAGTGTAGTTTTGTGAGACATTGAGCCTTCTTTATCAAAAAGAGCTCTGGTGTCACAACAAACTACAATTCCCAGGATTCCCTAGCACTGAGCCAGGAGAGTTAAAGCGGTCACAAACTGGATTATTTCTGCAGTGTGTTTTGGACCCTAGTTACTAAAAATGCTCAAGGTCCAATCCATACTGCAGAAATAATCCAGTTTGAGACCGCTTTAACTGCCCTGGCTCAGTGCTAGGGAACCCTGGGAATGGTAGTTTTGTGAGAAAGAGCTCTGGTGCCACAATGAACTACAATTCCCATGCACCTGAGGAAATAACGCTTAAGTCTAGGAAAGCTAGACTTAAGAGGGAGTCAGGGGCTGACAGAGAGAGAGCGCTTCCTGAGGGCGGGAGCGGCGACCACTCTCCAGTCCTCTCTCTGATTGGCTGAAAACTGTGAGTGTGTGACACTCCAAAGCATGGGTAGGCAACTTTTTGAGCCGGGGGCTGGGTTGCTGTCCTTCAGACAACTGGGGGGCCAAAGCGGGGGGGAGCTTCCACCCTCCGGGGGCAGGGCCAGCGCTGGACGCCTCCCCCTCTTTGCCAGCCCCTGATGGGGCCCCAGGCCCCATCAGAGGCCGGCAAAAAAACCGTCTGGGGGCGCCAGCACTGGAGACCTCCCCCTCAGGGGCCCTTCCTCCACCAAACCTCCCTCCGGAGAGAGAGGTTTGGCGGAGGAAAGACCCCCAGGGAGCCCAGGACGCTGGCCCGCCAGGCCCTGGGCTCCCTCAGGGGCCCTTCCTCCGCCAAACCTCCCTCCGGAGAGAGAGGTTTGGCGGAGGAAAGACCCCCAGGGAGCCCAGGACGCTGGCCCGCCAGGCCCTGGGCTCCCTCAGGGGCCCTTCCTCCGCCAAACCTCCCTCCGGAGAGAGAGGTTTGGCGGAGGAAAGACCCCCAGGGAGCCCAGGACACCGGCCCGCCAGGCCCTGGGCTCCCTCAGGGGCCCTTCCTCCTCCAAACCTCCCTCCGGAGAGAGAGGTTTGGTGGAGGAAAGACCCCCAGGGAGCCCAGGAGGGAGCAGGAGGACCCCCGCCTCCCTCCCGCCCGGCCCGAGGCTGTGAGGCAACCGTGGGCGGGGGGGGAAGGAGGAGGAGCACCGCCGCCCCTTCCTGCCCTGCCGAGGACTAGAGGAGGAGCTCCTCCTCTTGTGTCTGGCTGGGCAATGGGGGCAGGCTGCAGCTCCAACAGCCTGCCCCTTGCCAGCAGCCATTGGCCAGCGAGCCCCACGAGGAGAAACTCCTCCTATTTAGCCCTCCGCACGGCCCTGCAGGCATGCGCAGGGCTATAGGAAGCCGCCGGCGGGCGGGCGGGCGGGCGGGCAGCGGCGGTGCACTGTCTGTTGCCCACCCTCCTCGCCGCTGCCGCAATACTGCCTGCAGCAATCGGCGGCAGGACCGGGCTGGGGCTCGTCCTGCCGCCTCCACAGGCCAGATTAGGCCTGCGGGCCAGGGGTTGCCGACCCCTAGCCTAGAGAAGTGTTTTCTCTAGTCATCTCTAGATTCTCCAGCGCAGCTCTGTGGTCAGTTTCCAGCAGAATTTCCCTGGAGGACCTAGGGATTTCTAGAGAGAACATATTAATCAAATCCGCAAATATTCAAAACCACAAATGTGAAAGGCCCACTGTACTTGCCTAAGGTTACTACGGCAAGTTAGAAGCATTCTAGTCTCTGAGAATTCAGGACTAACACGAGATGGAGACCTGTTGAGGTTATAAGCATCAATCGTTTGGTCAAAGTATGTCGTTCATATAAAAAACAAAAATGGGGAAATAAATTTGTAGCTGGAAATTATATTCTCCAAGCCCTGCACTGAACAGAAAAGAGCCAAACTTTTCCCAACTCTCATTTTCGCAAACACAGCTTTTAGGAACACAAGGTTGTTGTAGTCTAACCCATCACAAGTCAGCACCAGCTGGGAAGGGGTTAATATATTGCAATATATGATCTTAGAGTATTTTGGTTGTTAAAATATATAATTTAAATGTAGCTGGAAGCCCTACTTGGGAAAAAAAGACATCCCAAGTCAGTTGCTCACATCGCATCCTGAGGGCAAGACAGCTCCCAGCTTAATACAACTGAAAGCGAATGCCATGTCTTCATTTCACTCAAACTTCACCTTGTTCTTTTTTAAATGTTTATCCAACTTTATTTAATTTTTCTTGTTGCATTGTTGAATGTATCTCAAAGAGGACATTTTAAGGTCCTTGGGGCAAACTTTTGTCATACTGAAGATGAAGCAACTTTGTTTTTTGCTGCTCAAAAGAACAGGACCTGGAGCAATGGATTCAAACTATAGGAAAGGAAATTCCACCTCAACATTAGGAGGAGCTTCCTTACAGTAAGAACTGTTTAATGGTGAAATATGTTGCTTTAAAGTGTGGTGCAGTCTCCTTCTTTGGAGGACTTTAAACAGAGGCTGGATGGCCATCTTTCAGGGGTGATTTGATGGCATCTTTCTGCATGGCAGAATGGGATTGGATTGGATGGTCCTTGGTGTCTCTTCTGGCTCTATGATTCTATGAATCCCTTCTAATCTCTATAAACTATGCATAGAACAATGCAAATAATGATGGTGATTGTGGACAATTTAAAAAATATATTTTTCCAAAACATAATTATTGGTTTTTGAAAGCAGATTTTACAAGTAAATATCCAGACAAGTATCATCCACAGGTTCACAATGGGTTGAAATCGACTTGAATCACAACAACAATCCAGACAATAGACAAAGACTGTCTTTGCTTCAGGAAGATGGCTGAATCACAGAGTTCTCACACCACAACAATGACAAAGCTTCTCATTCCTGCAAGACAAGAATGCAAGAGGTAAGAGGGGTGGGCTCTGCCTTCCGCCAGCTTCAACCCAGATGCATCCCCGGCTTCTGTCTGGAGACTTCATCCCTGGCTTCCACCCATGAAGATCCACTGGTTCATCACATTCACTCAGACAGACACAGACCAAGACAGACTCTCCGCTTCACTCACTCACACACACTCACAAACACACTAACTCACAGACACAGACAGACAGACAGACAGACACACACACACACACACACACACACTCAGTGTCAAAATCCAGAAGTATATGGATCTGTCATGATGGGACATATGAGGGGATATAGTAATATGTTGATATAGTGATGTGGTAATATTGTGATATGGCAAAATAGGAGTACTGGCTAATGGTAAAACAGTGCTATGGTTGACCAGAGGGAAGCGTGAAAGAAGGAAGGCAAGCAGCAGAGGGGGACTGTAATCTGATTGAAATGCAAAATGGGAACAGATGGCCAATTACTGGAGAAGTTTGAGTATATGGCCCTGTTGGTTCCTGAGGAAAGGCGTTGATGGTAAACAAAGGAATGCCTTCCTGGGAAAGATGGATTGATCGGTGATAAAGAGTTGGAGGATAAATTTAAAGAATTCTTTGTTAAGCTAGAAAGAGCGCAGACTGGAGGCTGGACAAAGGACGGCTTGGGAAAAGAATCTGGGCACAAATCAGATTTGACAATTACTCATCTGCGAGAGAACCTCTGTTTGGAATTCAGATAAACTGTCAGTCAATTTCACTGCAATGTTTTCCTGACTTTTCAAATCTTGGTTCGTTGGTCCTGACAAAGTGTCACATTGGCCTTCAAAACCTCGTACGATGCAACTGTATTTGACCCGAGGCAAAACGGACTTGTAGGAGCCCTCCCAGGGCAAGCGAAGTGGAGGCCAATGGCCGCAGCCTGGGAAGGGCAGGAGAACTTTGGTCCAGGAGCTGGGATGAGAAGACCCTGACATGCTGAGGAAGACACAGGGTGTGGCAGGCAGTTTGGGGCAGAAGCCCAATTGGCAGTGTGGAGGCAGAAGCACCCTCCACACCAGCCCGATCGATGTGCCTGTGGAAACCAGTCTTCAGTGCAATTTACACCCAGGACCTGACCTCCAGACAACTGGGAGTGCTGTTTGACTGGAGGGCAAGTCAGCTGTCCTGAAACCAGGTGGCAGCACACATGTGTGAGTGGAATCCTACATTTCTGAGCGAGGCTGCAAAAGTGAGGTGAATGACTTTATATCTGGAAGATGAAGTGGCAGCCTGGCTCATACAACTTTTTGCTGCCAGAGCTGCCGGGGGGAAAACACTCAAACCAAGTTGATGGTGCTGACGCACGGAGGCTGCTCAATGACAGAATATGCAACCGAATTCCAAACGTTGGCAGTGCAAGTCCTGCATTTGCCTGAGGCAACCAAGTTACAGCATTTAAAGGTGGACTTGCACCCAGACCTGCTAAAGTGGGTTCAGAGGACAGACAACCCACAGACCGTGAAGAGAGTCAGGGACTGATGAGAGTCGAGGTCAGGCTTCCATCCAATCCATAAGACTCCAGAGAGTTAGGGACTGATGAAGGTGAATGTCAGGCTGCAAGCCAATCAGTACGAATCCAGAGAGTGAGGGACCAATGAGGGTGAATGTCAGGCTGCAAGCTAATCGGTATGACTCCACAGAGTCAGGGACCGATGAGGGTGAATGTCAGGCTGCAAGCCAATCAGCACAACTCTGGAATGTCATGGACGGATGAAAATCTAAATCGGGCACCTATGATATTGGTATCCAATTTGTTAGACTCCAGAGAGTCAGGGACCGATGAGGGTGAATGTCAGGCTGCAAGCCAAACAGTACGACCCTGAAACGTCATGGATGGAGGAATATGTAAATCGGGCACCTATGCAATTGGTATGACCCAGGAGAGTCAGGGACCAAGGATGGTGAATGTCAGGCTGCCATCCAATCCATAAGACTCTGGAACGTTATGAACAAATTAATATCGAAATCGGGCACGTATCCAATTGGTATGACCCAGGAGAGTCAAGAACCGACGAGGTTCGAATTCAGGCTGCCATCGAATCGGTATGATTCCAGAGAGTCAGGGACTGATGAGGGTGAATGTCAGACTGCAAGCCAATTGGTATGACACAGGAACGTCATGGACGGATGAATATCCAAATCGGGCACCTATCCAATTAGTATGACCCAGGAGAGTCAGGGACCGACGAGGGTGAATGTCAGGCTGCCATGCTATCCCTGAGACTCCAGAGAGTCAGGGACCGATGAGGGTGAATGTCAGACTGCAAGCCAATTGGTACGACACTGGAACGTCATGGACAGATGAATATCCAAATCGGGCACCTATCCAATTAGTATGACCCGGGAGAGTCAAAGACAGATGAGGTTCAAGGTCAGGCTGCCATTCAATCAGTAAGACTCCAGAGAGTCAGGGACCGATGAGGGTAAATGTCAGGCTGCAAGGAAATTGGTAAGGATCTGGAACGTCATGGATGGATGAATATCGAAATCGAGCACCTATCCAATTAGTATGACCCAGAAGAGTCAGGGACCGACGAGGGTGAATGTCAGGCTGCCATCCTATCCGTGAGACTCCAGAGAGTCAGGGATCGATGAGGGTGAATGTCAGGCTGCAAGCCATTCGGTACGACTCTGGAACGTCATGGAGGGATGAATATCGAAATTGGGCACCTATCCAATTGGTATGACCCAGGAGAGTCAGGAATCGACGAGTTTCGAATTCAGGCTCCCATCCAATCAGTATGACTCCAGAGAGTCAGGGATCGAGGACGGTGAATGTCAGGCTGCAAGCCATTCGGTACGATTCTGGAACGTCATGGACGGATGAATATCGAAATGGGGCACCTATCCAATTGGTATGACCCAGGAGAGTCAGGGACCGACAAGGTTCGAGGTCAGGCTGCCATCCAATCGGTATGACTCCAGAGAGTCAGGGATCGAGGATGGTGAATGTGAAGCTGTAAGCCAATCGGTATGACTCTGGAACGTCATGGACGGATGAATATCGAAATCGATCACCTATTAAAATTAGTATGACCCAGGAGAGTCATGGACCGACGAGGGTGAATGTCAGGCTGCAAGTCAATTGGTACGACACTGGAACGTCATGGACGGATGAATATCCAAATCGGGCACCTATCCAATTGGTATGACCCAGGAGAGTCAGCTACCGACCAGGTTCGATTTCACGCTGCCATTCAGTCAGTATGACCCCAGAGAGTCAGGGACTGATGAGGGTGAATGTGAGGCTGCAAGCCTATCGGCATGACTCTGGAACATCATGAATATCGAAATCGGGCAAGTATACAATTGGTATGACCCAGGAGAGTCAGGAATCGACGAGGTCCGAATTCAGGCTGCCGTCCAATCGGTATGACACCAGAGAGTCAGGGAACGATGAGGCTGAATGTCAGGCTGTAAGCCATTCGGTACAACTCTGGAACGTCATGGAGGGATGAATATCGAAATCGGGCACCTATCCAATTGGTATGACCCAGGAGAGTCAGGAATCGACGAGTTTCGAATTCAGGCTGCCATCCAATCGGAAAGACTCCAGAGAGTCAGGGATCGAGGATGGTGAAAGTGAAGCTGTAAGCCACGACACTGGAACGTCATGGATGGATGAATATCCAAATCGGGCACCTATCCAATTGGTATGACTAAGGAGAGTCAGGGACTGATGAGTGTGAATGGAAGGCTGCAAGCCTATCGCCATGACTCTGGAACGTCATGAATATCAAAATCGGGCAAGTATACCATTGGTATGACCCAGGAGAGTCAGGAATCGACGAGGTTCGAATTCAGGCTGCCGTCCAATCGGTATGACACCAGAGAGTCAGGGACCGATGAGGCTGAATGTCAGGCTGCAAGCCATTCGATACGATTCTGGAACGTCATGGATGGATGAATATCGAAATCGGGCACCTATCCAATTGGTATGACCCAGGAGAGTCAGGAATAGACGAGTTTCGAATTCAGGTTGCCATCCAATCGGTAAGACTCCAGAGAGTCAGGCTGCAAGGAAATTGGTACGAATCTGGAACATCATGGATGGATGAATATCGAAATCGAGCACCTATCCAATTACTATGAGCCAGGAGAGTCAGGGACCGACGAGGGTGAATGTCAGGCTGCCATCCTATCCGTGAGACTCCAGAGAGGCAGGGAACGATGAAGGTGAATGTCAGGCCGCAAGCCAATTGGTACGACACTAGAACGTCATGGACGGATGAATATCCAAATCGGGCACCTATCCAATTGGTATGACCCAGGAGAGTCAGCTACCGACGAGGTTCGATTTCACGCTGCCATTCATTCAGTATGACCCCAGAGAGTCAGGGACTGATGAGGGTGAATGTGAGGCTGCAAGCCTATCGGCATGACTCTGGAACGTCATGAATATCGAAATCGGGCAAGTATACAATTGGTATGACGCAGGAGAGTCAGGAATCGACGAGGTTCGAATTCAGGCTGCCGTCCAATCGGTATGGCTCCAGAGAGTCGGGGACCGATGAGGCTGAATGTCAGGCTGCAAGCCATTCGGTACGACTCTGGAACGTCATGGAGGGATGAATATCGAAATCGGGCACCTATCCAATTGGTATGACCCAGGAGAGTCAGGAATCGACGAGTTTCGAATTCAGGCTGCCATCCAATTGGTATGACTCCAGAGAGTCAGGGATCGAGGACGGTGAATGTGAAGCTGTAAGCCAATCGGTACGACTCTGGAACGTCATGGACGGATGAATATCGAAATCGATCACCTATTAAAATTAGTATGACCCAGGAGAGTCAGGGACCGACGAGGGTGAATGTCAGGCTGCCATCCTGTCTGTGACACTCCAGAGAGTCAGGGATCGATGAGGGTGAATGTGAGGCTGCAAGCCAATTGGTATGACACTGGAACGTCATGGACGGATGAATATTGATATCGGGCACCTCTCCAATTGGTATGACCCAGGAGAGTCAGGTACCGACGAGGTTCGATTTCACGCTGCCATTCAGTCAGTATGACCCCAGAGAGTCAGGGACTGATGAGGGTGAATGTGAGGCTGCAAGCCTTTCGGCATGACTCTGGAGCGTCATGAATATCGAAATCGGGCAAGTATACAATTGGTATGACCCAGGAGAGTCAGGAATCGACGAGGTTCGAACTCAGGCTGCCGTCCAATCGGTATGACTCCAGAGAGTCAGGGACCGATGAGGCTGAATGTCAGGCTGCAAGCCATTCGGTACGACTCTGGAACGTCATGGACGGATGAATATCGAAATCGAGCACCTATTAAAATTAGTATGACCCAGGAGAGTCAGGGACCGACGAGGGTGAATGTCAGGCTGCCATCCTATCCGTGAGAGTCCAGAGAGTCAGGGACCGATGAGGATGAATATCAAGCTGCAAGCCAATTGGTACGAAACTGGAACGTCATGGACGGATGAATATCCAAATCGGGCACCTATCCAATTGGTATGACCCAGGAGAGTCAGGTACCGAGGAGGTTCGATTTCACGCTGCCATTCAGTCAGTATGACCCCAGAGAGTCAGGGACTGATGAGGGTGAATGTGAGGCTGCAAGCCTATCGGCATGACTCTGGAGCGTCATGAATATCGAAATCGGGCAAGTATACAATTGGTATGACCCAGGAGAGTCTGGAATCGACGAGGTTCGAATTCAGGCTGCCGTCCAATCGGTATGACTCCAGAGAGTCAGGGACCGAGGAGGCTGAACGTCAGGCTGCAAGGCATTTGGTACGACTCTGGAACGTCATGAATATCGAAATCGGGCAAGTATACAATTGGTATGACCCAGGAGAGTCAGGAATCGACGAGGTTCGAATTCAGGCTGCTATCCAATCGGTATGACTCCAGAGAGTCAGGGACCGATGAGGGTTTATGTCAGGCTGCAAGCCATTCGGTACGACTCTGGAACGGCATGGACGGATGAATATCGCAATCGAGCACCTATCCAATTAGTATGAACCTGGAGAGTCAAAGACCGATGAGGTTCAAGGTCAGGCTGCTATCCAATCGGTATGACTCCAGAGAGTCAGGGACCAATGAGGCTTAATGTCAGGCTGAAAGCCATTCGGTACAACTGTGGAACGTCATGGAGGGATGAATATCGAAATCGGGCACCTATCCAATTGGTATGACGCAGGAAAGTCAGGAATCGACGAGTTTCGAATTCAGGCTGCCGTCCAATCGGTATGACTCCAGAGAGTCAGGGACCGATGAGGCTGAATGTCAGGCTGCAAGCCATTCGGTACGACTCTGGAACGTCATGGACGGATGAATATCGAAATCGAGCACCTATTAAAATTAGTATGACCCAGGAGAGTCAGGGACCGACGAGGGTGAATGTCAGGCTGCCATCCTATCCGTGAGAGTCCAGAGAGTCAGGGACCGATGAGGATGAATATCAAGCTGCAAGCCAATTGGTACGAAACTGGAACGTCATGGACGGATGAATATCCAAATCGGGCACCTATCCAATTGGTATGACCCAGGAGAGTCAGGTACCGAGGAGGTTCGATTTCACGCTGCCATTCAGTCAGTATGACCCCAGAGAGTCAGGGACTGATGAGGGTGAATGTGAGGCTGCAAGCCTATCGGCATGACTCTGGAGCGTCATGAATATCGAAATCGGGCAAGTATACAATTGGTATGACCCAGGAGAGTCTGGAATCGACGAGGTTCGAATTCAGGCTGCCGTCCAATCGGTATGACTCCAGAGAGTCAGGGACCGAGGAGGCTGAACGTCAGGCTGCAAGGCATTTGGTACGACTCTGGAACGTCATGAATATCGAAATCGGGCAAGTATACAATTGGTATGACCCAGGAGAGTCAGGAATCGACGAGGTTCGAATTCAGGCTGCTATCCAATCGGTATGACTCCAGAGAGTCAGGGACCGATGAGGGTTTATGTCAGGCTGCAAGCCATTCGGTACGACTCTGGAACGGCATGGACGGATGAATATCGCAATCGAGCACCTATCCAATTAGTATGAACCTGGAGAGTCAAAGACCGATGAGGTTCAAGGTCAGGCTGCTATCCAATCGGTATGACTCCAGAGAGTCAGGGACCAATGAGGCTTAATGTCAGGCTGAAAGCCATTCGGTACAACTGTGGAACGTCATGGAGGGATGAATATCGAAATCGGGCACCTATCCAATTGGTATGACGCAGGAAAGTCAGGAATCGACGAGTTTCGAATTCAGGCTGCCATCCAATCGGTATGACTCCAGAGAGTCAGGGATCGAGGATGGTGAATGTGACGCTGTAAGCCAATCGGTACGACTCTAGAACGTCATCGACGGATGAATATCGAAATCGAGCACCTATCCAATTACTATGAGCCAGGAGAGTCAGGGACCGACGAGGGTGAATGTCAGGCTGCCATCCTATCCGTGAGACTCCAGAGAGGCAGGGACCGATGAAGGTGAATGTCAGGCCGCAAGCCAATTGGTACGACACTAGAACGTCATGGACGGATGAATATCCAAATCGGGCACCTATCCAATTGGTATGACCCAGGAGAGTCAGCTACCGACGAGGTTCGATTTCACGCTGCCATTCATTCAGTATGACCCCAGAGAGTCAGGGACTGATGAGGGTGAATGTGAGGCTGCAAGCCTATCGGCATGACTCTGGAACGTCATGAATATCGAAATCGGGCAAGTATACAATTGGTATGACGCAGGAGAGTCAGGAATCGACGAGGTTCGAATTCAGGCTGCCGTCCAATCGGTATGGCTCCAGAGAGTCGGGGACCGATGAGGCTGAATGTCAGGCTGCAAGCCATTCGGTACGACTCTGGAACGTCATGGAGGGATGAATATCGAAATCGGGCACCTATCCAATTGGTATGACCCAGGAGAGTCAGGAATCGACGAGTTTCGAATTCAGGCTGCCATCCAATTGGTATGACTCCAGAGAGTCAGGGATCGAGGACGGTGAATGTGAAGCTGTAAGCCAATCGGTACGACTCTGGAACGTCATGGACGGATGAATATCGAAATCGATCACCTATTAAAATTAGTATGACCCAGGAGAGTCAGGGACCGACGAGGGTGAATGTCAGGCTGCCATCCTGTCTGTGACACTCCAGAGAGTCAGGGATCGATGAGGGTGAATGTGAGGCTGCAAGCCAATTGGTATGACACTGGAACGTCATGGACGGATGAATATTGATATCGGGCACCTCTCCAATTGGTATGACCCAGGAGAGTCAGGTACCGACGAGGTTCGATTTCACGCTGCCATTCAGTCAGTATGACCCCAGAGAGTCAGGGACTGATGAGGGTGAATGTGAGGCTGCAAGCCTTTCGGCATGACTCTGGAGCGTCATGAATATCGAAATCGGGCAAGTATACAATTGGTATGACCCAGGAGAGTCAGGAATCGACGAGGTTCGAACTCAGGCTGCCGTCCAATCGGTATGACTCCAGAGAGTCAGGGACCGATGAGGCTGAATGTCAGGCTGCAAGCCAGTCGGTACGACTCTGGAACGTCATGGAGGGATGAATATCGAAATCGGGCACCTATCCAATTGGTATGACCCAGGAGAGTCAGGAATCGACGAGTTTCGAATTCAGGCTGCCATCCAATTGGTATGACTCCAGAGAGTCAGGGATCGAGGACGGTGAATGTGAAGCTGTAAGCCAATCGGTACGACTCTGGAACGTCATGGATGGATGAATATCGAAATCGATCACCTATTAAAATTAGTATGACCCAGGAGAGTCAGGGACCGACGAGGGTGAATGTCAGGCTGCCATCCTGTCTGTGACACTCCAGAGAGTCAGGGATCGATGAGGGTGAATGTCAGGCTGCAAGCCAATTGGTATGACACTGGAACGTCATGGACGGATGAATATTGATATCGGGCACCTATCCAATTGGTATGACCCAAGAGAGTCAGGTACCGACGAGGTTCGATTTCACGCTGCCATTCAGTCAGCATGACCCCAGAGAGTCAGGGACTGATGAGGGTGAATGTGAGGCTGCAAGCCTATCGGCATGACTCTGGAACGTCATGAATATCGAAATCGGGCAAGTATACAATTGGTATGACACAGGAGAGTCAGGAATCGACGAGGTTCGAATTCAGGCTGCCGTCCAATCGGTATGACTCCAGAGAGTCAGGGACCGATGAGGCTGAATGTCAGGCTGCAAGCCAGTCAGTACGACTCTGGAACGTCATGGAGGGATGAATATCGAAATCGGGCACCTATCCAATTGGTATGACCCAGGAGAGTCAGGAATCGACGAGTTTCGAATTCAGGCTGCCATCCAATCGGAAAGACTCCAGAGAGTCAGGGATCGAGGATGGTGAAAGTGAAGCTGTAAGCCAATCGGTACGACTCTGGAACGTCATGGACGGATGAATATCGAAATCGAGCACGTATTAAAATTAGTATGACCCAGGAGAGTCAGGGACCGACGAGGGTGAATGTCAGGCTGCAAGCAAATTGGTACGACACTGGAACGTCATGGATGGATGAATATCGAAATCGAGCACCTATCCAATTAGTATGACCCAGGAGAGTCAGGGACCGACGAGGGTGAATGTCAGGCTGCCATGCTATCCGTGAGACTCCAGAGAGTCAGGGACCGATGAGGGTGAATGTGAGGCTGCAAGCCTATCGGCATGATTCTGGAACGTCATGAATATCGAAATCGGGCAAGTATACAATTGGTATGACCCAGGAGAGTCAGGAATCGACGAGGTCCGAATTCAGGCTGCCGTCCAATCGCTTTGACACCAGAGACTCAGGGACCGATGAGGCTGAATGTCAGGCTGCAAGACATTCGGTACGATTCTGGAACGTCATGGAGGGATGAATATCGAAATCGGGCACCTATCCAATTGGTATGACCCAGGAGAGTCAGGAATAGACGAGTTTCGAATTTAGGCTGCCATCCAATCGGAAAGACTCCAGAGAGTCAGGGACCGATGAGGGTGAATGTCAGGCTGCAAGGAAATTGGTACTACTCTGGAACGTCATGGATGGATGAATATCGAAATCGAGTACCTATCCAATTACTATGACCCAGAAGAGTCAGGGACCGTCGCGGGTGAATTTCAGGCTGCAAGCCAATTGGTACGACACGGGAATGTCATGGACGGATGAATATCCAAATCGGGCACCTATCCAATTGTATTGACCCAGGAGAGTCAGGTACCGACGAGGTTCGATTTCACGCTGCCATTCAGTCAGTATGACCCCAGAGAGTCAGGGACTGATGAGGGTGAATGTGAGGCTGCAAGCCTATCGGCATGACTCTGCAACGTCATGAATATCGTAATTGGGCAAGTATACAATTGGTATGACCCAGGAGAGTCAGGAATCGACGAGGTTCGAATTCAGGCTGCCGTCCAATCGGTATGACTCCAGAGAGTCAGGGACCGATGAGGCTGAATGTCAGGCTGCAAGCCAGTCGGTACGACTCTGGAACGTCATGGAGGGATGAATATCGAAATCGGGCACCTATCCAATTGGTATGACCCAGGAGAGTCAGGAATCGACGAGTTTCGAATTCAGGCTGCCATCCAATCGGAAAGACTCCAGAGAGTCAGGGATCGAGGATGGTGAATGTGAAGCTGTAAGCCAATCGGTACGACTCTGGAACGTCATGGACGGATGAATATCGAAATCAAGCACCTATTAAAATTAGTATGACCCAGGAGAGTCAGGGACCGACGAGGGTGAATGTCAGGCTGCCATCCTATCCGTGAGACTCCAGAGAGTCAGGGACCGATGAGGGTGAATGTCAGGCTGCAAGCCAATTGGTACGACACTGGAACGTCATGGATGGATGAATATCGACATCGAGCACCTATCCAATTAGTATGACCCAGGAGAGTCAGGGACCGACGAGGGTGAATGTCAGGCTGCCATGCGATCCGTGAGACTCCAGAGAGTCAGGGACCGATGAGGGTGAATGTGAGGCTGCAAGCCTATCGGCATGACTCTGGAACGTCATGAATATCGACATCGGGCAAGTATACAATTGGTATGACCCAGGAGAGTCAGGAATCGACGAGGTCCGAATTCAGGCTGCCGTCCAATCGGTATGACACCAGAGAGTCAGGGACCGATGAGGCTGAATGTCAGGCTGCAAGACATTGGGTACGATTCTGGAACATCATGGAGGGATGAATATCGAAATCGGGCACCTATCCAATTGGTATGACCCAGGAGAGTCAGGAATAGACGAGTTTCGAATTCAGGTTGCCATCCAATCAGTAAGACTCCAGAGAGTCAGGGACCGATGAGGGTGAATGTCAGGCTGCAAGGAAATTGGTACTAATCTGGAACGTCATGGATGGATGAATATCGAAATCGAGCACCTATCCAATTACTATGACCCAGGAGAGTGAGGGACCGTCGAGGGTGAATGTCAGGCTGCCATCCTATCCGTGAGACTCCAGAGAGGCAGGGACCGATGAGGGTGAATGTCAGGCTGCAAGCCAATTGGTACGACACTGGAACGTCATGGACGGATGAATATCCAAATCGGGCACCTATCCAATTGGTATGACCCAGGAGAGTCAGGTACCGACGAGGTTCGATTTCACGCTGCCATTCAGTCAGTATGACCCCAGAGAGTCAGGGACTGATGAGGGTGAATGTGAGGCTGCAAGCCTATCGGCATGACTCTGGAACGTCATGAATATCAAAATCGGGCAAGTATACCATTGGTATGACCCAGGAGAGTCAGGAATCGACGAGTTTCGAATTCAGGCTGCCATCCAATCGGTATGACTCCAGAGAGTCAGGGATCGAGGATGGTGAATGTGAAGCTGTAAGCCAATCGGTACGACACTGGAACGTCATGGACGAATGAATATCGAAATCGGGCACCTATCCAATTGGTATGACCCAGGAGAGTCAGGAATAGACGAGTTTCGAATTCAGGTTGCCATCCAATCAGTAAGACTCCAGAGAGTCAGGGACCGATGAGGGTGAATGTCAGGCTGCAAGGAAATTGGTACTAATCTGGAACGTCATGGATGGATGAATATCGAAATCGAGCACCTATCGAATTACTATGACCCAGGAGTGTCAGGGACCGTCGAGGGTGAATGTCAGGCTGCCATCCTATCCGTCAGACTCCAGAGAGGCAGGGACCGATGAGGGTGAATGTCAGGCTGCAAGCCAATTGGTACGACACTGGAACGTCATGGACGGATGAATATCCAAATCGGGCACCTATCCAATTGGTATGACCCAGGAGAGTCAGGTACCGACGAGGTTCGATTTCACGCTGCCATTCAGTTAGTATGACCCCAGAGAGTCAGGGACTGATGAGGGTGAATGTGAGGCTGCAAGCCTATTGGCATGACTCTGAAACGTCATGAATATCGAAATCGGGCAAGTATACAATTGGTATGACCCAGGAGAGTCAGGAATCGATGCGGTTCCAATTCAGGCTGCCGTCCAATCGGTATGACTCCAGAGAGTCAGGGACCGATGAGGCTGAATGTCAGGCTGCAAGCCATTCGGTATGACTCTGGAACGTCATGGAGGGATGAATATCGAAATCGGGCACCTATCCAATTGGTATGACCCAGGAGAGTCTGGAATCGACGAGGTTCGAATTCAGGCTGCCATCCAATCGGTATGACTCCAGAGAGTCAGGGATCGAGGATGGTGAATGTGAAGCTGGTAGCCAATCGGTACGACTCTAGAACGTCATGGACGGATGAATATCGAAATCGAGCACCTATTAAAATTAGTATGACCCAGGAGAGTCAGGGACCGACGAGGGTGAATGTCAGGCTGCCATTCTATCCGGGAGACTCCAGAGAGTCAGGGACCGATGAGGGTGAATGTCAGGCTTCAAGCCATTTGGTACGACTCTGGAACGTCGTGGAGGGATGAATATCGAAATCGGGCACCTATCCAATTGGTATGACCCAGGAGAGTCAGGAATCGACGAGGTTCGAATTCAGGCTGCCATCCAATCGGTATGACTCCAGAGAGTCAGAGATCAAGGATGGTGAATGTGAAGCTGTAAGCCAATCGGTACGACTCTGGAACGTCATGGACGGATGAATATCGAAATCGAGCACCTATTAAAATTAGTATGACCCAGGAGAGTGAGGGACCGATGAGGGTGAATGTCAGGATGCAAGCCAATTGGTACGACACTGGAACGTCATGGATGGATGAATATCGAAATCGAGCACCTATCCAATTAGTATGACCCAGGAGAATCAGCTACCGACGAGGTTCGATTTCACGCTGCCATGCTATCCGTGACACTCCAGAGAGTCAGGGACCGATGAGGGTGAATGTGAGGCTGCAAGCCTATCGGCATGACTCTGGAACGTCATGAATATCGACAACGGGCAAGTGTACTATTGGTATGACCCAGGAGAGTCAGGAATCGACGAAGTTCGAATTCAGGCTGCCGTCCAATCTGTATGACACCAGAGAGTCAGGGACCGATGAGGCTGAATGTCAGGCTGCAAGCCAATTGGTACGAAACTGGAACATCATGGACGGATGAATATCCAAATCGGGCACCTATCCAATTGTATTGACCCAGGAAAGTCAGCTACCGACGAGTTTCGATTTCACACTGCTATTCAGTCAGTATGACCCCAGAGAGTCAGGGACTGATGAGGGTGAATGTGAGGCTGCAAGCCTATCGGCATGACTCTGGAACGTCATGAATATCGAAATCGGGCAAGTATACAATTGGTATGACCCAGGAGAGTCAGGAATCGACGAGGTTCGAATTCAGGCTGCCGTCCAGTCGGTATGACTCCAGAGAGTCAGGGATCGAGGATGGTGAATGTGAAGCTGTACGCCAATTGGTACGACACTGGAACGTCATGGATGGATGAATATCGAAATCGAGCACCTATCCAATTAGTATGACCCAGGAGAGTCAGGGACCGATGAGGGTGAATGTCAGGCTGCCATGCTATCCATGAGACTCCAGAGAGTCAGGGACCAATGAGGGTGAATGTCAGGCTGCAAGCCAATTGGTACGACACTGGAACGTCATGGATGGATGAATATCCAAATCGGGCACCTATCCAATTGGTATGACCCAGGAGAGTCAGGGACTGATGAGTGTGAATGGAAGGCTGCAAGCCTATCGGCATGACTCTGGAACGTCATGAATATCAAAATCGGGCAAGTATACCATTGGTATGACCCAGGAGAGTCAGGAATCGACGAGGTTCGAATTCAGGCTGCCGTCCAATCGGTATGACACCAGAGAGTCAGGGACCGATGAGGCTGAATGTCAGGCTGCAAGCCATTCGATACGATTCTGGAACGTCATGGAGGGATGAATATCGAAATCGGGCACCTATGCAATTGGTATGACCCAGGAGAGTCAGGAATCGACGAATTTCGAATTCAGGCTGCCATCCAATCGGAAAGACTCCAGAGAGTCAGGGATCGAGGATGGTGAATGTGAAGCTGTAAGCCAATCGGTACGACTCTGGAACGTCATGGACGGATGAATATCGAAATCAAGCACCTATTAAAATTAGTATGACCCAGGAGAGTCAGGGACCGTCGAGGGTGAATGTCAGGCTGCCATCCTATCCGTGAGACTCCAGAGCGGCAGGGACCGATGAGGGTGAATGTCAGGCTGCAAGTCAATTGGTACGACACTGGAAAGTCATGGACGGATGAATATCCAAATCGGGCACCTATCCAATTGGTATGACCCAGGAGAGTCAGGTACCGACGAGGTTCGATTTCACGCTGCCATTCAGTTAGTATGACCCCAGAGAGTCAGGGACTGATGAGGGTCAATGTGAGGCTGCAAGCCTATCGGCATGACTCTGGAACGTCATGAATATCGAAATTGCCAAGTATACAATTGGTATGACCCAGGAGAGTCAGGAATCAACGAGGTTCGAATTCAGGCTGCTGTCCAATCGGTATGACTCCAGAGAGTCAGGGACCGATGAGGCTGAATGTCAGGCTGCAAGCCATTTGGTACGACTGTGGAGCGTCATGGAGGGATGAATATCGAAATCGGGCACTTATCCAATTGGTATGACCCAGGAGAGTCAGGAATCGACGAGTTTCGAATTCAGACTGCCATCCAATTGGTATGACTCCAGAGAGTCAGGGATCGGGGACGGTGAATGTGAAGCTGTAAGCCAATCGGTACGACTCTGGAACGTCATGGATGGATGAATATCGAAATCGATCACCTATTAAAATTAGTATGACCCAGGAGAGTCAGGGACCGACGAGGGTGAATGTCAGGCTGCCATCCTGTCTGTGACACTCCAGAGAGTCAGGGATCGATGAGGGTGAATGTGAGGCTGCAAGCCAATTGGTATGACACTGGAACGTCATGGACGGATGAATATTGATATCGGGCACCTATCCAATTGGTATGACCCAGGAGAGTCAGGTACCGACGAGGTTCGATTTCACGCTGCCATTCAGTCAGCATGACCCCAGAGAGTCAGGGACTGATGAGGGTGAATGTGAGGCTGCAAGCCTATCGGCATGACTCTGGAGCGTCATGAATATCGAAATCGGGCAAGTATACAATTGGTATGACCCAGGAGAGTCAGGAATCGACGAGGTTCGAATTCAGGCTGCCGTCCAATCGGTATGACTCCAGAGAGTCAGGGACCGATGAGGCTGAATGTCAGGCTGCAAGCCAGTCGGTACGACTCTGGAACGTCATGGAGGGATGAATATCGAAATCGGGCACCTATCCAATTGTTATGACCCAGGAGAGTCAGGAATCGACGAGTTTCGAATTCAGGCTGCCATCCAATCGGAAAGACTCCAGAGAGTCAGGGATCGAGGATGGTGAAAGTGAAGCTGTAAGCCAATCGGTACGACTCTGGAACGTCATGGACGGATGAATATCGAAATCGAGCACGTATTAAAATTAGTATGACCCAGGAGAGTCAGGGACCGACGAGGGTGAATGTCAGGCTGCCATCCCATCCGTGAGACTCCAGAGAGTCAGGGACCGATGAGGGTGAATGTCAGGCTGCAAGCAAATTGGTACGACACTGGAACGTCATGGATGGATGAATATCGAAATCGAGCACCTATCCAATTAGTATGACCCAGGAGAGTCAGGGACCGACGAGGGTGAATGTCAGGCTGCCATGCTATCCGTGAGACTCCAGAGAGTCAGGGACCGATGAGGGTGAATGTGAGGCTGCAAGCCTATCGGCATGATTCTGGAACGTCATGAATATCGAAATCGGGCAAGTATACAATTGGTATGACCCAGGAGAGTCAGGAATCGACGAGGTCCGAATTCAGTCCGCCGTCCAATCGGTATGACACCAGAGACTCAGGGACCGATGAGGCTGAATGTCAGGCTGCAAGACATTCGGTACGATTCTGGAACGTCATGGAGGGATGAATATCGAAATCGGGCACCTATCCAATTGGTATGACCCAGGAGAGTCAGGAATAGACGAGTTTCGAATTTAGGCTGCCATCCAATCGGAAAGACTCCAGAGAGTCAGGGACCGATGAGGGTGAATGTCAGGCTGCAAGGAAATTGGTACTGCTCTGGAACGTCATGGATGGATGAATATCGAAATCGAGTACCTATCCAATTACTATGACCCAGAAGAGTCAGGGACCGTCGAGGGTGAATTTCAGGCTGCAAGCCAATTGGTACGACACGGGAATGTCATGGACGGATGAATATGCAAATCGGGCACCTATCCAATTGTATTGACCCAGGAGAGTCAGGTACCGACGAGGTTCGATTTCACGCTGCCATTCAGTCAGTATGACCCCAGAGAGTCAGGGACTGATGAGGGTGAATGTGAGGCTGCAAGCCTATCGGCATGACTCTGGAACGTCATGAATATCAAAATCGGGCAAGTATACCATTGGTATGACCCAGGAGAGTCAGGAATCGACGAGTTTCGAATTCAGGCTGCCATCCAATCGGTATGACTCCAGAGAGTCAGGGATCGAGGATGGTGAATGTGAAGCTGTAAGCCAATCGGTACGACACTGGAACGTCATGGACGAATGAATATCGAAATCGGGCACCTATCCAATTGGTATGACCCAGGAGAGTCAGGAATAGACGAGTTTCGAATTCAGGTTGCCATCCAATCAGTAAGACTCCAGAGAGTCAGGGACCGATGAGGGTGAATGTCAGGCTGCAAGGAAATTGGTACTAATCTGGAACGTCATGGATGGATGAATATCGAAATCGAGCACCTATCGAATTACTATGACCCAGGAGTGTCAGGGACCGTCGAGGGTGAATGTCAGGCTGCCATCCTATCCGTCAGACTCCAGAGAGGCAGGGACCGATGAGGGTGAATGTCAGGCTGCAAGCCAATTGGTACGACACTGGAACGTCATGGACGGATGAATATCCAAATCGGGCACCTATCCAATTGGTATGACCCAGGAGAGTCAGGTACCGACGAGGTTCGATTTCACGCTGCCATTCAGTTAGTATGACCCCAGAGAGTCAGGGACTGATGAGGGTGAATGTGAGGCTGCAAGCCTATCGGCATGACTCTGAAACGTCATGAATATCGAAATCGGGCAAGTATACAATTGGTATGACCCAGGAGAGTCAGGAATCGATGCGGTTCCAATTCAGGCTGCCGTCCAATCGGTATGACTCCAGAGAGTCAGGGACCGATGAGGCTGAATGTCAGGCTGCAAGCCATTCGGTATGACTCTGGAACGTCATGGAGGGATGAATATCGAAATCGGGCACCTATCCAATTGGTATGACCCAGGAGAGTCTGGAATCGACGAGGTTCGAATTCAGGCTGCCATCCAATCGGTATGACTCCAGAGAGTCAGGGATCGAGGATGGTGAATGTGAAGCTGGTAGCCAATCGGTACGACTCTAGAACGTCATGGACGGATGAATATCGAAATCGAGCACCTATTAAAATTAGTATGACCCAGGAGAGTCAGGGACCGACGAGGGTGAATGTCAGGCTGCCATTCTATCCGGGAGACTCCAGAGAGTCAGGGACCGATGAGGGTGAATGTCAGGCTTCAAGCCATTTGGTACGACTCTGGAACGTCGTGGAGGGATGAATATCGAAATCGGGCACCTATCCAATTGGTATGACCCAGGAGAGTCAGGAATCGACGAGGTTCGAATTCAGGCTGCCATCCAATCGGTATGACTCCAGAGAGTCAGAGATCAAGGATGGTGAATGTGAAGCTGTAAGCCAATCGGTACGACTCTGGAACGTCATGGACGGATGAATATCGAAATCGAGCACCTATTAAAATTAGTATGACCCAGGAGAGTGAGGGACCGATGAGGGTGAATGTCAGGATGCAAGCCAATTGGTACGACACTGGAACGTCATGGATGGATGAATATCGAAATCGAGCACCTATCCAATTAGTATGACCCAGGAGAATCAGCTACCGACGAGGTTCGATTTCACGCTGCCATGCTATCCGTGACACTCCAGAGAGTCAGGGACCGATGAGGGTGAATGTGAGGCTGCAAGCCTATCGGCATGACTCTGGAACGTCATGAATATCGACAACGGGCAAGTGTACTATTGGTATGACCCAGGAGAGTCAGGAATCGACGAAGTTCGAATTCAGGCTGCCGTCCAATCTGTATGACACCAGAGAGTCAGGGACCGATGAGGCTGAATGTCAGGCTGCAAGCCAATTGGTACGAAACTGGAACATCATGGACGGATGAATATCCAAATCGGGCACCTATCCAATTGTATTGACCCAGGAAAGTCAGCTACCGACGAGTTTCGATTTCACACTGCTATTCAGTCAGTATGACCCCAGAGAGTCAGGGACTGATGAGGGTGAATGTGAGGCTGCAAGCCTATCGGCATGACTCTGGAACGTCATGAATATCGAAATCGGGCAAGTATACAATTGGTATGACCCAGGAGAGTCAGGAATCGACGAGGTTCGAATTCAGGCTGCCGTCCAGTCGGTATGACTCCAGAGAGTCAGGGATCGAGGATGGTGAATGTGAAGCTGTACGCCAATTGGTACGACACTGGAACGTCATGGATGGATGAATATCGAAATCGAGCACCTATCCAATTAGTATGACCCAGGAGAGTCAGGGACCGATGAGGGTGAATGTCAGGCTGCCATGCTATCCATGAGACTCCAGAGAGTCAGGGACCAATGAGGGTGAATGTCAGGCTGCAAGCCAATTGGTACGACACTGGAACGTCATGGATGGATGAATATCCAAATCGGGCACCTATCCAATTGGTATGACCCAGGAGAGTCAGGGACTGATGAGTGTGAATGGAAGGCTGCAAGCCTATCGGCATGACTCTGGAACGTCATGAATATCAAAATCGGGCAAGTATACCATTGGTATGACCCAGGAGAGTCAGGAATCGACGAGGTTCGAATTCAGGCTGCCGTCCAATCGGTATGACACCAGAGAGTCAGGGACCGATGAGGCTGAATGTCAGGCTGCAAGCCATTCGATACGATTCTGGAACGTCATGGAGGGATGAATATCGAAATCGGGCACCTATGCAATTGGTATGACCCAGGAGAGTCAGGAATCGACGAATTTCGAATTCAGGCTGCCATCCAATCGGAAAGACTCCAGAGAGTCAGGGATCGAGGATGGTGAATGTGAAGCTGTAAGCCAATCGGTACGACTCTGGAACGTCATGGACGGATGAATATCGAAATCAAGCACCTATTAAAATTAGTATGACCCAGGAGAGTCAGGGACCGTCGAGGGTGAATGTCAGGCTGCCATCCTATCCGTGAGACTCCAGAGCGGCAGGGACCGATGAGGGTGAATGTCAGGCTGCAAGTCAATTGGTACGACACTGGAAAGTCATGGACGGATGAATATCCAAATCGGGCACCTATCCAATTGGTATGACCCAGGAGAGTCAGGTACCGACGAGGTTCGATTTCACGCTGCCATTCAGTTAGTATGACCCCAGAGAGTCAGGGACTGATGAGGGTCAATGTGAGGCTGCAAGCCTATCGGCATGACTCTGGAACGTCATGAATATCGAAATTGCCAAGTATACAATTGGTATGACCCAGGAGAGTCAGGAATCAACGAGGTTCGAATTCAGGCTGCTGTCCAATCGGTATGACTCCAGAGAGTCAGGGACCGATGAGGCTGAATGTCAGGCTGCAAGCCATTTGGTACGACTGTGGAGCGTCATGGAGGGATGAATATCGAAATCGGGCACTTATCCAATTGGTATGACCCAGGAGAGTCAGGAATCGACGAGTTTCGAATTCAGACTGCCATCCAATTGGTATGACTCCAGAGAGTCAGGGATCGGGGACGGTGAATGTGAAGCTGTAAGCCAATCGGTACGACTCTGGAACGTCATGGATGGATGAATATCGAAATCGATCACCTATTAAAATTAGTATGACCCAGGAGAGTCAGGGACCGACGAGGGTGAATGTCAGGCTGCCATCCTGTCTGTGACACTCCAGAGAGTCAGGGATCGATGAGGGTGAATGTGAGGCTGCAAGCCAATTGGTATGACACTGGAACGTCATGGACGGATGAATATTGATATCGGGCACCTATCCAATTGGTATGACCCAGGAGAGTCAGGTACCGACGAGGTTCGATTTCACGCTGCCATTCAGTCAGCATGACCCCAGAGAGTCAGGGACTGATGAGGGTGAATGTGAGGCTGCAAGCCTATCGGCATGACTCTGGAGCGTCATGAATATCGAAATCGGGCAAGTATACAATTGGTATGACCCAGGAGAGTCAGGAATCGACGAGGTTCGAATTCAGGCTGCCGTCCAATCGGTATGACTCCAGAGAGTCAGGGACCGATGAGGCTGAATGTCAGGCTGCAAGCCAGTCGGTACGACTCTGGAACGTCATGGAGGGATGAATATCGAAATCGGGCACCTATCCAATTGTTATGACCCAGGAGAGTCAGGAATCGACGAGTTTCGAATTCAGGCTGCCATCCAATCGGAAAGACTCCAGAGAGTCAGGGATCGAGGATGGTGAAAGTGAAGCTGTAAGCCAATCGGTACGACTCTGGAACGTCATGGACGGATGAATATCGAAATCGAGCACGTATTAAAATTAGTATGACCCAGGAGAGTCAGGGACCGACGAGGGTGAATGTCAGGCTGCCATCCCATCCGTGAGACTCCAGAGAGTCAGGGACCGATGAGGGTGAATGTCAGGCTGCAAGCAAATTGGTACGACACTGGAACGTCATGGATGGATGAATATCGAAATCGAGCACCTATCCAATTAGTATGACCCAGGAGAGTCAGGGACCGACGAGGGTGAATGTCAGGCTGCCATGCTATCCGTGAGACTCCAGAGAGTCAGGGACCGATGAGGGTGAATGTGAGGCTGCAAGCCTATCGGCATGATTCTGGAACGTCATGAATATCGAAATCGGGCAAGTATACAATTGGTATGACCCAGGAGAGTCAGGAATCGACGAGGTCCGAATTCAGTCCGCCGTCCAATCGGTATGACACCAGAGACTCAGGGACCGATGAGGCTGAATGTCAGGCTGCAAGACATTCGGTACGATTCTGGAACGTCATGGAGGGATGAATATCGAAATCGGGCACCTATCCAATTGGTATGACCCAGGAGAGTCAGGAATAGACGAGTTTCGAATTTAGGCTGCCATCCAATCGGAAAGACTCCAGAGAGTCAGGGACCGATGAGGGTGAATGTCAGGCTGCAAGGAAATTGGTACTGCTCTGGAACGTCATGGATGGATGAATATCGAAATCGAGTACCTATCCAATTACTATGACCCAGAAGAGTCAGGGACCGTCGAGGGTGAATTTCAGGCTGCAAGCCAATTGGTACGACACGGGAATGTCATGGACGGATGAATATGCAAATCGGGCACCTATCCAATTGTATTGACCCAGGAGAGTCAGGTACCGACGAGGTTCGATTTCACGCTGCCATTCAGTCAGTATGACCCCAGAGAGTCAGGGACTGATGAGGGTGAATGTGAGGCTGCAAGCCTATCGGCATGACTCTGCAACGTCATGAATATCGTAATTGGGCAAGTATACAATTGGTATGACCCAGGAGAGTCAGGAATCGACGAGGTTCGAATTCAGGCTGCCGTCCAATCGGTATGACTCCAGAGAGTCAGGGACCGATGAGGCTGAATGTCAGGCTGCAAGCCAGTCGGTACGACTCTGGAACGTCATGGAGGGATGAATATCGAAATCGGGCACCTATCCAATTGGTATGACCCAGGAGAGTCAGGAATCGACGAGTTTCGAATTCAGGCTGCCATCCAATCGGAAAGACTCCAGAGAGTCAGGGCTCGAGGATGGTGAATGTGAAGCTGTAAGCCAATCGGTACGACTCTGGAACGTCATGGACGGATGAATATCGAAATCAAGCACCTATTAAAATTAGTATGACCCAGGAGAGTCAGGGACCGTCGAGGGTGAATGTCAGGCTGCCATCCTATCCGTGAGACTCCAGAGAGGCAGGGACCGATGAGGGTGAATGTCAGGCTGCAAGTCAATTGGTACGACACTGGAAAGTCATGGACGGATGAATATCCAAATCGGGCACCTATCCAATTGGTATGACCCAGGAGAGTCAGGTACCGACGAGGTTCGATTTCATGCTGCCATTCAGTTAGTATGACCCCAGAGAGTCAGGGACTGATGAGGGTCAATGTGAGGCTGCAAGCCTATCGGCATGACTCTGGAACGTCATGAATATCGAAATTGCCAAGTATACAATTGGTATGACCCAGGAGAGTCAGGAATCAACGAGGTTCGAATTCAGGCTGCTGTCCAATCGGTATGTCTCCAGAGAGTCAGGGATCAAGGATGGTGAATGTGAAGCTGTAAGCCAATCGGTACGACTCTGGAACGTCATGGACGGATGAATATCGAAATCGAGCACCTATTAAAAATAGTATGACCCAGGAGAATCAGGGAACGATGAGGGTGAATGTCAGGTTGCAAGCCAATTGGTACGACACTGGAACGTCATGGATGGATGAATATCGAAATCGAACACCTATCCAATTAGTATGACCCAGGAGAATCAGCTACCGACGAGGTTCGATTTCACGCTGCCATGCTATCCGTGACACTCCAGAGAGTCAGGGACCGATGAGGGTGAATGTGAGGCTGCAAGCCTATCGGCATGACTCTGGAACGTCATGAATATCGACAACGGGCAAATGTACTATTGGTATGACCCAGGAGAGTCAGGAATCGACGAAGTTCGAATTCAGGCTGCCGTCCAATCGGGATGACACCAGAGAGTCAGGGACCGATGAGGCTGAATGTCAGGCTGCAAGCCAATTGGTACGAAACTGGAACATCATGGACGGATGAATATCCAAATCGGGCACCTATCCAATTGTATTGACCCAGGAAAGTCAGCTACCGACGAGGTTCGATTTCACGCTGCCATTCAGTCAGTATGACCCCAGAGAGTCAGGGACTGATGAGGGTGAATGTGAGGCTGCAAGCCTATCGGCATGACTCTGGAACGTCATGAATATCGAAATCGGGCAAGTATACAATTGGTATGACCCAGGAGAGTCAGTAATCGACGAGGTTCAAATTCAGGCTGCCGTCCAGTCGGTATGACTCCAGAGAGTCAGGGACCGATGAGGCTGAATGTCAGGCTGTAAGCCATTCGGTTCGACTCTGGAACGTCATGGAGGGATGAATATCGAAATCGGGCACCTATCCAATTGGTATGACCCAGGAGAGTCAGGAATCGACGAGTTTTGAATTCAGGCTGCCATCCAATCGGAAAGACTCCAGAGAGTCAGGGATCGAGGATGGTGAGTGTGAAGCTGTACGCCAATTGGTACGACACAGGAACGTCATGGATGGATGAATATCGAAATCGAGCACCTATCCAATTAGTATGACCCAGGAGAGTCAGGGACCGATGAGGGTGAATGTCAGGCTGCCATGCTATCCGTGAGACTCCAGAGAGTCAGGGACCAATGAGGGTGAATGTCAGGCTGCAAGCCAATTGGTACGACACTGGAACGTCATGGATGGATGAATATCCAAATCGGGCACCTATCCAATTGGTATGACCCAGGAGAGTCAGGGACTGATGAGTGTGAATGGAAGGCTACAAGCCTATCGGCATGACTCTGGAACGTCATGAATATCAAAATCGGGCAAGAATACCATTGGTATGACCCAGGAGAGTCAGGAATCGACGAGGTTCGAATTCAAGCTGCCGTCCAATCGGTATGACACCAGAGAGTCAGGGACCGATGAGGCTGAATGTCAGGCTGCAAGCCATTAGATACGATTCTGGAACGTCATGGAGGGATGAATATCGAAATCGGGCACCTATGCAATTGGTATGACCCAGGAGAGTCAGGAAAGGACGAGTTTCGAATTCAGGTTGCCATCCAATCGGTAAGACTCCAGAGAGTCAGGGACCGATGAGGGTGAATGTCAGGCTGCAAGGAAATTGGTACTAATCTGGAACGTCATGGATGGATGAATATCGAAATCGAGCACCTATCCAATTACTATGACCCAGGAGAATCTGGGACCGTCGAGGGTGAATGTCAGGCTGCCATCCTATCCGTGAGACTCGAGAGAGGCAGGGACCGATGAGGGTGAATGTCAGGCTGCAAGCCAATTGGTACGACACTGGAACGTCATGGACGGATGAATATCCAAATCGGGCACCTATCCAATTGGTATGACCCAGGAGAGTCAGGTACCGACGAGGTTCGATTTCACGCTGCCATTCAGTTAGTATGACCCCAGAGAGTCAGGGACTGATGAGGGTCAATGTGAGGCTGCAAGCCTATCGGCATGACTCTGGAACGTCATGAATATCGAAATTGCCAAGTATACAATTGGTATGACCCAGGAGAGTCAGGAATCAACGAGGTTCGAATTCAGGCTGCTGTCCAATCGGTATGACTCCAGAGAGTCAGGGACCGATGAGGCTGAATGTCAGGCTGCAAGCCATTCGGTACGACTGTGGAACGTCATGGAGGGATGAATATCGAAATCGGGCACTTATCCAATTGGTATGACCCAGGAGAGTCAGGAATCGACGAGTTTCGAATTCAGGCTGCCATCCAATCGGTATGACTCCAGAGAGTCAGGGATCGAGGATGGTGAATGTGAAGCTGTAAGCCAATCGGTACGACACTGGAACGTCATGGACGGATGAATATCGAAATCGGGCACCTCTCCAATTGGTATGACCCAGGAGAGTCAGGAATAGACGAATTTCGAATTCAGGTTGCCATCCAATCAGTAAGACTCCAGAGAGTCAGGGACCGATGAGGGTGAATGTCAGGCTGCAAGGAAATTGGTACTAATCTGGAACGTCATGGATGGATGAATATCGAAATCGAGCACCTATCGAATTACTATGACCCAGGAGAGTCAGGGACCGTCGAGGGTGAATGTCAGGCTGCCATCCTATCCGTCAGACTCCAGAGAGGCAGGGACCGATGAGGGTGAATGTCAGGCTGCAAGCCAATCGGTACGACACTGGAACGTCATGGACGGATGAATATCCAAATCGGGCACCTATCCAATTGGTATGACCCAGGAGAGTCAGGAATCGACGAGTTTTGAATTCAGGCTGCCATCCAATCGGAAAGACTCCAGAGAGTCAGGGATCAAGGATGGTGAATGTGAAGCTGTACGCCAATTGGTACGACACTGGAACGTCATGGATGGATGAATATCGAAATCGAGCACCTATCCAATTAATATGACCCAGGAGAGTCAGGGACCGATGAGGGTGAATGTCAGGCTGCCATGCTATCAGTGAGACTCCAGAGAGTCAGGGACCAATGAGGGTGAATGTCAGGCTGCAAGCCAATTGGTACGACACTGGAACGTCATGGATGGATGAATATCCAAATCGGGCACCTATCCAATTGGTATGACCCAGGAGAGTCAGGGACTGATGAGTGTGAATGGAAGGCTGCAAGCCTATCGGCATGACTCTAGAACGTCATGAATATCAAAATCGGGCAAGTATACCATTGGTATGACCCAGGAGAGTCAGGAATCGACGAGGTTTGAATTCAGGCTGCCGTCCAATCGGTATGACACCAGAGAGTCAGGGACCGATGAGGCTGAATGTCAGGCTGCAAGCCATTCGATACGATTCTGGAACGTCATGGAGGGATGAATATTGAAATCGGGCACCTATGCAATTGGTATGACCCAGGAGAGTCAGGAATAGACGAGTTTCGAATACAGGTTGCCATCCAATCGGTAAGACTCCAGAGAGTCAGGGACCGATGAGGGTGAATGTCAGGCTGCAAGGAAATTGGTACTAATCTGGAACGTCATGGATGGATGAATATCGAAATCGAGCACCTATCCAATTACTATGACCCAGGAGAATCTGGGACCGTCGAGGGTGAATGTCAGGCTGCCATCCTATCCGTGAGACTCGAGAGAGGCAGGGACCGATGAGGGTGAATGTCAGGCTGCAAGCCAATTGGTACGACACTGGAACGTCATGGACGGATGAATATCCAAATCGGGCACCTATCCAATTGGTATGACCCAGGAGAGTCAGGTACCGACGAGGTTCGATTTCACGCTGCCATTCAGTTAGTATGACCCCAGAGAGTCAGGGACTGATGAGGGTCAATGTGAGGCTGCAAGCCTATCGGCATGACTCTGGAACGTCATGAATATCGAAATTGCCAAGTATACAATTGGTATGACCCAGGAGAGTCAGGAATCAACGAGGTTCGAATTCAGGCTGCTGTCCAATCGGTATGACTCCAGAGAGTCAGGGACCGATGAGGCTGAATGTCAGGCTGCAAGCCATTCGGTACGACTGTGGAACGT
Organism: Sceloporus occidentalis; assembly: GCA_023333645.1. Taxonomy (NCBI): domain Eukaryota; kingdom Metazoa; phylum Chordata; class Lepidosauria; order Squamata; family Phrynosomatidae; genus Sceloporus; species Sceloporus occidentalis. The sequence continues at coordinate 223,973,553 of JALMGF010000001.1, forward strand.
CATGGAGGGATGAATATCGAAATCGGGCACTTATCCAATTGGTATGACCCAGGAGAGTCAGGAATCGACGAGTTTCGAATTCAGGCTGCCATCCAATCGGTATGACTCCAGAGAGTCAGGGATCGAGGATGGTGAATGTGAAGCTGTAAGCCAATCGGTACGACACTGGAACGTCATGGACGGATGAATATCGAAATCGGGCACCTATCCAATTGGTATGACCCAGGAGAGTCAGGAATAGACGAGTTTCGAATTCAGGTTGCCATCCAATCAGTAAGACTCCAGAGAGTCAGGGACCGATGAGGGTGAATGTCAGGCTGCAAGGAAATTGGTACTAATCTGGAACGTCATGGATGGATGAATATCGAAATCGAGCACCTATCCAATTACTATGACCCAGGAGAGTCAGGGACCGTCGAGGGTGAATGTCAGGCTGCCATCCTATCCGTCTGACTCCAGAGAGGCAGGGACCGATGAGGGTGAATGTCAGGCTGCAAGCCAATTGATACGACACTGGAACGTCATGGACGGATGAATATCCAAATCGGGCACCTATCCAATTGGTAAGACCCAGGAGAGTCAGGGACCGACGAGGTTCAATTTCACGCTGCCATTCAGTTAGTATGATCCCAGAGAGTCAGGGACTGATGAGGGTGAATGTGAGGCTGCAAGCCTATCGGCATGACTCTGGAACGTCATGAATATCGAAATCGGGCAAGTATACAATTGGTATAACCCAGGAGAGTCAGGAATCGATGCGGTTCCAATTCAGGCTGCCGTCCAATCGGTATGACTCCAGAGAGTCAGGGACCGATGAGGCTGAATGTCAGGCTGCAAGCCATTCGGTATGACTCTGGAACGTCATGGAGGGATGAATATCGAAATCGGGCACCTATCCAATTGGTATGACCCAGGAGAGTCAGGAATCGACGAGTTTCGAATTCAGGCTGCCATCCAATCGGTATGACTCCAGAGAGTCAGGGATCGAGGATGGTGAATGTGAAGCTGGTAGCCAATCGGTACGACTCTAGAACGTCATGGACGGATGAATATCGAAATTGAGCACCTATTAAAATTGGTATGACCCAGGAGAGTCAGGGACCGACGAGGGTGAATGTCAGGCTGCCATCCTATCCGTGAGACTCCAGAGAGTCAGGGACCGATGAGGGTGAATGTCAGGCTGCAAGCCAATTGGTACGACACTGGAACGTCATGGACGGATGAATATCCAAATCGGGCACCTGTCCAATTGGTATGACCCAGGAGAGTCAGGTACTGACGAGGTTCGATTTCACGCTGCCATTCAGTCAGTATGACCCCAGAGAGTCAGGGACTGATGAGGGTGAATGTGAGGCTGCAAGCCTATCGGCATGATTCTGGAACGTCATGAATATCGAAATCGGACAAGTATACAATTGGTATGACCCAGGAGAGTCAGGAATCGACGAGGTTCGAATTCAGGCTGCCGTCCAATCGGTATGACACCAGAGAGTCAGGGACCGATGAGGCTGAATGTCAGGCTGCAAGCCAATTGGTACGAAACTGGAACATCATGGACGGATGAATATCCAAATCGGGCACCTATCCAATTGTATTGACCCAGGAAAGTCAGCTACCGACGAGGTTCGATTTCACGATGCCATTCAGTCAGTATGACCCCAGAGAGTCAGGGACTGATGAGGGTGAATGTGAGGCTGCAAGCCTATCGGCATGACTCTGGAACGTCATGAATATCGAAATCGGGCAAGTATACAATTGGTATGACCCAGGAGAGTCACTAATCGACGAGGTTCGAATTCAGGCTGCCGTCCAGTCGGTATGACTCCAGAGAGTCAGGGACCGATGAGGCTGAATGTCAGGCTGTAAGCCATTCGGTTCGACTCTGGAACGTCATGGAGGGATGAATATCGAAATCGGGCACCTATCCAATTGGTATGACCCAGGAGAGTCAGGAATCGACGAGTTTTGAATTCAGGCTGCCATCCAATCGGAAAGACTCCAGAGAGTCAGGGATCGAGGATGGTGAGTGTGAAGCTGTACGCCAATTGGTACGACACTGGAACGTCATGGACGGATGAATATCGAAATCGGGCACCTATCCAATTGGTATGACCCAGGAGAGTCAGGAATAGACGAGTTTCGAATTCAGGTTGCCATCCAATCAGTAAGACTCCAGAGAGTCAGGGACCGATGAGGGTGAATGTCAGGCTGCAAGGAAATTGGTACTAATCTGGAACGTCATGGATGGATGAATATCGAAATCGAGCACCTATCCAATTACTATGACCCAGGAGAGTCAGGGACCGTCGAGGGTGAATGTCAGGCTGCCATCCTATCCGTCAGACTCCAGAGAGGCAGGGACCGATGAGGGTGAATGTCAGGCTGCAAGCCAATTGATACGACACTGGAACGTCATGGACGGATGAATATCCAAATCGGGCACCTATCCAATTGGTAAGACCCAGGAGAGTCAGGGACCGATGAGGTTCAATTTCACGCTGCCATTCAGTTAGTATGATCCCAGAGAGTCAGGGACTGATGAGGGTGAATGTGAGGCTGCAAGCCTATCGGCATGACTCTGGAACGTCATGAATATCGAAATCGGGCAAGTATACAATTGGTATGACCCAGGAGAGTCAGGAATCGATGCGGTTCCAATTCAGGCTGCCGTCCAATCGGTATGACTCCAGAGAGTCAGGGACCGATGAGGCTGAATGTCAGGCTGCAAGCCATTCGGTATGACTCTGGAACGTCATGGAGGGATGAATATCGAAATCGGGCACCTATCCAATTGGTATGACCCAGGAGAGTCAGGAATCGACGAGTTTCGAATTCAGGCTGCCATCCAATCGGTATGACTCCAGAGAGTCAGGGATCGAGGATGGTGAATGTGAAGCTGGTAGCCAATCGGTACGACTCTAGAACGTCATGGACGGATGAATATCGAAATCGAGCACCTATTAAAATTAGTATGACCCAGGAGAGTCAGGGACCGACGAGGGTGAATGTCAGGCTGCCATCCTATCCGTGAGACTCCAGAGAGTCAGGGACCGATGAGGGTGAATGTCAGGCTGCAAGCCAATTGGTACGACACTGGAACGTCATGGACGGATGAATATCCAAATCGGGCACCTGTCCAATTGGTATGACCCAGGAGAGTCAGGTACTGACGAGGTTCGATTTCACGCTGCCATTCAGTCAGTATGACCCCAGAGAGTCAGGGACTGATGAGGGTGAATGTGAGGCTGCAAGCCTATCGGCATGACTCTGGAACGTCATGAATATCGAAATCGGACAAGTATACAATTGGTATGACCCAGGAGAGTCAGGAATCGACGAGGTTCGAATTCAGGCTGCCGTCCAATCGGTATGACACCAGAGAGTCAGGGACCGATGAGGCTGAATGTCAGGCTGCAAGCCAATTGGTACGAAACTGGAACATCATGGACGGATGAATATCCAAATCGGGCACCTATCCAATTGTATTGACCCAGGAAAGTCAGCTACCGACGAGGTTCGATTTCACGCTGCCATTCAGTCAGTATGACCCCAGAGAGTCAGGGACTGATGAGGGTCAATGTGAGGCTGCAAGCCTATCGGCATGACTCTGGAACGTCATGAATATCGAAATCGGGCAAGTATACAATTGGTATGACCCAGGAGAGTCAGTAATCGACGAGGTTCGAATTCAGGCTGCCGTCCAGTCGGTATGACTCCAGAGAGTCAGGGACCGATGAGGCTGAATGTCAGGCTGTAAGCTATTCGGTTCGACTCTGGAACGTCATGGAGGGATGAATATCGAAATCGGGCACCTATCCAATTGGTATGACCCAGGAGAGTCAGGAATCGACGAGTTTTGAATTCAGGTGGCCATCCAATCGGAAAGACTCCAGAGAGTCAGGGATCGAGGATGGTGAGTGTGAAGCTGTACGCCAATTGGTACGACACTGGAACGTCATGGATGGATGAATATCGAAATCGAGCACCTATCCAATTGGTATGACCCAGGAGAGTCAGGGACCGATGAGGGTGAATGTCAGGCTGCCATGCTATCCGTGAGACTCCAGAGAGTCAGGGACCAATGAGGGTGAATGTCAGGCTGCAAGCCAATTGGTACGACACTGGAACGTCATGGATGGATGAATATCCAAATCGGGCACCTATCCAATTGGTATGACACAGGAGAGTCAGGGACTGATGAGTGTGAATGGAAGGCTACAAGCCTACCGGCATGACTCTGGAACGTCATGAATATCAAAATCGGGCAAGAATACCATTGGTATGACCCAGGAGAGTCAGGAATCGACGAGGTTCGAATTCAGGCTGCCGTCCAATCGGTATGACACCAGAGAGTCAGGGACCGATGAGGCTGAATGTCAGGCTGCAAGCCATTAGATACGATTCTGGAACGTTATGGAGGGATGAATATCGAAATCGGGCACCTATGCAATTGGTATGACCCAGGAGAGTCAGGAATAGACGAGTTTCGAATTCAGGTTGCCATCCAATCGGTAAGACTCCAGAGAGTCAGGGACCGATGAGGGTGAATGTCAGGCTGCAAGGAAATTGGTACTAATCTGGAACGTCATGGATGGATGAATATCGAAATCGAGCACCTATCCAATTACTATGACCCAGGAGAATCTGGGACCGTCGAGGGTGAATGTCAGGCTGCCATCCTATCCGTGAGACTCGAGAGAGGCAGGGACCGATGAGGGTGAATGTCAGGCTGCAAGCCAATTGGTACGACACTGGAACGTCATGGACGGATGAATATCCAAATCGGGCACCTATCCAATTGGTATGACCCAGGAGAGTCAGGTACCGACGAGGTTCGATTTCACGCTGCCATTTAGTTAGTATGACCCCAGAGAGTCAGGGACTGATGAAGGTCAATGTGAGGCTGCAAGCCTATCGGCATGACTCTGGAACGTCATGAATATCGAAATTGCCAAGTATACAATTGGTATGACCCAGGAGAGTCAGGAATCAACGAGGTTCGAATTCAGGCTGCTGTCCAATCGGTATGACTCCAGAGAGTCAGGGACCGATGAGGCTGAATGTCAGGCTGCAAGCCATTCGGTACGACTGTGGAACGTCATGGAGGGATGAATATCGAAATCGGGCACTTATCCAATTGGTATGACCCAGGAGAGTCAGGAATCGACGAGTTTCGAATTCAGGCTGCCATCCAATCGGTATGACTCCAGAGAGTCAGGGATCGAGGATGGTGAATGTGAAGCTGTAAGCCAATCGGTACGACACTGGAACGTCATGGACGGATGAATATCGAAATCGGGCACCTATCCAATTGGTATGACCCAGGAGAGTCAGGAATAGACGAATTTCGAATTCAGGTTGCCATCCAATCAGTAAGACTCCAGAGAGTCAGGGACCGATGAGGGTGAATGTCAGGCTGCAAGGAAATTGGTACTAATCTGGAACGTCATGGATGGATGAATATCGAAATCGAGCACCTATCGAATTACTATGACCCAGGAGAGTCAGGGACCGTCGAGGGTGAATGTCAGGCTGCCATCCTATCCGTCAGACTCCAGAGAGGCAGGGACCGATGAGGGTGAATGTCAGGCTGCAAGCCAATCGGTACGACACTGGAACGTCATGGACGGATGAATATCCAAATCGGGCACCTATCCAATTGGTATGACCCAGGAGAGTCAGGAATCGACGAGTTTTGAATTCAGGCTGCCATCCAATCGGAAAGACTCCAGAGAGTCAGGGACTGATGAGGGTGAATGTGAGGCTGCAAGCCTATCGGCATGACTCTGGAACGTCATGAATATCGAAATCGGACAAGTATACAATTGGTATGACCCAGGAGAGTCAGGAATCGACGAGGTTCGAATTCAGGCTGCCGTCCAATCGGTATGACACCAGAGAGTCAGGGACCGATGAGGCTGAATGTCAGGCTGCAAGCCAATTGGTACGAAACTGGAACATCATGGACGGATGAATATCCAAATCGGGCACCTATCCAATTGTATTGACCCAGGAAAGTCAGCTACCGACGAGGTTCGATTTCACGCTGCCATTCAGTCAGTATGACCCCAGAGAGTCAGGGACTGATGAGGGTCAATGTGAGGCTGCAAGCCTATCGGCATGACTCTGGAACGTCATGAATATCGAAATCGGGCAAGTATACAATTGGTATGACCCAGGAGAGTCAGTAATCGACGAGGTTCGAATTCAGGCTGCCGTCCAGTCGGTATGACTCCAGAGAGTCAGGGACCGATGAGGCTGAATGTCAGGCTGTAAGCCATTCGGTTCGACTCTGGAACGTCATGGAGGGATGAATATCGAAATCGGGCACCTATCCAATTGGTATGACCCAGGAGAGTCAGGAATCGACGAGTTTTGAATTCAGGTGGCCATCCAATCGGAAAGACTCCAGAGAGTCAGGGATCGAGGATGGTGAGTGTGAAGCTGTACGCCAATTGGTACGACACTGGAACGTCATGGATGGATGAATATCGAAATCGAGCACCTATCCAATTGGTATGACCCAGGAGAGTCAGGGACCGATGAGGGTGAATGTCAGGCTGCCATGCTATCCGTGAGACTCCAGAGAGTCAGGGATCGAGGATGGTGAATGTGAAGCTGTAAGCCAATCGGTACGACACTGGAACGTCATGGATGGATGAATATCCAAATCGGGTACCTATCCAATTGGTATGACCCAGGAGAGTCAGGGACTGATGAGTGTGAATGGAAGGCTGCAAGCCTATCGGCATGACTCTGGAACGTCATGAATATCAAAATCGGGCAAGTATACCATTGGTATGACCCAGGAGAGTCAGGAATCGACGAGGTTCGAATTCAGGCTGCCGTCCAATCGGTATGACACCAGAGAGTCAGGGACCGATGAGGCTGAATGTCAGGCTGCAAGCCATTCGATACGATTCTGGAACGTCATGGAGGGATGAATATCGAAATCGGGCACCTATGCAATTGGTATGACCCAGGAGAGTCAGGAATCGACGAATTTCGAATTCAGGCTGCCATCCAATCGGAAAGACTCCAGAGAGTCAGGGATCGAGGATGGTGAATGTGAAGCTGTAAGCCAATCGGTACGACTCTGGAACGTCATGGACGGATGAATATCGAAATCAAGCACCTATTAAAATTAGTATGACCCAGGAGAGTCAGGGACCGTCGAGGGTGAATGTCAGGCTGCCATCCTATCCGTGAGACTCCAGAGAGGCAGGGACCGATGAGGGTGAATGTCAGGCTGCAAGTCAATTGGTACGACACTGGAAAGTCATGGACGGATGAATATCCAAATCGGGCACCTATCCAATTGGTATGACCCAGGAGAGTCAGGTACCGACGAGGTTCGATTTCACGCTGCCATTCAGTTAGTATGACCCCAGAGAGTCAGGGACTGATGAGGGTCAATGTGAGGCTGCAAGCCTATCGGCATGACTCTGGAACGTCATGAATATCGAAATTGCCAAGTATACAATTGGTATGACCCAGGAGAGTCAGGAATCAACGAGGTTCGAATTCAGGCTGCTGTCCAATCGGTATGACTCCAGAGAGTCAGGGACCGATGAGGCTGAATGTCAGGCTGCAAGCCATTTGGTACGACTGTGGAGCGTCATGGAGGGATGAATATCGAAATCGGGCACTTATCCAATTGGTATGACCCAGGAGAGTCAGGAATCGACGAGTTTCGAATTCAGACTGCCATCCAATTGGTATGACTCCAGAGAGTCAGGGATCGGGGACGGTGAATGTGAAGCTGTAAGCCAATCGGTACGACTCTGGAACGTCATGGATGGATGAATATCGAAATCGATCACCTATTAAAATTAGTATGACCCAGGAGAGTCAGGGACCGACGAGGGTGAATGTCAGGCTGCCATCCTGTCTGTGACACTCCAGAGAGTCAGGGATCGATGAGGGTGAATGTGAGGCTGCAAGCCAATTGGTATGACACTGGAACGTCATGGACGGATGAATATTGATATCGGGCACCTATCCAATTGGTATGACCCAGGAGAGTCAGGTACCGACGAGGTTCGATTTCACGCTGCCATTCAGTCAGCATGACCCCAGAGAGTCAGGGACTGATGAGGGTGAATGTGAGGCTGCAAGCCTATCGGCATGACTCTGGAGCGTCATGAATATCGAAATCGGGCAAGTATACAATTGGTATGACCCAGGAGAGTCAGGAATCGACGAGGTTCGAATTCAGGCTGCCGTCCAATCGGTATGACTCCAGAGAGTCAGGGACCGATGAGGCTGAATGTCAGGCTGCAAGCCAGTCGGTACGACTCTGGAACGTCATGGAGGGATGAATATCGAAATCGGGCACCTATCCAATTGGTATGACCCAGGAGAGTCAGGAATCGACGAGTTTCGAATTCAGGCTGCCATCCAATCGGAAAGACTCCAGAGAGTCAGGGATCGAGGATGGTGAAAGTGAAGCTGTAAGCCAATCGGTACGACTCTGGAACGTCATGGACGGATGAATATCGAAATCGAGCACGTATTAAAATTAGTATGACCCAGGAGAGTCAGGGACCGACGAGGGTGAATGTCAGGCTGCCATCCCATCCGTGAGACTCCAGAGAGTCAGGGACCGATGAGGGTGAATGTCAGGCTGCAAGCAAATTGGTACGACACTGGAACGTCATGGATGGATGAATATCGAAATCGAGCACCTATCCAATTAGTATGACCCAGGAGAGTCAGGGACCGACGAGGGTGAATGTCAGGCTGCCATGCTATCCGTGAGACTCCAGAGAGTCAGGGACCGATGAGGGTGAATGTGAGGCTGCAAGCCTATCGGCATGATTCTGGAACGTCATGAATATCGAAATCGGGCAAGTATACAATTGGTATGACCCAGGAGAGTCAGGAATCGACGAGGTCCGAATTCAGTCCGCCGTCCAATCGGTATGACACCAGAGACTCAGGGACCGATGAGGCTGAATGTCAGGCTGCAAGACATTCGGTACGATTCTGGAACGTCATGGAGGGATGAATATCGAAATCGGGCACCTATCCAATTGGTATGACCCAGGAGAGTCAGGAATAGACGAGTTTCGAATTTAGGCTGCCATCCAATCGGAAAGACTCCAGAGAGTCAGGGACCGATGAGGGTGAATGTCAGGCTGCAAGGAAATTGGTACTGCTCTGGAACGTCATGGATGGATGAATATCGAAATCGAGTACCTATCCAATTACTATGACCCAGAAGAGTCAGGGACCGTCGAGGGTGAATTTCAGGCTGCAAGCCAATTGGTACGACACGGGAATGTCATGGACGGATGAATATGCAAATCGGGCACCTATCCAATTGTATTGACCCAGGAGAGTCAGGTACCGACGAGGTTCGATTTCACGCTGCCATTCAGTCAGTATGACCCCAGAGAGTCAGGGACTGATGAGGGTGAATGTGAGGCTGCAAGCCTATCGGCATGACTCTGCAACGTCATGAATATCGTAATTGGGCAAGTATACAATTGGTATGACCCAGGAGAGTCAGGAATCGACGAGGTTCGAATTCAGGCTGCCGTCCAATCGGTATGACTCCAGAGAGTCAGGGACCGATGAGGCTGAATGTCAGGCTGCAAGCCAGTCGGTACGACTCTGGAACGTCATGGAGGGATGAATATCGAAATCGGGCACCTATCCAATTGGTATGACCCAGGAGAGTCAGGAATCGACGAGTTTCGAATTCAGGCTGCCATCCAATCGGAAAGACTCCAGAGAGTCAGGGCTCGAGGATGGTGAATGTGAAGCTGTAAGCCAATCGGTACGACTCTGGAACGTCATGGACGGATGAATATCGAAATCAAGCACCTATTAAAATTAGTATGACCCAGGAGAGTCAGGGACCGTCGAGGGTGAATGTCAGGCTGCCATCCTATCCGTGAGACTCCAGAGAGGCAGGGACCGATGAGGGTGAATGTCAGGCTGCAAGTCAATTGGTACGACACTGGAAAGTCATGGACGGATGAATATCCAAATCGGGCACCTATCCAATTGGTATGACCCAGGAGAGTCAGGTACCGACGAGGTTCGATTTCATGCTGCCATTCAGTTAGTATGACCCCAGAGAGTCAGGGACTGATGAGGGTCAATGTGAGGCTGCAAGCCTATCGGCATGACTCTGGAACGTCATGAATATCGAAATTGCCAAGTATACAATTGGTATGACCCAGGAGAGTCAGGAATCAACGAGGTTCGAATTCAGGCTGCTGTCCAATCGGTATGTCTCCAGAGAGTCAGGGATCAAGGATGGTGAATGTGAAGCTGTAAGCCAATCGGTACGACTCTGGAACGTCATGGACGGATGAATATCGAAATCGAGCACCTATTAAAAATAGTATGACCCAGGAGAATCAGGGAACGATGAGGGTGAATGTCAGGTTGCAAGCCAATTGGTACGACACTGGAACGTCATGGATGGATGAATATCGAAATCGAACACCTATCCAATTAGTATGACCCAGGAGAATCAGCTACCGACGAGGTTCGATTTCACGCTGCCATGCTATCCGTGACACTCCAGAGAGTCAGGGACCGATGAGGGTGAATGTGAGGCTGCAAGCCTATCGGCATGACTCTGGAACGTCATGAATATCGACAACGGGCAAATGTACTATTGGTATGACCCAGGAGAGTCAGGAATCGACGAAGTTCGAATTCAGGCTGCCGTCCAATCGGGATGACACCAGAGAGTCAGGGACCGATGAGGCTGAATGTCAGGCTGCAAGCCAATTGGTACGAAACTGGAACATCATGGACGGATGAATATCCAAATCGGGCACCTATCCAATTGTATTGACCCAGGAAAGTCAGCTACCGACGAGGTTCGATTTCACGCTGCCATTCAGTCAGTATGACCCCAGAGAGTCAGGGACTGATGAGGGTGAATGTGAGGCTGCAAGCCTATCGGCATGACTCTGGAACGTCATGAATATCGAAATCGGGCAAGTATACAATTGGTATGACCCAGGAGAGTCAGTAATCGACGAGGTTCAAATTCAGGCTGCCGTCCAGTCGGTATGACTCCAGAGAGTCAGGGACCGATGAGGCTGAATGTCAGGCTGTAAGCCATTCGGTTCGACTCTGGAACGTCATGGAGGGATGAATATCGAAATCGGGCACCTATCCAATTGGTATGACCCAGGAGAGTCAGGAATCGACGAGTTTTGAATTCAGGCTGCCATCCAATCGGAAAGACTCCAGAGAGTCAGGGATCGAGGATGGTGAGTGTGAAGCTGTACGCCAATTGGTACGACACAGGAACGTCATGGATGGATGAATATCGAAATCGAGCACCTATCCAATTAGTATGACCCAGGAGAGTCAGGGACCGATGAGGGTGAATGTCAGGCTGCCATGCTATCCGTGAGACTCCAGAGAGTCAGGGACCAATGAGGGTGAATGTCAGGCTGCAAGCCAATTGGTACGACACTGGAACGTCATGGATGGATGAATATCCAAATCGGGCACCTATCCAATTGGTATGACCCAGGAGAGTCAGGGACTGATGAGTGTGAATGGAAGGCTACAAGCCTATCGGCATGACTCTGGAACGTCATGAATATCAAAATCGGGCAAGAATACCATTGGTATGACCCAGGAGAGTCAGGAATCGACGAGGTTCGAATTCAAGCTGCCGTCCAATCGGTATGACACCAGAGAGTCAGGGACCGATGAGGCTGAATGTCAGGCTGCAAGCCATTAGATACGATTCTGGAACGTCATGGAGGGATGAATATCGAAATCGGGCACCTATGCAATTGGTATGACCCAGGAGAGTCAGGAAAGGACGAGTTTCGAATTCAGGTTGCCATCCAATCGGTAAGACTCCAGAGAGTCAGGGACCGATGAGGGTGAATGTCAGGCTGCAAGGAAATTGGTACTAATCTGGAACGTCATGGATGGATGAATATCGAAATCGAGCACCTATCCAATTACTATGACCCAGGAGAATCTGGGACCGTCGAGGGTGAATGTCAGGCTGCCATCCTATCCGTGAGACTCGAGAGAGGCAGGGACCGATGAGGGTGAATGTCAGGCTGCAAGCCAATTGGTACGACACTGGAATGTCATGGACGGATGAATATCCAAATCGGGCACCTATCCAATTGGTATGACCCAGGAGAGTCAGGTACCGACGAGGTTCGATTTCACGCTGCCATTCAGTTAGTATGACCCCAGAGAGTCAGGGACTGATGAGGGTCAATGTGAGGCTGCAAGCCTATCGGCATGACTCTGGAACGTCATGAATATCGAAATTGCCAAGTATACAATTGGTATGACCCAGGAGAGTCAGGAATCAACGAGGTTCGAATTCAGGCTGCTGTCCAATCGGTATGACTCCAGAGAGTCAGGGACCGATGAGGCTGAATGTCAGGCTGCAAGCCATTCGGTACGACTGTGGAACGTCATGGAGGGATGAATATCGAAATCGGGCACTTATCCAATTGGTATGACCCAGGAGAGTCAGGAATCGACGAGTTTCGAATTCAGGCTGCCATCCAATCGGTATGACTCCAGAGAGTCAGGGATCGAGGATGGTGAATGTGAAGCTGTAAGCCAATCGGTACGACACTGGAACGTCATGGACGGATGAATATCGAAATCGGGCACCTCTCCAATTGGTATGACCCAGGAGAGTCAGGAATAGACGAATTTCGAATTCAGGTTGCCATCCAATCAGTAAGACTCCAGAGAGTCAGGGACCGATGAGGGTGAATGTCAGGCTGCAAGGAAATTGGTACTAATCTGGAACGTCATGGATGGATGAATATCGAAATCGAGCACCTATCGAATTACTATGACCCAGGAGAGTCAGGGACCGTCGAGGGTGAATGTCAGGCTGCCATCCTATCCGTCAGACTCCAGAGAGGCAGGGACCGATGAGGGTGAATGTCAGGCTGCAAGCCAATCGGTACGACACTGGAACGTCATGGACGGATGAATATCCAAATCGGGCACCTATCCAATTGGTATGACCCAGGAGAGTCAGGAATCGACGAGTTTTGAATTCAGGCTGCCATCCAATCGGAAAGACTCCAGAGAGTCAGGGATCAAGGATGGTGAATGTGAAGCTGTACGCCAATTGGTACGACACTGGAACGTCATGGATGGATGAATATCGAAATCGAGCACCTATCCAATTAGTATGACCCAGGAGAGTCAGGGACCGATGAGGGTGAATGTCAGGCTGCCATGCTATCAGTGAGACTCCAGAGAGTCAGGGACCAATGAGGGTGAATGTCAGGCTGCAAGCCAATTGGTACGACACTGGAACGTCATGGATGGATGAATATCCAAATCGGGCACCTATCCAATTGGTATGACCCAGGAGAGTCAGGGACTGATGAGTGTGAATGGAAGGCTGCAAGCCTATCGGCATGACTCTAGAACGTCATGAATATCAAAATCGGGCAAGTATACCATTGGTATGACCCAGGAGAGTCAGGAATCGACGAGGTTTGAATTCAGGCTGCCGTCCAATCGGTATGACACCAGAGAGTCAGGGACCGATGAGGCTGAATGTCAGGCTGCAAGCCATTCGATACGATTCTGGAACGTCATGGAGGGATGAATATTGAAATCGGGCACCTATGCAATTGGTATGACCCAGGAGAGTCAGGAATAGACGAGTTTCGAATACAGGTTGCCATCCAATCGGTAAGACTCCAGAGAGTCAGGGACCGATGAGGGTGAATGTCAGGCTGCAAGGAAATTGGTACTAATCTGGAACGTCATGGATGGATGAATATCGAAATCGAGCACCTATCCAATTACTATGACCCAGGAGAATCTGGGACCGTCGAGGGTGAATGTCAGGCTGCCATCCTATCCGTGAGACTCGAGAGAGGCAGGGACCGATGAGGGTGAATGTCAGGCTGCAAGCCAATTGGTACGACACTGGAACGTCATGGACGGATGAATATCCAAATCGGGCACCTATCCAATTGGTATGACCCAGGAGAGTCAGGTACCGACGAGGTTCGATTTCACGCTGCCATTCAGTTAGTATGACCCCAGAGAGTCAGGGACTGATGAGGGTCAATGTGAGGCTGCAAGCCTATCGGCATGACTCTGGAACGTCATGAATATCGAAATTGCCAAGTATACAATTGGTATGACCCAGGAGAGTCAGGAATCAACGAGGTTCGAATTCAGGCTGCTGTCCAATCGGTATGACTCCAGAGAGTCAGGGACCGATGAGGCTGAATGTCAGGCTGCAAGCCATTCGGTACGACTGTGGAACGTCATGGAGGGATGAATATCGAAATCGGGCACTTATCCAATTGGTATGACCCAGGAGAGTCAGGAATCGACGAGTTTCGAATTCAGGCTGCCATCCAATCGGTATGACTCCAGAGAGTCAGGGATCGAGGATGGTGAATGTGAAGCTGTAAGCCAATCGGTACGACACTGGAACGTCATGGACGGATGAATATCGAAATCGGGCACCTATCCAATTGGTATGACCCAGGAGAGTCAGGAATAGACGAGTTTCGAATTCAGGTTGCCATCCAATCAGTAAGACTCCAGAGAGTCAGGGACCGATGAGGGTGAATGTCAGGCTGCAAGGAAATTGGTACTAATCTGGAACGTCATGGATGGATGAATATCGAAATCGAGCACCTATCCAATTACTATGACCCAGGAGAGTCAGGGACCGTCGAGGGTGAATGTCAGGCTGCCATCCTATCCGTCTGACTCCAGAGAGGCAGGGACCGATGAGGGTGAATGTCAGGCTGCAAGCCAATTGATACGACACTGGAACGTCATGGACGGATGAATATCCAAATCGGGCACCTATCCAATTGGTAAGACCCAGGAGAGTCAGGGACCGACGAGGTTCAATTTCACGCTGCCATTCAGTTAGTATGATCCCAGAGAGTCAGGGACTGATGAGGGTGAATGTGAGGCTGCAAGCCTATCGGCATGACTCTGGAACGTCATGAATATCGAAATCGGGCAAGTATACAATTGGTATGACCCAGGAGAGTCAGGAATCGATGCGGTTCCAATTCAGGCTGCCGTCCAATCGGTATGACTCCAGAGAGTCAGGGACCGATGAGGCTGAATGTCAGGCTGCAAGCCATTCGGTATGACTCTGGAACGTCATGGAGGGATGAATATCGAAATCGGGCACCTATCCAATTGGTATGACCCAGGAGAGTCAGGAATCGACGAGTTTCGAATTCAGGCTGCCATCCAATCGGTATGACTCCAGAGAGTCAGGGATCGAGGATGGTGAATGTGAAGCTGGTAGCCAATCGGTACGACTCTAGAACGTCATGGACGGATGAATATCGAAATCGAGCACCTATTAAAATTGGTATGACCCAGGAGAGTCAGGGACCGACGAGGGTGAATGTCAGGCTGCCATCCTATCCGTGAGACTCCAGAGAGTCAGGGACCGATGAGGGTGAATGTCAGGCTGCAAGCCAATTGGTACGACACTGGAACGTCATGGACGGATGAATATCCAAATCGGGCACCTGTCCAATTGGTATGACCCAGGAGAGTCAGGTACTGACGAGGTTCGATTTCACGCTGCCATTCAGTCAGTATGACCCCAGAGAGTCAGGGACTGATGAGGGTGAATGTGAGGCTGCAAGCCTATCGGCATGATTCTGGAACGTCATGAATATCGAAATCGGACAAGTATACAATTGGTATGACCCAGGAGAGTCAGGAATCGACGAGGTTCGAATTCAGGCTGCCGTCCAATCGGTATGACACCAGAGAGTCAGGGACCGATGAGGCTGAATGTCAGGCTGCAAGCCAATTGGTACGAAACTGGAACATCATGGACGGATGAATATCCAAATCGGGCACCTATCCAATTGTATTGACCCAGGAAAGTCAGCTACCGACGAGGTTCGATTTCACGCTGCCATTCAGTCAGTATGACCCCAGAGAGTCAGGGACTGATGAGGGTGAATGTGAGGCTACAAGCCTATCGGCATGACTCTGGAACGTCATGAATATCGAAATCGGGCAAGTATACAATTGGTATGACCCAGGAGAGTCACTAATCGACGAGGTTCGAATTCAGGCTGCCGTCCAGTCGGTATGACTCCAGAGAGTCAGGGACCGATGAGGCTGAATGTCAGGCTGTAAGCCATTCGGTTCGACTCTGGAACGTCATGGAGGGATGAATATCGAAATCGGGCACCTATCCAATTGGTATGACCCAGGAGAGTCAGGAATCGACGAGTTTTGAATTCAGGCTGCCATCCAATCGGAAAGACTCCAGAGAGTCAGGGATCGAGGATGGTGAGTGTGAAGCTGTACGCCAATTGGTACGACACTGGAACGTCATGGACGGATGAATATCGAAATCGGGCACCTATCCAATTGGTATGACCCAGGAGAGTCAGGAATAGACGAGTTTCGAATTCAGGTTGCCATCCAATCAGTAAGACTCCAGAGAGTCAGGGACCGATGAGGGTGAATGTCAGGCTGCAAGGAAATTGGTACTAATCTGGAACGTCATGGATGGATGAATATCGAAATCGAGCACCTATCCAATTACTATGACCCAGGAGAGTCAGGGACCGTCGAGGGTGAATGTCAGGCTGCCATCCTATCCGTCAGACTCCAGAGAGGCAGGGACCGATGAGGGTGAATGTCAGGCTGCAAGCCAATTGATACGACACTGGAACGTCATGGACGGATGAATATCCAAATCGGGCACCTATCCAATTGGTAAGACCCAGGAGAGTCAGGGACCGATGAGGTTCAATTTCACGCTGCCATTCAGTTAGTATGATCCCAGAGAGTCAGGGACTGATGAGGGTGAATGTGAGGCTGCAAGCCTATCGGCATGACTCTGGAACGTCATGAATATCGAAATCGGGCAAGTATACAATTGGTATGACCCAGGAGAGTCAGGAATCGATGCGGTTCCAATTCAGGCTGCCGTCCAATCGGTATGACTCCAGAGAGTCAGGGACCGATGAGGCTGAATGTCAGGCTGCAAGCCATTCGGTATGACTCTGGAACGTCATGGAGGGATGAATATCGAAATCGGGCACCTATCCAATTGGTATGACCCAGGAGAGTCAGGAATCGACGAGTTTCGAATTCAGGCTGCCATCCAATCGGTATGACTCCAGAGAGTCAGGGATCGAGGATGGTGAATGTGAAGCTGGTAGCCAATCGGTACGACTCTAGAACGTCATGGACGGATGAATATCGAAATCGAGCACCTATTAAAATTAGTATGACCCAGGAGAGTCAGGGACCGACGAGGGTGAATGTCAGGCTGCCATCCTATCCGTGAGACTCCAGAGAGTCAGGGACCGATGAGGGTGAATGTCAGGCTGCAAGCCAATTGGTACGACACTGGAACGTCATGGACGGATGAATATCCAAATCGGGCACCTGTCCAATTGGTATGACCCAGGAGAGTCAGGTACTGACGAGGTTCGATTTCACGCTGCCATTCAGTCAGTATGACCCCAGAGAGTCAGGGACTGATGAGGGTGAATGTGAGGCTGCAAGCCTATCGGCATGACTCTGGAACGTCATGAATATCGAAATCGGACAAGTATACAATTGGTATGACCCAGGAGAGTCAGGAATCGACGAGGTTCGAATTCAGGCTGCCGTCCAATCGGTATGACACCAGAGAGTCAGGGACCGATGAGGCTGAATGTCAGGCTGCAAGCCAATTGGTACGAAACTGGAACATCATGGACGGATGAATATCCAAATCGGGCACCTATCCAATTGTATTGACCCAGGAAAGTCAGCTACCGACGAGGTTCGATTTCACGCTGCCATTCAGTCAGTATGACCCCAGAGAGTCAGGGACTGATGAGGGTCAATGTGAGGCTGCAAGCCTATCGGCATGACTCTGGAACGTCATGAATATCGAAATCGGGCAAGTATACAATTGGTATGACCCAGGAGAGTCAGTAATCGACGAGGTTCGAATTCAGGCTGCCGTCCAGTCGGTATGACTCCAGAGAGTCAGGGACCGATGAGGCTGAATGTCAGGCTGTAAGCCATTCGGTTCGACTCTGGAACGTCATGGAGGGATGAATATCGAAATCGGGCACCTATCCAATTGGTATGACCCAGGAGAGTCAGGAATCGACGAGTTTTGAATTCAGGTGGCCATCCAATCGGAAAGACTCCAGAGAGTCAGGGATCGAGGATGGTGAGTGTGAAGCTGTACGCCAATTGGTACGACACTGGAACGTCATGGATGGATGAATATCGAAATCGAGCACCTATCCAATTGGTATGACCCAGGAGAGTCAGGGACCGATGAGGGTGAATGTCAGGCTGCCATGCTATCCGTGAGACTCCAGAGAGTCAGGGACCAATGAGGGTGAATGTCAGGCTGCAAGCCAATTGGTACGACACTGGAACGTCATGGATGGATGAATATCCAAATCGGGCACCTATCCAATTGGTATGACACAGGAGAGTCAGGGACTGATGAGTGTGAATGGAAGGCTACAAGCCTACCGGCATGACTCTGGAACGTCATGAATATCAAAATCGGGCAAGAATACCATTGGTATGACCCAGGAGAGTCAGGAATCGACGAGGTTCGAATTCAGGCTGCCGTCCAATCGGTATGACACCAGAGAGTCAGGGACCGATGAGGCTGAATGTCAGGCTGCAAGCCATTAGATACGATTCTGGAACGTTATGGAGGGATGAATATCGAAATCGGGCACCTATGCAATTGGTATGACCCAGGAGAGTCAGGAATAGACGAGTTTCGAATTCAGGTTGCCATCCAATCGGTAAGACTCCAGAGAGTCAGGGACCGATGAGGGTGAATGTCAGGCTGCAAGGAAATTGGTACTAATCTGGAACGTCATGGATGGATGAATATCGAAATCGAGCACCTATCCAATTACTATGACCCAGGAGAATCTGGGACCGTCGAGGGTGAATGTCAGGCTGCCATCCTATCCGTGAGACTCGAGAGAGGCAGGGACCGATGAGGGTGAATGTCAGGCTGCAAGCCAATTGGTACGACACTGGAACGTCATGGACGGATGAATATCCAAATCGGGCACCTATCCAATTGGTATGACCCAGGAGAGTCAGGTACCGACGAGGTTCGATTTCACGCTGCCATTTAGTTAGTATGACCCCAGAGAGTCAGGGACTGATGAAGGTCAATGTGAGGCTGCAAGCCTATCGGCATGACTCTGGAACGTCATGAATATCGAAATTGCCAAGTATACAATTGGTATGACCCAGGAGAGTCAGGAATCAACGAGGTTCGAATTCAGGCTGCTGTCCAATCGGTATGACTCCAGAGAGTCAGGGACCGATGAGGCTGAATGTCAGGCTGCAAGCCATTCGGTACGACTGTGGAACGTCATGGAGGGATGAATATCGAAATCGGGCACTTATCCAATTGGTATGACCCAGGAGAGTCAGGAATCGACGAGTTTCGAATTCAGGCTGCCATCCAATCGGTATGACTCCAGAGAGTCAGGGATCGAGGATGGTGAATGTGAAGCTGTAAGCCAATCGGTACGACACTGGAACGTCATGGACGGATGAATATCGAAATCGGGCACCTATCCAATTGGTATGACCCAGGAGAGTCAGGAATAGACGAATTTCGAATTCAGGTTGCCATCCAATCAGTAAGACTCCAGAGAGTCAGGGACCGATGAGGGTGAATGTCAGGCTGCAAGGAAATTGGTACTAATCTGGAACGTCATGGATGGATGAATATCGAAATCGAGCACCTATCGAATTACTATGACCCAGGAGAGTCAGGGACCGTCGAGGGTGAATGTCAGGCTGCCATCCTATCCGTCAGACTCCAGAGAGGCAGGGACCGATGAGGGTGAATGTCAGGCTGCAAGCCAATCGGTACGACACTGGAACGTCATGGACGGATGAATATCCAAATCGGGCACCTATCCAATTGGTATGACCCAGGAGAGTCAGGAATCGACGAGTTTTGAATTCAGGCTGCCATCCAATCGGAAAGACTCCAGAGAGTCAGGGACTGATGAGGGTGAATGTGAGGCTGCAAGCCTATCGGCATGACTCTGGAACGTCATGAATATCGAAATCGGACAAGTATACAATTGGTATGACCCAGGAGAGTCAGGAATCGACGAGGTTCGAATTCAGGCTGCCGTCCAGTCGGTATGACACCAGAGAGTCAGGGACCGATGAGGCTGAATGTCAGGCTGCAAGCCAATTGGTACGAAACTGGAACATCATGGACGGATGAATATCCAAATCGGGCACCTATCCAATTGTATTGACCCAGGAAAGTCAGCTACCGACGAGGTTCGATTTCACGCTGCCATTCAGTCAGTATGACCCCAGAGAGTCAGGGACTGATGAGGGTCAATGTGAGGCTGCAAGCCTATCGGCATGACTCTGGAACGTCATGAATATCGAAATCGGGCAAGTATACAATTGGTATGACCCAGGAGAGTCAGTAATCGACGAGGTTCGAATTCAGGCTGCCGTCCAGTCGGTATGACTCCAGAGAGTCAGGGACCGATGAGGCTGAATGTCAGGCTGTAAGCCATTCGGTTCGACTCTGGAACGTCATGGAGGGATGAATATCGAAATCGGGCACCTATCCAATTGGTATGACCCAGGAGAGTCAGGAATCGACGAGTTTTGAATTCAGGTGGCCATCCAATCGGAAAGACTCCAGAGAGTCAGGGATCGAGGATGGTGAGTGTGAAGCTGTACGCCAATTGGTACGACACTGGAACGTCATGGATGGATGAATATCGAAATCGAGCACCTATCCAATTGGTATGACCCAGGAGAGTCAGGGACCGATGAGGGTGAATGTCAGGCTGCCATGCTATCCGTGAGACTCCAGAGAGTCAGGGACCAATGAGGGTGAATGTCAGGCTGCAAGCCAATTGGTACGACACTGGAACGTCATGGATGGATGAATATCCAAATCGGGCACCTATCCAATTGGTATGACACAGGAGAGTCAGGGACTGATGAGTGTGAATGGAAGGCTACAAGCCTACCGGCATGACTCTGGAACGTCATGAATATCAAAATCGGGCAAGAATACCATTGGTATGACCCAGGAGAGTCAGGAATCGACGAGGTTCGAATTCAGGCTGCCGTCCAATCGGTATGACACCAGAGAGTCAGGGACCGATGAGGCTGAATGTCAGGCTGCAAGCCATTAGATACGATTCTGGAACGTTATGGAGGGATGAATATCGAAATCGGGCACCTATGCAATTGGTATGACCCAGGAGAGTCAGGAATAGACGAGTTTCGAATTCAGGTTGCCATCCAATCGGTAAGACTCCAGAGAGTCAGGGACCGATGAGGGTGAATGTCAGGCTGCAAGGAAATTGGTACTAATCTGGAACGTCATGGATGGATGAATATCGAAATCGAGCACCTATCCAATTACTATGACCCAGGAGAATCTGGGACCGTCGAGGGTGAATGTCAGGCTGCCATCCTATCCGTGAGACTCGAGAGAGGCAGGGACCGATGAGGGTGAATGTCAGGCTGCAAGCCAATTGGTACGACACTGGAACGTCATGGACGGATGAATATCCAAATCGGGCACCTATCCAATTGGTATGACCCAGGAGAGTCAGGTACCGACGAGGTTCGATTTCACGCTGCCATTTAGTTAGTATGACCCCAGAGAGTCAGGGACTGATGAGGGTCAATGTGAGGCTGCAAGCCTATCGGCATGACTCTGGAACGTCATGAATATCGAAATTGCCAAGTATACAATTGGTATGACCCAGGAGAGTCAGGAATCAACGAGGTTCGAATTCAGGCTGCTGTCCAATCGGTATGACTCCAGAGAGTCAGGGACCGATGAGGCTGAATGTCAGGCTGCAAGCCATTCGGTACAACTGTGGAACGTCATGGAGGGATGAATATCGAAATCGGGCACTTATCCAATTGGTATGACCCAGGAGAGTCAGGAATCGACGAGTTTCGAATTCAGGCTGCCATCCAATCGGTATGACTCCAGAGAGTCAGGGATCGAGGATGGTGAATGTGAAGCTGTAAGCCAATCGGTACGACACTGCAACGTCATGGACGGATGAATATCGAAATCGGGCACCTATCCAATTGGTATGACCCAGGAGAGTCAGGAATAGACGAATTTCGAATTCAGGTTGCCATCCAATCAGTAAGACTCCAGAGAGTCAGGGACCGATGAGGGTGAATGTCAGGCTGCAAGGAAATTGGTACTAATCTGGAACGTCATGGATGGATGAATATCGAAATCGAGCACCTATCGAATTACTATGACCCAGGAGAGTCAGGGACCGTCGAGGGTGAATGTCAGGCTGCCATCCTATCCGTCAGACTCCAGAGAGGCAGGGACCGATGAGGGTGAATGTCAGGCTGCAAGCCAATCGGTACGACACTGGAACGTCATGGACGGATGAATATCCAAATCGGGCACCTATCCAATTGGTATGACCCAGGAGAGTCAGGAATCGACGAGTTTTGAATTCAGGCTGCCATCCAATCGGAAAGACTCCAGAGAGTCAGGGATCGAGGATGGTGAATGTGAAGCTGTACGCCAATTGGTACGACACTGGAACGTCATGGATGGATGAATATCGAAATCGAGCACCTATCCAATTAGTATGACCCAGGAGAGTCAGGGACCGATGAGGGTGAATGTCAGGCTGCCATGCTATCAGTGAGACTCCAGAGAGTCAGGGACCAATGAGGGTGAATGTCAGGCTGCAAGCCAATTGGTACGACACTGGAACGTCATGGATGGATGAATATCCAAATCGGGCACCTATCCAATTGGTATGACCCAGGAGAGTCAGGGACTGATGAGTGTGAATGGAAGGCTGCAAGCCTATCGGCATGACTCTGGAACGTCATGAATATCAAAATCGGGCAAGTATACCATTGGTATGACCCAGGAGAGTCAGGAATCGACGAGGTTCGAATTCAGGCTGCCGTCCAATCAGTATGACACCAGAGAGTCAGGTACCGATGAGGCTGAATGTCAGGCTGCAAGCCATTCGATACGATTCTGGAACGTCATGGAGGGATGAATATCGAAATCGGGCACCTATGCAATTGGTATGACCCAGGAGAGTCAGGAATACACGAGTTTCGAATTCAGGTTGCCATCCAATTGGTAAGACTCCAGAGAGTCAGGGACCGATGAGGGTGAATGTCAGGCTGCAAGGAAATTGGTACTAATCTGGAACGTCATGGATGGATGAATATCGAAATCGAGCACGTATCCAATTACTATGACCCAGGAGAATCAGGGACCGTCGAGGGTGAATGTCAGGCTGCCATCCTATCCGTGAGACTCCAGAGAGGCAGGGACCGATGAGGGTGAATGTCAGGCTGCAAGCCAATTGGTACGACACTGGAACGTCATGGACGGATGAATATCCAAATCGGGCACCTATCCAATTGGTATGACCCAGGAGAGTCAGGTACCGACGAGGTTCGATTTCACGCTGCCATTCAGTTAGTTTGACCCCAGAGAGTCAGGTACTGATGAGGGTCAATGTGAGGCTGCAAGCCTATCGGCATGACTCTGGAACGTCATGAATATCGAAATTGCCAAGTATACAATTGGTATGACCCAGGAGAGTCAGGAATCAACGAGGTTCGAATTCAGGCTGCTGTCCAATCGGTATGACTCCAGAGAGTCAGGGACCGATGAGGCTGAATGTCAGGCTGCAAGCCATTCGGTACGACTGTGGAACGTCATGGAGGGATGAATATCGAAATCGGGCACTTATCCAATTGGTATGACCCAGGAGAGTCAGGAATCGACGAGTTTCGAATTCAGGCTGCCATCCAATCGGTATGACTCCAGAGAGTCAGGGATCGAGGATGGTGAATGTGAAGCTGTAAGCCAATCGGTACGACACTGGAACGTCATGGACGGATGAATATCGAAATCGGGCACCTATCCAATTGGTATGACCCAGGAGAGTCAGGAATAGACGAGTTTCGAATTCAGGTTGCCATCCAATCAGTAAGACTCCAGAGAGTCAGGGACCGATGAGGGTGAATGTCAGGCTGCAAGGAAATTGGTACTAATCTGGAACGTCATGGATGGATGAATATCGAAATCGAGCACCTATCGAATTACTATGACCCAGGAGAGTCAGGGACCGTCGAGGGTGAATGTCAGGCTGCCATCCTATCCGTCAGACTCCAGAGAGGCAGGGACCGATGAGGGTGAATGTCAGGCTGCAAGCCAATTGGTACGACACTGGAACGTCATGGACGGATGAATATCCAAATCGGGCACCTATCCAATTGGTATGACCCAGGAGAGTCAGGTACCGACGAGGTTCGATTTCACGCTGCCATTCAGTTAGTATGACCCCAGAGAGTCAGGGACTGATGAGGGTGAATGTGAGGCTGCAAGCCTATCGGCATGACTCTGGAACGTCATGAATATCGAAATCGGGCAAGTATACAATTGGTATGACCCAGGAGAGTCAGGAATCGATGCGGTTCCAATTCAGGCTGCCGTCCAATCGGTATGACTCCAGAGAGTCAGGGACCGATGAGGCTGAATGTCAGGCTGCAAGCCATTCGGTATGACTCTGGAACGTCATGGAGGGATGAATATCGAAATCGGGCACCTATCCAATTGGTATGACCCAGGAGAGTCAGGAATCGAAGAGTTTCGAATTCAGGCTGCCATGCAATCGGTATGACTCCAGAGAGTCAGGGATCGAGGATGGTGAATGTGAACCTGGTAGCCAATCGGTACGACTCTAGAACGTCATGGACGGATGAATATCGAAATCGAGCACCTATTAAAATTAGTATGACCCAGGAGAGTGAGGGACCGATGAGGGTGAATGTCAGGATGCAAGCCAATTGGTACGACACTGGAACGTCATGGATGGATGAATATCGAAATCGAGCACCTATCCAATTAGTATGACCCAGGAGAGTCAGGGACCGATGAGGGTGAATGTCAGGCTGCCATGCTATCCGTGAGACTCCAGAGAGTCAGGGACCAATGAGGGTGAATGTCAGGCTGCAAGCCAATTGGTACGACACTGGAACGTCATGGATGGATGAATATCCAAATCGGGCACCTATCCAATTGGTATGACACAGGAGAGTCAGGGACTGATGAGTGTGAATGGAAGGCTACAAGCCTACCGGCATGACTCTGGAACGTCATGAATATCAAAATCGGGCAAGAATACCATTGGTATGACCCAGGAGAGTCAGGAATCGACGAGGTTCGAATTCAGGCTGCCGTCCAATCGGTATGACACCAGAGAGTCAGGGACCGATGAGGCTGAATGTCAGGCTGCAAGCCATTAGATACGATTCTGGAACGTTATGGAGGGATGAATATCGAAATCGGGCACCTATGCAATTGGTATGACCCAGGAGAGTCAGGAATAGACGAGTTTCGAATTCAGGTTGCCATCCAATCGGTAAGACTCCAGAGAGTCAGGGACCGATGAGGGTGAATGTCAGGCTGCAAGGAAATTGGTACTAATCTGGAACGTCATGGATGGATGAATATCGAAATCGAGCACCTATCCAATTACTATGACCCAGGAGAATCTGGGACCGTCGAGGGTGAATGTCAGGCTGCCATCCTATCCGTGAGACTCGAGAGAGGCAGGGACCGATGAGGGTGAATGTCAGGCTGCAAGCCAATTGGTACGACACTGGAACGTCATGGACGGATGAATATCCAAATCGGGCACCTATCCAACTGGTATGACCCAGGAGAGTCAGGTACCGACGAGGTTCGATTTCACGCTGCCATTCAGTTAGTATGACCCCAGAGAGTCAGGGACTGATGAGGGTCAATGTGAGGCTGCAAGCCTATCGGCATGACTCTGGAACGTCATGAATATCGAAATTGCCAAGTATACAATTGGTATGACCCAGGAGAGTCAGGAATCAACGAGGTTCGAATTCAGGCTGCTGTCCAATCGGTATGACTCCAGAGAGTCAGGGACCGATGAGGCTGAATGTCAGGCTGCAAGCCATTCGGTACGACTGTGGAACGTCATGGAGGGATGAATATCGAAATCGGGCACTTATCCAATTGGTATGACCCAGGAGAGTCAGGAATCGACGAGTTTCGAATTCAGGCTGCCATCCAATCGGTATGACTCCAGAGAGTCAGGGATCGAGGATGGTGAATGTGAAGCTGTAAGCCAATCGGTACGACACTGGAACGTCATGGACGGATGAATATCGAAATCGGGCACCTATCCAATTGGTATGACCCAGGAGAGTCAGGAATAGACGAATTTCGAATTCAGGTTGCCATCCAATCAGTAAGACTCCAGAGAGTCAGGGACCGATGAGGGTGAATGTCAGGCTGCAAGGAAATTGGTACTAATCTGGAACGTCATGGATGGATGAATATCGAAATCGAGCACCTATCGAATTACTATGACCCAGGAGAGTCAGGGACCGTCGAGGGTGAATGTCAGGCTGCCATCCTATCCGTCAGACTCCAGAGAGGCAGGGACCGATGAGGGTGAATGTCAGGCTGCAAGCCAATCGGTACGACACTGGAACGTCATGGACGGATGAATATCCAAATCGGGCACCTATCCAATTGGTATGACCCAGGAGAGTCAGGAATCGACGAGTTTTGAATTCAGGCTGCCATCCAATCGGAAAGACTCCAGAGAGTCAGGGATCGAGGATGGTGAATGTGAAGCTGTACGCCAATTGGTACGACACTGGAACGTCATGGATGGATGAATATCGAAATCGAGCACCTATCCAATTAGTATGACCCAGGAGAGTCAGGGACCGATGAGGGTGAATGTCAGGCTGCCATGCTATCAGTGAGACTCCAGAGAGTCAGGGACCAATGAGGGTGAATGTCAGGCTGCAAGCCAATTGGTACGACACTGGAACGTCATGGATGGATGAATATCCAAATCGGGCACCTATCCAATTGGTATGACCCAGGAGAGTCAGGGACTGATGAGTGTGAATGGAAGGCTGCAAGCCTATCGGCATGACTCTGGAACGTCATGAATATCAAAATCGGGCAAGTATACCATTGGTATGACCCAGGAGAGTCAGGAATCGACGAGGTTCGAATTCAGGCTGCCGTCCAATCGGTATGACACCAGAGAGTCAGGGACCGATGAGGCTGAATGTCAGGCTGCAAGCCATTCGATACGATTCTGGAACGTCATGGAGGGATGAATATCGAAATCGGGCACCTATGCAATTGGTATGACCCAGGAGAGTCAGGAATACACGAGTTTCGAATTCAGGTTGCCATCCAATCGGTAAGACTCCAGAGAGTCAGGGACCGATGAGGGTGAATGTCAGGCTGCAAGGAAATTGGTACTAATCTGGAACGTCATGGATGGATGAATATCGAAATCGAGCACGTATCCAATTACTATGACCCAGGAGAATCAGGGACCATCGAGGGTGAATGTCAGGCTGCCATCCTATCCGTGAGACTCCAGAGAGGCAGGGACCGATGAGGGTGAATGTCAGGCTGCAAGCCAATTGGTACGACACTGGAACGTCATGGACGGATGAATATCCAAATCGGGCACCTATCCAATTGGTATGACCCAGGAGAGTCAGGTACCGACGAGGTTCGATTTCACGCTGCCATTCAGTTAGTTTGACCCCAGAGAGTCAGGTACTGATGAGGGTCAATGTGAGGCTGCAAGCCTATCGGCATGACTCTGGAACGTCATGAATATCGAAATTGCCAAGTATACAATTGGTATGACCCAGGAGAGTCAGGAATCAACGAGGTTCGAATTCAGGCTGCTGTCCAATCGGTATGACTCCAGAGAGTCAGGGACCGATGAGGCTGAATGTCAGGCTGCAAGCCATTCGGTACGACTGTGGAACGTCATGGAGGGATGAATATCGAAATCGGGCACTTATCCAATTGGTATGACCCAGGAGAGTCAGGAATCGACGAGTTTCGAATTCAGGCTGCCATCCAATCGGTATGACTCCAGAGAGTCAGGGATCGAGGATGGTGAATGTGAAGCTGTAAGCCAATCGGTACGACACTGGAACGTCATGGACGGATGAATATCGAAATCGGGCACCTATCCAATTGGTATGACCCAGGAGAGTCAGGAATAGACGAGTTTCGAATTCAGGTTGCCATCCAATCAGTAAGACTCCAGAGAGTCAGGGACCGATGAGGGTGAATGTCAGGCTGCAAGGAAATTGGTACTAATCTGGAACGCCATGGATGGATGAATATCGAAATCGAGCACCTATCGAATTACTATGACCCAGGAGAGTCAGGGACCGTCGAGGGTGAATGTCAGGCTGCCATCCTATCCGTCAGACTCCAGAGAGGCAGGGACCGATGAGGGTGAATGTCAGGCTGCAAGCCAATTGGTACGACACTGGAACGTCATGGACGGATGAATATCCAAATCGGGCACCTATCCAATTGGTATGACCCAGGAGAGTCAGATACCGACGAGGTTCGATTTCACGCTGCCATCCAATCAGTAAGACTCCAGAGAGTCAGGGACCGATATGGGTGAATGTCAGGCGGCAAGGAAATTGGTACTAATCTGGAACGTCATGGATGGATGAATATCGAAATCGAGCACCTATCCAATTACGATGACCCAGGAGAGTCAGGGACCGTCGAGGGTGAATGTCAGGCTGCCATCCTATCCGTCAGACTCCAGAGAGGCAGGGACCGATGAGGGTGAATGTCAGGCTGCAAGCCAATTGGTACGACACTGGAACGTCATGGACGGATGAATATCCAAATCGGGCACCTATCCAATTGGTATGACCCAGGAGAGTCAGGGACCGACGAGGTTCGATTTCACGCTGCCATTCAGTCAGTATGACCCCAGAGAGTCAGGGACTGATGAGGGTGAATGTGAGGCTGCGAGCCTATCGGCATGACTCTGGAGCGTCATGAATATCGAAATCGGGCAAGTATACAATTGGTATGACCCAGGAGAGTCAGGAATCGACGAGGTTCGAATTCAGGCTGCCGTCCAATCGGTATGACTCCAGAGACTCAGGGACCGATGAGGCTGAATGTCAGGCTGCAAGCCAGTCGGTACGACTCTGGAACGTCATGGAGGGATGAATATCGAAATCGGGCACCTATCCAATTGGTATGACCCAGGAGAGTCAGGAATTGACGAGTTTCGAATTCAGGCTGCCATCCAATCGGAAAGACTCCAGAGAGTCAGGGATCGAGGATGGTGAATGTGAAGCTGTAAGCCAATCGGTACGACTCTGGAACGTCATGGACGGATGAATATCGAAATCAAGCACCTATTAAATTTAGTATGACCCAGGAGATTCAGGGACCGACGAGGGTGAATATCAGGCTGCCATCCTATCCGTGAGACTCCAGAGAGTCAGGGACCGATGAGGGTGAATGTCAGGCTGCAAGCCAATTGGTACGACACTGGAACGTCATGGATGGATGAATATCGACATCGAGCACCTATCCAATTAGTATGACCCAGGAGAGTCAGGGACCGACGAGGGTGAATGTCAGGCTGCCATGCTATCCGTGAGACTCCATAGAGTCAGGGACCGATGAGGGTGAATGTGAGGCTGCAAGCCTATCGGCATGACTCTGGAACGTCATGAATATCGACATCGGGCAAGTATACAATTGGTATGACCCAGGAGAGTCAGGAATCGACGAGGTCCGAATTCAGGCTGCCGTCCAATCGGTATGACACCAGAGAGTCAGGGACCGATGAGGCTGAATGTCAGGCTGCAAGACATTCGGTACGATTCTGGAACGTCATGGACGGATACATATCCAAATCGGGCACCTATCCAATTGGTATGACCCAGGAGAGTCAGGTACCGACGAGGTTCGATTTCACGCTGCCATTCAGTCAGTATGACACCAGAGAGTCAGGGACTGATGAGGGTGAATGTGAGGCTGCAAGCCTATCGGCATGACTCTGGAGCGTCATGAATATCGAAATCGGGCAAGTATACAATTGGTATGACCCAGGAGAGTCAGGAATCGACGAGGTTCGAATTCAGGCTGCCGTCCAATCGGTATGACTCCAGAGAGTCAGGGACCGATGAGGCTGAATGTCAGGCTGCAAGCCAGTCGGTACGACTCTGGAACGTCATGGAGGGATGAATATCGAAATCGGGCACCTATCCAATTGGTATGACCCAGGAGAGTCAGGAATCGACGAGTTTCGAATTCAGGCTGCCATCCAATCGGAAAGACTCCAGAGAGTCAGGGATCGAGGATGGTGAATGTGAAGCTGTAAGCCAATCGGTACGACTCTGGAACGTCATGGACGGATGAATATCGAAATCAAGCACCTATTAAATTTAGTATGACCCAGGAGATTCAGGGACCGACGAGGGTGAATGTCAGGCTGCCATCCTATCCGTGAGACTCCAGAGAGTCAGGGACCGATGCGGGTGAATGTCAGGCTGCAAGCCAATTGGTACGACACTGGAACGTCATGGATGGATGAATATCGACATCGAGCACCTATCCAATTAGTATGACCCAGGAGAGTCAGGGACCGACGAGGGTGAATGTCAGGCTGCCATGCTATCCGTGAGACTCCAGAGAGTCAGGGACCGATGAGGGTGAATGTGAGGCTGCAAGATTATCGGCATGACTCTGGAACGTCATGAATATCGACATCGGACAAGTATACAATGGGTATGACCCAGGAGAGTCAGGAATCGACGAGGTCCGAATTCAGGCTGCCGTCCAATCGGTATGACACCAGAGAGTCAGGGACCGATGAGGCTGAATGTCAGGCTGCAAGCCATTCGGTACGATTCTGGAACGTCATGGAGGGATGAATATCGAAATCGGGCACCTATCCAATTGGTATGACCCAGGAGAGTCAGGAATAGACGAGTTTCGAATTCAGGTTGCCATCCAATCAGTAAGACTCCAGAGAGTCAGGGACCGATGAGGGTGAATGTCAGGCTGCAAGGAAATTGGTACTAATCTGGAACGTCATGGATGGATGAATATCGAAATCGAGCACCTATCCAATTACTATGACCCAGGAGAGTCAGGGACCGACGAGGGTGAATGTCAGGCTGCCATCCTATCCGTGAGACTCCAGAGAGGCAGGGACCGATGAGGGTGAATGTCAGGCTGTAAGCCATTCGGTACGACTCTGGAACGTCATGGAGGGATGAATATCGAAATCAGGCACCTATCCAATTGGTATGACCCAGGAGAGTCAGGAATCGACGAGTTTCGAATTCAGGCTGCCATCCAATCGGAAAGACTCCAGAGAGTCAGGGATCGAGGATGGTGAATGTGAAGCTGTAAGCCAATTGGTACGACACTGGAACGTCATGGATGGATGAATATCGAAATCAGGCACCTATCCAATTAGTATGACCCAGGAGAGTCAGGGACCGATGAGGGTGAATGTCAGGCTGCCATGCTATCCGTGAGACTCCAGAGAGTCAGGGACCGATGAGGCTGAATGTCAGGCTGCAAGACATTCGGTACGATTCTGGAACGTCATGGACGGATACATATCCAAATCGGGCACCTATCCAATTGGTATGACCCAGGAGAGTCAGGTACCGACGAGGTTCGATTTCACGCTGCCATTCAGTCAGTATGACACCAGAGAGTCAGGGACTGATGAGGGTGAATGTGAGGCTGCAAGCCTATCGGCATGACTCTGGAGCGTCATGAATATCGAAATCGGGCAAGTATACAATTGGTATGACCCAGGAGAGTCAGGAATCGACGAGGTTCGAATTCAGGCTGCCGTCCAATCGGTATGACTCCAGAGAGTCAGGGACCGATGAGGCTGAATGTCAGGCTGCAAGCCAGTCGGTACGACTCTGGAACGTCATGGAGGGATGAATATCGAAATCGGGCACCTATCCAATTGGTATGACCCAGGAGAGTCAGGAATCGACGAGTTTCGAATTCAGGCTGCCATTCAATCGGAAAGACTCCAGAGAGTCAGGGATCGAGGATGGTGAATGTGAAGCTGTAAGCCAATCGGTACGACTCTGGAACGTCATGGACGGATGAATATCGAAATCAAGCACCTATTAAATTTAGTATGACCCAGGAGATTCAGGGACCGACGAGGGTGAATGTCAGGCTGCCATCCTATCCGTGAGACTCCAGAGAGTCAGGGACCGATGAGGGTGAATGTCAGGCTGCAAGCCAATTGGTACGACAATGGAACGTCATGGATGGATGAATATCGACATCGAGCACCTATCCAATTAGTATGACCCAGGAGAGTCAGGGACCGACGAGGGTGAATGTCAGGCTCCCATGCTATCCGTGAGACTCCAGAGAGTCAGGGACCGTTGAGGGTGAATGTGAGGCTGCAAGCCTATCGGCATGACTCTGGAACGTCATGAATATCGACATCGGACAAGTATACAATGGGTATGACCCAGGAGAGTCAGGAATCGACGAGGTCCGAATTCAGGCTGCCGTCCAATCGGTATGACACCAGAGAGTCAGGGACCGATGAGGCTGAATGTCAGGCTGCAAGACATTCGGTACGATTCTGGAACGTCATGGAGGGATGAATATCGAAATCGGGCACCTATCCAATTGGTATGACCCAGGAGAGTCAGGAATAGACGAGTTTCGAATTCAGGTTGCCATCCAATCAGTAAGACTCCAGAGAGTCAGGGACCGATGAGGGTGAATGTCAGGCTGCAAGGAAATTGGTACTAATCTGGAACGTCATGGATGGATGAATATCGAAATCGAGCACCTATCCAATTACTATGACCCAGGAGAGTCAGGGACCGACGAGGGTGAATGTCAGGCTGCCATCCTATCCGTGAGACTCCAGAGAGGCAGGGACCGATGAGGGTGAATGTCAGGCTGTAAGCCATTCGGTACGACTCTGGAACGTCATGGAGGGATGAATATCGAAATCGGGCACCTATCCAATTGGTATGACCCAGGAGAGTCAGGAATCGACGAGTTTCGAATTCAGGCTGCCATCCAATCGGAAAGACTCCAGAGAGTCAGGGATCGAGGATGGTGAATGTGAAGCTGTAAGCCAATTGGTACGACACTGGAACGTCATGGATGGATGAATATCGAAATCGAGCACCTATCCAATTAGTATGACCCAGGAGAGTCAGGGACCGATGAGGGTGAATGTCAGGCTGCCATGCTATCCGTGAGACTCCAGAGAGTCAGGGACCAATGAGGGTGAATGTCAGGCTGCAAGCCAATTGGTACGACACTGGAACGTCATGGATGGATGAATATCCAAATCGGGCACCTATCCAATTGGTATGACCCAGGAGAGTCAGGGACTGATGAGTGTGAATGGAAGGCTGCAAGCCTATCGGCATGACTCTGGAACGTCATGAATATCAAAATCGGGCAAGTATACCATTGGTATTACCCAGGAGAGTCAGGAATCGACGAGGTTCGAATTCAGGCTGCCGTCCAATCGGTATGACACCAGAGAGTCAGGGACCGATGAGGCTGAATGTCAGGCTGCAAGCCATTCGATACGATTCTGGAACGTCATGGAGGGATGAATATCGAAATCGGGCACCTATCCAATTGGTATGACCAAGGAGAGTCAGGAATAGACGAGTTTCGAATTCAGGTTGCCATCCATTCGGTAAGACTCCAGAGAGTCAGGGACCGATGAGGGTGAATGTTAGGCTGCAAGGAAATTGGTACGAATCTGGAACGTCATGGATGGATGAATATCGAAATCGAGCACCTATCCAATTAATATGACCCAGGAGAGTCAGGGACCGACGAGGGTGAATGTCAGGCTGCCATCCTATCCGTGAGACTCCAGAGAGGCAGGGACCGATGAGGGTGAATGTCAGGCATCAAGCCAATTGGTACGACACTGGAACGTCATGGACGGATGAATATCCAAATCGGGCACCTATCCAATTGGTATGACCCAGGAGAGTCAGCTACCGACGAGGTTCGATTTCACGCTGCCATTCAGTCAGTATGACCCCAGAGAGTCAGGGACTGATGAGGGTGAATGTGAGGCTGCAAGCCTATCGGCATGACTCTGGAACGTCATGAATATCGAAATCGGGCAAGTATACAATTGGTATGACGCAGGAGAGTCAGGAATCGACGAGGTTCGAATTCAGGCTGCCGTCCAATCGGTATGGCTCCAGAGAGTCAGGGACCGATGAGGCTGAATGTCAGGCTGCAAGCCATTCGGTACGACTGGGGAACGTCATGGAGGGATGAATATCGAAATCGGGCACCTATCCAATTGGTATGACCCAGGAGAGTCAGGAATCGACCAGTTTCGAATTCGGGCTGCCATCCAATTGGTATGACTCCAGAGAGTCAGGGATCGAGGACGGTGAATGTGAAGCTGTAAGCCAATCAGTACGACTCTGGAACGTCATGGACGGATGAATATCGAAATCGATCACCTATTAAAATTAGTATGACGCAGGAGATTCAGGGACCGACGAGGGTGAATGTCAGGCTGCCATCCTGTCTGTGACACTCCAGAGAGTCAGGGATCGATGAGGGTGAATGTGAAGCTGCAAGCCAATTGGTATGACACTGGAACGTCATGGACGGATGAATATTGATATCGGGCACCTCTCCAATTGGTATGACCCAGGAGAGTCAGGTACCGACGAGGTACGATTTCACGCTGCCATTCAGTCAGTATGACCCCAGAGAGTCAGGGACTGATGAGGGTGAATGTGAGGCTGCAAGCCTATCGGCATGACTCTGGAACGTCATGAATATCGAAATCGGGCAAGTATACAATTGGTATGACCCAGGAGAGTCAGGAATCGACGAGGTTCGAATTCAGGCTGCCGTCCAATCGGTATGACTCCAGAGAGTCAGGGACCGATGAGGCTGAATGTCAGGCTGCAAGCCATTCGGTACGACTCTGGAACGTCATGGAGGGATGAATATCGAAATCGGGCACCTATCCAATTGGTATGACCCAGGAGAGTCAGGAATCGACGAGGTTCGAATTCAGGCTGCCATCCAATCGGTATGACTCCAGAGAGTCAGGGACCGATGAGGCTGAATGTCAGGCTGCAAGCCAGTCGGTACGACTCTGGAACGTCATGGAGGGATGAATATCGAAATCGGGCACCTATCCAATTGGTATGACCCAGGAGAGTCAGGAATCGACGAGGTTCGAATTCAGGCTGCCATCCAATCGGTATGACTCCAGAGAGTCAGGGATTGAGGATGGTGAATGTGAAGCTATAAGCCAATCGGTACGACTCTGGAACGTCATGGACGGATGAATATCGAAATCGAGCACCTATTAAAATTAGTATGACCCAGGAGAGTCAGGGACCGACGAGGGTGAATGTCAGGCTGCCATCCTATCCGTGAGACTTCAGAGAGTCAGGGACCGATGAGGGTGAATATCAAGCTGCAAGCCAATTGGTACGACACTGGAACGTCATAGACGGATGAATATCGAAATGGGGAAGTATACAATTGGTATACCCAGGAGAGTCAGGTACCGACGAGGTTCGATTTCACGCTGCCATTCAGTCAGTATGACCCCAGAGAGTCAGGGACTGATGAGCGTGAATGTGAGGCTGCAAGCCTATCGGCATGACTCTGGAGCGTCATGAATATAGAAACGGGCACCTATCCAATTGGTATGACCCAGGAGAGTCAGGAATCGACGAGTTTCGAATTCAGGCTCCCATCCAAACTGTATGACTCCAGATAGTCAGGGATCAAGGATGGTGAATGTGAAGCTGTAAGCCAATCGGTACGACTCTGGAACGTCATGGAGGGATGAATATCGAAATCGGGCACCTATCCAATTGGTATGACCCAGGAGAGTCAGGAATCGACGAGTTTCGAATTCAGGCTGCCATCCAATCGGAAAGACTCCAGAGAGTCAGGGATCGAGGATGGTGAATGTGAAGCTGTAAGCCAATCGGTACGACTCTGGAACGTCATGGACGGATGAATATCGAAATCAAGCACCTATTAAAATTAGTATGACCAAGGAGAGTCAGGGACCGACGAGGGTGAATGTCAGGCTGCAAGCCAATTGGTACGACACTGGAACGTCATGGATGGATGTATATCGACATCGAACACCTATCCAATTAGTATGACCGAGGAGAGTCAGGGACCGACGAGGGTGAATGTCAGGCTGCCATGCTATCCGTGAGACTCCAGAGAGTCAGGGACCGATGAGGGTGAATGTGAGGCTGCAAGCCTATCGGCATGACTCTGGAACGTCATGGATATCGACATCGGGCAAGTATACAATTGGTATGACCCAGGAGAGTCAGGAATAGACGAGGTCCGAATTCAGGCTGCCGTCCAATCGGTATGACACCAGAGAGTCAGGGACCGATGAGGGTGAATGTCAGGCTGCCAGACATTCGGTACGATTCTGGATCGTCATGGAGGGATGAATATCGAAATCGGGCACCTATCCAATTGGTATGACCCAGGAAAGTCAGGAATCAACGCGTTTCGAATTCAGGTTGCCATCCAGTCAGTAAGACTCCAGAGTGCCAGGGACCGATGAGGCTGAATGTCAGGCTGCAAGGAAAATGGTACTAATCTGGAACGTCATGGATGGATGAATGTCGAAATTGAGCACCTATCCAATTACTATGACCCAGGAGCGTTAGGGACCGTCGAGGGTGAATGTCAGGCTGCCATCCTATCCGTGAGACTCCAGAGAGGCAGGGACCGATGAGGGTGAATGTCAGGCTGCAAGCCAATTGGTACGACACTGGAACGTCATGGACGGATGAATATCCAAATCGAGCACCTATCCAATTGGTATGACCCAGGAGAGTCAGGTACCGACGAGGTTCGATTTCACGCTGCCATTCAGTTAGTATGACCCCAGAGAGTCAGGGACTGATGAGGGTGAATGTGAGGCTGCAAGCCTATCGGCATGACTCTGGAACATCATGAATATCGAAATTGGGCAAGTATACAATTGGTATGACCCAGGAGAGTCAGGAATCAACGAGGTTCGAATTCAGGCTGCCATCCAATCGGTATGACTCCAGAGAGTCAGGGACCGATGAGGCTGAATGTCAGGCTGCAAGCCATTCGGTACGACTCTGGAACGTCATGGAGGGATGAATATCCAAATCGGGCACCTATCCAATTGGTATGACCCAGGAGAGTCAAGTACCGACGAGGTTCGATTTCACGCTGCCATTCAGTCAGTATGACCCCAGAGAGTCAGGGACTGATGAGGGTGAATGTGAGGCTGCAAGCCTATCGGCATGACTCTGGAACGTCATGAACATCGAAATCGGCCAAGTATATAATTGGTATGACCCAGGAGAGTCAGAAATCGACGAGGTTCGAATTCAGGCTGCCGTCCAATCGGTATGACTCCAGAGAGTCAGGGACTGATGAGGCTGAATGTCAGGCTGCAAGCCATTCGGTACGACTCTGGAACGTCATGGAGGGATGATTATCGAAATCGGGCACCTATCCAATTGGTATGACCCAGGAGAGTCAGGAATCGACGAGTTTCGAATTCAGGCTGCCATCCAAACTGTATGACTCCAGATAATCAGGGATCGAGGATGGTGAATGTGAAGCTGTAAGCCAATCGGTACGACTCTGGAACGTCATGGAATGATGAATATCGAAATCGATCACCTATTAAAATTAGTATGACCCAGGAGAGTCAGGGACCGACGAGGGTGAATGTCAGGCTGCCATCCTATCCGTGAGACTCCAGAGAGTCAGGGACCGATGAGGGTGAATGTCAGGCTGCAAGCCAATTGGTACGACACTGGAACGTCATGGACGGATGAATATTCAAATCGGGCACCTATCCAATTGGTATGACCCAGGAGAGTCAGGTACCGACGAGGTTCGATTTCACGCTGCCATTCAGTCAGTATGACCCCAGAGAGTCAGGGACTGATGAGGGTGAATGTGAGGCTGCAGGCCTATCGGCATGACTCTGGAACGTCATGAATATGGAAATCGGGAAAGTACACAATTGGTATGACCCAGGAGAGTCAGGAATCGACGAGGTTCGAATTCAGGCTGCCGTCCAATCGGTATGACTCCAGAGAGTCAGGGACCGATGAGGCTGAATGCCAGGCTGCAAGCCATTCGGTACGACTCTGGAACGTCATGGAGGGATGAATATCGAAATCGGGCACCTATCCAATTGGTATGACCCAGGAGAGTCAGGAATCGACGAGGTTCGAATTCAGGCTGCCGTCCAATCGGTATGACTCCAGAGAGTCAGGGACCGATGAGGCTGAATGTCAGGCTGCAAGCCAGTCGGTACGACTCTGGAACGTCATGGAGGGATGAATATCGAAATCGGGCACCTATCCAATTGGTATGACCCAGGAGAGTCAGGAATCGACGAGGTTCGAATTCAGGCTGCCATCCAATCGGTATGACTCCAGAGAGTCAGGGATCGAGGATGGTGAATGTGAAGCTATAAGCCAATCGGTACGACTCTGGAACGTCATGGACGGATGAATATCGAAATCGAGCACCTATTAAAATTAGTATGACCCAGGAGAGTCAGGGACCGACGAGGGTGAATGTCAGGCTGCCATCCTATCCGTGAGACTCCAGAGAGTCAGGGACCGATGAGGGTGAATATCAAGCTGCAAGCCAATTGGTACGACACTGGAACGTCATGGACGGATGAATATCGAAATCGGGCAAGTATACAATTGGTATACCCAGGAGAGTCAGGTACCGACGAGGTTGGATTTCACGCTGCCATTCAGTCAGTATGACCCCAGAGAGTCAGGGACTGATGAGGGTGAATGTGAGGCTGCAAGCCTATCGGCATGACTCTGGAGCGTCATGAATATCGAAACGGGCACCTATCCAATTGGTATGACCCAGGAGAGTCAGGAATCGACGAGTTTCGAATTCAGGCTCCCATCCAAACTGTATGACTCCAGATAGTCAGGGATCAAGGATGTTGAATGTGAAGCTGTAAGCCAATCGGTACGACTCTGGAACGTCATGGAGGGATGAATATCGAAATCGGGCACCTATCCAATTGGTATGACCCAGGAGAGTCAGGAATCGACGAGTTTCGAATTCAGGCTGCCATCCAATCGGAAAGACTCCAGAGAGTCAGGGATCGAGGATGGTGAATGTGAAGCTGTAAGCCAATCGGTACGACTCTGGAACGTCATGGACGGATGAATATCGAAATCAAGCACCTATTAAAATTAGTATGACCAAGGAGAGTCAGGGACCGACGAGGGTGAATGTCAGGCTGCCATCCTATCCGTGAGACTCCAGAGAGTCAGGGACCGATGAGGGTGAATGTCAGGCTGCAAGCCAATTGGTACGACACTGGAACGTCATGGATGGATATATATCGACATCGAACACCTATCCAATTAGTATGACCGAGGAGAGTCAGGGACCGACGAGGGTGAATGTCAGGCTGCCATGCTATCCGTGAGACTCCAGAGAGTAAGGGACCGATGAGGGTGAATGTGAGGCTGCAAGCCTATCGGCATGACTCTGGAACGTCATGAATATCGACATCGGGCAAGTATACAATTGGTATGACCCAGGAGAGTCAGGAATAGACGAGGTCCGAATTCAGGCTGCCGTCCAATCGGTATGACACCAGAGAGTCAGGGACCGATGAGGGTGAATGTCAGGCTGCAAGACATTCGGTACGATTCTGGATCGTCATGGAGGGATGAATATCGAAATCGGGCACCTATCCAATTGGTATGACCCAGGAAAGTCAGGAATCAACGCGTTTCGAATTCAGGTTGCCATCCAGTCAGTAAGACTCCAGAGAGCCAGGGACCGATGAGGCTGAATGTCAGGCTGCAAGGAAAATGGTACTAATCTGGAACGTCATGGATGGATGAATGTCGAAATTGAGCACCTATCCAATTACTATGACCCAGGAGCGTCAGGGACCGTCGAGGGTGAATGTCAGGCTGCCATCCTATCCGTGAGACTCCAGAGAGGCAGGGACCGATGAGGGTGAATGTCAGGCTGCAAGCCAATTGGTACGACACTGGAACGTCATGGACGGATGAATATCCAAATCGGGCACCTATCCAATTGGTATGACCCAGGAGAGTCAGGTACCGACGAGGTTCGATTTCACGCTGCCATTCAGTTAGTATGACCCCAGAGAGTCAGGGACTGATGAGGGTCAATGTGAGGCTGCAAGCCTATCGGCATGACTCTGGAACGTCATGAATATCGAAATCGGGCAAGTATACAATTGGTATGACCCAGGAGAGTCAGGAATCAACGAGGTTCGAATTCAGGCTGCAGTCCAATCGGTATGACTCCAGAGAGTCAGGGACCGATGAGGCTGAATATCAGGCTGCAAGCCATTCGGTACGACTGTGGAACGTCATGGAGGGATGAATATCGAAATCGGGCACTTATCCAATTGGTATGACCCAGGAGAGTCAGGAATCGACGAGTTTCGAATTCAGGCTGCCATCCAATCAGTAAGACTCCAGAGAGTCAGGGACCGATGAGGGTGAATGTCAGGCTGCAAGGAAATTGGTACTAATCTGGAACGTCATGGATGGATGAATATCGAAATCGAGCACCTATCGAATTACTATGACCCAGGAGAGTCAGGGACCGTCGAGGGTGAATGTCAGGCTGCCATCCTATCCGTCAGACTCCAGAGAGGCAGGGACCGATGAGGGTGAATGTCAGGCTGCAAGCCAATCGGTACGACACTGGAACGTCATGGACGGATGAATATCCAAATCGGGCACCTATCCAATTGGTATGACCCAGGAGAGTCAGGAATCGACGAGTTTTGAATTCAGGCTGCCATCCAATCGGAAAGACTCCAGAGAGTCAGGGATCGAGGATGGTGAATGTGAAGCTGTACGCCAATTGGTACGACACTGGAACGTC
The DNA here is from genome assembly GCA_023333645.1 of Sceloporus occidentalis. Classification (NCBI taxonomy): domain Eukaryota; kingdom Metazoa; phylum Chordata; class Lepidosauria; order Squamata; family Phrynosomatidae; genus Sceloporus; species Sceloporus occidentalis. The sequence continues at coordinate 224,014,390 of JALMGF010000001.1, forward strand.
ATGGATGGATGAATATCGAAATCGAGCACCTATCCAATTAGTATGACCCAGGAGAGTCAGGGACCGATGAGGGTGAATGTCAGGCTGCCATGCTATCAGTGAGACTCCAGAGAGTCAGGGACCAATGAGGGTGAATGTCAGGCTGCAAGCCAATTGGTACGACACTGGAACGTCATGGATGGATGAATATCCAAATCGGGCACCTATCCAATTGGTATGACCCAGGAGAGTCAGGGACTGATGAGTGTGAATGGAAGGCTGCAAGCCTATCGGCATGACTCTGGAACGTCATGAATATCAAAATCGGGCAAGTATACCATTGGTATGACCCAGGAGAGTCAGGAATCGACGAGGTTCGAATTCAGGCTGCCGTCCAATCAGTATGACACCAGAGAGTCAGGGACCGATGAGGCTGAATGTCAGGCTGCAAGCCATTCGATACGATTCTGGAACGTCATGGAGGGATGAATATCGAAATCGGGCACCTATGCAATTGGTATGACCCAGGAGAGTCAGGAATACACGAGTTTCGAATTCAGGTTGCCATCCAATTGGTAAGACTCCAGAGAGTCAGGGACCGATGAGGGTGAATGTCAGGCTGCAAGGAAATTGGTACTAATCTGGAACGTCATGGATGGATGAATATCGAAATCGAGCACGTATCCAATTACTATGACCCAGGAGAATCAGGGACCGTCGAGGGTGAATGTCAGGCTGCCATCCTATCCGTGAGACTCCAGAGAGGCAGGGACCGATGAGGGTGAATGTCAGGCTGCAAGCCAATTGGTACGACACTGGAACGTCATGGACGGATGAATATCCAAATCGGGCACCTATCCAATTGGTATGACCCAGGAGAGTCAGGTACCGACGAGGTTCGATTTCACGCTGCCATTCAGTTAGTTTGACCCCAGAGAGTCAGGTACTGATGAGGGTCAATGTGAGGCTGCAAGCCTATCGGCATGACTCTGGAACGTCATGAATATCGAAATTGCCAAGTATACAATTGGTATGACCCAGGAGAGTCAGGAATCAACGAGGTTCGAATTCAGGCTGCTGTCCAATCGGTATGACTCCAGAGAGTCAGGGACCGATGAGGCTGAATGTCAGGCTGCAAGCCATTCGGTACGACTGTGGAACGTCATGGAGGGATGAATATCGAAATCGGGCACTTATCCAATTGGTATGACCCAGGAGAGTCAGGAATCGACGAGTTTCGAATTCAGGCTGCCATCCAATCGGTATGACTCCAGAGAGTCAGGGATCGAGGATGGTGAATGTGAAGCTGTAAGCCAATCGGTACGACACTGGAACGTCATGGACGGATGAATATCGAAATCGGGCACCTATCCAATTGGTATGACCCAGGAGAGTCAGGAATAGACGAGTTTCGAATTCAGGTTGCCATCTAATCAGTAAGACTCCAGAGAGTCAGGGACCGATGAGGGTGAATGTCAGGCTGCAAGGAAATTGGTACTAATCTGGAACGTCATGGATGGATGAATATCGAAATCGAGCACCTATCGAATTACTATGACCCAGGAGAGTCAGGGACCGTCGAGGGTGAATGTCAGGCTGCCATCCTATCCGTCAGACTCCAGAGAGGCAGGGACCGATGAGGGTGAATGTCAGGCTGCAAGCCAATTGGTACGACACTGGAACGTCATGGACGGATGAATATCCAAATCGGGCACCTATCCAATTGGTATGACCCAGGAGAGTCAGGTACCGACGAGGTTCGATTTCACGCTGCCATTCAGTTAGTATGACCCCAGAGAGTCAGGGACTGATGAGGGTGAATGTGAGGCTGCAAGCCTATCGGCATGACTCTGGAACGTCATGAATATCGAAATCGGGCAAGTATACAATTGGTATGACCCAGGAGAGTCAGGAATCGATGCGGTTCCAATTCAGGCTGCCGTCCAATCGGTATGACTCCAGAGAGTCAGGGACCGATGAGGCTGAATGTCAGGCTGCAAGCCATTCGGTATGACTCTGGAACGTCATGGAGGGATGAATATCGAAATCGGGCACCTATCCAATTAGTATGACCCAGGAGAGTCAGGAATCGACGAGTTTCGAATTCAGGCTGCCATGCAATCGGTATGACTCCAGAGAGTCAGGGATCGAGGATGGTGAATGTGAAGCTGGTAGCCAATCGGTACGACTCTAGAACGTCATGGACGGATGAATATCGAAATCGAGCACCTATTAAAATTAGTATGACCCAGGAGAGTCAGGGACCGACGAGGGTGAATGTCAGGCTGCCATCCTATCCGTGAGACTCCAGAGAGTCAGGGACCGATGAAGCTGAATGTCAGGCTTCAAGCCATTTGGTACGACTCTGGAACGTCGTGGAGGGATGAATATCGAAATCGGGCACCTATCCAATTGGTATGACCCAGCAGAGTCAGGAATCGACGAGGTTCGAATTCAGGCTGCCATCCAATCGGTATGACTCCAGAGAGTCAGAGATCAAGGATGGTGAATGTGAAGCTGTAAGCCAATCGGTACGACTCTGGAACGTCATGGACGGATGAATATCGAAATCGAGCACCTATTAAAATTAGTATGACCCAGGAGAGTGAGGGACCGATGAGGGTGAATGTCAGGATGCAAGCCAATTGGTACGACACTGGAACGTCATGGATGGATGAATATCGAAATCGAGCACCTATCCAATTAGTATGACCCAGGAGAATCAGCTACCGACGAGGTTCGATTTCACGCTGCCATGCTATCCGTGACACTCCAGAGAGTCAGGGACCGATGAGGGTGAATGTGAGGCTGCAAGCCTATCGGCATGACTCTGGAACGTCATGAATATCGACAACGGGCAAGTGTACTATTGGTATGACCCAGGAGAGTCAGGAATCGACGAAGTTCGAATTCAGGCTGCCGTCCAATCTGTATGACACCAGAGAGTCAGGGACCGATGAGGCTGAATGTCAGGCTGCAAGCCAATTGGTACGAAACTGGAACATCATGGACGGATGAATATCCAAATCGGGCACCTATCCAATTGTATTGACCCAGGAAAGTCAGCTACCGACGAGGTTCGATTTCACGCTGCTATTCAGTCAGTATGACCCCAGAGAGTCACGGACTGATGAGGGTGAATGTGAGGCTGCAAGCCTATCGGCATGCCTCTGGAACGTCATGAATATCGAAATCGGGCAAGTATACAATTGGTATGACCCAGGAGAGTCAGGAATCAACGAGGTTCGAATTCAGGCTGCCGTCCAGTCGGTATGACTCCAGAGAGTCAGGGACCGATGAGGCTGAATGTCAGGCTGTAAGCCATTCGGTACGACTCTGGAACGTCATGGAGGGATGAATATCGAAATCGGGCACCTATCCAATTGGTATGACCCAGGAGAGTCAGGAATCGACGAGTTTTGAATTCAGGCTGCCATCCAATCGGAAAGACTCCAGAGAGTCAGGGATCGAGGATGGTGAATGTGAAGCTGTACGCCAATTGGTACGACACTGGAACGTCATGGATGGATGAATATCGAAATCGAGCACCTATCCAATTAGTATGACCCAGGAGAGTAAGGGACCGATGACGGTGAATGTCAGGCTGCCATGCTATCCGTGAGACTCCAGAGAGTCAGGGACCAATGAGGGTGAATGTCAGGCTGCAAGCCAATTGGTACGACACTGGAACGTCATGGATGGATGAATATCCAAATCGGGCACCTATCCAATTGGTATGACCCAGGAGAGTCAGGGACTGATGAGTGTGAATGGAAGGCTACAAGCCTATCGGCATGACTCTGGAACGTCATGAATATCAAAATCGGGCAAGAATACCATTGGTATGACCCAGGAGAGTCAGGAATCGACGAGGTTCGAATTCAGGCTGCCGTCCAATCGGTATGACACCAGAGAGTCAGGGACCGATGAGGCTGAATGTCAGGCTGCAAGCCATTAGATACGATTCTGGAACGTCATGGAGGGATGAATATCGAAATCGGGCACCTATGCAATTGGTATGACCCAGGAGAGTCAGGAATAGACGAGTTTCGAATTCAGGTTGCCATCCAATCGGTAAGACTCCAGAGAGTCAGGGACCGATGAGGGTGAATGTCAGGCTGCAAGGAAATTGGTACTAATCTGGAACGTCATGGATGGATGAATATCGAAATCGAGCACCTATCCAATTACTATGACCCAGGAGAATCAGGGACCGTCGAGGGTGAATGTCAGTCAGGCTGCCATCCTATCCGTGAGACTCGAGAGAGGCAGGGACCGATGAGGGTGAATGTCAGGCTGCAAGCCAATTGGTACGACACTGGAACGTCATGGACGGATGAATATCCAAATCGGGCACCTATCCAATTGGTATGACCCAGGAGAGTCAGGTACCGACGAGGTTCGATTTCACGCTGCCATTCAGTTAGTATGACCCCAGAGAGTCAGGGACTGATGAGGGTCAATGTGAGGCTGCAAGCCTATCGGCATGACTCTGGAACGTCATGAATATCGAAATTGCCAAGTATACAATTGGTATGACCCAGGAGAGTCAGGAATCAACGAGGTTCGAATTCAGGCTGCAGTCCAATCGGTATGACTCCAGAGAGTCAGGGACCGATGAGGCTGAATGTCAGGCTGCAAGCCATTCGGTACGACTGTGGAACGTCATGGAGGGATGAATATCGAAATCGGGCACTTATCCAATTGGTATGACCCAGGAGAGTCAGGAATCGACGAGTTTCGAATTCAGGCTGCCATCCAATCGGTATGACTCCAGAGAGTCAGGGATCGAGGATGGTGAATGTGAAGCTGTAAGCCAATCGGTACGACACTGGAACGTCATGGACGGATGAATATCGAAATCGGGCACCTATCCAATTGGTATGACCCAGGAGAGTCAGGAATAGACGAATTTCGAATTCAGGTTGCCATCCAATCAGTAAGACTCCAGAGAGTCAGGGACTGATGAGGGTGAATGTCAGGCTGCAAGGAAATTGGTACTAATCTGGAACGTCATGGATGGATGAATATCGAAATCGAGCACCTATCGAATTACTATGACCCAGGAGAGTCAGGGACTGTCGAGGGTGAATGTCAGGCTGCCATCCTATCCGTCAGACTCCAGAGAGGCAGGGACCGATGAGGGTGAATGTCAGGCTGCAAGCCAATTGGTACGACACTGGAACGTCATGGACGGATGAATATCCAAATCGGGCACCTATCCAATTGGTATGACCCAGGAGAGTCAGATACCGACGAGGTTCGATTTCACGCTGCCATCCAATCAGTAAGACTCCAGAGAGTCAGGGACCGATATGGGTGAATGTCAGGCGGCAAGGAAATTGGTACTAATCTGGAACGTCATGGATGGATGAATATCGAAATCGAGCACCTATCCAATTACGATGACCCAGGAGAGTCAGGGACCGTCGAGGGTGAATGTCAGGCTGCCATCCTATCCGTCAGACTCCAGAGAGTCAGGGACCGATGAGGGTGAATGTCAGGCTGCAAGCCAATTGGTACGACACTGGAACGTCATGGACGGATGAATATCCAAATCGGGCACCTATCCAATTGGTATGACCCAGGAGAGTCAGGGACCGACGAGGTTCGATTTCACGCTGCCATTCAGTCAGTATGACCCCAGAGAGTCAGGGACTGATGAGGGTGAATGTGAGGCTGCGAGCCTATCGGCATGACTCTGGAGCGTCATGAATATCGAAATCGGGCAAGTATACAATTGGTATGACCCAGGAGAGTCAGGAATCGACGAGGTTCGAATTCAGGCTGCCGTCCAATCGGTATGACTCCAGAGACTCAGGGACCGATGAGGCTGAATGTCAGGCTGCAAGCCAGTCGGTACGACTCTGGAACGTCATGGAGGGATGAATATCGAAATCGGGCACCTATCCAATTGGTATGACCCAGGAGAGTCAGGAATTGACGAGTTTCGAATTCAGGCTGCCATCCAATCGGAAAGACTCCAGAGAGTCAGGGATCGAGGATGGTGAATGTGAAGCTGTAAGCCAATCGGTACGACTCTGGAACGTCATGGACGGATGAATATCGAAATCAAGCACCTATTAAATTTAGTATGACCCAGGAGATTCAGGGACCGACGAGGGTGAATGTCAGGCTGCCATCCTATCCGTGAGACTCCAGAGAGTCAGGGACCGATGAGGGTGAATGTCAGGCTGCAAGCCAATTGGTACGACACTGGAACGTCATGGATGGATGAATATCGACATCGAGCACCTATCCAATTAGTATGACCCAGGAGAGTCAGGGACCGACGAGGGTGAATGTCAGGCTGCCATGCTATCCGTGAGACTCCATAGAGTCAGGGACCGATGAGGGTGAATGTGAGGCTGCAAGCCTATCGGCATGACTCTGGAACGTCATGAATATCGACATCGGGCAAGTATACAATTGGTATGACCCAGGAGAGTCAGGAATCGACGAGGTCCGAATTCAGGCTGCCGTCCAATCGGTATGACACCAGAGAGTCAGGGACCGATGAGGCTGAATGTCAGGCTGCAAGACATTCGGTACGATTCTGGAACGTCATGGACGGATACATATCCAAATCGGGCACCTATCCAATTGGTATGACCCAGGAGAGTCAGGTACCGACGAGGTTCGATTTCACGCTGCCATTCAGTCAGTATGACACCAGAGAGTCAGGGACTGATGAGGGTGAATGTGAGGCTGCAAGCCTATCGGCATGACTCTGGAGCGTCATGAATATCGAAATCGGGCAAGTATACAATTGGTATGACCCAGGAGAGTCAGGAATTGACGAGGTTCGAATTCAGGCTGCCGTCCAATCGGTATGACTCCAGAGAGTCAGGGACCGATGAGGCTGAATGTCAGGCTGCAAGCCAGTCGGTACGACTCTGGAACGTCATGGAGGGATGAATATCGAAATCGGGCACCTATCCAATTGGTATGACCCAGGAGAGTCAGGAATCGACGAGTTTCGAATTCAGGCTGCCATCCAATCGGAAAGACTCCAGAGAGTCAGGGATCGAGGATGGTGAATGTGAAGCTGTAAGCCAATCGGTACGACTCTGGAATGTCATGGACGGATGAATATCGAAATCAAGCACCTATTAAATTTAGTATGACCCAGGAGATTCAGGGACCGACGAGGGTGAATGTCAGGCTGCCATCCTATCCGTGAGACTCCAGAGAGTCAGGGACCGATGAGGGTGAATGTCAGGCTGCAAGCCAATTGGTACGACACTGGAACGTCATGAATATCGACATCGGACAAGTATACAATGGGTATGACCCAGGAGAGTCAGGAATCGACGAGGTCCGAATTCAGGCTGCCGTCCAATCGGTATGACACCAGAGAGTCAGGGACCGATGAGGCTGAATGTCAGGCTGCAAGACATTCGGTACGATTCTGGAACGTCATGGAGGGATGAATATCGAAATCGGGCACCTATCCAATTGGTATGACCCAGGAGAGTCAGGAATAGACGAGTTTCGAATTCAGGTTGCCATCCAATCAGTAAGACTCCAGAGAGTCAGGGACCGATGAGGGTGAATGTCAGGCTGCAAGGAAATTGGTACTAATCTGGAACGTCATGGATGGATGAATATCGAAATCGAGCACCTATCCAATTACTATGACCCAGGAGAGTCAGGGACCGACGAGGGTGAATGTCAGGCTGCCATCCTATCCGTGAGACTCCAGAGAGGCAGGGACCGATGAGGGTGAATGTCAGGCTGTAAGCCATTCGGTACGACTCTGGAACGTCATGGAGGGATGAATATCGAAATCAGGCACCTATCCAATTGGTATGACCCAGGAGAGTCAGGAATCGACGAGTTTCGAATTCAGGCTGCCATCCAATCGGAAAGACTCCAGAGAGTCAGGGATCGAGGATGGTGAATGTGAAGCTGTAAGCCAATTGGTACGACACTGGAACGTCATGGATGGATGAATATCGAAATCAGGCACCTATCCAATTAGTATGACCCAGGAGAGTCAGGGACCGATGAGGGTGAATGTCAGGCTGCCATGCTATCCGTGAGACTCCAGAGAGTCAGGGACCGATGAGGCTGAATGTCAGGCTGCAAGACATTCGGTACGATTCTGGAACGTCATGGACGGATACATATCCAAATCGGGCACCTATCCAATTGGTATGACCCAGGAGAGTCAGGTACCGACGAGGTTCGATTTCACGCTGCCATTCAGTCAGTATGACACCAGAGAGTCAGGGACTGATGAGGGTGAATGTGAGGCTGCAAGCCTATCGGCATGACTCTGGAGCGTCATGAATATCGAAATCGGGCAAGTATACAATTGGTATGACCCAGGAGAGTCAGGAATCGACGAGGTTCGAATTCAGGCTGCCGTCCAATCGGTATGACTCCAGAGAGTCAGGGACCGATGAGGCTGAATGTCAGGCTGCAAGCCAGTCGGTACGACTCTGGAACGTCATGGAGGGATGAATATCGAAATCGGGCACCTATCCAATTGGTATGACCCAGGAGAGTCAGGAATCGACGAGTTTCGAATTCAGGCTGCCATTCAATCGGAAAGACTCCAGAGAGTCAGGGATCGAGGATGGTGAATGTGAAGCTGTAAGCCAATCGGTACGACTCTGGAACGTCATGGACGGATGAATATCGAAATCAAGCACCTATTAAATTTAGTATGACCCAGGAGATTCAGGGACCGACGAGGGTGAATGTCAGGCTGCCATCCTATCCGTGAGACTCCAGAGAGTCAGGGACCGATGAGGGTGAATGTCAGGCTGCAAGCCAATTGGTACGACACTGGAACGTCATGGATGGATGAATATCGACATCGAGCACCTATCCAATTAGTATGACCCAGGAGAGTCAGGGACCGACGAGGGTGAATGTCAGGCTCCCATGCTATCCGTGAGACTCCAGAGAGTCAGGGACCGTTGAGGGTGAATGTGAGGCTGCAAGCCTATCGGCATGACTCTGGAACGTCATGAATATCGACATCGGACAAGTATACAATGGGTATGACCCAGGAGAGTCAGGAATCGACGAGGTCCGAATTCAGGCTGCCGTCCAATCGGTATGACACCAGAGAGTCAGGGACCGATGAGGCTGAATGTCAGGCTGCAAGACATTCGGTACGATTCTGGAACGTCATGGAGGGATGAATATCGAAATCGGGCACCTATCCAATTGGTATGACCCAGGAGAGTCAGGAATAGACGAGTTTCGAATTCAGGTTGCCATCCAATCAGTAAGACTCCAGAGAGTCAGGGACCGATGAGGGTGAATGTCAGGCTGCAAGGAAATTGGTACTAATCTGGAACGTCATGGATGGATGAATATCGAAATCGAGCACCTATCCAATTACTATGACCCAGGAGAGTCAGGGACCGACGAGGGTGAATGTCAGGCTGCCATCCTATCCGTGAGACTCCAGAGAGGCAGGGACCGATGAGGGTGAATGTCAGGCTGTAAGCCATTCGGTACGACTCTGGAACGTCATGGAGGGATGAATATCGAAATCGGGCACCTATCCAATTGGTATGACCCAGGAGAGTCAGGAATCGACGAGTTTCGAATTCAGGCTGCCATCCAATCGGAAAGACTCCAGTGAGTCAGGGATCGAGGATGGTGAATGTGAAGCTGTAAGCCAATTGGTACGACACTGGAACGTCATGGATGGATGAATATCGAAATCGAGCACCTATCCAATTAGTATGACCCAGGAGAGTCAGGGACAGATGAGGGTGAATGTCAGGCTGCCATGCTATCCGTGAGACTCCAGAGAGTCAGGGACCAATGAGGGTGAATGTCAGGCTGCAAGCCAATTGGTACGACACTGGAACGTCATGGATGGATGAATATCCAAATCGGGCACCTATCCAATTGGTATGACCCAGGAGAGTCAGGGACTGATGAGTGTGAATGGAAGGCTGCAAGCCTATCGGCATGACTCTGGAACGTCATGAATATCAAAATCGGGCAAGTATACCATTGGTATTACCCAGGAGAGTCAGGAATCGACGAGGTTCGAATTCAGGCTGCCGTCCAATCGGTATGACACCAGAGAGTCAGGGACCGATGAGGCTGAATGTCAGGCTGCAAGCCATTCGATACGATTCTGGAACGTCATGGAGGGATGAATATCGAAATCGGGCACCTATCCAATTGGTATGACCAAGGAGAGTCAGGAATAGACGAGTTTCGAATTCAGGTTGCCATCCATTCGGTAAGACTCCAGAGAGTCAGGGACCGATGAGGGTGAATGTCAGGCTGCAAGGAAATTGGTACGAATCTGGAACGTCATGGATGGATGAATATCGAAATCGAGCACCTATCCAATTACTATGACCCAGGAGAGTCAGGGACCGACGAGGGTGAATGTCAGGCTGCCATCCTATCCGTGAGACTCCAGAGAGGCAGGGACCGATGAGGGTGAATGTCAGGCTGCAAGCCAATTGGTACGACACTGGAACGTCATGGACGGATGAATATCCAAATCGGGCACCTATCCAATTGGTATGACCCAGGAGAGTCAGCTACCGACGAGGTTCGATTTCACGCTGCCATTCAGTCAGTATGACCCCAGAGAGTCAGGGACTGATGAGGGTGAATGTGAGGCTGCAAGCCTATCGGCATGACTCTGGAACGTCATGAATATCGAAATCGGGCAAGTATACAATTGGTATGACGCAGGAGAGTCAGGAATCGACGAGGTTCGAATTCAGGCTGCCGTCCAATCGGTATGGCTCCAGAGAGTCAGGGACCGATGAGGCTGAATGTCAGGCTGCAAGCCATTCGGTACGACTGGGGAACGTCATGGAGGGATGAATATCGAAATCGGGCACCTATCCAATTGGTATGACCCAGGAGAGTCAGGAATCGACCAGTTTCGAATTCGGGCTGCCATCCAATTGGTATGACTCCAGAGAGTCAGGGATCGAGGACGGTGAATGTGAAGCTGTAAGCCAATCAGTACGACTCTGGAACGTCATGGACGGATGAATATCGAAATCGATCACCTATTAAAATTAGTATGACGCAGGAGATTCAGGGACCGACGAGGGTGAATGTCAGGCTGCCATCCTGTCTGTGACACTCCAGAGAGTCAGGGATCGATGAGGGTGAATGTGAAGCTGCAAGCCAATTGGTATGACACTGGAACGTCATGGACGGATGAATATTGATATCGGGCACCTCTCCAATTGGTATGACCCAGGAGAGTCAGGTACCGACGAGGTACGATTTCACGCTGCCATTCAGTCAGTATGACCCCAGAGAGTCAGGGACTGATGAGGGTGAATGTGAGGCTGCAAGCCTATCGGCATGACTCTGGAACGTCATGAATATCGAAATCGGGCAAGTATACAATTGGTATGACCCAGGAGAGTCAGGAATCGACGAGGTTCGAATTCAGGCTGCCGTCCAATCGGTATGACTCCAGAGAGTCAGGGACCGATGAGGCTGAATGTCAGGCTGCAAGCCATTCGGTACGACTCTGGAACGTCATGGAGGGATGAATATCGAAATCGGGCACCTATCCAATTGGTATGACCCAGGAGAGTCAGGAATCGACGAGGTTCGAATTCAGGCTGCCATCCAATCGGTATGACTCCAGAGAGTCAGGGACCGATGAGGCTGAATGTCAGGCTGCAAGCCAGTCGGTACGACTCTGGAACGTCATGGAGGGATGAATATCGAAATCGGGCACCTATCCAATTGGTATGACCCAGGAGAGTCAGGAATCGACGAGGTTCGAATTCAGGCTGCCATCCAATCGGTATGACTCCAGAGAGTCAGGGATTGAGGATGGTGAATGTGAAGCTATAAGCCAATCGGTACGACTCTGGAACGTCATGGACGGATGAATATCGAAATCGAGCACCTATTAAAATTAGTATGACCCAGGAGAGTCAGGGACCGACGAGGGTGAATGTCAGGCTGCCATCCTATCCGTGAGACTTCAGAGAGTCAGGGACCGATGAGGGTGAATATCAAGCTGCAAGCCAATTGGTACGACACTGGAACGTCATAGACGGATGAATATCGAAATGGGGAAGTATACAATTGGTATACCCAGGAGAGTCAGGTACCGACGAGGTTCGATTTCACGCTGCCATTCAGTCAGTATGACCCCAGAGAGTCAGGGACTGATGAGGGTGAATGTGAGGCTGCAAGCCTATCGGCATGACTCTGGAGCGTCATGAATATAGAAACGGGCACCTATCCAATTGGTATGACCCAGGAGAGTCAGGAATCGACGAGTTTCGAATTCAGGCTCCCATCCAAACTGTATGACTCCAGATAGTCAGGGATCAAGGATGGTGAATGTGAAGCTGTAAGCCAATCGGTACGACTCTGGAACGTCATGGAGGGATGAATATCGAAATCGGGCACCTATCCAATTGGTATGACCCAGGAGAGTCAGGAATCGACGAGTTTCGAATTCAGGCTGCTATCCAATCGGAAAGACTCCAGAGAGTCAGGGATCGAGGATGGTGAATGTGAAGCTGTAAGCCAATCGGTACGACTCTGGAACGTCATGGACGGATGAATATCGAAATCAAGCACCTATTAAAATTAGTATGACCAAGGAGAGTCAGGGACCGACGAGGGTGAATGTCAGGCTGCAAGCCAATTGGTACGACACTGGAACGTCATGGATGGATGTATATCGACATCGAACACCTATCCAATTAGTATGACCGAGGAGAGTCAGGGACCGACGAGGGTGAATGTCAGGCTGCCATGCTATCCGTGAGACTCCAGAGAGTCAGGGACCGATGAGGGTGAATGTGAGGCTGCAAGCCTATCGGCATGACTCTGGAACGTCATGGATATCGACATCGGGCAAGTATACAATTGGTATGACCCAGGAGAGTCAGGAATAGACGAGGTCCGAATTCAGGCTGCCGTCCAATCGGTATGACACCAGAGAGTCAGGGACCGATGAGGGTGAATGTCAGGCTGCCAGACATTCGGTACGATTCTGGATCGTCATGGAGGGATGAATATCGAAATCGGGCACCTATCCAATTGGTATGACCCAGGAAAGTCAGGAATCAACGCGTTTCGAATTCAGGTTGCCATCCAGTCAGTAAGACTCCAGAGTGCCAGGGACCGATGAGGCTGAATGTCAGGCTGCAAGGAAAATGGTACTAATCTGGAACGTCATGGATGGATGAATGTCGAAATTGAGCACCTATCCAATTACTATGACCCAGGAGCGTTAGGGACCGTCGAGGGTGAATGTCAGGCTGCCATCCTATCCGTGAGACTCCAGAGAGGCAGGGACCGATGAGGGTGAATGTCAGGCTGCAAGCCAATTGGTACGACACTGGAACGTCATGGACGGATGAATATCCAAATCGAGCACCTATCCAATTGGTATGACCCAGGAGAGTCAGGTACCGACGAGGTTCGATTTCACGCTGCCATTCAGTTAGTATGACCCCAGAGAGTCAGGGACTGATGAGGGTGAATGTGAGGCTGCAAGCCTATCGGCATGACTCTGGAACATCATGAATATCGAAATTGGGCAAGTATACAATTGGTATGACCCAGGAGAGTCAGGAATCAACGAGGTTCGAATTCAGGCTGCCATCCAATCGGTATGACTCCAGAGAGTCAGGGACCGATGAGGCTGAATGTCAGGCTGCAAGCCATTCGGTACGACTCTGGAACGTCATGGAGGGATGAATATCCAAATCGGGCACCTATCCAATTGGTATGACCCAGGAGAGTCAAGTACCGACGAGGTTCGATTTCACGCTGCCATTCAGTCAGTATGACCCCAGAGAGTCAGGGACTGATGAGGGTGAATGTGAGGCTGCAAGCCTATCGGCATGACTCTGGAACGTCATGAACATCGAAATCGGCCAAGTATATAATTGGTATGACCCAGGAGAGTCAGAAATCGACGAGGTTCGAATTCAGGCTGCCGTCCAATCGGTATGACTCCAGAGAGTCAGGGACTGATGAGGCTGAATGTCAGGCTGCAAGCCATTCGGTACGACTCTGGAACGTCATGGAGGGATGATTATCGAAATCGGGCACCTATCCAATTGGTATGACCCAGGAGAGTCAGGAATCGACGAGTTTCGAATTCAGGCTGCCATCCAAACTGTATGACTCCAGATAATCAGGGATCGAGGATGGTGAATGTGAAGCTGTAAGCCAATCGGTACGACTCTGGAACGTCATGGAATGATGAATATCGAAATCGATCACCTATTAAAATTAGTATGACCCAGGAGAGTCAGGGACCGACGAGGGTGAATGTCAGGCTGCCATCCTATCCGTGAGACTCCAGAGAGTCAGGGACCGATGAGGGTGAATGTCAGGCTGCAAGCCAATTGGTACGACACTAGAACGTCATGGACGGATGAATATTCAAATCGGGCACCTATCCAATTGGTATGACCCAGGAGAGTCAGGTACCGACGAGGTTCGATTTCACGCTGCCATTCAGTCAGTATGACCCCAGAGAGTCAGGGACTGATGAGGGTGAATGTGAGGCTGCAGGCCTATCGGCATGACTCTGGAACGTCATGAATATGGAAATCGGGAAAGTACACAATTGGTATGACCCAGGAGAGTCAGGAATCGACGAGGTTCGAATTCAGGCTGCCGTCCAATCGGTATGACTCCAGAGAGTCAGGGACCGATGAGGCTGAATGTCAGGCTGCAAGCCATTCGGTACGACTCTGGAACGTCATGGAGGGATGAATATCGAAATCGGGCACCTATCCAATTGGTATGACCCAGGAGAGTCAGGAATCGACGAGGTTCGAATTCAGGCTGCCGTCCAATCAGTATGACTCCAGAGAGTCAGGGACCGATGAGGCTGAATGTCAGGCTGCAAGCCAGTCGGTACGACTCTGGAACGTCATGGAGGGATGAATATCGAAATCGGGCACCTATCCAATTGGTATGACCCAGGAGAGTCAGGAATCGACGAGGTTCGAATTCAGGCTGCCATCCAATCGGTATGACTCCAGAGAGTCAGGGATCGAGGATGGTGAATGTGAAGCTATAAGCCAATCGGTACGACTCTGGAACGTCATGGACGGATGAATATCGAAATCGAGCACCTATTAAAATTAGTATGACCCAGGAGAGTCAGGGACCGATGAGGGTGAATGTCAGGCTGCCATCCTATCCGTGAGACTCCAGAGAGTCAGGGACCGATGAGGGTGAATATCAAGCTGCAAGCCAATTGGTACGACACTGGAACGTCATGGACGGATGAATATCGAAATCGGGCAAGTATACAATTGGTATACCCAGGAGAGTCAGGTACCGACGAGGTTGGATTTCACGCTGCCATTCAGTCAGTATGACCCCAGAGAGTCAGGGACTGATGAGGGTGAATGTGAGGCTGCAAGCCTATCGGCATGACTCTGGAGCGTCATGAATATCGAAACGGGCACCTATCCAATTGGTATGACCCAGGAGAGTCAGGAATCGACGAGTTTCGAATTCAGGCTCCCATCCAAACTGTATGACTCCAGATAGTCAGGGATCAAGGATGTTGAATGTGAAGCTGTAAGCCAATCGGTACGACTCTGGAACGTCATGGAGGGATGAATATCGAAATCGGGCACCTATCCAATTGGTATGACCCAGGAGAGTCAGGAATCGACGAGTTTCGAATTCAGGCTGCCATCCAATCGGAAAGACTCCAGAGAGTCAGGGATCGAGGATGGTGAATGTGAAGCTGTAAGCCAATCGGTACGACTCTGGAACGTCATGGACGGATGAATATCGAAATCAAGCACCTATTAAAATTAGTATGACCAAGGAGAGTCAGGGACCAACGAGGGTGAATGTCAGGCTGCCATCCTATCCGTGAGACTCCAGAGAGTCAGGGACCGATGAGGGTGAATGTCAGGCTGCAAGCCAATTGGTACGACACTGGAACGTCATGGATGGATATATATCGACATCGAACACCTATCCAATTAGTATGACCGAGGAGAGTCAGGGACCGACGAGGGTGAATGTCAGGCTGCCATGCTATCCGTGAGACTCCAGAGAGTAAGGGACCGATGAGGGTGAATGTGAGGCTGCAAGCCTATCGGCATGACTCTGGAACGTCATGAATATCGACATCGGGCAAGTATACAATTGGTATGACCCAGGAGAGTCAGGAATAGACGAGGTCCGAATTCAGGCTGCCGTCCAATCGGTATGACACCAGAGAGTCAGGGACCGATGAGGGTGAATGTCAGGCTGCAAGACATTCGGTACGATTCTGGATCGTCATGGAGGGATGAATATCGAAATCGGGCACCTATCCAATTGGTATGACCCAGGAAAGTCAGGAATCAACGCGTTTCGAATTCAGGTTGCCATCCAGTCAGTAAGACTCCAGAGAGCCAGGGACCGATGAGGCTGAATGTCAGGCTGCAAGGAAAATGGTACTAATCTGGAACGTCATGGATGGATGAATGTCGAAATTGAGCACCTATCCAATTACTATGACCCAGGAGCGTCAGGGACCGTCGAGGGTGAATGTCAGGCTGCCATCCTATCCGTGAGACTCCAGAGAGGCAGGGACCGATGAGGGTGAATGTCAGGCTGCAAGCCAATTGGTACGACACTGGAACGTCATGGACGGATGAATATCCAAATCGAGCACCTATCCAATTGGTATGACCCAGGAGAGTCAGGTACCGACGAGGTTCGATTTCACGCTGCCATTCAGTTAGTATGACCCCAGAGAGTCAGGGACTGATGAGGGTGAATGTGAGGCTGCAAGCCTATCGGCATGACTCTGGAACATCATGAATATCGAAATTGGGCAAGTATACAATTGGTATGACCCAGGAGAGTCAGGAATCAACGAGGTTCGAATTCAGGCTGCCGTCCAATCGGTATGACTCCAGAGAGTCATGGACCGATGAGGCTGAATGTCAGGCTGCAAGCCATTCGGTACGACTCTGGAACGTCATGGAGGGATGAATATCCAAATCGGGCACCTATCCAATTGGTATGACCCAGGAGAGTCAAGTACCGACGAGGTTCGATTTCACGCTGCCATTCAGTCAGTATGACCCCAGAGAGTCAGGGACTGATGAGGGTGAATGTGAGGCTGCAAGCCTATCGGCATGACTCTGGAACGTCATGAACATCGAAATCGGCCAAGTATATAATTGGTATGACCCAGGAGAGTCAGAAATCGACGAGGTTCGAATTCAGGCTGCCGTCCAATCGGTATGACTCCAGAGAGTCAGGGACTGATGAGGCTGAATGTCAGGCTGCAAGCCATTCGGTACGACTCTGGAACGTCATGGAGGGATGATTATCGAAATCGGGCACCTATCCAATTGGTATGACCCAGGAGAGTCAGGAATCGACGAGTTTCGAATTCAGTCTGCCATCCAAACTGTATGACTCCAGATAATCAGGGATCGAGGATGGTGAATGTGAAGCTGTAAGCCAATCGGTACGACTCTGGAACGTCATGGAATGATGAATATCGAAATCGATCACCTATTAAAATTAGTATGACCCAGGAGAGTCAGGGACCGACGAGGGTGAATGTCAGGCTGCCATCCTATCCGTGAGACTCCAGAGAGTCAGGGACCGATGAGGGTGAATGTCAGGCTGCAAGCCAATTGGTACGACACTGGAACGTCATGGACGGATGAATATTCAAATCGGGCACCTATCCAATTGGTATGACCCAGGAGAGTCAGGTACCGACGAGGTTCGATTTCACGCTGCCATTCAGTCAGTATGATCCCAGAGAGTCAGGGACTGATGAGGGTGAATGTGAGGCTGCAAACCAATTGGTACGACACTGGAAAGTCATGGATGGATGTATATCGACATCGAACACCTATCCAATTAGTATGACCGAGGAGAGTCAGGGACCGACGAGGGTGAATGTCAGGCTGCCATGCTATCCGTGAGACTCCAGAGAGTCAGGGACCGATGAGGGTGAATGTGAGGCTGCAAGCCTATCGGCATGACTCTGGAACGTCATGAATATGGAAATCGGGAAAGTACACAATTGGTATGACCCAGGAGAGTCAGGAATCGACGAGGTTCGAATTCAGGCTGCCGTCCAATCGGTATGACTCCAGAGAGTCAGGGACCGATGAGGCTGAATGTCAGGCTGCAAGCCATTCGGTACGACTCTGGAACGTCATGGAGGGATGAATATCGAAATCGGGCACCTATCCAATTGATATGACCCAGGAGAGTCAGGAATCGACGAGGTTCGAATTCAGGCTGCCGTCCAATCGGGATGACTCCAGAGAGTCAGGGACCGAGGAGGCTGAATGTCAGGCTGCAAGGCATTTGGTACGACTCTGGAACGTCATGGAGGGATGAATATCGAAATCGGGCACGTATCCAATTGGTATGACCCAGGAGAGTCAGGAATCGACGAGTTTCGAATTCAGGCTGCCATCCAATCGGTATGACTCCAGAGAGTCAGGGATCGAGGATGGTGAATGTGAAGCTATAAGCCAATCGGTACGACTCTGGAACGTCATGGACGGATGAATATCGAAATCGAGCACCTATTAAAATTAGTATGACCCAGGAGAGTCAGGGACCGACGAGGGTGAATGTCAGGCTGCCATCCTATCCGTGAGACTCCAGAGAGTCAGGGACCGATGAGGGTGAATATCAAGCTGCAAGCCAATTGGTACGACACTGGAACGTCATGGACGGATGAATATCGAAATCGGGCAAGTATACAATTGGTATACCCAGGAGAGTCAGGTACCGACGAGGTTCGATTTCACGCTGCCATTCAGTCAGTATGACCCCAGAGAGTCAGGGAGTGATGAGGGTGAATGTGAGGCTGCAAGCCTATCGGCATGACTCTGGAGCGTCATGAATATCGAAACGGGCACCTATCCAATTGGTATGACCCAGGAGAGTCAGGAATCGACGAGTTTCGAATTCAGGCTGCCATCCAAACTGTATGACTCCAGATAGTCAGGGATCAAGGATGGTGAATGTGAAGCTGTAAGCCAATCGGTACGACTCTGGAACGTCATGGACGGATGAATATCCAAATCGAGCACCTATTAAAATTAGTATGACCCAGGAGAGTCAGGGACCGATGAGGGTGAATGTCAGGCTGCAAGCCAATTGGTACGACACTGGAACTTCATGGACGGATGAATATCCAAATCGGGCACCTATCCAATTGCTATGACCAAGGAGAGTCAAGAATCGACGAGTTTCGAATTCAGGCTGCACTCCAATCGGTGTGACTCCAGAGAGTCAGGGATCGAGGATGGTGAATGTGACGCTGTAAGCCAATCGGTACGACTCTGGAACGTCATGGACGGATGAATATCGAAATCGAGAACCTATTAAAATTAGTATGACCTAGGAGAATCAAGGACCGACGACGGTGAATGTCAGGCTGCCATCCTATCCGTGAGACTCCAGAGAGTAAGGGACCGATGAGGGTGAATGTCAGGCTGCAAGCCAATTGGTACGACACTGGAACGTCATGGACGGATGAATATCCAAATCGGGCACCTATCCAATTGCTATGACCAAGGAGAGTCAAGAATCGACGAGTTTCGAATTCAGGCTGCACTCCAATCGGTATGACTCCAGAGAGTCAGGGATCGAGGATGGTGAATGTGACGCTGTAAGCCAATCGGTACGACTCTGGAACGTCATGGACGGATGAATATCGAAATCGAGCACCTATTAAAATTAGTATGACCTAGGAGAATCAGGGACGGACGACGGTGAATGTCAGGCTGCCATCCTATCCGTGAGACTCCAGAGAGTCAGGGACCGATGAGGGTGAATGTCAGGCTGCAAGCCAATTGGTACGACACTGGAACGTCATGGACGGATGAATATCCAAATCGGGCACCTATCCAATTGGTATGACCCAGGAGAGTCAGGTACCGACGAGGTTCGATTTCACGCTGCCATTCAGTCAGTATGACCCAGACAGTCAGGGACTGATGAGGGTGAATGTGAGTCTGCAGGCCTATCGGCATGACTCTCAAACGTCATGAATATCGAAATCGGGCAAGTACACAATTGCTATGACCCAGGAGAGTGAGGAATCGACGAGGTTCGAATTCAGGCTGCCGTCCAATCGGTATGACTCCAGAGAGTCAGGGACCGATGAGGCTGAATGTCAGGCTGCAAGCCATTCGGTACGACTCTGGAACGTCATGGAGGGATGAATATCGAAATCGCGCACCTATCCAATTGGTATGACCCAGGAGAGTCAGGAATCGACGAGTTTCGGATTCAGGCTGCCATCCAATCGGTATGACTCCAGAGAGTCAGGGATCGAGGATGGTTAATGTGACGCTGTAAGCCAATCGGTACGACTCTGGAATGTCATGGACGGATGAATATCGAAATCGAGCACCTATTAAAATTAGTATGACCAAGGAGAGTCAGGGACCGACGAGGGTGAATGTCAGGCTGCCATCCTATCCGTGAGACTCCAGAGAGTCAGGGACCGATGAGGGTGAATGTCAGGCTGCAAGCCAATTGGTACGACACTGGAACGTCATGGACGGATGAATATACAAATCGGGCACCTGTCCAATTGGTATGACCCAGGAGAGTCAGGTACCGACGAGGTTCGATTTCACGCTGCCATTCAGTCAGTATGACCCCAGAGAGTCAGGGACCGATGAGGCTGAATGTCAGGCTGCAAGCCTATCGGCATGACTCTGGAACGTCATGAATATCGAAATCGGACAAGTATACAATTGGTATGACCCAGGAGAATCAGGAATCGACAAGTTTCGAATTCAGGCTGCCATCCAATCGGTATGACTCCAGAGAGTCAGGGATCGAGGATGGTGAATGTGAAGCTGTAAGCCAATCGGTACGACTCTGGAACGTCATGGACGGATGAATATCGAAATCGATCACCTATTAAAATTAGTATGACCCAGGAGAGTCAGGGACCGACGAGGGTGAATGTCAGGATGCCATCCTATCCGTGAGACTCCAGAGAGTCAGGGACCGATGAGGGTGAATGTCAGGCTGCAAGCCATTCGGTACGACTCTGGAACGTCATGGAGGGATGAATATCCAAATCGGGCACCTATCCAATTGGTATGACCCAGGAGAGTCAAGTACCGACGAGGTTCGATTTCACGCTGCCATTCAGTCAGTATGACCCCAGAGAGTCAGGGACTGATGAGGGTGAATGTGAGGCTGCAGGCCTATCGGCATGACTCTGGAACGTCATGAATATCGAAATCGGGCAAGTACACAATTGGTATGACCCAGGAGAGTCAGAAATCGACGAGGTTCGAATTCAGGCTGCCGTCCAATCGGTATGACTCCAGAGAGTCAGGGACCGATGAGGCTGAATGTCAGGCTGCAAGCCATTCGGTACAACTCTGGAACGTCATGGAGGGATGAATATCGAAATCGGGCACCTATCCAATTGGTATGACCCAGGAGAGTCAGGAATCGACGAATTTCGAATTCAGGCTGCCATCCAAACTGTATGACTCCAGATAGTCAGGGATCGAGGATGGTGAATGTGAAGCTGTAAGCCAATCGGTACGACTCTGGAACGTCATGGAATGATGAATATCGAAATCGATCACCTATTAAAATTAGTATGACCCAGGAGAGTCAGGGACCGACGAGGGTGAATGTCAGGCTGCCATCCTATCCGTGAGACTCCAGAGAGTCAGGGACCGATGAGGGTGAATGTCAGGCTGCAAGCCAATTGGTACGACACTGGAACGTCATGGACGGATGAATATTCAAATCGGGCACCTATCCAATTGGTATGACCCAGGAGAGTCAGGTACCGACCAGGTTCGATTTCACGCTGCCATTCAGTCAGTATGACCCCAGAGAGTCAGGGACTGATGAGGGTGAATGTGAGGCTGCAGGGCTATCGGCATGACTCTGGAACGTCATGAATAAAGAAATCGGGAAAGTACACAATTGGTATGACCCAGGAGAGTCAGGAATGGACAAGGTTCGAATTCAGGCTGCCGTCCAATCGGTATGACTCCAGAGAGTCAGGGACCGATGAGGCTGAATGTCAGGCTGCAAGCCATTCGGTACGACTCTGGAACGTCATGGACGGATGAATATCGAAATCGAGCACCTATTAAAATTAGTATGACCCAGGAGAGTCAGGGACCGACGAGGGTGAATGTCAGGCTGCCATCCTATCCGTGAGAGTCCAGAGAGTCAGGGACCGATGAGGATGAATATCAAGCTGCAAGCCAATTGGTACGAAACTGGAACGTCATGGACGGATGAATATCCAAATCGGGCACCTATCCAATTGGTATGACCCAGGAGAGTCAGGTACCGATGAGGTTCGATTTCACGCTGCCATTCAGTCAGTATGACCCCAGAGAGTCAGGGACTGATGAGGGTGAATGTGAGGCTGCAAGCCTATCGGCATGACTCTGGAGCGTCATGAATATCGAAATCGGGCAAGTATACAATTGGTATGACCCAGGAGAGTCTGGAATCGACGAGGTTCGAATTCAGGCTGCCGTCCAATCGGTATGACTCCAGAGAGTCAGGGACCGAGGAGGCTGAACGTCAGGCTGCAAGGCATTTGGTACGACTCTGGAACGTCATGAATATCGAAATCGGGCAAGTATACAATTGGTATGACCCAGGAGAGTCAGGAATCGACGAGGTTCGAATTCAGGCTGCTATCCAATCGGTATGACTCCAGAGAGTCAGGGACCGATGAGGGTTTATGTCAGGCTGCAAGCCATTCGGTACGACTCTGGAACGGCATGGACGGATGAATATCGCAATCGAGCACCTATCCAATTAGTATGAACCTGGAGAGTCAAAGACCGATGAGGTTCAAGGTCAGGCTGCTATCCAATCGGTATGACTCCAGAGAGTCAGGGACCAATGAGGCTTAATGTCAGGCTGAAAGCCATTCGGTACAACTCTGGAACGTCATGGAGGGATGAATATCGAAATCGGGCACCTATCCAATTGGTATGACCCAGGAAAGTCAGGAATCGACGAGTTTCGAATTCAGGCTGCCATCCAATCGGTATGACTCCAGAGAGTCAGGGATCGAGGATGGTGAATGTGACGCTGTAAGCCAATCGGTACGACTCTAGAACGTCATCGACGGATGAATATCGAAATCGAGCACCTATTAAAATTAGTATGACCCAGGAGAGTCAGGGACCGACGAGGGTGAATATCAGGCTACCAGCCTATCCGTGAGACTCCAGAGAGTCAGGGACCAATGAGGGTGAATGACAGGCTGCAAGCCAATTGGTACGACACTGGAACGTCATGGACGGATGAATATCCAAATCGGGCACCTGTCCAATTGGTATGACCCAGGAGAGTCAGGTACCGACGAGGTTCGATTTCACGCTGCCATTCAGTCAGTATGACCCCAGAGAGTCAGGGACTGATGAGGGTGAATGTGAGGCTGCAAGCCCATCGGCATGACTCTGGAACGTCATGAATATCGAAATCGGGCAAGTATACAATTGGTATGACCCAGGAGAGTCAGGAATCGACGAGGTTCGAATTCAGGCTGCCGTCCAATCGGTATGACTCCAGAGAGTCAGGGACCGATGAGGCTGAATGTCAGGCTGCAAGCCATTCGATACGACTCTGGAACGTCATGGAGGGATGAATATCAAAATCGGGCACCTATCCAATTGGTATGACGCAGGAGAGTCAGGAATCGACGAGTTTCGAATTCAGGCTGCCATCCAATCAGTATGACTACAGAGAGTCAGGGATCGAGGATGGTGAATGTGAAGCTGTCAGCCAATCGGTACGACTCTGGAACGTCATGGATGGATGAATATCAAAATCGAACACCTATTAAAATTAGTATGACCCAGGAGAGTCAGGGACCGACGAGGGTGAGTGTCAGGCTGCCATCCTATCCGTGAGACTCCAGAGAGTCAGGGACCGATGAGGGTGAATATCAGGCTGCAAGCCAATGGGTACGACACTGGAACGTCATGGAGGGATGAATATCCAAATCGGGCACCTATCCAATTGGTATGACCCAGGAGAGTCAGGTACCGACGAGGTTCGATTTCACGCTGCCATTCAGTCAGTATGACCCCAGAGAGTCAGGGACTGATGAGGGTGAATGTGAGGCTGCAAGCCTATCGGCATGACTCTGGAACGTCATGAATATCGAAATCGGGCATGTATACAATTGGTATGACCCAGGAGAGTCAGGAATCGACGAGGTTCGAATTCAGGCTGCCGTCCAATCGGTATGACTCCAGAGAGTCAGGGACCGATGAGGCTGAATGTCAGGCTGCAAGGCATTTGGTACGACTCTGGAACGTCATGGACGGATGAATATCCAAATCGGGCACCTATCCAATTGGTATGACCCAGGAGAGTCAGGTACCGACGAGGTTCGATTTCACGCTGCCATTCAGTCAGTATGACCCCAGAGAGTCAGGGAGTGATGAGGGTGAATGTGAGGCTGCAAGCCTATCGGCATGACTCTGGAACGTCATGAATATCGAAATCGGGCATGTATACAATTGGTATGACCCAGGAGAATCAAGAATCGACGAGTTTCGAATTCAGGCTGCCATGCAATCGGTATGACTCCAGAAAGTCAGGGATCGAGGCTGGTGAATGTGAAGCTGTAAGCCAATCGGTACGACTCTGGAACGTCATGGACGGATGAATATCAAAATCGAGCACCTATTAAAATTAGTATGACCCAGGAGAGTCAGGGACCGACGAGGGTGAATGTCAGGCTGCCATCCTATCCGTGAGACTCCAGAGAATCAGGGACCGATGAGGGTGAATGTCAGGCTGCAAGCCAATTGGTACGACACTGGAACGTCATGGACGGATGAATATCCAAATCGGGCACCTATCCAATTGGTATGACCCAGGAGAGTCAGGTACCGATGAGGTTCGATTTCACGCTGCCATTCAGTCAGTATGACCCCAGAGAGTCAGGGACTGATGAGGGTGAATGTGAGGCTGCAAGCCTATCGGCATGACTCTGGAACGTCATGAATATCGAAATCGGGCATGTATACAATTGGTATGACCCAGGACAATCAAGAATTGACGAGTTTCGAATTCAGGCTGCCATCCAATCGGTATGACTTCAGAGAGTCAGGGATCGAGGATGGTGAATGTGAAGCTGTAAGCCAATCGGTACGACTCTGGAACGTCATGGACGGATGAATATTAAAATCGAGCACCTATTAAAATTAGTATGACCCAGGAGAGTCAGGGACCGACGAGGGTGATTGTCAGGCTGCAAGCCAATTGGTACGACACTGGAACGTCATGGACGGATGAATATCCAAATCGGGCACCTATCCAATTGGTATGACCCAGGAGAGTCAGGAATCGATGAGGTTCGAATTCAGGCTGCCGTCCAATCGGTATGACTCCAGAGAGTCAGGGACCGAGGAGGCTGAATGTCAGGCTGCAAGGCATTTGGTACGACTCTGGAACGTCATGGAGGGATGAATATCGAAATCGGGCACGTATCCAATTGGTATGACCCAGGAGAATCAGGAATCGACGAGTTTCGAATTCAGGCTGCCATCCAATCGTTATGACTCCAGAGAGTCAGGGATCGAGGATGGTGAATGTGAAGCTGTAAGCCAATTGGTACGACTCTGGAACGTCATGGACGGATGAATATCGAAATCGAGCACCTATTAAAATTAGTATGACTCAGGAGAGTCAGGGACCGACGAGGGTGAATGTCAGGCTGCCATCCTATCCGTGAGACTCCAGAGAGTCAGGGACCGATGAGGGTGAATGTCAGGCTGCAAGCCAATTGGTACGACACTGGAACGTCATGGACGGATGAATATCCAAATCGGGCACCTATCCAATTGGTATGACCCAGGAGAGTCAGGTACCGATGAGGTTCGATTTCACGCTGCCATTCAGTCAGTATGACCACAGAGAGTCAGGGACTGATGAGGGTGAATGTGAGGCTGCAAGCCTATCGGCATGACTCTGGAACGTCATGAATATCGAAATCGGGCATGTATACAATTGGTATGACCCAGGACAATCAAGAATCGACGAGTTTTGAATTCAGGCTGCCATCCAATCGGTATGACTTCAGAGAGTCAGGGATCGAGGATGGTGAATGTGAAGCTGTTAGCCAATCGGTACGACTCTGGAACGTCATGGACGGATGAATATTAAAATCGAGCACCTATTAAAATTAGTATGACCCAGGAGAGTCAGGGACCGACGAGGGTGATTGTCAGGCTGCAAGCCAATTGGTACGACACTGGAACGTCATGGACGGATGAATATCCAAATCGGGCACCTATCCAATTGGTATGACCCAGGAGAGTCAGGAATCGACGAGGTTCGAATTCAGGCTGCCGTCCAATCGGTATGACTCCAGAGAGTCAGGGACCGAGGAGGCTGAATGTCAGGCTGCAAGGTATTTGGTACGACTCTGGAACGTCATGGAGGGATGAATATCGAAATCGGGCACGTATCCAATTGGTATGACCCAGGAGAATCAGGAATCGACGAGTTTCGAATTCAGGCTGCCATCCAATCGTTATGACTCCAGAGAGTCAGGGATCGAGGATGGTGAATGTGAAGCTGTAAGCCAATTGGTACGACTCTGGAACGTCATGGACGGATGAATATCGAAATCGAGCACCTATTAAAATTAGTATGACTCAGGAGAGTCAGGGACCGACGAGGGTGAATGTCAGGCTGCCATCCTATCCGTGAGACTCCAGAGAGTCAGGGACCGATGAGGGTGAATGTCAGGCTGCAAGCCAATTGGTACGACACTGGAACGTCATGGACGGATGAATATCCAAATCGGGCACCTATCCAATTGGTATGACCCAGGAGAGTCAGGTACCGAAGAGGTTCGATTTCACGCTGCCATTCAGTCAGTATGACCCCAGAGAGTCAGGGACTGATGAGGGTGAATGTGAGGCTGCAAGCCTATCGGCATGACTCTGGAACGTCATGAATATCGAAATCGGGCAAGTATACAATTGGTATGACCCAGGAGAGTCAGGAATCGACGAGGTTCGAATTCAGGCTGCTATCCAATCGGTATGACTCCAGAGAGTCAGGGACCGATGAGGGTGAATGTCAGGCTGCAAGTCATTCGGTACGACTCTGGAACGTCATGGATGGATGAATATCGAAATTGGGCACCTATCCAATTGGTATGACCCAGGAGAGTCAGGGACTGACAAGGTTCGAGGTCAGGCTGCCATCCAATCGGTAAGACTCCAGAGAGTCAGGGACCGATGAGGGTGAATGTCAGGCTGCAAGCCAATCGGTACGACTCTGGAACGGCATGGACGGATGAATACCGCAATCGAGCACCTATCCAATTAGTATGAACCTGGAGAGTCAGGTACCGAGGAGGTTCGATTTCACGCTGCCATTCAGTCAGTATGACCCCAGAGAGTCAGGGACTGATGAGGGTGAATGTGAGGCTCCAAGCCTATCGGCATGACTCTAGAACGTCATGAATATCGAAATCGGGCAAGTATACAATTGGTATGACCCAGGAGAGTCAGGAATCGACGAGGTTCGAATTCAGGCTGCCGTCCAATCGGTATGACTCCAGAGAGTCAGGGACCGATGAGGGTTTATGTCAGGCTTCAAGCCATTCGGTACGACTCTGGAACGGCATGGACGGATGAATATCGCAATCGAGCACCTATCCAATTAGTATGAACCTGGAGAGTCAAAGACCGATGAGGTTCAAGGTCAGGCTGCTATCCAATCGGTATGACTCCAGAGAGTCAGGGACCAATGAGGCTTAATGTCAGGCTGCAAGCCATTCGGTACAACTCTGGAACGTCATGGAGGGATGAATATCGAAATCGGGCACCTATCCAATTGGTATGACCCAGGAAAGTCAGGAATCGACGCGTTTCGAATTCAGGCTGCCATCCAATCTGTATGACTCCAGAGAGTCAGGGATCGAGGATGGTGAATGTGACGCTGTAAGCCAATCGGTACGACTCTAGAACGTCATTGACGGATGAATATCGAAATCGAGCACCTATTAAAATTAGTATGACCCAGGAGAATCAGGGACCGACGAGGGTGAATGTCAGGCTACCATCCTATCCGTGAGACTCCAGAGAGTCAGGGACCGATGAGGGTGAATGTCAGGCTGCAAGCCAATTGGTACGACACTGGAACGTCATGGACGGATGAATATCCAAATCGGGCACCTGTCCAATTGGTATGACCCAGGAGAGTCAGGTACCGACGAGGTTCGATTTCACGCTGCCATTCAGTCAGTATGACCCCAGAGAGTCAGGGACTGATGAGGGTGAATGTGAGGCTGCAAGCCTATCGGCATGACTCTGGAACGTCATGAATATCGAAATCGGGCAAGTATACAATTGGTATGACCCAGGAGAGTCAGGAATTGACGAGGTTCGAATTCAGGCTGCCGTCCAATCGGTATGACTCCAGAGAGTCAGGGACCGATGAGGCTGAATGTCAGGCTGCAAGCCATTCGGTACGACTCTGGAACGTCATGGAGGGATGAATATCGAAATCGGGCACCTATCCAATTGGTATGACCCAGGAAAGTCAGGAATCGACGCGTTTCGAATTCAGGCTGCCATCCAATCAGTATGACTCCAGAGAGTCAGGGATCGAGGATGGTGAATGTGACGCTGTAAGCCAATCGGAACGACTCTGGAACGTCATCGACGGAAGAATATCGAAATCGAGCACCTATTAAAATTAGTATGACCCAGGAGAGTCAGGGACCGACGAGGGTGAATGTCAGGCTGCCATCCTATCCGTGAGACTCCAGAGAATCAGGGACCGATGAGGGTGAATGTCAGGCTGCAAGCCAATTGGTACGACACTGGAACGTCATGGACGGATGAATATCCAAATCGGGCACCTATCCAATTGGTATGACCCAGGAGAGTCAGGTACCGATGAGGTTCGATTTCACGCTGCCATTCAGTCAGTATGACCCCAGAGAGTCAGGGACTGATGAGGGTGAATGTGAGGCTGCAAGCCTATCGGCATGACTCTGGAATATCATGAATATCGAAATTGGGCATGTATACAATTGGTATGACCCAGGAGAGTCAGGAATCGACGAGGTTCGAATTCAGGCTGCCGTCCAATCGGTATGACTCCAGAGAGTCAGGGACCGAGGAGGCTGAATATCAGGCTGCAAGGCATTTGGTACGACTCTGGAACGTCATGGAGGGATGAATATCGAAATCGGGCACGTATCCAATTGGTATGACCCAGGAGAATCAGGAATCGACGAGTTTCGAATTCAGGCTGCCATCGAATTGTTATGACTCCAGAGAGTCAGGGATCGAGGATGGTGAATGTGAAGCTGTAAGCCAATCGATACGACTCTGGAACGTCATGGACGGATGAATATCGAAATCGAGCACCTATTATAATTAGTATGACTCAGGAGAGTCAGGGACCGACGAGGGTGAATGTCAGGCTGCCATCCTATCCGTGAGACTCCAGAGAGTCAGGGACCGATGAGGGTGAATGTCAGGCTGCAAGCCAATTGGTACAACACTGGAACGTCATGGACGGATGAATATCCAAATCGGGCACCTATCCAATTGGTATGACCCAGGAGAGTCAGGTACCGAAGAGGTTCGATTTCACGCTGCCATTCAGTCAGTATGACCCCAGAGAGTCAGGGACTGATGAGGGTGAATGTGAGGCTGCAAGCCTATCGGCATGACTCTGGAACGTCATGAATATCGAAATCGGGCAAGTATACAATTGGTATGACCCAGGAGAGTCAGGAATCGACGAGGTTCGAATTCAGGCTGCTATCCAATCGGTATGACTCCAGAGAGTCAGGGACCGATGAGGGTGAATGTCAGGCTGCAAGTCATTCGGTACGACTCTGGAACGTCATGGATGGATGAATATCGAAATTGGGCACCTATCCAATTGGTATGACCCAGGAGAGTCAGGGACTGACAAGGTTCGAGGTCAGGCTGCCATCCAATCGGTAAGACTCCAGTGAGTCAGGGACCGATGAGGGTGAATGTCAGGCTGCAAGCCAATCGGTACGACTCTGGAACGGCATGGACGGATGAATATCGCAATCGAGCACCTATCCAATTAGTATGAACCTGGAGAGTCAGGTACCGACGAGGGTGAATGTCAGGCTGCCATCCTATCCGTGAGACTCCAGAGAGTCAGGGACCGATGAGGGTGAATGTCAGGCTGCAAGCCAATTGGTACGACACTGGAACGTCATGGACGGATGAATATCCAAATCGGGCACCTATCCAATTGGTATGACCCAGGAGAGTCAGGGACCGACGAGGTTCGATTTCACGCTGCCATTCAGTCAGTATGACCCCAGAGAGTCAGGGACTGATGAGGGTGAATGTGATACTGCAAGCCTATCGGCATGACTCTGGAACATCATGAATATCGAAATTGGGCATGTATACAATTGGTATGACCCAGGAGAGTCAGGAATCGACGAGGTTCGAATTCAGGCTGCCGTCCAATCGGTATGACTCCAGAGAGTCAGGGACCGATGAGGCTGAATGTCAGGCTGCAAGCCATTCGGTACGACTCCGGAACGTCATGGACGGATGAATATCAAAATCGGGCACCTGTCCAATTGGTATGACCCAGGAGAGTCAGGAATCGACGAGTTTCGAATTCAGGCTGCCATCCAATCAGTATGACTCCAGAGAGTCAGGGACCGATGAGGCTGAATGTCAGGCTGCAAGCCATTCGGTACGACTCCGGAACGTCATGGACGGATGAATATCAAAATCGGGCACCTATCCAATTGGTATGACCCAGGAGAGTCAGGTACCGAAGAGGTTCGATTTCACGCTGCCATTCAGTCAGTATGACCCCAGAGAGTCAGGGACTGATGAGGGTGAATGTGAGGCTGCAAGCCTATCGGCATGACTCTGGAACGTCATGAATATCGAAATCGGGCAAGTATACAATTGGTATGACCCAGGAGAGTCAGGAATCGACGAGGTTCGAATTCAGGCTGCTATCCAATCGGTATGACTCCAGAGAGTCAGGGACCGATGAGGGTGAATGTCAGGCTGCAAGTCATTCGGTACGACTCTGGAACGTCATGGATGGATGAATATCGAAATTGGGCACCTATCCAATTGGTATGACCCAGGAGAGTCAGGGACTGACAAGGTTCGAGGTCAGGCTGCCATCCAATCGGTAAGACTCCAGTGAGTCAGGGACCGATGAGGGTGAATGTCAGGCTGCAAGCCAATCGGTACGACTCTGGAACGGCATGGACGGATGAATATCGCAATCGAGCACCTATCCAATTAGTATGAACCTGGAGAGTCAGGTACCGACGAGGGTGAATGTCAGGCTGCCATCCTATCCGTGAGACTCCAGAGAGTCAGGGACCGATGAGGGTGAATGTCAGGCTGCAAGCCAATTGGTACGACACTGGAACGTCATGGACGGATGAATATCCAAATCGGGCACCTATCCAATTGGTATGACCCAGGAGAGTCAGGGACCGACGAGGTTCGATTTCACGCTGCCATTCAGTCAGTATGACCCCAGAGAGTCAGGGACTGATGAGGGTGAATGTGATACTGCAAGCCTATCGGCATGACTCTGGAACATCATGAATATCGAAATTGGGCATGTATACAATTGGTATGACCCAGGAGAGTCAGGAATCGACGAGGTTCGAATTCAGGCTGCCGTCCAATCGGTATGACTCCAGAGAGTCAGGGACCGATGAGGCTGAATGTCAGGCTGCAAGCCATTCGGTACGACTCCGGAACGTCATGGACGGATGAATATCAAAATCGGGCACCTGTCCAATTGGTATGACCCAGGAGAGTCAGGAATCGACGAGTTTCGAATTCAGGCTGCCATCCAATCAGTATGACTCCAGAGAGTCAGGGATCGAGGATGGTGAATGTGAAGCTGTAAGCCAATCGGTACGACTCTGGAACGTCATGGACGGATGAATATCGAAATCGAGCACCTATTAAAATTAGTATGACCCAGGAGAGTCAGGGACCGACGAGGGTGAATGTCAGGCTGCCATCCTATCCGTGAGACTCCAGAGAGTCAGGGACCGATGAGGGTGAATGTCAGGCTGCAAGCCAATTGGTACGACACTGGAACGTCATGGGCGGATGAATATCCAAATCGGGCACCTGTCCAATTGGTATGACCCAGGAGAGTCAGGTACCGACGAGGTTCGATTTCACGCTGCCATTCAGTCAGTATGACCCCAGAGAGTCAGGGACTGATGAGGGTGAATGTGAGGCTGCAAGCCTATCGGCATGACTCTGGAACGTCATGAATATCGAAATCGGGCAAGTATACAATTGGTATGACCCAGGAGAATCAGGAATCGACGAGTTTCGAATTCAGGCTGCCATCCAATCGGTATGACTCGAGAGAGTCAGGGATCGAGGATGGTGAATGTGAAGCTGTAAGCCTATCGGCATGACTCTGGAACGTCACGGACGGATGAATATCGAAATCGGGCACCTATCCAATTGGTATGACCCAGGAGAGTCAGGGACCGACAAGGTTCGAGGTCAGGCTGCCATCCAATTGGTATGACTCCATAGAGTCAGGGATCGAGGATGGTGAATGTGAAGCTGTAAGCCAATTGGTACGACTCTGGAACGTCATGGACGGATGAATATCGAAATCGAGCACCTATTAAAATTAGTATGACCCAGGAGAGTCAGGGACCGACGAGGGTGAATGTCAGGCTGCCATCCTATCCGTGAGACTCCAGAGAGTCAGGGACCGATGAGGGTGAATGTCAGGCTGCAAGCCAATTGGTACGACACTGGAACGTCATGGACGGATGAATATCCAAATCGGGCACCTATCCAATTGGTATGACCCAGGAGAGTCAGGGACAGACGAGGTTCGATTTCACGCTGCCATTCAGTCAGTATGACCCCAGAGAGTCAGGGACTGATGAGGGTGAATGTGATACTGCAAGCCTATCGGCATGACTCTGGAACGTCATGAATATCAAAATCGGGCAAGTATGCAATTGGTATGACCCAGGAGAGTCAGGAATCGAGGAGGTTCGAATTCAGGCTGCTGTCCAATCGGTATGACTCCAGAGAGTCAGGGACCGATGAGGCTGAATGTCAGGCTGCAAGCCATTCAGTACGACTCTGGAACGTCATGGAGGGATGAATATCGAAATCGGGCAAGTATACAATTGGTATGACCCAGGAGAGTCAGGAATCGACGAGGTTCGAATCCAGGCTGCCGTCCAATCGGTATGACTCCAGAGAGTCAGGGACCGAGGAGGCTGAATGTCAGGCTGCAAGGCATTCGGTACGACTCTGGACCGTCATGGAGGGATGAATATCGAAATCGGGCACCTATCCAATTGGTATGACCCAGGAGAGTCAGGAATCGACGAGTTTCGAATTCAGTCTGCCATCCAATCGGTATGACTCCAGAGAGTCAGGGATCGAGGACGGTGAATGTGAAGCTGTAAGCCAATCGGTACAACTCTGGAACGTCATGGACGGATGAATATCGAAATCGAGCACCTATTAAAATTAGTATGACCCAGGAGAGTCAGGGACCGACGAGGGTGAATGTCAGGCTGCCATCCTATCCGTGAGACTCCATAGAGTCAGGGACCGATGAGGGTGAATGTCAGGCTGCAAGCCAATTGGTACGACACTGGAACGTCATGGACGGATGAATATCCAAATCGGGCACCTATCCAATTGGTATGACCCAGGAGAGTCAGGTATCGACGAGGTTCGATTTCACGCTGCCATTCAGTCAGTATGACCCCAGAGAGTCAGGGACTGATGAGGGTGAATGTGAGGCTGCAAGCCTATCGGCATGACTCTGGAACGTCATGAATATCGAAATCGGGCAAGTATACAATTGGTATGACCCAGGAGAGTCAGGAATCGACGAGGTTCAAATTCAGGCTGCCGTCCAATCGGTATGACTCCAGAGAGTCAGGGACCGATGGGGCTGAATGTCAGGCTGCAAGCCATTCCGTACGACTCTGGAACGTCATGGAGGGATGAATATCGAAATTGGGCACTTATCCAATTGGTATGACCCAGGAGAGTCAGGGACTGACAAGGTTCGAGGTCAGGCTGCCATCCAATCGGTAAGACTCCAGAGAGTCAGGGACCGATGAGGGTGAATGTCAGGCTGCAAGCCAATCGGTACGACTCTGGAACGGCATGGACGGATGAATATCGCAATCGAGCACCTATCCAATTAGTATGAACCTGGAGAGTCAGGTACCGAGGAGGTTCGATTTCACGCTGCCATTCAGTCAGTATGACCCCAGAGAGTCAGGGACTGATGAGGGTCAATGTGAGGCTGCAAGCCTATCGGCATGACTCTGGAACGTCATGAATATCGAAATTGCCAAGTATACAATTGGTATGACCCAGGAGAGTCAGGAATCGACGAGGTTCGAATGCAGGCTGCCGTCCAATCGGTATGACTCCAGAGAGTCAGGGACCGATGAGGGTTTATGTCAGGCTTCAAGCCATTCGGTACGACTCTGGAACGGCATGGACGGATGAATATCGCAATCGAGCACCTATCCAATTAGTATGAACCTGGAGAGTCAAAGACCGATGAGGTTCAAGGTCAGGCTGCTATCCAATCGGTATGACTCCAGAGAGTCAGGGACCAATGAGGCTTAATGTCAGGCTGCAAGCCATTCGGTACAACTCTGGAACGTCATGGAGGGATGAATATCGAAATCGGGCACCTATCCAATTGGTATGACCCAGGAAAGTCAGGAATCGACGAGTTTCGAATTCAGGCTGCCATCCAATCGGTATGACTCCAGAGAGTCAGGGATCGAGGATGGTGAATGTGACGCTGTAAGCCAATCGGTACGACTCTAGAACGTCATTGACGGATGAATATCGAAATCGAGCACCTATTAAAATTAGTATGACCCAGGAGAGTCAGGGACCGACGAGGGTGAATGTCAGGCTACCATCCTATCCGTGAGACTCCAGAGAGTCAGGGACCGATGAGGGTGAATGTCAGGCTGCAAGCCAATTGGTACGACACTGGAACGTCATGGACGGATGAATATCCAAATCGGGCACCTGTCCAATTGGTATGACCCAGGAGAGCCAGGTACCGACGAGGTTCGATTTCACGCTGCCATTCAGTCAGTATGACCCCAGAGAGTCAGGGACTGATGAGGGTGAATGTGAGGCTGCAAGCCTATCGGCATGACTCTGGAACGTCATGAATATCGAAATCGGGCAAGTATACAATTGGTATGACCCAGGAGAGTCAGGAATCGACGAGGTTCGAATTCAGGCTGCCGTCCAATCGGTATGACTCCAGAGAGTCAGGGACCGATGAGGCTGAATGTCAGGCTGCAAGCCATTCGGTACGACTCTGGAACGTCATGGAGGGATGAATATCGAAATCGGGCACCTATCCAATTGGTATGACCCAGGAAAGTCAGGAATCGACGCGTTTCGAATTCAGGCTGCCATCCAATCAGTATGACTCCAGAGAGTCAGGGATCGAGGATGGTGAATGTGACGCTGTAAGCCAATCGGAACGACTCTGGAACGTCATCGACGGAAGAATATCGAAATCGAGCACCTATTAAAATTAGTATGACCCAGGAGAGTCAGGGACCGACGAGGGTGAATGTCAGGCTGCCATCCTATCCGTGAGACTCCAGAGAATCAGGGACCGATGAGGGTGAATGTCAGGCTGCAAGCCAATTGGTACGACACTGGAACGTCATGGACGGATGAATATCCAAATCGGGCACCTATCCAATTGGTATGACCCAGGAGAGTCAGGTACCGATGAGGTTCGATTTCACGCTGCCATTCAGTCAGTATGACCCCAGAGAGTCAGGGACTGATGAGGGTGAATGTGAGGCTGCAAGCCTATCGGCATGACTCTGGAACATCATGAATATCGAAATTGGGCATGTATACAATTGGTATGACCCAGGAGAGTCAGGAATCGACGAGGTTCGAATTCAGGCTGCCGTCCAATCGGTATGACTCCAGATAGTCAGGGACCGAGGAGGCTGAATATCAGGCTGCAAGGCATTTGGTACGACTCTGGAACGTCATGGAGGGATGAATATCGAAATCGGGCACGTATCCAATTGGTATGACCCAGGAGAATCAGGAATCGACGAGTTTCGAATTCAGGCTGCCATCCAATCGTTATGACTCCAGAGAGTCAGGGATCGAGGATGGTGAATGTGAAGCTGAAAGCCAATCGGTACGACTCTGGAACGTCATGGACGGATGAATATCGAAATCGAGCACCTATTAAAATTAGTATGACTCAGGAGAGTCAGGGACCGACGAGGGTGAATGTCAGGCTGCCATCCTATCCGTGAGACTCCAGAGAGTCAGGGACCGATGAGGGTGAATGTCAGGCTGCAAGCCACTTGGTACGACACTGGAACGTCATGGACGGATGAATATCCAAATCGGGCACCTATCCAATTGGTATGACCCAGGAGAGTCAGGTACCGAAGAGGTTCGATTTCACGCTGCCATTCAGTCAGTATGACCCCAGAGAGTCAGGGACTGATGAGGGTGAATGTGAGGCTGCAAGCCTATCGGCATGACTCTGGAACGTCATGAATATCGACATCGGGCAAGTATACAATTGGTATGACCCAGGAGAGTCAGGAATCGACGAGGTTCGAATTCAGGCTGCTATCCAATCGGTATGACTCCAGAGAGTCAGGGACCGATGAGGGTGAATGTCAGGCTGCAAGTCATTCGGTACGACTCTGGAACGTCATGGATGGATGAATATCGAAATTGGGCACCTATCCAATTGGTATGACCCAGGAGAGTCAGGGACTGACAAGGTTCGAGGTCAGGCTGCCATCCAATCGGTAAGACTCCAGAGAGTCAGGGACCGATGAGGGTGAATGTCAGGCTGCAAGCCAATCGGTACGACTCTGGAACGGCATGGACGGATGAATATCGCAATCGAGCACCTATCCAATTAGTATGAACCTGGAGAGTCAGGTACCGACGAGGGTGAATGTCAGGCTGCCATCCTATCCGTGAGACTCCAGAGAGTCAGGGACCGATGAGGGTGAATGTCAGGCTGCAAGCCAATTGGTACGACACTGGAACGTCATGGACGGATGAATATCCAAATCGGGCACCTATCCAATTGGTATGACCCAGGAGAGTCAGGGAACGACGAGGTTCGATTTCACGCTGCCATTCAGTCAGTATGACCCCAGAGAGTCAGGGACTGATGAGGGTGAATGTGAGGCTGCAAGCCTATCGGCATGACTCTGGAACGTCATGAATATCGAAATCGGGCAAGTATACAATTGGTATGACCCAGGAAAGTCAGGAATCGACGAGGTTCAAATTCAGGCTGCCGTCCAATCGGTATGACTCCAGAGAGTCAGGGACCGATGAGGCTGAATGTCAGGCTGCAAGCCATTCGGTACAACTCTGGAACGTCATGGAGGGATGAATATCGAAATCGGGCACCTATCCAATTAGTATGACCCAGGAGAGTCAGGAATCGACGAGTTTCGAATTCAGGCTGCCATCCAATCGGTATGACTCCAGAGAGTCAGGGATCGAGGATGGTGAATGTGACGCTGTAAGCCAATCGGTACGACTCTGGAACGTCATGGACGGATGAATATCGAAATCGAGGACCTATTAAAATTAGTATGACCCAGGAGAGTCAGGGACCGATGAGGGTGAATGTCAGGCTGCAAGCCAATTGGTACGACACTGGAACGTCATGGACGGATGAATATCCAAATCGGGCACCTATCCAATTGGTATGACCCAGGAGAGTCAGGGACCGACGAGGTTCGATTTCACTCTGCCATTCAGTCAGTATGACCCCAGAGAGTCAGGGACTGATGAGGGTGAATGTGAGGCTGCAAGCCTATCGGCATGACTCTGGAACGTCATGAATATCGAAATCGGGCAATTATACAATTGGTATGACCCAGGAGAGTCAGGAATCGACAAGGTTCGAAGTCAGGCTGCCATCCAATCAGTATGACTCCAGAGAGTCAGGGACCAATGAGGGTGAATGTCAGGCTGCAAGCCAATCGGTATGACTCTGGAACGTCATGGACAGATGAATATCTAAATCAGTTAGGTTCATCTTGCAGAGTCAGTGACCAAGTCAGATGGGACTGACGAGGATTGATGTCCGGCTGCAAGACCATTGGTATGACTCCGGAGTGTCAGGGACCAACAAGGGTTGGTGTCAGACTGCTATCCAGTTGGTATGACTCCAGATAGTCAGGGACTGATGAGGATCGATATCTGGCTGCCATCCAATCGGTATTACTCTAGAGAGTCAGGGACCAAAGAGGGTGAATGTCGAGGTACAAGCCAGTAAGTATGATCCCAGACAGTCAGGGACCAACGAGGATCGACATATGCTTGGGAGCTAGTTGGGTCTGGAGAGTCAGGAACAGACGAGGATTGGTATCAAGCTGCCATCCAATCCGTATGACTCCGGAGAGTCTGGGACGTATGAGGATCGATGTCAAGCTGCCATCCAATTGGTATGACTAAGGAGAGTTGGGGCGGACGAGGGTCCTGCAAGCGAATTGGTATGACTCCAGAGAGCCAGGGACCGATGAGGAACAACGTTGGACTGCCATCCAATTAGTTTGACCCTTGAGGGTCATGGACCAATAATGAGTGGAGATGGGCTGCCATCCAATTGGTTTAACCCCAGAGAGTCAGCAACCAGTGAGGTCTTAAGTCGGGAGCAGTCAATAATAACTCCTCCTCAGAGGTACGATGGCCCTTAGCCAGGCACAAAAGTAAGGCAAATGACCATGAAGCAGATCCTCTTCAGCAAAAAGAGCAGCTCTAGCCAAGCAAGGAGCAAGACCAGTGTCCATTGAAACACGTTTCCTCAGAGATAGGAGGTGCAAAGTGCATCATCAAGGCGGGCATCATTTTAAAGTTTCTCCTCAGGAGGTCAAAGGGACTTTACCAAGCGCACCAGAGAAAGCAATTATTGGAGAAGTTAGAGTACAGTCGCCCCTCCATTTTTGTGGGGGATCTGTTCCACCCTCCCCTCCCCCCTCCCCCAAAATGGAAATGCGCCCCATTGGCTTGAATGTGGGCACACTCCTGTGGGTGGCTGCGAGTGCGGATCATGGGTGCATGGCCCATTATTTCCCCATCTGTTTCCCACTCATGTATATGCAAGGGACATGGATTTCAAGTCCGTGGAAACAGAGGGGTGACTTTATATGACGTTGTTGTTTCCTGAGGAAAGACTTTGATGGTAAACAAAGCAATGCCTTCTTTCCTGGGAGAGGTGGATTGATAGGCGGCAGAGAGTTGAAGCAGCAAGTTGAAAGAGTTCTTTGTTAGGATAGAAAGAGGGCAGGCTGGGGTTGGACAAGTGGGGGCTTGGGAAGAGAATCCTTAAAGATGGGATGGTTGTGGACACAAACCAGATTTGACACTAACTCGTCTGGGAGTGAGGCTCTCTTTGGAATTCAAATAAACTGTCAATTTCACTGCAATGTTTTCCTGGCTTTTCAAATCTTGGTTCTTTGGTCCTGACACTCACACACTCACTCACTCCCACAATCATTCACACCCTCATACACTCACACAGAGGGCAAGATCCTCCAAGAGGATCCTTCGCCAGAGACATCCACACACAGACATGCTCCAGTTTCAATCCACAGATATCTACTGGCTTCCATCAGCTGGCTTCTGATGGAGGACTTCCATCGGCTCATGTCTGCAAACCTCCGCTAGTTTCTGCCTTATGACATCCACCAGCTTCCGAATACAGACTCTACCAGTTTCTGTCCCCCAACATCCACCGGTTTCCACCAGGTCCATCAACTGACAACAGCCAGCTTCAGGGTCTGGATCTCCACTGGCCTCGGGCTGCAAACATGCCTCCCTCTTAGCAAGTCCACAAAAACAGTGAACTTGCCTTCTCTTTTGGTCTCAGAGGTGGCCAGCTTCACTTTCGTGGAGTGCCTTTATCCAGCGGCCCACTTGACTCCTCCGCCTGGCATCCACCATGGTCTGTCTGAGTGGCAACCTCCCTTGAGTCTGTGGCTGGGATGGGTCAGTGGAGTCCCAGGAGCATCATGGGTTGCCATGGTGGCATGAGCCACACAGAGACTGTTGACATCGCCATGGCAATGAGCTATTCCGATGTCAACAGTCCCCCAACATCCGAGTCTTGCTTCTTCTTCCCCATTTGGCCTTGCAATATGGCTCCAGATAATACATCTGACACTCAATCCAAAATAACTATGCACCAAACAGTAGCACACAATCTTAGCTTTTGAATTAGAGTTAGGATGTAAGGCTCCCTCATTTGGGAGGCATTTCTGGCCATCACAATGTAGGCTTTTGACCAGGGTTAGGTCATTGGGGACCTTAGAGGTCTTGTTGAACTCCAGCTCTCAAACCAAACCAAAATTCTTTGGAAGCCAAGGATTTTCAAATATATAAATCAATCCCATTGCAGTATAGTTAGAAAAACTGAACTTTAGTACAAGGAATAAACAGAGTCCATGAAAAGGTGTGCTTGCATATAAGATGTAAACATTAATTATTATACCAACAGAGTAAGGAGTAATCAGTATGTTGCAAAAACATTGCATGGAACGATCAGCCAAAGAAACCGTGACCATTAAGCACCAAACGTCTACAAAACAGAAATAAGAAATATGGGCCCAGGGCAGTAAAAGATCAGGACAACATGAAATGTATCTATACAGGACTTCTATCCATTTATTTATTTATTAAAATATTTATATCCCGCCTTTGATCTGAAGATCCCAGGGTGGCTTGCAATAAAATAAAACAAGACATAATTACAAATGTTTTAAAAATATACCCGTAGTGTAGGGGACTAGTGGGCTGTAGGACATACAAATGGATCTTTTGGATTAAGGGGGATGTTGTTATGTGCAGTCACTGCTGGATCCTTGTTCTAAGTTTAACAGCAATTAGCTTTACAAAAAACATTTATCCGGAGAGTGATGAAAATGCTGCCTTCTCTACCAAGGGGTTCTGGGGCTTCCCCAAACTACACATCCCAGGATAATGTAGGATGGATCCATGGTAATTAAAGTGGAGTCAAACTTGTTGGATGACACACGCTTCCTCAGCCGATTTCAAACCATCTTCCGCACGGGCCTATAGTACGTGCTCTGCACATACTAGGGTTAGAAACGGGCGTCACTTCCTGACGTCCCTAACCCTGATACGCACGGAGCACGCACAAAATGGCGGTGCCCATTCCACACGGGCACCACCATCTTGACATAGCGGATGCGTTGCGTCCGCACGTTGTGCAGCACACATGATGCCGCGAGTGCACCATTGCCGCCTCACGGCGCCATAACCGCACCGCAAAGAAAAGCGCCATTTTGGCGCTTCTTTATTGCAGCGCTGGGGAGCCCCGCGGTTTGGACACTGGGGCTCCTCCGCGCCGCAAATGTGTTTTGTGTATTTTTTTAATCTGTTGCACTTTTAGCCTGTCCTGCTACTGTAGAGTTTAAACATCAGTGTATAGAATTATAGAGATCTTGTAGCATCATTGAAACTAAGTGAAAGAAAGAAGTTGGCAGCATGAGCTTTCCTAGACTTCAGTCTACTTCCTCAGTTGCATTTTGATTTGGAGTTGCATTTTTCAAATGCATCTGAGGAAGGAGATTTTAGCCTAGGGAAGCTCATGCTGCCAACTTCTTTCTTTCTGTGAGTCTCAAAGCTGCTACAAGATCTCTCTATTTATTAATCATAGAGATGAACACAGCTATATCTTTGAATTATAGAACTGGAGTGGTGTGTGTGTGTGTTGTGTATGGTATTTTTGTTATTAATCTGTTGTATTTCTATACACTGAGACATGTTTCCCATTCCTGGTTTGTGCCCTGATTACATTCAGCCTCAATAACATATCAGTTATATTTCAATAACATATCAGTGTTATGTTATGGAAATATAACAGTTATGTTATTGAAACTGAAATGTTCTCTACACTGATGTTTAAAGTCTACTCTATCCTATTACTGTAGAGTTTAAACATCAATTTATAGAATTGGAGGAGACCCCAAAGGTCATCCAGTCCAACCTTCGCCACATAGGAAGTTGTTGTTGTTGTGTGCCTTCAGGTTGTTTCCAACTT
Source organism: Sceloporus occidentalis (assembly GCA_023333645.1). Classification (NCBI taxonomy): domain Eukaryota; kingdom Metazoa; phylum Chordata; class Lepidosauria; order Squamata; family Phrynosomatidae; genus Sceloporus; species Sceloporus occidentalis. The sequence continues at coordinate 224,056,495 of JALMGF010000001.1, forward strand.
ATGGCAACCCTCAAGTGAACCTATCATAGGGTCTTCTTGACACATTTCTTCAGAGAAGGTTTGTCAATGCTATCCTCTGAAGCTGAGAGAGTGTGACTTGCTGAAAGTCATTGAGTGGGTTTTATGGTCAAGCTGGGATTCAAACCCTGGTCTCCAGAGTCATAGTCCAATGTTCAAACCGCTATGCCCCACTGTCTGTCGCACAGGATTACACAATGTAAATACGGGTTGAGTGTCTCATCCGAAATGCTTTGGTCCAGAGGTCTTTTGGCTTTCAGCATTTTTTTGGATTTCAGAATTCCTTTCTGTGAATATACTGGAAATAAGACCCAAGTCTAAACCCCAAATTCATTTTTGTTTCATAGAAAACCCTGTGAAAGGGTTGCCTTCGGGTTGCCATAAGTATGAAATGACTTGAAGACACACAACAACACTGCAACAAAGCTGGGTTTCCAACCTATCTCAAATCTTATATGCAACCCAGAATAGTTACTTCACACGTTTACAGTTAAATGAATGGCTCTATCTCTCCCACTATGCCAGATATACGTACCGAATCATTGGGTTCACCTTGCTTCTTTCACAGCTCTTCATTAACACTGAAAGCGTATCATTTGTGTGAGCGTGTGCCTTCAAGACTCCCTTTGACTTATGGGGACTCCATTAATTTCATAGGATTTTTTAAGGCAAGGAACATTCACAGGTGGTTTTGCCAGTTCCTTCTGAAATATAGCCTGCAGCTCCTGGTTTTCCTTGGTGGTCTCCCACCCTAGTACTAACCAGCATTGGTTTTGCTTAGCTTTCAAGATCAAGACAGGATCTGGTGCCTTTAGGGTGCATAAACTAGTTGCAACTACTGTGAAAGTTATAGATGGACAGACTTAATGAAGCAAGCTTTTACATCTTACCTTTATTTAAAACAGCAGAAGATAGTGCATACTTTATGATCTTTCCCATTTCTATTCCCACAAGAACCCAGTGAGATGAATTAACCCGGGAGAGAGCGACCAGCCAAGAATCTCATAACCAAGCAAGGATTTGAAGTGAAGTCTTTCCAGAATTATTATTACTCCAGTGGTAAACCCACTGGCCCACCTTGGGCAAGAAGTCACACTCTCTCAGCCTCAAGGGAAGGCAATGGCAAACCTCCACTGAACAGATCTTGCCAAGAAAACCCCCTAATTTCCCCCTTAGTATCGCCATACATTGGAAATGACTTGAAGGCACACAAGACTCACACGCACAACAGCCCCGTGCTGTTATCTTAGCCAGATAACCAACAGAGGAATGCAGTCCAGCAATATCTGAGGGCCACAGGATTCCCGCCCATCTCACACTGTGCCACACACATAGCTGTGCTATTTTCATGGTTATTCTGGGTGCCATGCCTGCTAATGAATTATAGTGCTGTGTTATTCCATTTTAAATGCCATGTCCCAAAACTGTGCTCGTTAAGGGATTTTGGACTTCAGTTCCCAGAATCCCAGACTGTTGGCCAATATGGCTGAGGCTTCTGGGAGCTGAAGTCCAAAATTTCTTAAAGGGCACAGTCTGGGGACCACTGTAAATTATGGAATACTTGTGGGTAGTAGTGTGGTATAATGGTTTGAGTGTTCGATTCTGGAGAACAGGATTTGATTTCTGGCTGGGCCATGGAAGCCCATTGGCCAACCTTGGGCCTGTTACAGACTGCCAAAATAAAGCTGCTTCGGGTCTCTTTGGAGGTATGCTATTTAAATGATGCATGCACCCTATGGCCTGTTACAGACTGCCAAAATAAAGCTGCTTTGGGTCTCTTTGGAGGTATGCTATTTAAATGATGCCTGGGTCCTAAGAGTCCAGAGGTCGCGCCAAAGCCACACTCCATTCCTAAGCACTGGAGTGTAGCTTTGGTGCAGCTTCCGGATTCTTAGGATGCATGCATCATTTAAACAGCACACCTACAAAGAGACCTGAAGCAGCTTTATTTTGGCAGTCTGTAACAGGCCTAAGAATCTGGAAGCTGCACTAAAGCTGCACTCCAGTGCTTAGGAATGGAGTGTGGCTTCGGTGCGACCTCCAGACTCTTAGGACTCATGCATCATTTAAATAGCATACCTCCAAAGCCAAAGAGACCTGAAGCAGCTTTATTTTGGCAGTCTGTACAGGCCTCAGAATCAGAGGATGGCTATGGTAAACCCTCTCTGACTAAACTGACCAAGAAAACCCCATGATATTTTTGTCTTTAGGGTCGCCATAAGTTGGGAACAACTTGAAGGCACACAACAACAACAACAACAAAATCTGGAGGTCTCTCTTTGAGAACTCTAAATGCCTTTCCTTTAACTGACAACCCTAGGATTTCATAAGATGGAACCAGGGCAGTTAAAGTGTGGAGACACAATGATGTTTATCACACTATACTCTTAAAGCGCTACTATTCCACTTTGACTGCTCTAGCTGCCTCCTGTTGCATTCTGGGATTGGCAGTTTTAAGGAGGGGTATTTAGAATTCTCAGGCAGAGGAGTTCTAAATAGCCCTCCTTAAAACTGCAAATCCCACAATGCAACAGGAGGCAGCTAGAGCAGTCAAAGTGGAATAGTAGCGCTTTAAGAGTATAGTGTGATAAACATCAATGCTACAGCTGTGCAGTGTGTGAATGGGCCCTTGGTGTTTACACATTTTTAGTCATAAGCGCCATGTACAAAGAGAATTTCCCTTTCTGTTTTGGTTTTGCTCTACTGCGTTATTGACCAAGTAAGAGCTCTGAAGAAGAAACCCAAAAGATTATTTACTATACTGTGATGTTTTACTAGAACATGAGCCAGCGATGTCATGCTGCACAAAAAAGGATGGCAAACACTATCTGGGGTCCAAAACACACTGCAGAAATAATCCATTTTGAGATTGCTTTAACTGCCCTGGTTCAGTGGTAGGGAATCCTGGGAACTGTAGCTTATTGTGGCACCAGGCACTGACAGAGAAGGCTAAATGTCCCACAAAACTACAATTCTCACAATTCCATAGCACTAAGGTCATGGCAGTTAAAGCGGTGTCAAAGTAGATTATTTCTGCATTGTGGATGCAGCCCATGTCACATTTCTGTGTCCCCTTGCATTAACTATATATGTACATGCCTGTATTATATATATATATATATATATATACACACACACACACATATGTATATATATATATATATATACACACACACATATGTATATATATATGTATATATATACACACACACATATGTATATATATATATATACACACACATATGTATATATATGTATATATATATATATACACACACACATATGTATATATATATATATATATACACACATACACACACATATATACATACATATATATATATATATGCAAAATAACCCCTCCCTCTCTTCGTTTCAAGGAGACAAAAGCCTTCAAAAAGGGGGTCAGAGTAATGAAGCTGTTTTCTGCCAGGAGGACTTTTCACTCTTCTAGAGCGGCCTACAGCGGCTACTCTCGCGATATTTCAGCGAGAAGCCATTAGGCAAACAAGTCCGGCGGTAATCTCGCGAGAGGAGAAGTTTCTACAGCGACTAGGCCGCTCGCCTGGTCTGACGGAGACGGGGCTCCTATGAAAGGAGAAAAAGGGACCGAAAGCCCGGTATACATTGGGCCCAAGCGGACGCTAGAGAGGTGGGTTACTGCTGCTCCCGCAGGATGAAGATCTACGGTGGCCGAGAGGGGCCAAAAGACCCCGCTTAAACGAGCCGAGTCGCAAACGCCGCTCCTAGGCTGCGGAAATCATGGAGCTTGACACTGCTTTTAATTACTGTGGCTCCACGCTGTGGAATTCTGGGAATTGTAGTTTGTTGTGGCGCCAGAGCTCCCTGACAGGGGAGGCTCAAACGTCCCACAAAAACTACAACTCCCAGAATTCCCTAGCATCCATTCAGCCGTGGCAGTTAAAGTGGGGTCCAGCCTAATTTAGTTATGCAGCCTGAAGAAGAAATCCCAGCCTCGGAGGGAAAGAAACGTACTCCTATAGCGGCCTCCCTGACAGCGTCCGCACTGCAGATGTAATCCGGTTTGACACCGGCTTCACGGCTGCTGTGTCTTCTTGCTGTGGGATTCTGGGAATTGTAGTTGGCTGTGTCACTGGCAGAGCTCTCTTCAGTCAGTCCTTTGGGCGGCTGACCATAATAGCTGCATCCACACTGCAGGGATAATCCACTTTCAGAGCGCCTTAACTGCCCTGGCTCCGTGCTAAGGAGTTCTGGGAGTTGTAGTTTTGTGAGACATTTAGCCTTCCCTGTCAGAGAGCTCTGGTGCCACAATAAACTACAATTCCCATGATTCCCTAGCACAGAGCCAGGGCAGTTAAAGCGGTCTCAAAGTGGGCTATTTCTGCAATGTGGATGCTATGAGAGAGGCTGCTGTAGTACGTTTCTTTGCTGCTGAGGCCAGGGGCCATGGCTGCTTTAGGGCCTGAACAGACAGGCCAAAATAAAGTAGCTTGGGGTCTCTTTGGAGGTATGCTGTTTAAATGACACACGCATCTCAAGAGGCCCAAAGATGCACCAAAGATGCACTCCAGTCTTTAGTACTGGAGCATGGCTTTGGCTTGGCTTCCGACCTCTTAAGATGCGTGTGTCATTCAAACAGCATTCCTCCAAAGAGACCCCAAGCAGCAGCTTTAGGCCTGTTACAGACTGCCAAAATAAAGCTGCTTGGGGTCTCTTTGGAGGTATGCTATTTAAATTATGCATGGGTCCTAAGAGTCCGGAGGTTGCGCCAAAGTCACACTCCATTCCTGAGCACTGGAGTGCAGCTTTGGTGCAGCTTCCGGATTCTTAGGATGCATGCATCATTTAAACAGCATACCTCCAAAGAGACCCCAAGCAGCTTTATTTTGGCAGTCTGTAACAGGCTTTAGTCAGGCTGGGCTTCGAAGCTCTGTGCTTTCCTCAGATCTGAGGGGAGCCTTGAATGCTTTTAAAAATGTACTAAAGGGATTTATGTGAAGTCGAAGGCTTTCACGGCCGGCATCCATAGTTTTCTGTGGGTTTCTGGAGGCTCTGTGGCCATGTTCTAGAAGGATTTATTCCTGACATTTTGCCAGCATCTAGCTGGCATCTTCAGAGAACGCTGGCATGGAAGAGAGTGGGTATATATATATATATAAAGAGAGAGAGAGAGAGAGAGAGAGAGCTTTCTCTGAAGAGTCCAGCCACAGATGCTGGCAAAACCCCAGGAATAAACTCTTCTAAAACATGGCCACATAGCCCCCAAAACCCACAAAAAAACTATAGAGAGATTTATGTTACTGGAAAATACTTGCCATGCTTCAGGGATTTAGGCGCATCCCTAGGGCTGGTGCCCCCTCCTCCCATAACACACCATACAGAATCCTGCATCATGTTTTATGTGTTAATGTGATTCACGAATTGCAATTCCCATGTAATGCCAATAGTTGTGATATAGGCAACTTGTTGCTTGCGAAGTTGAAGGCTTTCATGGCCGGCGTCCATGGTTTTTTGTGGGGGTTTTGGGCTATGTTCTAGAAGAGTTTATTCCTGGCGTTTCACCAGCATCTGTGGCTGGCATCTTCAGAGAATGCTTGCCTGGAAGAGAATTATATATATATATATATATACACACACACACACACACACACACACACATACACACACACACACACACACACACTGTGTGACTCTAGATTGGGAGGAGTGATTTACATGTTAATCTGTGTATTGTTCTGTGGTTGAATGGCAAGGCCTCAGGGTGGGAGGCTATGCAAGGAGGATTTGTTGTGTGCGTTCAAGTCGTTTCTGACCTGTGACGACCCTAAGGCAATTCTATCATGGAGTTTTCTTAGCAAGTTTCCTCAAAGGCGGGGGGGGGGGGTTGCCATTGCCACCCTCTAAGGCTGAGAGAGTGTGACTAGCCCAAGGTCAGCAGTGGATTTTCATGGCCAAACTGGGATTCAAACCCAGAGTCATAGGGCAACACTCAAACCACTACGCTGGGTCTCCTTCCAACTAGCAAGTTAAAATTATACCTTTTAATTACAATATCATATGCACAGCGTAACTGTATTTCTTCCCATTTTCCAGTGAATACTGAGGAGCGGGAGAACAGTCCCCATGAACTGCCAGAAACGATTGGAAACTACCTCCAATCTTAAATATGAATGGTTCCAAGTTGGCACACCAGACAGAAACCGTCACTTGGTTGCCTAATATTTGAAAACAGTCAAATAATCATAGTTTTTGTGGGTTTTTCGGGCTATGTGGCTGTGTTCTGGAAGAGTTTGTTCCTGATGTATCGCCAGCCTGTGTGGCTGGCATCTTCAGAGAATCTGAAGTTTTCCTTATGTTCAGGAACAAGCCTGCCTGCGCATTTCCTTCCTTGACCTTCCTTAGGCCTGTTACAGACTGCCAAAATAAAGCTGCTTTGGGTCTCTTTGGAGGTATGCTATTTAAATGATGCATGGGTCCTAAGAGTCTGGAGGTCGCGCCAAAGCCACACTCCATTCCTAAGCACTGGAGGGCAGCTTTGGTGCAGCTTCCGGATTCTTAGGATGCATGCATCATTTAAACAGCATACCTCCAAAGAGACCCGAAGCAGCTTTATTTTGGCAGGCTGTAACAGGCCTTAGTAATTTTTCCAAGACCATTAGGCAAATCTAGCTATTTAACAAGCATTATTCCACTTGCTGCTTACCATAACTGTAGGCATCTGCAAAGAGGAATGTGAAAAAAGTTGTCCTTGCCCAATCCTAGTAAATGTGCATATGAGTCTGCTCCTTAACATATCCGGTACCAGCAATTGGAAATGAAAGTTTTAGGAGAATGTCTTACATGTTGTGTAATCACGTTTTTCTTTTCTTTTATCAGCTTTTGGAGTACCTTGAACATGCATACCTTCAGTCAGTGCCACAATCTAAATATTTAATTGGTTCTTCTTGCCTTTGAACTTCAGCCACAATGGTAAGATTTTCTCTGTCCTATTGTAATGTGTGGATAGATAGAAAGATGTTACCTATCTTTTTGTCAACTGTGATTCAAAATGCATTTTCAAACGACAGTGTGTGTATTCATTTAAGACCATTACTTAATTGGAGCCCACTTAATCCTTAAATACAGCACTGATCTGATGGTTAACTGCTAAGAAAGGACATGAGAATATGTTCTCATGGTCGGGAGAGACCACATGATCTCATAGCCTTTTCAGGATTTCTTAACCACATCTACACATCAGTGCCTATTGCATATTTAATGCTGGTTATGCATTCTATCTTCCTTTCTGTTTTGATGAAGGTGCTGTTCCCATAAATCATAAAAACTTCCATATGTATATCACTATTTTCTACTACATCATTGTGTGTAGTAGATATTACATAGCTTACATAACAGTTCTAAACATGTTTATACAGGAGTCTGATTAGTTTCAATTACATTTAGGTTCTGGTGACTCCTAAGAATTGCATACTTGGTACAGTGCGCCCTTCCCTTATGCGGAGGATCCGTTCCAGACCTCCCCACGTAAGGGAAAAACGCGTATGCTTGAGCCCCATTAGATGTAATGGGGCTCGTGCCCACGGTGCAGGCGGTGCGCACCTCATTACTTCTTCCTGACACACCGAGATTTCTTCTGGTGCAGGCTTCCAGCACTGTATATTAAATAAGCTATTTATGTGATCGTTTTATAGGTAAACAAAATAACATTGGTAATATGATATTTTACAGGATTCTATGTAACAAATTAGTTAGTTTTCTGATAAAGTTTTTTTCCCCATTTTTGCAGAAACAAACATTAGAACTTGCACTGGATCGTGCGGAGGTAAGAAGTACATTATTTGTTTGAATTATGCATATGCTTTAAAGTTAAAATATTAACCATGGAAGGTGCCATCGCTGTTCTGTGTCTGATAACATTTGTTGTAGAAACACCTAATTCCCAATATACACACCACAATTCAGTAGACGTTTGGTTCAGTTCTTTCCCCTTGACCCCTTATTGTCCAGAAGGGTTGAGATTAGTTTGGAAACTTTTTCTTCTGTTTTCAAATAATGACAATATACTGTTACCATTCAGACTCTCAACTCTTTCAACAGAAAAAAGTAATTGTCAGTAAACATACCCTAGAAAGCTATAAAAATAAAACACTTGCAGGATGGTATTAAGCATGACAGCTTTTACACTTTAAAAAAAGAGAGACCATTTCAGTAAAACAGTATAATTGCAAAGAGGTAATCAGAGTCTATAATATCTTCCTTGCAATGGAGTGATTATTAATGAATAATCACTCCATTATTAATGATTATTAATGAATGGTTATTATCAAATGAAGTACAGTGTGCCCGGATATGATGCGGACACACCAAACGCAACTTACAGCTTACGCTGAGGCCGCATGCTGGAAGAGGTAATGGTGTGTGTGCTTGTGGCGCATGTGCTGAGCTGTGCCGTGTGCACAAGTCCCATTGTTTTCAATAGGGATCGAGCATACACAGTATTTATGGGGGGTTCTAAGGGAAAGGCCCACTGTAATAGTAGTGTATGACTAGATTTTTCAGTTTAACTTGCTCTCCCTGCCACCAGTTAGAAATGTTTCCAAATATTTTTCAGAACTGACTCAATTTCCAAACCTTAACTCTTATTCTTATTACTGGCTTTATGGATTTTACTATTTTTATTATTTTAACCATTTTATCCTGTTAAGTACTATTTTGTTTTATCTGTTTTTATTGTGAGCAATATTGGGATTTTTAAAATAAAAATCAGAATACAAACCTTGAATTTAACATAAATAAAAAAGCATTATCACAGTGAGCATCCTCTGCTTTTGCGGAGCAGATATTTATTTATGAAAATATTTAGACCCCACTCTAGATCAAGAAATCTGAGGGCAGCATACAAGTAGCATTAGACAGGTTAATTTTAATAAGCAAAAAACATACTAAACAATATAAAGAGTTAGAAACAGATTTTAAAAATTTTGAAATGATAAAAGTCTTTGGATTGAATTAATGAGGCCCAAAGGCTTTGGTAAATGGCTATATTTTAATGTTGTGCCTAAATGACATGAGTTTCAGTGCTAGTCAGGCCTCCAGATATATTCACATATTGATTTACACTTGCTGTAGAAGAGATTTTCTTCCACTATTGTGATTTGCTACATTGATAACCAAGTGAACCGTGTACAGTGGGTCCTCGCCTTACGCGGGGATCCGTTCCGGATGCCTCTGCGTAAGGCGAATCCCGCCTATGCTCAAGCCCCATTGGAAACAATGGGGCTCGTGTGCGGCGACACGCCGCCCCTTCCACCCCCACGCACGCCCCGCATATGCTCAAGCTGCGTAAAGCGCGTATGACACGGGCGCGCTGTATAAGAATTATTCCAGTACTGCAAAAAATTATATATAAAATAGACTTTTGGGTGAATAATATAGTAAAAGAAAGTTTGCTCACTTAGAAATAAATTTGTAAAAGAAAGCTTGCTTTTCACTAGCTTTGTAATTCAATTTAATTAAACCCATGTGCATAATTTATAGATGAGGAGGCTCTGAAATCTGCTGGCATATTTGTATGTCTCTAACTTGTTTCTTTTTTCCCCAGTATATCATTGAGAGTGCCCGTCAAAGGCCACCCAAAAGGAAATATTTATCTAGTGGAAGGTGAGAAAGTTTTAATGTTTCTTAAACAGCAGGACTTGGGGGCACATTCAAGACTAACAAGTGCACTTCAGCACAAGATTTTGTGGTTTATGGCCAACTTCATTAGAACAGATACTCAAGAGATTGCTTTTTTTAATTTTAGAAAATCTGTATTTCAAAAATTATATGAACTTTATCTAGAAGAATGTGATAAAGAACCAGAAATAAAGGTAAGTGGAATCTATTTGCTAAACACTCACACCCGGCTTTCTGTATTTTATTATGAAACGATCAGCTGCAGTTGCAAATATTGTTCTTTTTGGGGGTAATGTGAGATTAAAAATCACTTGGAAATTTATTCAGAATGTTTTTAATGATTAAAAGTGCATTTACTTTTTTTGTGCACTTGTTTTCATAAAAATCTTCCTTTTTATTCTTTCTTTCATTTCATTTATATGCCATCTTTCTCCCAGAGTGGGGCCCAAGGTGGCTTAGAAAAGGCCTCTAAGGGATTTAAAACATCTAAGGTGGTATTAGTCCTTTATTCAGCCCTTTGCAAGGGTTGAGGTCCAAATAACGTGATCTCCCCCCAGAGCCTGATGGATCTGGATGGTTTTCTGATTGTTTCTGATGAAGACATATTTGAATATTGAAATGTCTAAGTCAGCAAACACTAAGTTCGGCTAAGTAAAGCCAAACTTTGCACTAAGGAATTTATTCTGACTTTTAGTTCTGTATTTTAATTCACTCTTAATTTGAGAGCCAGATGCAGTGTAAATCCAATGAATAAATAAAAAAAAATTTTATCCTGTTGAATTAAAAACAAAGATTGTGAGCAAAGGTAGATTTTTGCACGAGAATGATGAGAAATTCCTTATAATGGTGTTAGTTTCTGTATTCACTATCTTCATGAGTGATGCCCATTTTAAAGCAGAAGCTGAGACGAAATGTGAACTTGTTGGAGAAACTAGTTATGCAAGAAACGCTGTCATGCCTGGTAGTGAACCTGTATCCGGGAAATGAAGGATATTCACTGATGCTCAGAGGAAAGAATGGCTCAGGTAAACTTCGCCATGTGTAAAATGCTGTCCTTTACATAAAATGGCAAAATCAGGGTTGGTTTTTTTTTTTTTTTTAATGTATATATTTTTAAAATATTTTCAAACTGTGGATGGTTGAATCTGTGGATAAAGAAACTGTGGATACGGAGTGCTGAATGTACTTCAATCTGTGGCCTTAAAAACAATACTTAGTATTACTGTCTACTTCACATGAAAAGCATAATAGAATTTATTATTTAAAATAATGAAAATAATAATATAATTTATTGTAAACTATATAATACAAAACTTCAAAAACATATTTTGGCTTTCTGCATAATCAGTGTGCTACTGTTTTCTCCCAGCAGGTTGTTATGTCTGTAATGAAAAAGAAGGTTCAAGCTTGTGTTGCTCTAAATAATTCATTAATTTAATGCATTGTAAACTCTCCTTAATTTGCAGTGACTTGCAACTTAGGCGCGTTACAGACCGCCGGATTGCGGCGGTCTGCCGCCGCCACTTGCACCGTCCGGGAGCCGCAGCCTTTAAACGGTGCGGCTCCTGGATGCTGCTGAGAAGGAGCGCGGAAATCACGCTCCTTCTCAGGCCCCGGAAGTGGCGCCGCAAAGTGCAAGGGGCACATTTGTGGCGTCATTTCCGGGGCAACATGTGCAGACGCAACGCGTCCAGCACATAAAGATGGCGGCGCCCGTGTGTATAGGGCGCCACCATCTTTACGCCCCCGTCATGTGCTGGGGTGAGGCTGGTATGGACGCTAGGTCCTCGGCCAACCCCTAGCACGTGACGGGGGCGTATTAAAGGCCCGTCTATAACGCGCCATACTGAGTTCACAGTTTCAAAAAATACATGTACAGCATGAACTCTTGCAACCAGAAAAATAAATAATAGATTTCTGCTGAAATGTATTCTTTGGTTTTAATGCAGATTCAGAAACAATTCGGCTTCCGTATGAAGAAGGAGAATTGCTTGAATATTTGGATGCCGAAGAACTTCCGCCTATTTTAGTTGACCTTCTGGAAAAATCCCAGGTTTGGAAGGCTTTGCAAGGATGTTCTTGATTATTCTTTTGGTTTTACATTCCAGATGGTACTAGTTCTTACAGTGTGCCTATTTGTACTGACTTGCCATTCCACCACCCTGGAAGGCAATTTAGGGAATTATGGAAATTTATATTTTGAAAATGTTCCCTAACAATTGAGCAATGTTATTGGAGTTGTTGGTATATGTGTATTAAGTTGCTATGATTCTGACCCAAAACACACGGGCCAAATAAAGCGGCTTTCGGCCACTTTGGGGGTGTGGTGTTTAGATACACGCCCCCAAAGTAGCCAGAAGCTGCTCTGAGGCCACATTAAGGTGGCGAGACCCAGAACTTTTAGTTAAATCTTCTGCCAGTAGCCGCTACCAGTAGCCACTTGAGACTGTGGTTGTCCCGGTCCTCGTGCGATCGGGGCCATAGTGGCCAGAGGCCACTCCTTCTGAGCCGTGTGCTTTGGCCCTGTGTTAACTTATGGTGGTATAAATGGAAATGAATTTTAATTAAATGAAAAATGAAATAAATAAATAAGTGAAATGAAATCTAGGTGATGGGAACGCAAAAAACAAAAAAGAGATGAGTAGCTAGCTCTAAGGCTGCAATCCTGTACCCTGTTACATGATAGCATGCCTCATTGAATACAGTGAGCTTTACTTTGCAGTAAAAATACAAAAGATTGTGTGGTTCTGCTGTTTATATGTTTAAAAGTTTAAATCAGGATTTAACACAAGCCATAGCTTAGCCTAGCATATGAATTGAGTTTTGGTGTCTGTGAGTTTTAAAAGCAAACAAGTTGGCTTTGAAAAATGGGAGAAAGCATCAATTTCTGTATCAGTTGTTGACCATTCCTGTTTGTGAAATATAGGATGTGCTCACAGAAATAAAGAGTTTAGGTCTTGGAATGATAAATTCTTAACATATCATGTTTGTGTGCGTAAACATATATGTGTGTGTGATTCTCTTTTAAACAGATCAACATTTTTCATTGTGGATGTGTCATAACAGAAATACGTGACTATAGACAGTCTGGTAATCTGAAATCTCCAGCATACCAAAGCAAGCACATTCTTTTACGCCCAACCATGCAAGTATGTTCTTTATATTTTAGGATTTGCATTGCTCTGACTTTAAAAAAAAAAACAGTCTTGAAGCAACATATTTAGGCATTCAGACATTCTTTATTTCATGACTAATGTTTTTTTTCTTTTTCCAGACTTTGGTTTGTGATGTTCATTCCATTACAAGTGACAACCACAAATGGACACAGGTAAAAAATATATATAGCAACTATAGAATTGGTTTTAGTAATTTTGTACTTCAGTGATTTGTCTGTAAGAGAAAGAAGTCCTTTGGGCAGCTATTCTTTAGCTAAGCTGATATCGTCTGTCATCCAGCAGGAGCAAAAATGTAAAATAGACTTCATTCAGTGAAAGTACAATCACATAGGTTAACCACTGAAAATGATAATTTCATAGCATTTGTACATATACTCAGTTGTGAAGTGTGTAGCATGCAGCTGTCATGTTGGAAAGAATGATAAATATGATATCTAAATATTTTTCAGATGTACCCAGCCTAATGTATGATCATGTGAAACAAAGTCATACTGAGACACTTACTTCTGTAAAAATGTACAGTAAGATATATTATTATTTTGCAATCTTCTGTGTTCATGTTTTAGGAAGACAAACTCCTACTAGAAAGCCAGCTCATACTTGCTACAGCTGAACCCCTGTGTCTAGATCCCTCAATTGCTGTAACCTGTACAACAAACAGACTTCTCTATAACAAGCAGAAAATGAATACTCACCCAATGAAACGGTATTGGAAAGTGGTAGCCTCTGTTGAATCTCTTCACATCTCTCTAGTATCTATGTTGCTTTAAACATTTTATTTGATTTTTAAAATCCATGTAATAACTTCAACATTAGCCACCAATTCCTGCCAGAATAAAAACGTTTAGAAAAGAACCCTTAAAAGTTTGTGTGGAATCAATGTCACTTGTGGTCAACCATTCATAAAAACAAATTGTATTACAGACCCTAGCTCTGGGGTGCTGTTATACACTTAATCCAGACTGTTGTAAATTTCCTTCCATTCATTGTTTGTGTTTTGTAGATGCTTCAAGAGATACTCCCGGTCATCTTTGAATCGACAGCAGGAAGTGACTCACTGCACAACACCACCACAGCTTAAATTGTTGGATTATGTGCAAAAAAGAAAAGAGAGAAAAGCAGCACCGCAACATGACCTCAAAATTTCCAAAGCTGGAAATGTATGCATATTTTTGAAACCTAAAAACGTAAATTGGATAAATAATCTTAATGATCATTTTTTCATAGCTTTGTTTTCTTGTTCCTTTTAGTGCGTAGATATGTGGAAACAGACCCCTTGCTATTTGACTGCACCGTCTGAAGTGGATGTAAGTTGTAGTTCCAGGGCTATTCACTAGTATATGTGCTGCAACTGCCTAATTGTCAGTTCATTCTGGTATTATTTAATTGCTTTTCTCTTTGCTGAAGATGTTATGCTGGCAAGGTATTTTTGAAGGAGATAATAAGACTTTTTATATAAAGTCTTTGTGATGTTTTGCAGTGTGCCAGCTCATTTCGTAATAGCTCAGTGGTAGAAAGATAGTAAAAACTATTTACTATCTATAAGGTATAAAATGATATAGTTTATACTTATTATGGATTGTTTCCCATAATGTACGTTATTAAGTATAAGAAAAGTTAAGCTAGATGCATTTTATTTAAGTTGGTATCCATTCATTTGATATATTAATGATGGAAATACAGATATTAGTGTTTTAGATAAATATAGGGTGAATGGCTAAAATAAGTGCAGTTAGGAGAAGGACTAATTTATATAATTTGGACAGTTATCTTTTACTATGGGCTTTATTATAACAATATAATTTACAGTGAGCCTGCTCCATCCACGGGTTTGCTATATGCGTTTTTAAGCTTACATGGACAGCAGATGTTAAAATGGCACACATGCCTGAGGTGTGTGCAGCGCTGCATGTGGGAGCGCACAGCCATTTAAACAAACAGGCCTTGAAGTCCTGCGGTTTTTCCCTTACACAGGGGTGGTGGTGGAACAGATCCCCCACATATATTAAGGGTGTACTGCACATAATAGTGGGATGTTTGGACAAGAGTTTGTTTTACAACATTATTTTCTTTTGCATTTCTTTTCTGGAACAATCCCAAAATAATATAACTCGACAGCCTCGCTAGTGTCTGGTCTTCCTTTTAACTCTTTGAACCATTAGTTTGATTAGCATTTGTAAAAAACATTCATGTATCTTTATTATCTCTTAAATTCAATTCTGTATTTTTCTGCTTATCAAAAGTATTATGGTAATCAATGGTGTTTTTGTTGCCTGGTTTAATTTTAATAACACTTCTGATGTTTCTAAAGGTGGAAAAATATGCTAAAGTAGAAAAATCTATCAAGACTGATGACTCACAGCCAAGTGTCTGGCCAGCTCATGTGAGTAATTATAGACTTTTAGATTACCCTCCCTAGAGATTTAGAGATTTCTTCCTCCAAATAAAAATGGGGGAAAAAAAACAGTATAAAAGAACAATCAGAATTTAAGACAGTGTAGGTGACCGTGTGTGTGTGTGAAACACTGGTGTAACAGTGGAGATGCGGCTTTTGGTGAAGAAAGGTATTTGCATTTGGAATCTTCAGAAACAGGCTGCTCCTGGACTGGTGGATTTCACTAGGATGTTTGACCATTCAGAAGAGATTTACTCAATTGTCCAGCCACATTTTAGTAAAATAATAGTATGTTTGAAGCATTAATGCTAAAATAATAACGATAATCATCAGAGGTTCTGATAGGCTAATGAGTCAGCCCTCTCTGTCCATGGATTCAACCATCCATGGCTTGAAAATATTTTTTAAAAAACCAAAAAAGCTGTTTTATATAAGATGTACCATTTTACTATACCATTGTATAGCCCGCGGCCCCTGCTCCTTTCCTTGGGGCTTCGCCAGACCTGAGGTGTCCTCCAAAGGCCCGCAGCCCCTGCTCCTTTCCTTGGGGCTTCGCCAGACCCGAGGTGTCCTCCGAAGGACACCTCAAGTCTAGTGAAGCCCCGCGGGGAAGAGGAGGCCAGCGGCCCTTGCTCCTCTCTGAGAGGCTTCGCCAGACCTGAGGTGTTCTCCAAAGGACACCTCAGGTCTAGCAAAGCCCCATGGGGAGAAGGAGGAGGTGTCGGCCCACACTCTCCTCCTCGGTCCTTTTCTCCTCGCAAATGGGCTCCAAGGGGCCTGTTCACACGGAGGAAAGGGAAGCCTAGGGGAAGGGATCTGGGCACACGTCCCAAGCCCCTTCTCAGTCCTTTCCTCCGAGCGAATGGGTTCCAAGGGGCCCGTTTGCCTCGAGTAAAGGGAACCTGGGAGGAAAGAGGGCTGGGAGGAGGAGCCAGACGTGTGCGCCTCTGGCTCCTTCTGAGCGCCATTTTTTGGCTTCCTGCTGTCTGAGAGAGACAGCAGGAGGCCCAAAAAAGGCAGGGAGAAGGCGGAATGGGCACGTGCGTGCCTCTTCCGCCTTCTTCCTCGCCCCGTGCCTGGCTAATTGGCGTCGTGTGCCATAGGTTCAGCATCACGAGGTTAGGGTTTGGGACTATTGACTGGCCTAGTGTCAGCTTCAAGGCTGAGAATCAGAACCTGGGTTGCCTTAGTCCTTGTCAAAATTCTGCTTGACAGGCAGTGCTATTTACCGCTGATCACTGTTTTCTGATACTGTTTAGACATACCTGCAGTAACATCCAAAATCAGGAAAAATCGGCCATTCATCTGGTCTGAGGGAACCCTAGTCAGCTGCAGTTCAGCCCAGGAACCCAGGCGGCTGCGCTGGTGTTTAGGTCATTGTGCAGACTCCGGTGAACAGTAGCTGTTACAAAGAGAAGCTGTGACCTCACTTTGCCTTAGATTTTATTGCTGCATCCCTTTTAACATCTTCACATATTCAGTAAACCATCATTTTGGTGCACCATTTCATTTTGACAGATCCTTGAGCCTTACTTGGCCTGGAAGTTGAATGTCCTGGAATCAGCACACTTGTTCTTAGCTAGAAAACACATTGTCCCAATTTCTGCCATTGGTAACTAGTGATACTATGAAATTTTAAAAGGCCCACTGCTGTCTGCACAGTGGCATTTTTGGAATATTTTGACTGTTGTCAAATGACTTAGCAGTCAAACGTAGCTTATACTATTTGATTAAATAATCTAGGAGACACTAAAACTAGTGGCAAAGCAAGAGGGAAAAATAAGTGAAGTAAGCATGTTGTTTCTTGTACGAAAGAGGGATTTACTTTATCGTATTTAATCTTTTTTCCTTAATTATTGCATACTTTTCAGGCCTACCAATTTTTATGCCGTACAATACAAAATACATCCATTATCACAATATAGTATAAATTATAGTAGCAAACACAAAGGAGGGCATCCAGGTGGAGTCGTAAGCTAGTTTAGATACCCTCTTGTAGGGCAGAGTGGAGGGCTGGATAGCTAAGGCCATTCCTTCTCCAATGGCAGATCTCCAGCAGCAGTAGAGGCAAAATACGTAAATGCCTTGGGTGTGAATCAAAGGGGCCTTGATTCTTTAGGATCCCAAACCCCAGTTCCTGACACAGGGAGAGATGTATAATTGATTGTAATGGAAAAGCTAATTTAAAAAATAAAGGAAGGCCTGGGGAAATAACAAAGAGGAAACTTCCTTCTCCACTGCATTGTAACTTGGAAAGCATTGTGAGCCCTTCCTTTTTTTCTTTCTGAAGGGTTCATTCTTACCTGTGCTAAAAGGAAGCTTTGGGAGATGAATTCCTTGTATAAATATTTTTATTTTGGCAGGAAGTAAAAGATGATTATGTCTTTGAATGTGAAGTTGGAAGTCAACTTCAGAAAACAAAACTGACAATTTTCCAGTCATTGGGAAATCCATTATACTACGGCAAAATACAGATGATTAAGAGTGAAGAAGATAATGAGAGCCCAGCTATTCCGTCACAGTAAGTAGTAGTGGTATTATATTTTGGAGTAAAGGATGTTGGGGATAGTAACTTTGGAGGCAAATTTGCTGATTTCTGGAAGATGAAATCTTTTCTTCTAGTACTTGTGGGTTCCAGGAAAGCTGAGGCAGAGGTGGTTGTAACTTGGGAGGAGGGAGGATATCTGACTGCCTCATTGTAACCATAGCACTATAGGGACAAAATGCTGATAGTGGTTATTAGTAGCATGCCACCCAATTTTTCAGCAATTCACACAGGTGAGAAATCGTGCTAAATATGGCAGCATGTTTCTTCTTGCAGTTTTTTTTTAAATTTTGTTTTTATATTTATTTTGCATTTGGTTGGTTTTGCTCTTTGAGGGCTTGGAGAGTCCGGGGTGGCATTCTAAACAAGTGATTAGTTCATGTAGTCTGGGCCACATTTCCCACCACACTTGTATTGCAACATTTCTAGAAGGGCCCCACTCAGCTTATCATTTGTATTTTCTAACTTAAAATGGTTTTTGATTATTATATTGTGTTACTTACAGTTTTCTTATTGGCTCAAAATCAGAAGCTGAAAGGTAAGTAGTTTTATCAACATTTTCATGATTACATAGATAACTGGGTTCTTGCTTCTCCCCTTGATTTGCCCCTTAGTTTCTTATGCCCTCTTTCTTGTAAACTAAGTTGGTTCATGGGCAAACACCTTCCTTCTCTTCTCCCCCTCTCCCAGAAGGGTCTCTGTTGCTCTGGGCCTTTAGTTCCCTTAGATAATAATTTCTGACTGTTGTGTATAGAAGCGTTAGGACTTTGGTCAGGGCTGATCTTCTGTATAGCATGTGGGTCTTTTGTAAACAATAGGTACAAAATGTGTGTATGTGTGTGTGTTCTCTGTGTCACTCTTCTCATGTGCCCTTAGTTGGAACATTCCTACTCTTCACATGACAGATCAAATCCTGGTTCTGGAAACAACTCAAATGAGGACTAGAGGAGCATGCCAAATAAGAACATGTTTGTAAAATATAAAGATTTGAATAGTAGAGTAAATTTACACAGTTTTCTGTTAATCTTTGCATTTTTAGTATTTTATTTATGAGTTAATAGAAGGACTGGAAGTAATGAATAGGCAAAGAAAACATAGATAAAAAGGCTTGTGTGTGTGTGTGACTAGGTGGATACACCTATCTTTAATATTTCTGGGACCTCGTGAAAGACTTCTGTTTAATGTCATTTTGCAGAGTGGTCAACCAGTACCAGGAACTAGTTCAAAATGAAGCTAAATGCACAGTGAAGATGTTTCATAACTCAAACGGCGGAGTTTGTCTAAATGAACTTTCTCCTGAGAAGGAAATGGAAGTATGTTGCTACTGTATATTAGAGAACATTGAGTACCCATTGAAAAATTACAGGAATTTACAGTTTAATTTCTCTTAACCAAACAAGTACCTTCCTAAACCAACTCAGGCCTGCGACAATTCTGACTTTAGTGCTAAGCCTTCTTTAGCTGAAACCTGTGTGATAGTCATAAGGGCAATCTATCCACCTTTATCAAGTGCTACAGAGTTGAAAGCAGTATCTCAATGGAAGCTTTCTTTTTCTTTTTCGTTTGGCCGAAGAGCCCTACAGAAGTTTCAAAGTATTTAAATTATTCATAATCAAACCCTAACATTATGTACTCCCCAAGAGCAGAGCTTAACTTTTATTCTTACAGATGAATTGGAGTGAATCATTTCTGTAAAGGGAAATAGACGAACACTCACAGGCACCATAAAGTGGGACTATAAACCCGCCACATTTTTGTTTTAACTACATTCTGAAATTGTAATCCATTGTCAGATATACCAGCATAGCTCTGCCCTTAGTTTTATTTGCTGATCACACTAGAATGTGTCAGGATTTTGGGAAGGGAAGGTGGAATGTTGAAAATTCGTTAAAACAAAGAAGCCATTACTGGATTAAGGAGGGGATACTGAACAAATAGATAAAAAGGAATGCAGAATTCCTTTTTATCTATTTATCTATTATTCCTTCCTTGAGAATGAGCAGAAGATGGGAAGAATAAGAGCAAGAGTTAGCATTGGATGGGAAACGAAAGAGGCGAATTGACTTAGTAGAGCTGTTTGCTCCTTGCCAAAGCATTCCTGTTTTTACGATACTTTATATTTGGAAATTCATTGAGCTAGAATGAAAGATGGTACAAAAGCAGAGTTTTTCAGTTAGATTTCTTGATAAGGGAAAGTATTTTTCTTTCAACAGTTTCAGTTGATAATGGAAAACAAGTTAGCATTCAGACACACAAACAACATCAAAATAAGGCTAATATAAAAGTTAACACTGGCAGCATGTACAATTGTTTATTATTCCAGATTTCAACTAATTTTTATGTAAAGTTGAATTTTCCTGGAAACATTCTAGATTTTTACACTGGAATCATTTGTTAGCAGCAGCCTTCCTTGTTCCATTGCTTTAGATGAAAATGCTAGCGTTCATGTAATGTGGTATTCCCTTAGAAATAAATATGTAGCCAAAGAACACTCTTTCTGTTACTATACTGGACCTGAATCCCAGCCCTGAGGGAAATAGGTAGCAGGGAATTTGTAAAGTGTGTGATATAGGCTGGCCTTTTAGCTTCTTGATCCGTTTGTCAGTAATTTCTGTCACATTAGTTCTGGAGCGTTCTTTTATAGCCAAGGGGTTTCCTGGAGGACATATGATTTCCAATTCTTTGCAATTTTTATGCATGGTAACATTTGTTTGCGTGTGTGTGTCTGTGTTTAGCAGGCTGAGAGTGTATCCGGGTATGTTCAGTCATCATTACTGGGAAAAGGTGTGAAACACCGGCCACCTCCCATCAAACTACCTTCAAGTTCAGGAGGCAGCTCTACAGGTAAAATGCTTTTTTCCACTATCCTTTTTAGCATATAAATCATTGTGGGAAAAGTCCTCCACCCCATCTCCAAAGCCTGGCATTGTTTATCATTTTCAATGTGCACATACATTGAGAGTCTGTCTCAGTTATACTTTATGGTGTTGTCTCATACAGTAGAGTGGGATAATGTGATCAGTTTCCATAATGAGACTCCTTGCCTGCAGCTGCTTGAGAGGTTGAAGTTCTCCTGGCTAAGCTGGTTGATTAGGGACAATCTCTTGCCTTGCCCCATAGACTGAGAGCAAGAAATTGGGGGATCATGGCAGAACATCCTCCATACTTCTGTCTGGCAGAGGAGGAGGTGGAGAAGACTACCTTGGTCCCTCCTGTTGAGTAATCCAGATTAACAGGTGCTGTAGGTAGCAAAAAAACCCTGCTTCACTTGCGCTTATAATATTTATTTATTTATTATATTTATTTGTATCCCACTCTTTTCCCAGGACTGGGACTCAGAGCAGCTCGACAGCATTAAAAACAGTACAACTAAAAACATAAAAAATTAAATTAGATTAAAAAATAAATAAATAAATAAATAAATAAATAATATTAAAACAGAGTTATTGAAAGAATAAAACATATTTTAAAAAGAAAAAGAAAAAAACTATAAATAAGAGGAAGAAAAACTGTAACAAAATTTTTAAAATGGTCCAACATCCCAGCCTGTCCTTATAGCAGTTCCTTAAATGCCTGTTTGAACAGGTAGGTCTTCACCTGCTGGCGGAAGGCCATCAAGGAGGGAACCGTTCTGATCTCCCTGGGCAGGGAGTTCCAGAGTCTAGGGGCAGCCACCGAGAAGGCCCTCTCTCACATCCTCACAAACCAATTTTGTGATGGTGTTGGGATGGAGAGAAGGGGATCTCAGAGTCTGGGTCGGTTCATACCAGGAGAAACTGTCTGCCAAATACTGTGGACCTGAGCTATGTAGGTCTTTATAGGTAATAACCAGCACCTTGAATTGTGCCCGGAAACAAACTGGCAGCCAATGAAGCTGTTTCAACAGGGACGTTGTATGGTCTGTGTAATCTACCCCGTTAACAGCCTGGCAGCAGCTCTTTAAACCAGCTGAATTTTCCAAACATTTTTCAAAGGCAGGCCCAGGTAGAGCCCATTACAGTAGTCCAAACGTGATGTAACCAAGGCATGTACCACCGTGGCTAGATTTGGTTTCTCAAGGAACGGGCACAGCTGGTGCACAAGTTTTAAATGTGCGAAAGCACTCCTGGTCACAGCTGAGACCTGGGCATCCAGCTTCAAAGCTGAGTCCAAGAGTACCCCCAAACTGCGAACCTGTGTCTTCAGGGGGAGCATGACCCCATCTAACACAGGCTGGATCCCTATTCCCCGATCTGCCTTCCGACTGACCAGGAACACCTCTGTCTTGTCTGGATTAAGTTTCAACTTGTTTGCCCTTGTCCAGTCCATTACTGAAGACAGACAATGGTTTAGGACCAGGACATAATATGTACTTAGTGTGCAGTATAATCTCTATTATGAATTATGTTCTTTCTGATGCTATGTCTAAAACATAATCTAGTTTAATTGTGTTTTTCAGGTAATCTCTTTAGTCCACAGCAGTCAAGCGGCCACCTAAAATCCCCCACTCCTCCTCCTCCCAAGCCTCCCGCAGTGTCTCGGAAGCAATCTCTGGATCTGAATCAGCTGAGCATGCTTTCTCCAGCAACCATGTCTCCAGCAAGCTCTTCACAAAGTGAGTCCCGCCCTAAATTCTCCATTAAGTCTTCATAAGCTCATGGTAAACTTCGTAACTTGGCTGATTGGAGAACCAAAATGTCCATCATATGCTAGATTGTATATAAAGTTGTACAGCACTTAAGGCAGGCCTCTTGTTGACTGTATGTACTTTGTTTGCTGTAACTGTATTTGTTTCTCTGTATAAATTTATATATGTATGCACCCTTTGTGTATACGTTTTAATCCATTTTATGCAATCAACCTTGGTCTCTCTCTAACTCAGCCTGATTGTTAATGTGACCATAGACATTTCTAAAATGCAGCTCTTTCCACCAGTGTATCAACAATAGTTTGCTAAAGCCAACTGTCATTTCCATATTTTAAGGAGCAAAAACTTCATAAATGTCATCAAGTATGGTGCGGTTGTATCTCTATGTATGTATTTAACATGATCAGTCCTAAGGTGGCAATACAATAAACTATAAATTGATTTTTTAAAACTCTGCTATACTGTTTTACAAATCATTGCTGATGACAAAAATGAGAATCATCTCAGTCTAGCAGTCAAGTTTGTTAAATGTTTTCTGAGTTGAATTTGGATTAGCGGGTAGCATCAGTACTACAGATCCCTTAAATAAAAATAACAGCTATGGATGTTTACCAACCTTTAAAATATTTGCATAAAGTAAAAGAGAAGGGATCTATAAAAATAACCTGTAGACTCGTTTCTTCAGTCTGCTGCACAGCGTAGTCCTGTAGCTCAAGTGGCATAGTCTAAAAACTCTTTGGATGGCTCAAAAGGTGTCTTTTCTGCCTTCCTGTTTTGCACAAAGAAACCTGTAAGGAAGCTTTGATCAATTTTCCAACAGTCTGATTCACACAACCTTCTCCCCTCCCTTCCGTCCTTTATGTTGCGGGTATGAATTGTATATGTTGCACACATTTGTTGCTGTAAGAAGACTTTGCTCACAGCTTCTAGACATTCACATTTCTTTCCTTTCTTTCTGCAGGACATGAAAGCTAAAAAAAAATCATAAAAAGAAAACACCTCAAGAGCTTTTGATTTTTTTTGTTTCCATTCCATTGATACGATGTCTTCATGCCAAATTTATGCGCTCTATTAAAAATACAGTGTTTATTTTCTGCCACAACCATGGCTACTTTTCTTTCTTTGTGATTAAGCCCAACTTAAGCAAACTAGTCACAGATAATTATTTGTACTGTATTCAGTTTGGTCTTAGTCAGTGTTTGTTCAGTCTGTTTTTCTTCCTATTCGACTATGGTACTGTGCAGATGATTTTTTTATACTTGTTGGATGAAATTTTTTTTTGCAAGCAAAATGCTGCCTTGAAAGAAATTACGCAAACTAACAAAGTTGTTCATGGTAGGGGTGTAGTGTAAATGTGTTACCAGTGTTTAGGATTACCTAAGGGAAATATAGGTTTGTCTGCAGCTTAAGTTGAGTGGATGTTGATGTGCCATGTGCTGCATCTTGTTTGAAGCAGCAGTGACTAACTTTTGGAGTGTCTTTGTTTTCCACACTGTGAGAGCTAAGCATTCCATTAACATTATTATACAAAAGGACTTTTATAACAAACTAGTGTTTTTTATTTTTCTCAATGAGCAGGGTCTGGAACTCCTAAACCATCTACTCCTACTCCAGCCAACCCACACCCTCCTGATGCTCAGAGCTCCACTCTGACTACCCATTCTGCCACCCTTACTCCCCAAGATTCAGGCTTCACCCCTCAGCCCACTTTGCTAACCCCGTTTGCTCAGCAGCCAATGTCTCTGAGCCAGGCACTGCCTGTAATGACCATTCCTCTTTCCACCATGGTAACATCCACTACTACAGGAACCTCCTCCAACCAGGTCATGCCAAACACTGCAGGACTTAACTTCATCAATGTAGTGGGCTCTGTATGGTAAGTTGGTTTCACTGTGCTACTTCCTTGTTTTCATTTTTATACTGATTTTGCCCCTTAATTGTGCTCCGAGTTAGATGACTTATGATGGACCTTAGAAAAATCTAGTTATTCATACAGTAGAGTCTTGATTATCCGACATTCCAGATTATCCGACGTCGGATAGTCCATGGGCATGGCTTGGAGCCCTTACCACGGCCCCAGCCGAAAAGGGCTCCAAGCGCGGTGGCAAGCCCCACCAGGCCCCAAGCACACTTTTTATAGTGATTGCAAGGCTTTCATAGAGATTGTTTGGCTTTTCATAGCGATTTTAAGGCTTTTCATAGTGATTCAAGGCTTTTCATAATTATTGCTAGGCTTTTCCTATGACCCTCCAGATTATCCAACATTTTCGGCTATCCGACCAATGGGACCGCCCATTTACACCGGATAATTGAGACTCTACTGTATAACTACAAGTTAAATCCCCTGTGTCAAAGGGAGGGGCATGCCAGTTATCATTGCTTGCCATATGTGAAAGTGAGAACTTGTGTTGCACTTTCTTAAGCATTTGTCCACGGACTTGGAATAGGAAGATGAAAGCTTTGCAATGTCTGTCCTAATCAGCTAGACCATTTTCAGGATTGAGAGCTTAAAGAAACTAATTTTCCTTATTTTGTTCTTACTGACTTTGGAGTTGCGTTTAAGGAATGAAGGCACAGTGTGGTGGAACTATGTTTTTCACACCCAAAGCAATCGTTCACATGTGAAGTCAAGGCTTTAACAGCCAGCTTCCATAGTTTTCTGTGGATTTTCCAGATATGTGGCCAGGTTCTGGAAGAATTTATTCCTGACATTTTGCCTATATCTGTGGCTGGCATCTTTAAAGGGGGAAGTGTCTGAAAATGCCAGCCACAGATGCAGGCAAAACGCATGAATAAGTTCTTCTGGGACACAGCCACATAACCCAGAAAACCCACAGAAAATCTTTCATATTTTTCTAAGGTGCCTTTCAGTTCTCCCATTCTTTGGGAACAGATTATCTGGGCACTTATGTGTGACTATGGGAAGGTCTAAAATGTATCTAAAATGCCACCCAATACATGCTTTATAGAAAAATGGGTCCATTTTTTATTTCCTAATTTTGGACTGATCAAATTCATTGTTACTGTTGACATGTCTCCTAAGTTTAACTAATACAACTTAACAAAATCAGTTGGAGATTGAACTGTTTATCCCCAAAGCTAATGATGGAGATATCTTCACAGGGAGTTGGGATAGCAAAACTGTCTCTCTCCCAGCCCTTCCTGTCATGTTGATCTAATGCCTGCTCATTACATTTGTACAGTGGAGCGCAGACATTGATGAGTGGCTCAAACTCCATGTTGGGGTGTAGTACTAGTGCGGTAACCCCTGCAGGCATAAACTTGACCAGCATTTTACCACCAGGAGGTCTGGTGCCAAGTGCGCTGCCCGCTGCAGTGCAGCCCTCAACCTCTCAGCCAGGTGAGTATGAAAGCCAGCCACTGTTGAATGTTGCTGGTGCATGGAGGGTGGCAGCTTTTACGCTCAGGAAAACTGTGAAGAAGATAATTGATTGCTTAATGGGTAAAGTGGATAATAGTCCATTAGAGGAATTTTAATTTCTGACTTGCATTAAGACTACCAGCACCTACACTGATAATCACCAGGGTTTTGATAATGTCTGCGCATGTGGCTGAAGATCCAACTTAACGACTGAAGAGAATAATGCATACATAATTACCACCATACAGGCATTTGTCTTTCTCCGTTTCCCAATCCCCATACCCCTTTCAGTTCGTAATAAATAGCAGGAAAACTACAGATAATGTAGTTCATGCCCCCAGATTGTATTTACCTGCCAGGGCTTTTGTGATGATGGTGCTGCTTTTAAATTGTCTTTACTAGGTCTTTTTGCCTGCTGGTCACTTTCAGTACCAAACACAAAGGATCTTCTTTACGTAGGCATTTTAATTTAGTGTATTTATTTGGTGTGTTTAGTGTCTAACCTGGATTTTTTTTATAAATCTGCTGCTATG
Source organism: Sceloporus occidentalis (assembly GCA_023333645.1). Taxonomy (NCBI): domain Eukaryota; kingdom Metazoa; phylum Chordata; class Lepidosauria; order Squamata; family Phrynosomatidae; genus Sceloporus; species Sceloporus occidentalis. The sequence continues at coordinate 224,082,828 of JALMGF010000001.1, forward strand.
CTTTCAAGTTTTACTTGTTATCTCCCTGCTGACCTTTTTGAAAATGATTTTGTACACTTCCTTCAACTTTTTGGTGGGGTCAGCATAAATACAATAAATATATAATGTATGTTTTGTACCACTTTTGTACCATCTTTCCCCCAGATGTCACATTGGACAGAGAATCAGAATAGTATTGCTGAACAATCATAATGAAATCATAATGCACTACAAAGCTATTTCCAAGTAAAGGTTTCCTTTAAAATGTCATTCTATGTCAGCTTAAACCTATGAACCTAGGTTTAACATTTAGGACCTAGGAAAGACATTTAGAGAAAAGCTCTGAGTTGTAAAGCCTATTTTATATTCTGATAAAAAGGCTCAGCAAAATGGAAGATAGCATATGTATTGATTCTGTGCAATATAACATTTCCAAATGGTACCCTCATCTTAAGCTCAAGACCTTGCCCAATCTAGTTTCGAAGTAAAGAGAAAAACAGTTACAAAATTATCTTGTCTAATTTCAGCAGGTGGTCCTTTGGGTTTAAACAGTGCTCCAGGCCTTCATTCTCTGAATCTGCTGCAGGTAAATTTATTCAAAATGATTATTTTGGACAGATTTCCATCTGCTTTGACTGGTGATTAAAACCTTCCATCCCGTTGAAAAGGTTTCCTGTATTTGGAAGGATAGTTACTTACCTTTATAGACAAGCACAATAATAAAATAATGGATGAGGATTTTGTTCTAACAAAAATATTTCAAGGAAGCTGGAACAGTATGTCTAGACAGCAGAACGGGTGTGGTGTAGTGGTTTAAGTGTTGGACTGTGACTTTGAAGACCAGGGTTCGAATCCTGGCTCAGCCGTTTAAACCCACTGGGTGGCATTGGGCAAGTCACACGCTCTCATTCTCAGAGAATGGCAATGGCAAATCCACTCTAAAGAAATTAGCCAAGAAAGCCCCGTGATTCAGTTACCTTAGGGTCACCATTAGTTGGAAATGACTTGATGGCACACAACAACAAACCTTGTTCTTTACTGAAGATTTGCAAAAGTTGCAGATTTGCAGTAGCTGCCTGTGGGATTCTTAATATTCATACTGTCGCCTTTTCTTACAGTCCCTTTGCCTAGCTCCTCTTTCCACAGCTAGAATTCTGAACAGCATTTTGTTATTTTGCAAAGAAATTTGATAAAAGAGAATTGTAGAAAATCAGCATATTCTGGGTGGAATACTGTGGGGTGACACGTTTTGGTTTGCACTTTCCCTGCTCCTACTTTGTGGCTTGTTTCACAGAGACTGTTTTATGCTGAATATATTAATCTAATGGGATTGGGTTTAGAATGAGTTGGTGTCTGGTGGACAATGACTAGGCAACAGTCTGGGTACTTTTTGTGGCTACACAAGAATACAAAGTTTAAGTGCTATATCTTTCTTTGTGCTTACCACATGAAAATACAACCTGATCTCTGTTTCTTGCCTTTAAACCTGAACAGCTTCCAGATGGCTCACTGATTTTCAACCCTTTGCAGCAGCAACAGCAACAACTCTCCCAGTTCTCATCCCAACCTCCTACAGCTTCAAGTACTCAGCAACAGGGAGATCAAGTAGGTATATTTCTCAAAAATATGTGTGTGTATACTTGTTTGGGCCACCTTAGAATACCCCAAAGCAGAGAGTTGGTTATTTGTTGTTTGTGATAGCTGCACATGGGAAAGGCTTAGAATAACCACAGCTAAAATCAAAACATTTTCAGCCTAGTGGAGCTTCAAAAGCTTGCATCATGTAATTTGTCCATTTTGGTTGGCTCAATAAAGAAATTGTTGTTTTGTGGAATTTGGATGTTACTGTACAACATGGCTACCTCCGGATAAGCCCTTAGTATGTTGATCAAGTCCGCATGGCATACTGGTTTGAGTGTTGGACTATGACTCTGGAGACCAAGATTCAAATCCCACCTCAAGCCATGGAAACCCACCAGGTGACCTTGGGCAAGGCACACAGTCTCAGGCTCTGAAGATGGCAATGGCAAACTCTCTCTGAAGAAATTTGACAAGAAAACCCTGTCATAGGGATGCCTTAAGGTAGTCATAAGTCAAAAAAGATTTGAAGGCACACAACAACAGCAAATGTTGATCACCACAAGCTCTTTTTCTCTAGAGCAGTGGTTCTCAGCTTTTGGTCCTCCATTTATTTTGGATATAACTCCCCAAATTCCTAAGCATTGGTCATACTAGCTAAAATTTCATGATCTACTACATGCTGTGCATGCAGAAGATTCTTAATTCAGTCCCTAGAGCCCAAGACAGGGCTAGGACATAATCCCGAAACCTCGAAGGTTGTTGCCAGCTAGAGCTGATGAATACTGTATTAGATGGCCCAATGAGTATAAAGCAGTTTTCTATGAATGATAATGTAAAGTTACTGTCAAAAAGGGGAAGGGGCAGGGAGGCACATTACATAGGATGGGTCCTATGTTTGCTAACTATGGTTTCCAAAAGGCTATCTCTATTTCTTCCCCATTTCAGGAAGTGCTTTAAGAACTACCTTTTTCTAACCAATTGTGTGCACATATGTCTTACAGTATAGTTACATTTTCAAAGAGAAACTAATTAAGGGTTTCACTTCTGTTCTGTGAGTCAAATCTTTTTTCTTCTTCTTCTTTTGCCAGGATTCTGAACAAGTTTCCACAAATCAAGACCAGGCCTTGTCTGCTCAGCAAACTGCTGTTCTTAACCTGACTGGAGTAGGGAATTTTATGCAGCCTCAGGGAGCAGGTATGTTTCTTAACAAAGCATTCTTTGGAGAGTTATGCTGCAGTTCTGTTTTTCAGCCACATAAAAACTGTTTGGATACTATGACATTTGCTTCAAGGGACTGTAATAGTAAGTGGTTAGGCCAAAGCTCTGTAAGAAACTCAAACCCCACAGAGGTCACAACAGGAATTAAAGTATGCCCTGTGGATGATTCCACCTGGGACTACCATATGTAAAGGGGGGGGGGGGGGATTGACAAAAAATAGTCCCAAAATCCTGACAGTGACATACACATGAGTCAATGCTGGAAAAGGGACCCAGGGTGAAGGCAATGGCAAGAGAGGAGACATGGCATGGCAGGGCATGGAAGCAGCCCTCACAACCCATTACCTCTCCCTTGCCTGAACCAGAGAAAAGGACCACATCCTTCCTCACCTTATTCTTCGGCTGAATCAGCATTCAGCAGCAACATGGGAGAGCCCTAAGAATGTGGCACACCCATCATTTTGGGTGTTTGAAGTGGAGAAGAATGGTGATGGCCGTTTTAAATACTATACAAGCCTTGTGCGTCTTGACAGTCTGCAGAGAGGCTTCTACAGTACACCCTCCCCCCCCCCCCATTTATATTCCTTTCCCTCTGTATTTGAAAAGCTGTAGGCATTTTAAGATCAGTGCAATTTACACCCACAACTGTGACCCCTGAAACAGGTCCTCTCCTTCTCTTATAACTTTTCATAAGTATGCAGCCTTGACTGACCATGTTGCCAATTGGAAATGATTTCATTTCTCCATATTTTGTTCTGACAGCAGCTTTTTAGCCTGAGTATAGGTCAAGACAGTCAGGTGGAGTGGTGCACCCATTCCTCTAAGAGCAAGCCATAGCTTTTCATGATCTATGCAGTCAATGGCTTTGCTTTAGTCTATAAAACACATGCTGATTTACTTCTGGAATTCCTATGTGTGCTCCATCATCCATCATATGTTTGCAATTTGATCCCTAGTGCCTCTTCCTTTTCTGCTTCTACCTTTAAGACCTCCATGTAATATTCTGATTACAGAGATAATGGGATTTGTTTGGTAAATTAACTGGAAATTCAACTATTCCCAAATTCAGGATAGGGTTTACACTTAGATTTAATGTTTTGTCATCTGTACTTCTGGAAGGAAGATCAGGAGAGTTCCTTACCAAGAGCAAAATGCCCTTGCAAAATGGGAGGGGGAAAAAACTATGGTATAGATATAATAATTTTTTTCATTATACACTGACAAATTGGAATCTCAGTATTATAACTACAAAAGGCAGCTTTTATGCCACTACCATCAATAATATCTTAATATCCCTTATCTCCACTGGCCTGTGACTGAAATCAAATCAAAACTGACATGCTTAAAACAAGGAAAAATCTGCTAGTCCTTTAAAAACAGGTCATGGATTTTTCAGAACCATGAGCATTTTTTTATATTGAGATCTTCTTTCTTTCAGAGAAAAGTGAAAACCAGGCTTTTAAAAATTATTTCTAAAATGCCTTAGATGCTACAGCAAGGTGTTTGTTGTCCACCTGATTTGCTTGTTTAAACTTTCTCTAAGATGAAACCTCACTCTTCAGAAGTAAAACCTATTAAGCTTGTTTTCTGCTCCTTCCCTGGCAGCTCTTCCACTATCAAACGGTTATGACAGCAGAGGTGGCAGCAATGCAAGCAGCTCAGCTACAACATTCAGGCATCCAGTCAAAAAATAAACAGAAGCAGTTCACTGTTCTTAAATTCTTAAAATCCTTGTTTGATATGTATGTATATTTATAGTTTTTTAAATAAAATTGAATTGAAATCTCCTGGTAAAATAGAACTTGAATTTATGTTTGCTAAACCTTTAAAGGCAACTAGCCATTCTTACACAACAGGTTTTCTTGCAGTGAAAATCAGATCAATGAAACAAAGACACAGAATTTTAAAATGCAGTTTATCAACCTAGAAACACTGCATTATCTTGCAGGGAGAAAATTAATAGTTTAAAATAACTGAAGTTTATAAATGTATTTATTTGGTACAATATAATGGGTAAATACTGTCACAGATACACTGTACAAGTCAGTTCAAAGAGGCCTTTTTTATGTTGGCTTTACACTTTTTATAACTTTATCCATTAGTTTTCTTACTTCTTTTTGTCGTGCTGTTGCCCGGCTTACACAGTCTTGAAGTTTTGCTCCTGTGAGTGCACTTCCTCCTTACAGAGAAACAAACAAGGACATATTCAGCACTGGACATTTCTTTTCAAATGGCTACCAAATAAAATGAAGATTTCTCCTTCTTACTGGTGTAAATTTATACACACAGGTTCAAGTGATAGCTTTTTAAGGGTTGTCCAATATTGCTGTCCTTGCACAACTGCTATTTAACTCAAACATTTATAATGAGACCTAATTTATACAGATGAAGTAAATGGTCTTGATAACTAATAATAATTTGGCACAGTACCTGGCTTGTGAACAGAACAGAGTTTGCCTTCTTCATCAGTTACAACAGTTATCACTCCAGTTGCCAAGTCCTCCTCTTCTGCAGTTGGATCAACAACCATTACTGTGCTTTTTGAAGAGAAAACACATTTTAAAATTATGTTGTAAAGTTATGTTATATAGGGATACGTTACTACATTTTCAAGATAATGGAAGTGCCTGATGTAACATAGCACTGCTATGCCATACAGCTTTCAAGAATGCTTTTAATTCTTCATTAAAACAAGATAAGGAAGGACATCAAAATTGCTCTTTTAACATTATTGAAAGGACCACTGGAGCAATAAACACTAGCACAAAGATCACAGGATAAATTGCTTTTGGAATAAAACCCAAGTTTGTACAAATTTATAATAAAGCAAAATCCCAAAGTACCATTGGCCTGTTACAGACAGGCCAAAATAAAGCTGCTTCAAGTCACTTTGGAGGTATAGTATTTCAATGATGCATGAGTCCTAAGAGTCCAAAAGCCACACCAAAGCTGCACTCAAGTCCTTAGGACTGGAGCATGGCTTTGGTGCGGCTTTTGGACTCTTAGGACACATGCATCATTGAAATACCATACCTCCAAAGTTACTCAAAGCAGCTTTATTTTGGCCTGTCTGTAACAGGCCATTGTTTCTCTATGCAGAAAGATTCTCCCAGTCTTGACTATGTGATAAGGAGTACTAAGCTTAAGTACTTTACCCCACTGTAAAGAAACAGGACCAAAACTATTGAAGGCTAAAATAGCAACACCCTTACATCCAGTATTCCTCATGATCCATCTCTGCATTTATTTGTTCTTTTTACGGTACTGTTAAGGCATGCTCACCACCACCAAAGGCATGCTCACCACCACCAAAAGCACACAACAGAAGATGTTAGAAAACTTGACACCCACTTACTCAAACAGCACAAAGGAGGAAGCCACTGGATGTTTTCTAATAGTCAAAGGGTTCTTCTCTTTCAAGTTGACTTCTGCCAACCCAGTTTCTTCATTTATAGTAACAGCAGGTAACTGCACTATAATAACAAAGAGTAGATATTATAAAAGCAAGGCTGGTGTCTTTTTAGAAAAAGAAAAAGAAAATAGAGTGTGAAGAGAAACATGATGCAAGAGAGTAAATGAGAGCATTCTATTGGCAAACTGCAAAAGGTTAAGAGAATGGCATTATAGTGCAGAACCCTAGATCACTGCTTCAAAATCATGTTAATATTTTTTTTTCTTTTAGCAACTGATAATTGTTCTTGCAAGTTTCAGGATGTAAATTCAAACATCAAAAGAGGGCAGCTTAATGAGAATGGCTTTGCTGTCCTGACAACATGTAGAATGTATTTCAGTATAGAAAAATCAATAATCATATGAGCAAATGGCAAAATTAACCTTGAAAAAAAATAAAGGCAAGGCAAGAGTTCAGGAAAAGCTATTAGGTGGTCCATCTACAGACTAACTGTTTGGTGGTCATCACTATGACATTATCTGCTAGGTACCAAGAAGAAATCACAAACTAAGCATTAGCCTCTTCAGCTGCATTTAGAACAGAACAACATGGTAGTTGCAGGAAGACATATTCACAGAAAATAAAGAAAAGGCAACCAAAGGGGACTGCTTTCTGGGATTTAAGGGTCTCCAAGGAAAAACGACAGTATATTCTGCACCCAGTTCTTAAAAAGTTTCCCATGTAATGCTGACTGGGATAAGAATTGGTTATTGTACCCCTATCCCCACCACCAGGATAAGAAGGAAAGAACCCTGAGATGTTTCTAGCAAGGCAAGGTTTGACAGACCATTGTTTTTGGGCCTTTTGTTTAAACTGTATTGACTCACCCATTTTGATAGGTCAATAGACAGTGAGTGAATGTCTATCTTGAATGGGTGGGCTTAATAGGAATGGTGATAGTAAGGGAGAGATGGCAACCTCTGTAGCTGGCATAATGCAGTGCAGCTCTAAAGCATCAGGGTTGTTATATCACCCGCATTCAAAGAATACAGGAGCAAGGGCAGGGTAGCTAACCAAGGATATTGTGTGCTGTAACTGTTCGTCTCTCCTACTCCTCTTCCACCTTCCATAGGGAGGTTCATCTCATTTTTTAGCACACTGGATCACACTGAAATTCAGAGGTAAGTCTGCAACTATTAATACATTTGTAAATCCTGTAAGGCAACTTACCATTTCTTAAAGCTGCTAAGAAAGCACAAATGCAGGTATCCAGAAGGTTTCCATCATAATCTAAGCATATGATATCGCAATACAGAACCCAAACGATCTAAGGGAGGGAAAGTCTCATGATGAAAATGTGCTCCAAAGGAACTACTACAAGCTGTGACATGTATTTATGTAATACAATGCATTGTTCACATCTCCTTCCACAGACCTTTTTCAAAGTGCTGTGCACATAATACAGCCTTCCAGATATTAGATAATACCTCCCAATGGCGAGGAATGCTTAGACATGCAGTCCCAACATCTGGAGACTTGCATTTTGCCCACCTGGGTTAAATTCAGGTGGCAAAATACAAATCTTCAGCTCTTGGACTACATTTCCCAACCTTCCTTGCCACTGGCTATGCTTGATTGGAGGTAAACCAACTTAAGAGGGCATGTACATGCTTAACTTCACTTATGATCAGTAAACATTAAAAACACCTGGGGTTATATCAAGAGTTGTACTTTTTACACACTTGCTCAAGGAATTATCCAGCAACTCCTTATGCAAGCAGGTCCCCATATGCCTTCAGTGCAACAGACTAGATCCGAGGCCAGTCAATGTGTGGGCCCAGTTCAAGTCCTTTGTTTTTATATTGTGTATGTGTGTGTGTGTATGATAATTTCCTTCTTTGTTGTGGTCTCTATGTATCACACATAGGTGTTGTGAACAGGTCCCTTCTGGACAGATCCCTTCTTCAAAATCTAGGTAAAGTTTATGGAGGAGCAATGCCCCTTTCTCAGTACTATCATCGCTTAGTTCTACTTCCAATCATCACATCAGTAAGTAGCAGACATAGGACCTTCTCTCCATTGGGATAAAAATAACCTTTCCTTCTTTTCCATCCAGAAGTGTGCTTGTTATATATTTTCTTTCTCATTATGGTGTTTTTACTTGTGAGGCTTTTGACTCATGGTCTCAAAGGTCTTCTTAAAGCATGACCAAAAAACCCCTCTGATTGGCACAAGTGTCTTCTCTGCTTGGGAGAGCAACACTATATCAACTCTTCTTCACCAGACAGGCACACTGCAGGCTAAAATATTATTGTGGAAGAAAGTACAGCACAGGTGTTGAACCTCCAAAGGTGCTTACGTTAATTCTTTTGGTGGTTTTCCCTAACACACTTGCCATCACCAGGTAAAGCTGCCCTGGGTTAAATATAAGTGTTTTAGGTTGCATTTTTGTTACGTCAGCAATCAAGAGTGGCCATTACTACTACTAACTTTTTTTTTGTTCAGATGAGCTTTATTTGTATTTTCTCTTACAATTGTACACATACTACTACTAAAACAAACACATGAATATGAAAAAGATGCAGGTATTAGGAAATCCTGACCTATCAGAGGTACATGATCCAGAGCTTTTGCTGCTGTCAGTATTAGAGAAGATTGTGATTCCATAAGATTAGACAATAGTATGAAAACACTGGGCTGAAACAGATGGCCCTTTGCGTGCTGAATTGGGGCCATGGCAACTGCATGCCCCAGCCCCAATCCGGCATTTTTCCAGCCCCAAAAAGAGCGGCAAAAAACATGCTTGCCGCTGCGGTTCTTCCATGTTTCTTCAGCGCAGCATCTGTAAATGCTGCGCCGCAGAAACATCATGATGCTGCCAGCCACCTGGTCAGGCGGGTGGCGTGACACCACTTTGGAGGCGGAGGCGGGATTGGTTACATGCGGTCACTACGCCCCCACTCCATCCTGACCCTTTCGGCCGGTCTGTACAGCCCCATTCCACTGTTTCCCCAGTACCATTAAACATCCTCAAATATTCCATTTTTCTGTGGAGTTTGTTGGCCTTCCAATATAATATAATTGGCAGAATAAAAAATCAGAACAATTCACCACCTTATCTACTGTATATACCCAAAATAGATATATATAATTAATATATATATAATTTAATATTTGAGTGGAAGATGCTCCCTTGAATTGTGATGGAGTCTCCTTCTTTGTTGTTGTTTTTTAACAGACTGGATGAGCATCTGCCACAAGTGCTTTGATATTGTGTTCCTGCATGGCAGAAAGGTTGGACTGGGTGGCCCTTGGGGTCTCTTCCAACTCTATGATTCTATTTATAATTTAAAGGGGTTGAATGAGCAGTTCTGGAGTCAAAAGAGCAGGACTTCAGACAAGGGACACCTGTACAGTACCTTAGTTCTTATTTTTAAAAAAACCCATCTCTTTCACAGAGAAGAGTGGTGAAAAGCCTTTTTGACTGCCTGGGTGGGAAAACAGTGGCAATCCCTAAGTATTATCCTTGAATTATCCACAGGTCATATCAAAATCAGTAATTTTGGCTCCAAAACCTGCCGTCAACTTATACATCAATTTATACAGTATGTATCTACAGCATGTGTGACAATGTGACATTATAAGATGGAAGTGGCTAGTCCAGGAATGTCCAAATATTGCCTAATTATTATATACTATAAAGAATGACATTCTACTTACCTTCCCATCTACAATACAGAGATCCTCTTTCCGTACTACCTGTGAACTGAAACAGTGATACAGTGAAGAGGGAAATCCAAGTCTTCTCACATATATTGTACAATTCCTGCTCAAATGTATTATACAGAAAAATTAAAGGATAATATTTCTTACTTTTCAATCACATCTGCAATGAATTGACTAGCTGCCTGAGCCTCTTCCCCAGGAGGACCAGGTCGAAACCTTGATGAACAGAGTGGAGGAAGATCCACATTAGGAACTATGGAGGGGAAAAATTATTAGGAAGCAATATTTCACTGAAAATCATTAGTAAAATGCACATTCAATATTTTATATTCCATATCTGCTCTTGTTAGAAGAAAGCAACAATTATGCAACTTAAAGCACATAGTATGTGTAAGTAAAGAAGAAAAATATGCTAATATACTATATGCTTTAAGGATAACAGCATTTTTAAATATATATACATTGATTTCTAAAAGATGCACACCAAATGCAAAGAATTTTTAAAATATCTGTATTCTAAAGTAAGTGTTTAAAACCCCTCTCAAAAGAACAAGACATATATAAACCAAACAAATTCAGATAACAGAATTCTCAGAATCCAGAGAAGAGAATTCTTAAAGGCTAGGGTTGTAATCTTATGCTCATTCACCCAAGAGCATATCTCACTGAACTCAGTGGGACTTACTTCTGAACAGATATGCACAAGATTATGGTGCCAATTCTTTTTAAAAATGCAAGAACAGTAATCAATATGTTAAGTGAACCAAAACCAACCAGGCTTTTTGAACAAGTGCAATACTTTAAAATGTAAAAATTTCCATTTCAAATAGAACTGCCCAATCTCTGAAATACCATTAATTATGACAACCGTAAAGAATCAAACACAAAAAGGCAACAGACCAGCCCCTTCAGAAAAAGCAGAAACCTTACCAATATATCCTTTGTTACTGGAATCAGCATGGGGTGCTGCAAATTCCTGTAAGCGGTATGTTCACATGGGGGTGGGGTGGGGGGCGTGGAATATAAGAATGAAAACTAATTTAGTCTTTTAGAATTTTAAAGCCCATACACATTAAGCAGACTCAAGACAGGCTCCAGACATGTTGTCCCCTGTTTTTTCACACATTTGATAGTTTACAATTTGCATACAAATTGTGTTCATTCATATCAAATGCACAGTAGCAAACCTGTTGCTTCCAAAAGCTGTGTATAGCAGTGGATGTGTTACCAGCGGATGGGCATGGTCTGGGCTTCCCCTTGCTCCCATGCATGCATATACTCCTTTCTCCATCACTCTTGTACATACACCCATGCCCCTGCTGGTCATGGTATAAAACCAAACATATCTTTTGTTAAGATATCTTTGCTTCCTGCTGCCTAGCTGATTAGTATTGGAAGTGCCCTTTTGCTCATCCCAGCGCAAGCAGACTGGTCAGCAACTGGGGAGGGGGGGTAATGGGAAGGTGTGCTCAGCAAATTAGCACAATTGAGGTTTGCTAAAAGCTGTCTATATGTTCTGCACTGTATTTACATTTATTCATAGTTTAACAGAAACCCTGCTGAGCAACCTTAAAATCTAAACGAATATTATTTAATCGTGCCACAGAATGAAATATTTGAATTTGAGTTTAAAGTTTAAATATTTCAGTTTTCAGTTCTGACGACTCCAAATTCTTTTGATGCATTTATGTTTAGATCGCACTCACGGCCAAGAGGCTAAAGGCATCTTATATTACAACATGCTGCTGATGCTGATACCCATACCACCAGCATTTAGCTAAACTTTCCAAGCATATAGTGTCCCAACTGCTTTGCTCTGGCAGTCAAATACAGAAAGCTGCCCACTCTAAACCATATCCAAGCAGAAATGGCAACCAGAGCCATGGATACACTTTTTTAAAAACCTGATTATGGATCTAAAACTTAGGAGATTCTGGTCCAAAACACACTGCAGAAATAATCCAGTTTGAGATGGCTTTAACTGCCCTGGCTCAATGCTAGGGAATTCTGGGAACTGTAGTTTTGTGAGACATTTAGCCTTCTGTCAGAAAGCTCTGGTGCTACAATAAACTACAGTTCCCAAGATTCAATAGCACTGAGCCAGGGCAGTTAAAGGGGATTATTTCTGCAGCATGTTTTGGAACTCTATCTTCATGATGGGAATGAGCCAGCCCCAGGTTTACTAGGTCACATTCACCCAAGTATGGTATATGCTTTGCAAATACACTTGACAGCTGCCCCAGATAATATTTTTAATTTTTTTAAACAGCTCTATACTGTGATTAGCTGGCTTCAGCACAAGATGCACTGCACCCTGTGAGTACTTGAGAATATTCATCCATTATCTCAGCATTTCAAAGAAATAGCAAGAGACAGTGGACCAGCCTAGAAGTAATAACAATGTCCTGTGGCCAGCCTTGTTTTCACTCTTCCCTGCCCTCTTCATTCATATGTCAGGGAAATTTAAAGCTATTTAGAATAAATCACATTCTCTTCATGATGGGAAAGTGTTATTTGTCCAAATCTGAAGTTTAGCTCTCCTATATTGGGTTTTCCAGCTGTGGGGAACAGCTTTACAAAAGGAGACATAATTGAAAACTGAACTACAATGAATAAAACTTCTCTTGTATGCAGAAGTGGACAAGGACTAGAGATGTACATGAAAACAAAGCTTGCCAAATCTATTCTCGTAATGGAAAACCATGGGCCTGTTACAGACTGCCAAAATAAAGCTGCTTCAGGTCTCTTTGGAGGTATGCTGTTTAAATGATGCATGGGTCCTAAGAATCCGGAAGCTGCACCAAAGCTGCACTCCAGTGCTCAGGAATGGAGTGTGGCTTTGGCGTAACCTCCGGACTCTTAGGACCCATGCATGATTTAAATAGCATACCTCCAAAGAGACCCGAAGCCACTGTTTCTCTTTTTCATCCAAATCAAAAAAACTGCATCAGTAATATTTGTCAATCCGCTATTCTATTCTTAGAAGCAGCCCTTGAGTCAGAGGAAGAAATACTACTGTATTCTGATGTTCAATTGCATTCACAAAAAACTGAAGTTGCATTAAAAAAATCTCCAAAAACCTACCGCCTTTATGCCACACACCACTGTTGTGTTACCCAGCTTCACAAGGGCAGAGCCATCTGCAGTTGTAATTGAACCTGTGGGAAAAAACAAAACGTTTCAGAATACTTCAGTTTTCTACCTAGAAGAACATCTTTCTAGACCAGGGTAGTTGAGCCATGGCAGCTCCCAGAAACCACAGACTCCGACTAAATGTAAAATGTTTGCTTTCTAGATTTCTAGAGTGATTTAGAATGCTGTCTTATTCTTTTTCATGTACACCTACCCAATCCCTTTGTTTTTGCAGATTCTGCCATTGTATCTGCCATCTTTCCACTTAGACTAAATGTTTATTTTGAATTTGCTGCTGTGCCACTAAATTTGAAAGAGAAGTGGCGGGCGGGGGGGGGGGGGACATATATTTTCAGTTTCACTAAAGTTCATACTTTATAAATGTATGTTGACTAAAGTTTGCAAGATAACATTTATTTATTTAGAATGTATCTCAATCCACTTCTTTAATGTTCTCAATTAAATCAGAACGTGGCTTGCATGTTATATTTCCTCTGAATTATTACAGGAAATACGTATGAGTAGACAGAGTAGAGCCACAGATCTCACTGGGTTTCTTCGGCGCGTTACAGACCGCCTGAAATCGGTGGTCTGCCGGCGCCATCATTTGCAGCGTGGAGGAGCCCCAGCGGCCAAACCACGCGGCTCCTCCATGCCTCAAAAAAGAAGCCCCAAAATGGTGCTTCTTATTGCTGCGCTCTGTCACGAGGTGCCAATGGCGCACTTGCTACGTCATTTTCACCGCACTACGTGTGGACACTAAGTGTCCGTTACGTCAAGATGGCGACACCCGTGTAGAACGGGTGCCACCATTCTATACGTCCTCAGGATGTACTAGGTTTAGGGGCCTTCACTAACTTAATCCTCAATAATTTCAATGGGTGTATGATTAAGGCTGCAGCCAATCCTCAACTGTATACCAAAAACCAGAATATCCCCCACAGGCTCAGACAAGAAACTAAGAACAAGCATCACTAAAACACTCACCTATGTTTACAGTTGTCGTTCTAAATTCACCAAGGTCCCTTCCATCAGGCCGACAATTTTCTTTCTAAAAAGACCATTAATCAAAAGCCGTCAGACTCACACAATTTGTCTAATCAGCTTGAAATCCAACTAAACTGTGATCAAAGATCAGCATGGGGGACTACTGAATGTGCAGATACACTTCCACTTTATCTAAAAACATGATTACTTTATATGAAAGTGTAATGCAGGGGACGGCAGAGAAAACTCCAGGCTCCACATATTCATAGATATCCTAATGCCAAAACCTTTGGCTAGAAAAGTTTTCTATCTAGAGAGGAACTTCCACTTCCCACAGTTGATAATATGGCTGCAATCTATACTTCTTGTTATATATCAATTATTACACAACAGCACAAATTAGATCAAAGGTATTTACATATGTAACATGAAGATATGCCTGATAAAGGACAGAATTTTGATCTACTATCAAAACTGCATCATCGCCAAATGTCAATTGGCAGAATCATACAACAGAGATCATGGTAACAAGAAGTCTGATATGAAAGTTAACATATCCCATTCTAAATGCTACTTTATTAACACAATGCTGAAAGACAGGCAACAGGCAAGGTTATAAGGATGAGGGACCCCAAATTTCCAGTGCTTCAAGAAGGAGAAATGTTGTTGCTGCTCTTCCCATCTTCCTCAATGTCACTTCTATAGGTCTTCCAGACACTTCTTTCTCATCCTAGATCAGTGATTCCCAAACTTAGGCCTTCCAGATATTTTGGACTTCAGCTCCCAAAAGCCCTAGTCAGCTTGGCCAGCAGTAAGGAATTCCGGGAGCTGAGGTCCAGAAACATCTAGAGGATCAAAGTTTGGGAACCACTGCTCTAGAGCAAGAGGATGGGGCAGAGATCTCCCTGAAAAGGTCCATCATCTGCATAAAGCATTTGGCCCAGCCTTCATGAAGCCAGTGGGGCACAAATGTGGCCCAGCTAAGCAACCATGAACAGTAAGGAAAGGTCCCCAGTCCACCAGTAATTCTCCACTTCCAATAATTGACATGTATCTTTCCCATCTTCCCCCCTTCCTAGGACTAAAGGATTTGAAATCATGACAGCTCACTATGGGTTTCAGCCTGTGATGGAGGAGACAAGACTTTTTAGGACAACTTTGGGGGGAAATGGAAGGAGCAACTTGTGAAAAGGAACTCCATTCTATAGGAGAGGTTAGCATTCACACATAATCCCAATTTCATTGCATCTCTTGTATAAAGTAAGAGAGTTAATTAATCCAGTTTTTGATCCAATAAATAACACCCCCAAGAGATGTCTGATACAAAATTCTCACCAGAAAGGGCCAAATCAGAGAATGCGCTCCCAGCTTCTCCTTCAATGCAGTGGGTAAATGAGGCTGCCTTTGAGTCATTTCTGATTTATGGTGCCCCTAAGGCAGTGATGGTAAACCTTTTAGAGACCGAGCGCCCAAACTGCAACCCAAAACCACTTATTTATTGCAAAGTGCCATGCCTCTCTGGCTTTCTAGTAACAAACTCTGGCAAACTCTGTGCTGGGACGATGGCACATGTGCCCACAGAGAGGGCTCTGAGTGCCACTTCTGGCACGCGTGCCATAGGTTTGCCATCACTGCCCTAAGGCAAACCTATCATGGCGTTTTCTTGGCAAGATTTGTTCAGAGGAGGTTTGCCACGGCCTTTGCTTGCGAGAGCGTGACTTGCCCTGTGGGTTTACATGACCAAGCTGGGAACTGAACCCTGGGCTCCAGGGTCATATCCAACACTCAAACCACTATGCCATGCTGGCTCTACATACGTTACACTCACCAGGAATCTTCGATAATACTCCAGAGGTTCCACAGTTCTGCAACAAATGACATTTAAAGAAAAGACAAAATATTTTAGAGGTGGAGCTCTCAAGTTTAGCATAGTTGTTTCAAAAGCTGTTCAAGGCTCTTTTGCGTAGCAGTCAAAAACAGGAGACATGTATGTTTTCAGGTAATCCCTTTTCATGCAATTAAACAGGCCAAAATAAAGCTGCTTGTGGTCACTTTGGAGGTATGCTGTTTAAATGATGCATGCATCTTAAGAGTCCAAAAGCCACAATAAGGCCATGATCCAGTCCTAAGAACTGGAATGCAGCTTTGGTGCAGCTTCTGGCCTCTTAAGATGCGTGTGTCATTTAAACAGCATACCTCCAAAGTGACCAGAAGCAGCTTTATTTTTGGCCTGTCTGTTCAGGTCCTTAAGTCTACTTCCTCAGATGCACACAACTTTGGCACATGTGTATTACCTGACTCTTCTGGGAGCCCCCCTTTCGATGCTTGAACCTCCCTTAAAGCCACAATCACCCCAGGAAAGATAACAAACTTCATTTCAAGGGTGCGGCTGTGTTAACTTGCTATCCTTTGTTGTGAGGAGTTCCTCTGGTCCAAACCATTGGATTACTGGTGCTAAATTCGTTCACATGTTGAAAACTAGCAGTGCTTCAGGTTGAAAGAAGCAGGGTCATGGGAAGCCTCCCCCTCATTGACACGCAACACAAGGCAGAATTAGGGAATGTTGGAGCTGTTGTCTTTGTTAATGTTGTTGTGTGCCTTCAAGTCGTTTCTGATTTATGGCAACCCTAAGGAGACCTATCAGGGCAAGGTTTCTTCAGAGGAGGCTTGCCTTTGCCTTCCCCTGAGGAGGCTGAGAGAGTGTGACTTCTGGCCCAAGGTCACATACCCATGTACATTATGCACACACAAACACATTATGCTGTGCCTTCAAGGCATTTCTTGGCTTATGGTGACCCTCAGGAGAACCTATCATGGGTTTTTCTTGGCAAGGTTTGCTCAGAGGGGGCTTTGCCTTGGCCTTCCACTGAGGAGGCTGAGAGAGTGTGACTTGCCTAAGATGCTGTTGTGTGCCTTCAACTCATGTCTGAGTTAAGGCGACCCTCAGGTGAAACTATCATGGGGTTTTCTTGGCAAGGTTTCTTCAGAGGAGGTTTGCCCTTGCCTTCCCCTGAGGAGGCTGAGAGAGTGTGACTTGTCCCAGATGCTGCTGCTGTTGTTATTCTCTTATATCCTGCCTTTCTCCCAAAATAGGGACTCAAGGACATCAAAACCTATGATGGGGTTTTCTCGTTGTTGTTATTATTATTATATTTATTTATATCCCACCCTTCTCCCATGGCATTGCTATCCTCTGAGGCTGAGAGAGTGTGACTGCGCAGGATTCGAACCCTGCTCCCGAAGACGCCAAGGCTCAAAGCCCATGGCGCCAACGCTGACCTTATAGAGGAGCAACCTGGAAAGGAAACCCTCCTCTTGGAGGAAGCAGCAGCAGCAGCAGGGTTCCCAACATGCGTGTGCAAATGCACGTGTGAAGGGGAACTGCAGACACGTGTGCGCCTAAACAAGACCTCTTCGGGGGGAAAGGGTGGGCCCTGGGTGGATGAAGCGATGAAAAGGAGAGGGGACACAGGGAGCCAAAGGCGCCTGACCTGAAGCCTCCAGCCGCCGCTCCTGCCCTCGTCAAAGGCGCCGACGCCGCCATCGTGCCCTGCGGAGGGTGGCGTTAGTCCGCCCGGCCAGAGGGGGCGCTGCGGCGTCGGGCCCAGGCTCACTAATAACCCACTTTGAGACCGCTTTAACTGCCCTGGCTCAGTGCTGGGGAATCCTGGGAAGTGTAGTTTTATAAGACATTGAGCTCTGGTGCTACATCAAACTACGACTCCCATCATGCTTCAGTTCAAAGGAGACGTTTCCTTGGAATCCAGCAGCATGCCTCCTTCTTCCTTTGTAGGTAGAGGACAATGAAGGCTTCTTGAGGAGTTCAGTGTTCAGCGTCCTCTACCTAAAATGTGGTGGTTTAGTTTTATATCCCGCCTTTTCCATGCAGATTCAAGGCGGATTACAAAGCAAAGGGGTCAAAAATACATAATACAGCCCCCCCTCCACCACCAAATACGTCACAGCAAATATAATAACGATACCGTAATTGTACAACAAAGAAAAATGCATAAGGAAGAATACAAAATACAAATATATAGCATATTAACGAAGAAGACACAACATAGCATAATACTGTAATGTAAACAACCATCTCCAGCCCTCCCCTTGCAGCAAAACAACTGTCAATAACAATGACATGTATTAAAGGAACGTGACCTAGCATAATAGTCCGCCCTCACAAGCAGTGGCTTCGTAAAGGAAGAAGGAGACTTGTTGGACTCCAAGGAAATATCTTCCTTGAATTGCAAATGGACACATAATCTCCTTGACTTTGAAAATCCATAGGCTTCAGTCTACTTCCTGAAGGCTTGAACAGACAGGCCCAAATAAAGCTGCTTGGGGTCACTTTGGAGGTACGCTGTTTAAGTGATGCATGCGTCCTAAGAGGCCGGAAGCCATGCCAAAGCCATTCTCAAGGACTGGAGCGCAGCTTTGGTGCATCTTTGGGCCTCTTAAGATGCATGTGTCATTTAAACAGCATACCTCCAAAGTGACCGGAAGCAGCTTTATTTGGGCCTATCTGTTTAGGCTCTTAGCTGCATTTAGTGGAGTGGAAACCAGGGACAGACGTATATACACCATTGGTATGTGAGGATGTCAGCTCTCTCAGAGGATGTCAATGGCAGGTCTACTTTTACCAGGGACAAAATGTGGAACAAATTTGAGACCAAACTGTAGGACAACTGCAGGGCAAAACTCAGCCCAAAATGTAGGACATTGAAGAAAAATGGTGGGCCTTAAATGTCCTACATTTTGGGCTGAGTTTTGTCCTGCAGTTGTCCTACAGTTTGGTTTCGATTTCGTCCTACATTTTGTCCCTGGTAAAAGTGGACAATTATGGCAACCCTGCCTCTGAACAAAACTTGGCAAGAAACCCCTGTCATGGCCTTAGGATGGCCATAAGTGGAACATGACTTGAAAAGCACACAAGAAGAACATAAAGGTCTAAAACACACTGCAGGGATAACCCAGTTTGAAACTGCTTTAACTGCCCTGCCTCAGGAATCCTGGAAACTGCATCTTATTGTGGCAGCAGAGCTTTCTGACAGAGAAGGCTCAATGTCTCACAAAACTACAGTTCCCAGAATTCCCTAGGCTAGGGCAGTTTCTTCCAAGTACACCACTTCCGCCCTCACAAGCAATGGCGCTCGCGGCCTCAAACGTCCCGGATGCAGTCGCTCCTGGCAGCCAATGGCAGAGTTTCACCTCACCGGAAGCCGGGGCTGTATTACCATGGTTCTTCCCTGACTTCCGCCTCCGTGTCCCTTTGCTGCTGCGAGCGATGGAGGCGTTGTGGCTGGTGGAAGGGCTGGCCTCGCTGGCGGTGGCCGGGATGCTCCTGGTGAGAGAGCCCGAGGGATGGCAGGGAGGGCCGGGTCCCGAAGGCTGCCTCGCTCCCTGGCCTGAGGTCCCCATGGCCGCGAAGGAGGACAAGCCACCGCAGAATGGAGGACACACTGCAGGAATAACCCAGTGCTGGGGAATTCTGGGAAATGTAGTTTTCTGGGAACATTGAGCCTTCTCTGCCAGAGAGAGAGAGAGAGAGAGAGAGAGACCTCTGGTGCCACAATAAACTACAGTTCCCAGGGTTCCCTAGCACTCAGGGCAGTTAAAGGGGGCTCAAACTTGATTAGTTCTGCAGTGTGTTTGGGACCAGTCCTAGAAATATGAATCCAGGCTTCTTGGCAGTGCCTGAAATGGAGGACATTTGGGGATTCCTCCTGGACAGAAGGCTGGGATGGAGGACATGGACTGGAAAAGGAGGACGCCTGGTCACTCTGGGGAAAGGCAGGGAGCTCCGGGCCCATAGCTTTGGGGCTCAGCCACACAGTTGTAACACTGGCAAGGAATTCCCTTTCATTATTATTATTAGTAGTAGTAGTAATTAGTATTTATTGGTATTATTAGTATTAATATCCCTCTCGTTTGCCAGGACTGGGACCCAAGGCGGCTCACAATATTAAAAGAACGGTGCAATTTAAAACATAGAAAATTAAATATAATTAACATTTATTATTATTATTATTATTATTATTATATTTATTTAATAGCTGGTTGTGAGGGCTGTTGTTCTTGACACATTGCTTTGTGTTGTTGACATGAAACTGACTTATATTGAATCAGACCACTAGCCCAGGCAGTTCATTATCACCAGTTTTTGTGGCTGTGTGCCTTCAAGTCGTTTCCAACTCACGACGGCCCTGTCGTGGGTCTTTCTTGTTGAGATTTCTCCAGAGGAGGCTTGCTGTTGCCTTCCCCTGAGGCTGAGAGAGTGTGGCTTGCCCAAGGTCGCCCGGTGCGTTTCTGTGGCTCGGCAGGGATTTGAACCCCGGTCTCGAGAGTCATAGTCAAACGCTCAAACCACAAAACTCACTACTACACTAATAATGTTTATTCATTCATTTAAAGCATATGATACTTATATTTATCAGCTTTAGTTGTTGTTATATGCCTTCAGGTCAGGGAACGTATGGCAACCCTATCACACAGCATAATGTATTGGGAAGAGGTTTGCCAATCCATTGCTTTCCTCTTGAGCTGAGAGAGTGTGACTTGCTCAAGCTCACTCTGTAGGTTTTAAAGCCAAGATGAGAACCGAACCCTGGTCTCTAGAGTCCAGGACTCAGACCACTCCACCGCACTAGATCTCACTGGGGCCATACATTGGGCGGATGTGGGGTTTAGGGAGAGGCGTTTCGTGTTCTCAGCTAGAGAGTTCTCCTCATAGAGCTTCTGAGTAAACAACTACAAGGCCCAAGATCCCACAGGATGAGGCCAAGGCAGTTAAAGCAGACTCATACGGTTGCGTCTGCACTGCAGAAATAATCCAAGTTGACATTGCTTTAACTGCTTTGGCTTAATGCTGTGGAATTCTGGGAATTGTAGGTTTTTGTGGCACCAGAGCACTCTGGCAGAGAAGGCTAAATTTCTTACGAAACTACAAATCCCAGAATTCTATAGCATTGGCCATGGGAGGTAAAGCGGCATCAACCTGGACTATTTCTGCAGTGCAGATGCAGCCTCAAAGGTTGGAATGTTTAGCTGAATGGTGGTAGTATGAGTATCATCATCATCATCATCATTTTGAATGCTGCCTGTTGTGATGTAAGCTGCCTTTAACCTCATGGCACTGAGTGTGATCCAAGCCTGAATGCATCAAAAGATTTTGGAGGAGCCTCAACCTGGTCAGAATGGGAAAATGAAATATTTAAATTTAAACTCAAATTGAAATACTTCATTCTGTGGCAAAGATTCAACAATAATGCTTGTGTAGGTTTTAAGGTTGCACTGCAAGGTTTCTGTTAATCTGTTAATAAATGCCAGTTAAAGTGATGCCAAACTGCATTACTTCTGCAGTGTGGATACAACCATAGTGGTGCAATGCACGGTGCAGTGGGTTGAGTGTTGGACTACAACTCTGGAGACCTGGGTTTGGTTCCCAGTTCAGCCATTAAACTCTGGGTGACATTGAGAAGTCATAAACTATCAGCCTCAGGGGAAGGCAATGACAAATCTCTGCAGAATAAATCTGAGTTGCTTTAAGATTGCCATAAGGCTGAAACAACTTGAAGGCACACAACAACAACGTGAATGCCCTCCCTGGTCACACACTTTCCAACCATGTTTCTACCACCTTCCTCCCAGCCCTATCCATCTGTTTTCTCGATACTATTTGAGCCAGGACTTCACCCCAGTCTATTAGAGGCTCAGACTTGGGTCAGTTGAAAGGTGATGAAAAGGATAGGCAATGAAGAGGCTTGTGGCTCCTTGTCAATTCATTGCAGAGGTAAGAACCATGCAGCCGTCTCAATATTGTGGGGCCACAAGTCTCATCAGCCCGTAGCCAATGGTGAGAAGTGTTGGGATTTGCCATCCAGCAATATCTAAGGGAGTGCACTATTCCCGCTATGACATGTCTATGGGCCCAAACAGACAGGCCAAAATAAAGCTGCTTTGGGTCACTTTGGAGGTATGCTGTTTACATGATGCATGCATCCTAAGAGGCTGGAAGCCGCACCAAAGTCACACTCCAGTCTAAGGACTAGAATGCAGCTTGGGTGCAGCTTCTAGTCTCTTAAGATGTGTGTGCCGTTTAAACAGCATACCTCCAAACTGACTCAAAGAGCTTTATTTTGGCCTGTCTGTTTGGGCCCTATATTTAGCAATTTGAATCTGCATCCAACTATTTCAGTCCAGTATTCTGTTTCCACAAACATGTTTGAAAGAACTTTACATTCCTCCTTTTGCCCTTCAAAGTAACTTGAATGGGTTCGAACTTCTCTTGTTTTCCAGCTTTTTCAAGTGATGGAAAGTAATGAGTGAATGCTTCCTAAAAGTCAGCTTGGAACCCATCTTTAGGGAGCATGTGTACTTTATGTGTATAGTATGTTGAATTCTCAAACAATGTAGCATGAAGGAATTCCCATTCCTTGAGATAAGTAGACTGCAAAGGCAATTTTGGATTCTACCTCTGTCTGCTGTTGACATGTGGCTTTTGACAGGTTCCCATAAAGAATGTGGCCTTGGGGAAAAAATAGTCCCTAACCCTTAATTTCGTAAACTTTTAACATTTTTTCCCCTGAATCTACCATATTTTGTCAATATTGTCCATCTTTAAGAATAAAACATTTAGAATTTTATTAGTACCTCGTGGCACTGAATAACACCAACAGTGGAGAGATACTGTGAACATATGGATCAGGCCTTCACAGTCACAGCCATGAGACTCTTATTTTCTTCTCCCTGTAAACAACATATGCAAGGATTTTGGCAAACATCAGGCAGGTCTGAATAGATAGCAAATGTGTCACACTCAGACTAATAGATTACCAGATATAGGGGGGGAGAGGGGGAAACTTCCAATTTCTAGGGAAGTCCTGTCGCCCAAGCTGAAATGCCAAAGGTAAGATCCTCCCTGCTTTCCCAGGGTCACTTGCACTCCCAGCTGGGAGGACCAGCAGGTACACAGAATTCCTCCAACTATCTCTGATGAACTTTGTCTGTCTCACATCCTCAACAATGTGATGGATACGAAAGTAGCTGCCTCAAACCAGGAACCACCTGCAGCACCTCTACACCTAGTGCCTCGGTCACCAAGCTGTGCACATTGACAATGCAAAGCTCTTGAATTCCCTTTGTTACTGAATTACATGTAGCTTGTGCTGCCTGCTTTACCTTTCTAATTTTAAAACAAAAGCGTTTTTTCTCTGAAAAATGAATTCTATATTGAGTAACTTCAACTTTGCTTTTTTCTCCCTCCCAGACTGCTTTTATTGCACATATAACTGCAGCAAAGTTGCCAAAACTTCATAGACACGAAGATGAAAAGTTCTTTCTGAGTGCTGAAGATAAGAAGCAACCTGTGCCAAGCATCCATGATCCTCCAACACGTGAACTTTCCGTAGTTGTGCCTTCGTATAACGAGGAAGAACGGTGTAAGATTAAGTCCTTGTTTTCCTGATGTATACTTCAGCACAGTGCTTTGTCCTTGTCTTTTTCTCCCACCAATGCAGTTTTACTCAAACCAGATTCTCCCCTTCCACATTTTCTTACAGTGCCATCAATGATGGATGAAGCTTTAGACTATCTGGAAAAAAGACAGGTATTTTAAAACATTACTTTGACATTACAGTGCGCCCGTGTTATACGCAGGCATGCCTTATGCAGACTCCAGCATATGCTGGAAGTCCACGCCGGAAGAAGCCTCGGCACATCCAGAAGTGGTAATGGGCCATGTGCCGCTGCATGCACAAGCCCCATTATGTCCAATGGGGCTCGAGCATATGCAGAATTCTCCTTACGTGGGTGGGGGGGAGGGTCCGGAACAGATCCCCGGTGTAAGGAAAGGGCAGACTGTACTAGATATACAGTATCAAATGAAAAGATCCTCAGCACTTTTCTTTGCTGTTCTAGTTTTAGATACTATAGTAAAAGAGTATATCCTACCAGGCCAAATTATTATTAATGTGATGAATATTAGACTTTGCATTTTTTTTAATGGGCTCAAGGCACCATGGCTCTCCTCCTCTATATTCTCTCCTCACAACAACCCTGTGAGGTTGGTAAGACTGAGATAAACTTTCATGGCTCAGCTGGTCCTGAACCTGGATTTCCCAAGTCCCATTCCAACTCTAACGTCTCCACCACACTGCTTCTCAAACAACTCTTCTTCTTTTTATAGAAACAAGATCCAGCATTCACATATGAGGTTATTGTGGTTAATGATGGCAGCAGAGATCACACCACAAAGGTAGGAGATATCATTGTTGCCTACAGGTTCTCTTTATATTGTCAGATGGTAGCTATTTCTTTTTTGGGGGAAAGGAAATACATAAAATAAAGAGAACCTTGTATTTTCATATAATCTTTTTTCTATTATTATTTTAAGTCAACTCAGAATAAAATTATCAATACTTTATCAATACTTATTATTGCTGGGTACATGCTATTATTATTGAGTGCTTGATTGCACAGGAATTTAGACCTTTTCAATGATGTCACCAGAACTATGGAACCCTTGTTGAAAAATTATTTCTCATGAATTGCTACTGCTCTTTATTAATACAAAATACGTATTTGCTAACATTCTAGACAGTTCATTAGTACTGCTGGGATTTGTGGAGTTTTTAACTTTTTAGAAAAGCAGTTTCATAAAGTATTGTGATCTTATTTGAGATAATTCTTTGGGAGGGTGTTTTTGTGGAAACATGAATAGAATTATACAATAGGTCAGGGGTCGGCAACCTACGGCCCGTGGGCTGGATCCGGCCCGGCGAGGCCTTGGGACTGGTCCTGCCACCGATTGCCGCCCCCGCTGCAGCTTCCGTGCCGCTCCGGGCGCCATTTTGAGTTCAGCCCTCCAGTTGTTTGTGGAACAGCAACCTGGCCCACAGCTCAAAAAGGTTGCCTACTCCTGCATTAGGCATTGCTTGCATATTCCCTGGGATGAGCTTTTTGAAATCAATCTTTTCATTCTTGTAATTGTTGGAAACACCAGGCTCCTACAGTTTTTTCTTGGTTTTGATTTTAGTAACATCTGTACCTGGGGGCTCAGGATAACTAACAACTAACTAACAATTTAAAAATAATATAGGTGCATTGCAGACCGCCGAGAAACGGTGGTCTGCTGCCGCCGCCGGTTGCAGCATCCGGGAACCGCAGCAGCCAAACGGCGCGGTTCCCGGATGCTGCCAAGAAGGAGCGCGAAAATCGCGCTCCTTCTTGCGGCCCGGAAGAGACACCGCGAGGTGCTAGTCGCGCACTCGCGGCGTCACTTCCGCCGCGCGATGTGTGGACGCACAGCGCCCGCTACGTCAAAATGGCGGCAGCCGTGTGGAACGGCCGCCGCCATTTGTTACGGACTCTGTCCTTAATAGGAGTAGGGGCGTCTAGAAGAGACGCCCCTTTTTCAAACTGGGACGTCCTGAGGACGTCCGAAATGGCAGCCTGTAACCCGCCATAGTTTTGCTGGTGCTGAAAGGAAACCAAACATCATTTCACCCTTTGACTATTAAAAGCTTACCTGAATGTAGTGTGTTCCCACCGATTTCAGAATACAACCATCAAATCTGTTCTAAAGGAATCTAGAAATAATTTGTTGAATGGGAAAATCCATACAAGAGTCCTGTAAGCTACTGTAGAGGTATGGGAGGAGACAGACATGAAGTTGTGTAACAACTTAGCTGAAAATCCACAGGCTCTTCTACTCTTCTTGATATCCATAAAAATATGAATACATTGCCCTGGTGTGATTAAGCCAATGTCCACACGGGGGGAAGCTGAATTTGTAATTTTATATACTGCAGCATATAGGTATCTGTGGTCTCATGACCCCAAATGCTGACACAAAGTCATGCATATTTTTTTCCATATGATAATCACACAGCATCTTATCTCTGCATAGCCATGGTGTCACTAATTAGCAGGGCACATTTCTAGAGCATGTGTACTAAACAGGTCACATACTACCATCCCACAATGATCCTGCATTGCCTAGTAACTCAGAAACTGAGGAGGTTACTTTTTAGCAGAGAGGTGTCTTTTAGGGTTTATAGTGTTAATAAAACATCCAGAGTTCAGGAACTCTGTACAATTCTGGAAAACATCCAAGCTGTACCAGTCATCGTCTAAACATGGGGGGCTGATATCTATTTTGATTTTCCAGATAGGCCTTGTAGTTTTGCTCCTCTTACCTCCTCTCTGCATTTCTTTCTCTGCATCTCTTGTAAGGCTGACTACAGCAAGGTTGCTAGCTATATCTTGAAGAACTATAGCAAACGGCAGGGAGACACACATACATTTTCCATTTCATTCTGTTGGCATGATGTTCCCAGACTAGTTTTTCTTACTGGTTTCTCATTTTCTCCCAGTATACCATATTGTTCCTTAGTGGAGAAAAGCTTTTCAGAAGCTTTTGTTTCTTCTTTAAACTGAACCCAGCAAGTTGTTAGTTTCATTATTAGTTAATACCAGACAAGTCAGTTTCAACTATGATTTACGAACTTGGCTTGTTTAAACGAGACATAGTGAGGTTTACCACATGGGTTTCATAAAACATTGCAAATTGTGGCTAAGTTCTTAATAGACCTTAAAAATTATGACAACAAACCATGTTTTACATCCTCAAACTGATATTAACTGACTAGATCTACCATATAATATTGGTGGCTATGAATTACTGCGAGTGAAGCAAACTGACCCTTGAGTGAAAACATAAAAGAAAGCAAATAAAATATATTGATAAATTTATAAAGAGAGAATGTACTGAACACTGAAGAAACGAAACAAAACAAAAATGTATAGAAAGAAAATAATTAGAAGTCACCTTTAAGGCCAGGCAAACAAACTACTACATAGTTAGTACATTTAAAGCATGGAAGGAAAAGCTGAGTAGGGGAACATCTGGAAGTGTCTACAGAATGGGACACTTCTGGAAAAAGAAAACTGGATGACTTATATTTGAGACTCAAGAGCAGGCACTTCAAACAAACAGCATCAAAGCCAATGTTGAAAAAATAACTACAGTAACTATTATCTATGTAAAGAAAAAAGATACCTCACCAATTCCATGATTATCAGAATAAAAATCATTAATGGTCCAAAAATCCAGTTTGTAAAACATGGTAGACTATGAAAGAATGATGATGATGATGCCTTTCCATGTACTTCAGGCAAGGAATGCCATTTCCATGAAGGCAGGCTCAGCACCATCACTTTGTTTTGCCTCTAGTTCATATGTTTTATCTTTCTGTTTTATTTTGTTTGCAGCTATTTTGTTTCATTATGATTATGTATTTTGGAGTTTTGTTTGAATTACAGTTCTAAACTGGACATGTATCCCTAAGAATGAAAGGCAGTTCAAAAATATTTACATAAATAGCCAGAAAGTAAGCAGTTGATTACAGGGAAGCCTCGTGCATCTTGTGTGGCTTCCCTTGTTCATATTTAGTGTAGCTCTTGTGTCATGTCATAAGCATTTTTAAAATTATTCCTGTGTTTCATTCCAATTTGTAGGTTGCACTGAAGTATACTAAAAAATATGGCAGTGACAAAGTGAGAGTTCTTCCTCTGGTGAAGAATCGTGGCAAGGGAGGAGCTGTCAGAATGGTAGGTAAAATATTCAGTTTTCCTTTCTGTAACTTCAGATTATTCTTTCCTTATCAAAGGCCTGTTACAGACTGCCAAAATAAAGCTGCTTGGGGTCTCTTTGGAGGTATGTTGTTTAAATGATGCATGCATCCTAAGAATCCGGAAGCTGCGCCAAAGCTGCACTCCAGTGCTTAGGAATGGAGTGTGGCTTTGGCGCGACCTCCGGACTCTTAGGACCCATGCATCATTTAAATAGCATACCTCCAAAGAGACCCAAAGCAGCTTTATTTTGGCAGTCTGTAACAGGCCATAGAAACAAATTTTGTTCCATTCTTGCAACTAATCATTTCTTAAAATAACTAAAGAAACCTGAGTACACTGCATCATTGAGCTATTGGCACGCAGTCATATCCTAGATGTCAGATTGAAATAAATACATATAGCATATGGCTGTATTTGAATAATTCTGTATTTTATTTTCTAATGCATTGATGATGTCCACCTGATATGAGATGCCATGTGAGAGAGAATTTCTCTAAGAGACATAGTGGTGTTGGTCCTTTTCCTTTCAGAATATTTATGAAATGACAGTAATAAAATATGTGCATCAGTATGAAAGATTGCTGTGTGATCTGGCTCCTTGGAGCTAGCTGGAGGCATCTTTGGCCTTCCATCCCTGAGGCTGTGTGTTGATGGTTCAGCAGAACTCAGGGTGATGAAAGACACTGTGTCCAGGGTATTATGTTCAAAGAGAGCCTAGTGAATTACACTGATATTTTGGGAGCTAGTTGTGTCAAATGAACCATGACATCCTATACTCTTCAAGCAAATTCTGTACTAATAGAAAACCTTAAATTATTCTTCCGCACAGGGTGTTTTCATTTCACGAGGGAAAAAAATACTCATGGCAGATGCTGATGGTGCCACAAAATTTGAAGATATTGAAAAAGTAGAAAAAGGTCTTGAGAGTCTCCAGCCTTGGCCTGTGAGTTCTTGTTTGCTCGCTTTTTGTTCAGTATGGTAGTTTACCATGTTGAAATCTTTTTCAATAATTATATAAATAAATCCTGGTTGGTACATTTGCATCTGTTTACTGAGATACATTTTATATGACTTGCAGATATTGCCATTTGGGGAGGTTCCTATGTCTCTTAAAACATGATCCAGAAGAAGTCAAACACACTTATTTCCTACCAAAATCAATCAGATTTGACAATGTAATGTTTCTCAGGAGTGTGTGTATGGCAGAATAATGTTGGATGTTCTGTGTTAATATTTGCAGTTTTGGTTTGGTGCAGAATAGCTTCTGAATATTAGATGAAACAATCTTTTGACTTTTCGATACTGACCAAAAGGATCAGTTTGGTGCCAGATCCATTGTGTTAATGAAATATGTTCACTAAAAGCCTCCTTAATCTGGATATGAATTTGATGTATGAACCTCACTTGGAAGAGTTACCTCTTTCTACCATTTATTTGGTATATTTTTCCAAACAGTTTTTAATGTGCTTTTCCCTCTCTAGGACCAGATGGCCATTGCCTGTGGCTCTCGAGCTCACTTGGAGAAAGACTCAATAGCACAGGTAAGGTTGGTTTTGCTACTTCTTTTCTGCATAATATCATATATATATATGGTTTTTTCATGCCAT
Source organism: Sceloporus occidentalis (assembly GCA_023333645.1). NCBI lineage: Eukaryota > Metazoa > Chordata > Lepidosauria > Squamata > Phrynosomatidae > Sceloporus > Sceloporus occidentalis. The sequence continues at coordinate 224,112,081 of JALMGF010000001.1, forward strand.
ACTGCAGTTTTTGATAGAGAAGGCTGTGAAAACAGCTTTGATGAATGCTTGAATTCAACTACAGGAAAGCCAATTACAAAACAAATTACAGAATACGTGAGTGGAGTCATACCTGGACATTATGAAGGGGAGAAAGAAACTGCTCCAAAGACTAGGACCCGGAACAATGGATGCAATCTACAGCAAAAGAGATTCCATCTCAACATTAGGAAGAACCTCCGGACAGTAAGGGCTGTCCGACAGTGGAACACACTCATTTGGAGTGTAGTGGAGTCTTCTTCCTTGGAGGTCTTTAAATAGAGGCTGGGTGGCCATCTGTCGGGGATGCTTTGATTTGGATTTCCTGCATGGCAGGCGGTTGGACTGGATGGCCCTTGCATTCTCTTCCAACTCTATTATTCTATGATTCTATGAAGCTAGAGTAATAAGGGTGAAACTGTTAACTATTCCCATGGAAAGAGTTAAATATGAAAATTGGGGTGTGGTTATACAGGAAGATCTTTGGTGCCTGAAGACTCAGATGATGTGGGAGATGGGAGGAGGAACACATGAAGAGTGAATATATGAACAATGTAGCCCAGATGTCTAGAAATGGAGTCAGGAATGTGGAAGATCAGAATTGGCTGTGGCATGAAAATCATGTTAAAAAGAACAAAAAGGGCTTCTCAAACTATGTTTGACTGTGGAGGAAAAGCATTACTATTCACCTCTTCTTTCACTTCAGTCTTCTTCCAAGACTGGAGTTAGGTTCAACCTGACATAATTAAAACAAGTGATGTAAAGAGAGGGCCCTCTTGGTTATAATATTCATCCTTTAAGTTTTATCAATCTGGAATTGTGGTTATGGTTCCTTTTCGTTTTTAAAAAGTAAAGAGCATTTTAAAGAGATGACCTGATATATCCAAAAGGAGTACTTCTAGATCTTCATTATATCACATTATGTATGTATAGTGTCTCGGTGATACTTATTTCCAGACCTAGATTATAATTGCAATAGAGCTTTGTTTTCATTTATTTTTTAAAAAAATTAAGCAACATTTTTGTATGCATGTTACTATGGTAAAGTTTACCAGGAAACTTTCTGAGCATATTACCAGTTCCTTTAATAGAGGTAACTAATATTTTGTCTTTTGTCTGCAGCGTTCATACTTCCGAACATTTCTTATGTATGGATTCCACTTTCTAGTATGGTTTCTTTGCGTTAGAGAAATCAGAGACACCCAATGTGGTTTTAAACTATTAACCCGTGAGGCTGCTTCTCGAACTTTTTCAGTACTTCATATAGAGCGTTGGTAGGTATTATGTTCCCTGGTTATTTTGCCTTTGAAAGTGGCATTGTAACTAACAATCAATGCAGGTTTCTAGAAGCCATCCACTCTACTGCACCAGTTCTTTCTTTGCACATGCATGGTCTGAGGCATTATGGCTGGAATCTAGTATATTTCAGTATATCTGTAGTTTTGGAAGGCTCAGTGGCACTTCTTAGTTCTTTCAAGAAAGCTTCTCATGTTGTATTAAAGGCTGTTTATGGAAATCTGTAACTATTCAGATAATGTTGTCAGTCTGTATGATGTGTATGATTAACAAAAGCATAAAAAGACTATGTCTGTGCCCAGTGAGCTTACAGTCTGCATTTCTGTTGGGGCAGGGGAGATGACAGAGGGAAACAAGGGATGAAAGCCAGCTTGTGCAGTTGCCAACATTGTCTTAAATTGGGGGATAAGGAGTGACAAACTAAGTAAGAAGTGTAATAGAAAAATACATTTTGGAAGATTTTTTTCTTCAAAGAGAGAACTGGTTCCATACAGGTTTTGAAGAACAGTGGGGAGAAATTGAGAATTATGTTTCTATATTATACAGTCAGTCCTTCCCGGATTCTTTATCCATGGATTCAAGCATCCCTGGATTGAAAATATTCCAAAAAAAAGTATAAATTCCTAATAACAACCATTGATTTTGCTGTTTTATACAAGGCATGCCATTTTACTCTGCATTGTTTTTAATGTGACTTGAGCATCCATGGATTTTGACATCTACTGGGGGGGGGGTTCCTGTATTCAAACCCTAGCAGATACCAAGGGCCCACTGTATATACAAGTAACTGCTTTCTGTAATTGAGGAAGACAGGCATAACAAAATTAATTTTGTCTTTTATGTCATCACTGGCCAGAATATATTGATTTGGGACACATATACCTTTATCATATTTATTCCTTTGTGCTCAAAAGAAGCTTAGTGTTGCAAGTGTATGAAAAAGATTAGGTGTGACTTCAGCATAGTACTGAGTATTCATGTTGTGTTGCAGGGCATTTGATGTGGAACTACTCTATATTGCCCAGTGTCTTAAAATACCAATAGCAGAAGTTGCTGTCAACTGGACAGAAATTGAAGGTCAGTTAATCTAGAAAACTATAGAGTTCCTTGTCTTCCTCTTCCATTTCTTTCTGATATAAGAAAGTTTAATATTCTTTCCACAAAAGCATCTAGTGCAGTTACTCCCTCTCACATGAAGGTCACTTCTTCCACCCAGTATACTTTCTGCATGTACTCTCTAGCCACTCAGTATGACATATAGCTTTGTTGAAGGCTGTAGCTGAAAGAACCAGGACTTAATAATATCTTTGCCAGGGAGATTGCCTCTGCTCCTTCTATCCAGTTCAGTCCAGAGCTGATGATGCCCAGATGTTACAGAACATTGTGGAGCTCCAAGGCAATAAGAGGAAAACCCTGCACCTTCTCTTCATAGTGTGTCCCAGGTAACAATCAATGGGCAATAAGTATCAATAAGCCAAAAAGTCAGGTGCTCAATTTAGAACCAGGGCTTTTCTTAATAACGCTCTCACATGCAAGCTGTAAAGAGGTTTATTTACAAAGGGCAGGAAACTAGGAAGAAAATAGGAAGACTGCAGTACAGGTGGATTGATTCAATCAGGGAAGCCACAGCCCTGCATTTTCAGGACTTTAGCTCGGCTGCTCATGTCCATAGCTTGGAAGTCTCTCATTCACATAAGTCAAAGTCGACTTGTCAGCAAATAACAAAAGAAACTAGGAACAGGATGTGCTGTACAGCCAGCCAGTTTGGATTATATGTGCTAGGCACAAAATAAGAAGTTATCTAGCCTGACTCTACATACTGTATATACTCATGTATAAGTCTAGAAATTTTAGTGAAAAAATTGACTCCAAAAATCTGGATTAACATATCCACGGGTCAATGTAAATACTATACTTTGACTTATAGAAAAGGGAACCATCCCCTGGTGATAGGCAAGAGTGTAATGTATCCTGGAAGCACTGACCCTACTCTACTCTCTCATCCATCCAGCAGTTATGCACACATTTTCAGATAAAGCCATTTTCTAATGAACCTCTTGATTGACCATAAGAAGCCAAAACAAGGAAGAGGGAAACTGAAAATATTATGTAATCTTGAGCTGTTAGAAAATAGATAGCACAGAATGAAAAAGAAAAGGAACTTGGTGTTTTTTTTTAACATGGAGACCAAATCTCCGGGGCCACCTGAAGAGGCCTTCCTGGTAGCACCATGTGCTTCTGAGTCCATTCTAGAATAGTTCACTGCAGGTAGGGTTGCCATAATTTTCCACTTTTACCAGGGACAAAATGTAGGACAAAATCGAGACCAAACTGTAGGACAACTGCAGGACAAAACTCAGCCCAAAATGTAGGACATTTAAGGTCCACCATTTTTCTTCTGCAGGGCATTTAGTGTATTTAGTGTGGGGGCACCCATTGTATCTATTTTTACAGATAATGTAGCTGTTTTGTGTCTTTGGTGTTTTCAATTACAGTACACCACTTTAAAATCTCCAGATCTAAGCAGTCTATAAATAATTGTAAATAAATACACTCCAGGTGCACACTTGCTTTTGAAGGAACGCTTGGGTTAGTTTTCAGCATGTTTCTTCTTTCCAACCTCTTTGGCTGCTGCTATATGGTTTATTATTATGGATTAATATAGTTTATGGCTGATTTAGAAGAGGTCTCTCAGCTCAAATATTATCTTGGAAGCAATATGAATCTCATAATAGCTTTACATTGTTTTTTTAAAATTCACTTTTTAATTTATTGTACTGTTTTTGTACAAAAGTTAGAATTCTGTAAATTGCCCAATGAGTTCTGATTGCTCATAGTGACTTTAGGATCACATTTCTCAAGCAATAACTTTCCTTTTGTGGAGAAATGCATTTGAAACTGAAAGAATTTTCCAAAGCACAATGTGATTTTCCAAAGCACTATGTGGTGTGGATGAGGTAGAAAATTGCTTGTTAAAGGTGTTGGTCTTTTTTTAATGTGCATGGGCATGCTGCAATATATGGGAATGGCCTTTGTAAAAAATCACTATCGAAACTCATGTTGGAGGAAGGTGATCCCCTCCTCCATTCCTCCTTTCCCCTGTGCCCCTTAAAAAGCTGCAGTTTGGAGAACCAAAGTTGGGTGACAATCTGGAACAGTAGGGAAGTGGGTGCAGGAGGAAGGGTGAATTGCCAAAAATCTTTAGATGGAACATTGATTGAATGTTAGTTCCTTTTGCAGGGACAGTCAGGATCCCACCCACTGATATCAAAGGAAAGCTCCAGTGATGCCAGTTTATGTTAAAAAGGCAAACTGGGAAATCTCAACGTTAGGAGAGAGATCAGCTAACAGTTGCATTTGACATAGCGTAATACAAGTTTGTTTGTTTGTCTAGGCCAGGAGAAAAAGACAATCTAGTTATTTCCTGTGAGTTTAAATAAGGATATAATCTATGACTTCTGAGGAGTAACTGTTTATCTTTACCTTGTCAAGAAATTCACATATAGCTTCAGTACTTTTCTAGTGAGCTGAGTATTGGCATAATTTCTAGGTAACATTTTATCCAGAGAATAGCTGTTCTTTTTTAAGCTTTTTGAACCTGGATACAGATGTGGTAACTAAATATTATTTAGCTCCCTGCTTGATTTCTGACACCATCAGCAGTAATGGTGTGTGCATTTCACACTCTCCCACATACTTTATGAAAAGGCATAGGGCCACTGTCCTTCTATCTTGGGAGAGCAATATTTGGGGAAGCACAATCATTCCTTAACACTGTTCTCCACACCCTCCAGCTCTAAGAGGACATTATACCATATGCATCATTCTGTATCCTACGCATTCTCTGTATTGTAAAATTGAGGGTAAGAGAGTGGTACCAAGTTCACTGCATAAACCCCCTCCCCTTCAAGAAGACATGGGCAATCATCATAGTTTTAATCAGCAAATATATGGGCCTGAACAAACAGGGCAGAATAAAGCTGCTTCAGGTCACTTTGGAAGTATGCTGTTTAAATGATGCATGCATCCTATTAGGCCGGATGCCTCTCCAAAGCCGTGTTCCAGTCCTAAGGACTGCAGCGCAGCTTTGGCACAGCTTCTGGCCTGTTAAGATGCATGTGTCATTTAAACAGCCTATCTCCAAAGTGACTCAAAGCAGCTTTATTTTGGCTTGTCTGTTTGGGCCAATATGTGATTGCCTTGCAACATTTCAGAGTGTCAGAACTGTAAGTACTATTAAGAAGTGTCTCTTATAATCTGATTACATGTACATGTAATACTGCTTCTTTCCTGTCCTTAATAACCCTAGGTTCTAAACTAGTTCCCTTCTGGAGTTGGTTGCAGATGGGCAGGGACCTTCTCTTTATACGACTGCGATATTTGACTGGTGCCTGGAAGCTTGAAACAAGAAAAGATAATTAGTTTATTTATATTTCCCTCAAATGGATTGTTTTTATAATTATGATGGGTTTTTTCAACACCTCTGTAATAAGGATAAGGCTGAAATTACTCGTCATGACTATTCTGTATTGCATTTGTGAACTCACTTGAAAAACAGCCAAGAGTATGGATGTTGTATATAATTGGCCCATAAAAAAAGTTTTACAACCAAGTATCAGCCTTTTAATTTTTGTAATAGCATTTGAAAATCATTTTCCTTTTGTACAACAGATTGTGCAAAATATGCAGAATATCTGTAAACCAAGAAGATATACAAGAATAATCAATACATGCTAAAAAGAACATGGATTGCTGTTTTCTTTGCCAAATGATTGTTTGTATATTTGTGCATAGGAGAAAATCTCTTGGAAAGGGATGTCATGTGCATTTAAGTGAATGAGGAATTCCTTTGTCTGAGGTAGTTTGAGCACCCTGAAGAAATCACTGGATTTGAACATATATCAAAAGTACATAAACTGGTTACTGACATCTTAAAACTGAAACTTCTTGGACAATGCAAACAGGACACATTTAAGATTATGTGGATTTCACTAGGAGAGAGCAGTGTACACACTGTACTCATTGAGTTCAACAGGGTGTAAAATTGCCTAACTTTCACAGCATAGCATCTACTGCATATTCTAGAATAAGATATTTCTTTGAGACAAGAACATATTTCCACTAAACTCAAGAAGAGGAATTCAGGAAATGTTTGTGTAACAGAGTGCATCAGTTTTCTACCATTGTGATTATTACAGTTGGAACATAGTGGATTTTGGTTCTAATTCCGCCAGAATTCCAGGTTTATTTCTATATTATTTTTATATTGTGGAAGGATAAAATTTTCATGGTGCTGTGAAACAGCCTGAGCATTGCTGATGACTCTTAAACCATTTTCTTAGAATTTAGTCATGGCCATAAGTGTTTGCTTATGAGTGTTTACACATTGCTGACCAAAATATCTCATGCATATCCAGTTGTACATAAAGATTTGTAATGAAGACTGTCGTTCCAGTGTCCTGTTATTTCTATGGAAGCATTTCTATCAGAGTTCCCTTAGATTTTTGCATGAAAATTTCCAGTCACTATGTTTATTCCCTGTGTTACATAACATATAGAAACTTTTCTGTGTTAACAAACATAGGGATTATTTCATTAATTACCTTCCACTGCATAATCCTATATGTATATTTACCCCAGAGGACAGGACCAAAATTCAAAATGACCTTAATAGATTAGAAAGCTGGGCCAAAACTAACAGAATTAATTTCAACAGGGAGAAATGTAAGGTACTTCACATAAGGCAGAAAAAAATGAAATGCACAGATATAGGATGGGGGACTACATGTGAAAGGGATCTAGGAGTCCTAATAGACCACAAGTTGAACATGAGTCAACAGTGTGAAGTGGCAGCTTGAAAAGCCAATGTGATTTTAGGCTGCATCAATAAAAGTGTAGTGTCTTATCTCGATCAAAAGAAGTTATAGTGCTGCTTCTGCTTTGGTCAGGCCTTACCTAAAAAACTGTGTCCAATTCTGGGCACCACAATTCAAAAAAGATATTGACAAGCTGGAGTCTGTCCAGAAGGGGACCAAAATGGTTCCCTTCTGGTCTGGAAACCACAAAGCCCTATAAGAAGAGAACTAGGGAGCTGGGTATGTTTAGACTGGAGAAGAAAAGGTTATGATGAGGATGGAGCAATGCAGCTCCAGAGAATAGGACCTGGAGCAATGGATGCAAGCTATAGGGAAAGATTTTCCACCTAAACTATGAGGAACCTATTGATAGTAAGAGCTGTTTGACAGTGGAACACACTCCCTCAGGGAGTGGTGGAGGCTTCGTCTTTGGAGGGTTTTAAGTAGAGGCTGGATGTCCATCTGTTAGGAGTGCTTTGATTTGTGTTTCTGGATGGCAGAAGGGCATTACTCCTGACAGACGGACATCCTGCCTCTAACACTTGAAACATTCACTTCCTCCTCAGAGCAGGATTTCCCCCCTTCATGAAATTGCCTTTGGGCAGCCTTCCTGGGCAAAGTCACACTCTCTCAGCCTCTTTGAAAAGCCATGGCAAACCACCTCTGAAGAAGTACGTAGGGAGATCTTCGAGACTCACTAAAAGAAAGAAATTGATGGCAGGAGCTCTCCTAGACTTGAAGTCTACTTCCTCATAATATTTAGCGTATTGTATAATGTAGTATATTTAGGTACAGCCATGTCAGTTTGTGGAGATGTTGTAGCGCCTTTGAGACTGACTGAAAGAAGTTGGCAGCAGGAGCTTCTTTCCTAGACTTCAATCTACTTCTTGAGATGCATTTAGTGGAGTGGAAACCAGGGACAGAGATATCTATGCCATTGGTATGTGAGGATGTCAATTTAAATTCGAAATCCTTTGGGTATGGCTTTCCACTCCACAAAATGCATCTGAGGAAGTAGACTTTTTAAGTCTAGGAAAGAAGCTCCTGCTGCCAACTTCTTTCTTTCAGTGAGTTTCAAGGGTGCTTCAAGATCTCTCTACAGACTAACATGGCTATATCTAAATATACTACAGTATACAGGATACTAAATATTATCTCAGGATTAGACTTTATGTCTAGGAAAGCTCCTGCTGCCAACTTCTTCCTTTCAGTGAGTCTCAAAGGTGCTAAAAGATCTCACTACATACTGATTCCACAGACTAACACTGCTATATCTTTGAATGCCTGCCTGCCTCCCTTCCCTCCTTTCCCCACAGTTCCTTTAAGCCTTGTGCCACACCCAAGATGGCCGCCTCGCCTTGCTTGAATGCGTTCCACCCCTAAAATGGCCGCCTCAGTTGTTTTGAGCCGTAGGCCTCGGGAGTCCATGCCACTCCCAAGATGGCCGCCTCAAGAGCCCGTTCCACCCTCAAGTGGATTATAGATTATTGATTATATTAAACCCAGAATTTTTAACCAGAAATGAGCAGGGGAGACCAAGGAGCTCGACTGGAAAGGAAACATAGTTTATTTTCAGCTGCAGCATTGTTCCCAGTAGGAAATTCATATTCCAAATTCTGGGGCCAGAATTTCTCAGTGAGCACTAGTGGGCCTTCTTGGGAGTCCGTGCCACCCCCAAGATGGCCGCCGGCGCCTCCGTTCCTCTGAAACGTGGGCCTCGGGAGTCCGTGCCACTCCCAAGATGGCGGCCTCGAGAGCCCGTGCCACCCCCAAGATGGCCGCCACCGCCATTTTGTCCCTCCTCCTCCTCCATCGCGGGTTGGTTGCCGCCGCTGCTGCTGCGGTCGCGCAGTGATGAGCGCATCCTCCCTCCTTGCCACGTCTCTTCAGGGCAGGCGACGCAGCCGTCGCGGCGACGACAGCGAGAGGGAAGCGAGGAGGAGGAGGAGGCAGCCGGGAGGGACGCGCCGCGCCCCCTCCTCAGCCTGGAGGGCTCCTGGGCCCCGGCGAGAGCAGGAGCAGGAGCAGCCCCCGCTGATGGTGCGGCTGAGGAGGCGGTGAGTGAGAGCACTGGGGCCCACGGCGGCTGAGCAGCCATGGGCGCCTCCATTTTGTGTGTGGAGCCCCCCGGCCCTGGCTGGCCTCCCCACACTCCCCAGGGGCGCCCTGGCTTTGTAGGGCCACTCAGGCTCCCTTCAGGCTCAGCCTTTGTTCAGGGAACGGAAACACATGTGAAGAGCAAGGCAGAGCAGACGCCCAGCCTCTCAGCTTTCACTCAGCAGGAGGGCAGGAGACCCCGGGAACAGAGACCCCACCTCAACATGAGGAGGAACCTCCTGGCAGTAAGGGTCTAGGGGAGTCTCCCTCCTTGGGGGTCTTCCAGCAGAGGCTGGGTGGCCATTTGCCACAAGGGATGCTTTGATTGAGAGTTCCTGCCTGGCAGAATGGGAGTCCCTGCGTGGCAGAGTGGGAGTCCCTGCCTGGCAGAGTGGGAGTCCCTGCCTGGCAGAATGGGAGTCCCTGCGTGGCAGAGTGGGAGTCCCTGCGTGGCAGAGCGGGAGTCCCTGCCTGGCAGAGCGGGAGTCCCTGCGTGGCAGAGCGGGAGTCCCTGCGTGGCAGAGTGGGAGTCCCTGCCTGGCAGAGCGGGAGTCCCTGCGTGGCAGAGCGGGAGTCCCTGCGTGGCAGAGTGGGAGTCCCTGCCTGGCAGAGTGGGAGTCCCTGCCTGGCAGAGTGGGAGTCCCTGCGTGGCAGAGCGGGAGTCCCTGCGTGGCAGAGTGGGAGTCCCTGCCTGGCAGAGCGGGAGTCCCTGCGTGGCAGAGTGGGAGTCCCTGCCTGGCAGAGTGGGAGTCCCTGCCTGGCAGAGCGGGAGTCCCTGCGTGGCAGAGTGGGAGTCCCTGCCTGGCAGAGTGGGAGTCCCTGCCTGGCAGAGCGGGAGTCCCTGCGTGGCAGAGTGGGAGTCCCTGCCTGGCAGAGCGGGAGTCCCTGCGTGGCAGAGTGGGAGTCCCTGCCTGGCAGAATGGGAGTCCCTGCGTGGCAGAGTGGGAGTCCCTGCGTGGCAGAGCGGGAGTCCCTGCCTGGCAGAGCGGGAGTCCCTGCGTGGCAGAGTGGGAGTCCCTGCCTGGCAGAGCGGGAGTCCCTGCGTGGCAGAGTGGGAGTCCCTGCCTGGCAGAGTGGGAGTCCCTGCGTGGCAGAGCGGGAGTCCCTGCCTGGCAGAGCGGGAGTCCCTGCGTGGCAGAGTGGGAGTCCCTGCCTGGCAGAGTGGGAGTCCCTGCGTGGCAGAGCGGGAGTCCCTGCCTGGCAGAGCGGGAGTCCCTGCGTGGCAGAGTGGGAGTCCCTGCCTGGCAGAGTGGGAGTCCCTGCGTGGCAGAGTGGGAGTCCCTGCCTGGCAGAGTGGGAGTCCCTGCGTGGCAGAGCGGGAGTCCCTGCCTGGCAGAGCGGGAGTCCCTGCGTGGCAGAGCGGGAGTCCCTGCGTGGCAGAGCGGGAGTTCCTGCGTGGCAGAGCGGGAGTTCCTGCGTGGCAGAGCGGGAGTTCCTGCGTGGCAGAGCGGGAGTTCCTGCGTGGCAGAGCGGGAGTTCCTGCGTGGCAGAGCGGGAGTTCCTGCGTGGCAGAGCGGGAGTCCCTGCGTGGCAGAGCGGGAGTCCCTGCGTGGCAGAGCGGGAGTCCCTGCGTGGCAGAGCGGGAGTTCCTGCGTGGCAGAGCGGGAGTTCCTGCGTGGCAGAGCGGGAGTTCCTGCGTGGCAGAGCGGGAGTTCCTGCGTGGCAGAGCGGGAGTTCCTGCGTGGCAGAGCGGGAGTCCCTGCGTGGCAGAGCGGGAGTTCCTGCGTGGCAGAGTGGGAGTCCCTGCCTGGCAGAGCGGGAGTCCCTGCCTGGCAGAGCGGGAGTCCCTGCCTGGCAGAGCGGGAGTCCCTGCGTGGCAGAGCGGGAGTTCCTGCGTGGCAGAGCGGGAGTTCCTGCGTGGCAGAGCGGGAGTTCCTGCGTGGCAGAGCGGGAGTTCCTGCGTGGCAGAGCGGGAGTTCCTGCGTGGCAGAGCGGGAGTCCCTGCGTGGCAGAGTGGGAGTCCCTGCCTGGCAGAGTGGGAGTCCCTGCCTGGCAGAGCGGGAGTCCCTGCCTGGCAGAGCGGGAGTCCCTGCCTGGCAGAGCGGGAGTCCCTGCCTGGCAGAGCGGGAGTCCCTGCCTGGCAGAGCGGGAGTCCCTGCCTGGCAGAGCGGGAGTCCCTGCCTGGCAGAGCGGGAGTCCCTGCCTGGCAGAGCGGGAGTCCCTGCCTGGCAGAATGGGGTTGGACTGGATGGCCCTTCTAGGGGTCTCTTCTAACTATGATTCCATGATTCTGTAGCACTCTGAGCCTACTGTGATTTTAATAGTTTTTAAATGTATAAAGGTATAAAGTCTTATAATGTAAGCCATGCACTGATGGACTATTGCACTATAATTTTTTATTGATTGATTTTATACCCTGCCTTTCTCCCAAATTAGGATTCTCTTAAAGGGGTTTGTTTAATATAAAAAGAAAGGAACCTATAATGGCTTGAAATTAAAAATTATGGTAGGTAGGTAGGTAGGTAGGTCTTGGAATTAAAAGGTGTGTGTGTGTGTGTGTGTGTGTGTGTGTGTCTCAAAATTAAAAATCCCTCTTGGAAGTGGGAATGAAATGTGTGGATGCAGCCTGGGTTCGTAGCTCAGCTCAGATGTTGGAATGCAGTGTCTCAAAGCATGAGCAGAGTGTCTCTGAGCATGAACAGAGTGGCTGCCGCTCATTGCTTGAGCAGCTGCACTTTGCTTTATCGAGCTGAATTTATCTGATGTAAACACCTTCAGAGGAAGGACTCAGTTTGCATCTGCACTGAAAAAATAATCCAGTTTGATGCCACTTTAACTGCCCTTGGCTCCATGTTGTGAAATGCTGGGATTTGTAGTTTGTTGTGGCACCTGACAGATGACTCAACTACAGTTCCCAAGATTCCATTGCACGAAGCCATAACGGAAGTTAAAGTGGTGCCATCAAGGTGTCGAGGGTAAACGCTCGACCCTCTTTTTGTGTCTTGGGGGGGGGCTCTTAGCCTCTCAAAATGGTGGCAGTTAGTCTTGACCCCCCCCCCCTTCCCAAAATCCTGGCTACGTCCTTGTGGGGATATTGGATTGAATGGGATTTTATGTTGTAAAAGCGACAAAATTTTATTGATTGACTTTGCCAGAGAGGCGGGATATAAATAAAAATCAGCATCCTTCCCAACTAGCATAGACCCTGAGGCTTGATTGGAGCCTTATCTTTGTTACTGTAGTTTGGCACACAAAAATGTGTGCCCTTTGGCTACTAACACTTACATTTGCTAGCATTAGTTTTGTTTTGATGAAGTATTCCCAGAGTTTTCAGGAATTTGAGCCTTACTTTTCAGAACCTCAACCAAACTTAGAAACTGCCTGAACCTGCCTTGAAATGCTAGTTTAAAATACACACGTTTTCCTACAAGTTATACCCAAATGGCACATTACCATCACAGCATTACCATCTAGAATTTGTCCATACTTTTACATTTGGTAATAATTTCTAACTGACAACTGGGGTGGTCAGAATAAAATAGTTCCAGGTTCTCCTGTTAAGGTTTGATTATTTAACATGAAAGCGATGCAAAATTTGTTAGTGCTAGTTTAAATGAGAGTGCTATCAACTGTTACAGGAAGTTGTATCTCAACTACTTTGTGGTCTTTGTAATGCAGGAAGCTGCACGTGCATATTGGACTACAATAGGTTTGCCTTGGGTTTGATGTATTGATCTACATATTTATGTTCATGAGTAATGGGTATTTAATAATAAATCTCATTCTCAGAGTAACTTTATAATTTCAAGTAAGACCCCCCCCTCCCAAAAAAGTATACTAATTATTATGCTTAAAACAATTGAGGGTTTTTGTATGGAGAAACAGACATAATAAGCAGAAAGACTATTGATTGGAAACTTTACTCGTGATTATATGGAAGGTTGTATAAAGAAGCTGTACTTCCTGAGTAGACATGCCTTAACATGCATTCAGAAGTTTCTCGAGATGAAGAGCCACCAAAGTTTTGTTCTTTCCTTTAGCTTCTTAATCATTTGTTCATTGAATGCATGGGTGCTCAGTTTATAGCATTCTGGAATTGGTGGGAAGCTGCCTCTCACATCCATTTTGAATTTGATAGTGTGAGGATTTTCACTGCTAATCTTCAGACTGTGCATGCCCAGTTACATCCATTATAGGTACTGTGCACAGCACTTCAGTCTGGACTAAGATCCATTGTAGTCCAGTAGCCCTGTGGGATGTTGCATTGCTGCCCAATCCTGGACATAATCCAACTGGTAACATAAAAGTGTCTCTGCATGTGTGATAGGAATTTTTGCAGCAAGATTGGTAAGGGTGTGTAAAGTGCTGTTTACATTTCCTAGTAAGGAGATGTTAAAATTACTCAGACTAGTAGCAAGAGTGCCAGACATTCCTGCATAGTATCGATCGTACAGTATCCAGTGCCTTAGTTTTGCCATTAGGTATCTTGATACGCACTGTACATCTTTTTGAAACGAATGAGAGTTCTGAACCAGAATAAAAGCAATGGCAAGAGGAGAGGAGCATAACACACAAGACCAAGAGAGTATCTGGAAAATTAAGTTGTGAGCAAGGCAAATAAAAAAATGATTGGACATTTAGCAGAATCAGAAGATGCAGTTCACACTAGCAGTACTTATAAACCCAGATTGTTTATTTATTTTTCATGCCATATATGGAATGAGAGATCCCACAGGTGCAAGCAGGTTTCAGGAAATGAAGAGGCACTAGGGATCATGGTATGTTCTTTTTTTCCCATATAGCACCGGCCCTTGGTTTGACTTTCCCTTTGGTTTCCCGGATTTTTTTGAATAGGTCTCTTGTTCTTCCCCTTTTGTTATTGTCTGCTGTTTCTCTGCACTGATCATTATATTAATTCTCCTTATCCTTGTGCACAAGACATTGTACGGTTGTATTCATGTTTCTGGTTTTGCTCCTATCTCCCTTTGCTTTTGCCTCTCTGCTCTCTTGTACTGCACGAAGTGCTTCGTCTGTGATCCATTGTTAGCTCTCTTTCTCTTTGACCACTGTCAGTGCCTTCCTGGATCCTTCCTTGATGATGTCCTTGGCATCTGCCCACAATTCTTCAGGTTCTTGATCTATTATATATAACAGTGTGAATCTATTTCTTACATTGTCCGTGAATTATTTTAAGATGTTGTCCATGTTTTGATATTATGATGGTTTTTGCCTTCTCCTTTGGTTGCTATAAGCAGTTCTGTGCTACAGTCAGCGCTTGGTCTGGTTTCGGCCTGAAGAATAGAGCTTTTCCATAATTTGCTTCAAATTATATAATCTATCTGATGTTTTTGTTGACCATCTGGTGATGTGCATGTGCATAATCTCCATCTGGCTGTGTGAAGCAGGTATTTACAGTCAGTAGGTCATTGGCCTCACAAAATTCTATTAGACGCTCTCCTGCTTTATTTCTTATACCTAGTCCGAATCTCCCTACCGTTTTTGATTATTCTTTGCTGCTGACTTTAGTCTTCCAGTCACCTTTGATTAGCTTGAAATCCTGTGTTGGTGTCTTGTCAGTTTGTTCCTGGACTGCATCACAGAATCTCTCAATTTCTTCTTCTGCATCTGTAGTTGGAGCATATACTTGGATTTTGGTAACATTACACACATTGTCCATTGATAATAGAGTGTGCAAGGAAATTCCTATGAACATTCTCACACACAGCTTTCTGTTGCGCCTTGATTTTTTCACCTCTTCAGCATTCTGATCTAGATGCAATGGCCTCTGTAAACTGAACAGGGATTGTTATAATATGCCATTGACAATTGTCTCTTGTCCAGAGTATAGATTCAGAATAATCAGATGCCGTGGAAGTCCCGTTTCTTTTAGAACAAACCATCGTTTCCATAGAGTCATAAGGCAGAGTCTGCTAACCCATTGAGAGCTTAGAAAAGTCATCATAAGTTCACAGTCAACTTTAAAGAACACACATGCACAGAGATGAAGAATTCTTCTGCTTAGATTTTAACTTTTAACTCATTCAATACTAGTTTCTAGGTCTGTGAGAAACAGTAATATATAATAATAACTATTACTATTATTGCTATATTATTATTATTATTACCACCATTCCTATTATTATAATTATTATTTTATTTTTTGCATGCATATATATGTATATGTATAATTCATGACAGGTAGCCATGCTCCCTTGAAGGTGTTTGTATTTTGGAGAAAGCATTTAGGAATTTGCAAAGAAAGAAAAATAGCTGGCAAATGGATTGTTATAATTTGGTTTTATCTTCCTTTGGATACAAACCTTATGTTAGATGTATATGCATGAATGTGTAGTCAGTTCACCTGCTTAGATTAGTAAAAGGTCTTCATAGTATTTATTTGTTTATTTGGAGTATTTCTACCCCACTCTTCAGCCATAAAGGCTCTCAGGGCAGCATCCAGATTGTTAATTTGACAGTTCCCTGTCCTCAGGTTTATAGTCTAAAAAGACACAAGAAGAAGGACGGTGTTTTCCTTCCTCGTCACTTCCCATTTCCAAATTGCTTTCACCATAGGAAAAGCTGCCAAAGTGGACAAAAGAGGAGGCAGAGAAAATCCCTCCTTACTCAGCCACTTCTTGGTTTATGATCTCCTCCCAGTCAGCAATGGCTCTTCTTGACTTAAATTGGTTGTTGGACCTACTTTTACACACATTTGCCTGTAGTGGGCATTTCTATATAGTCTAAATATTCCTTACACATATGTATGAGATGTCATGGAATTTAAATGGCCACTTTGGCTGGCCCAACACAGACTGTCATGAGGAGCAGTCTTCTTTTCTCAGTGTAGTGGGGCCGAAGTCCCTTTGGTTCCTGATGTGCCAATCTTTGCCTGTTTTCATCTAATAAAAACTAAGCATACTTTCCTTAAGCAGCTTATTCTGTGCATATAAGTAGGCATAGTAGCATAAATTGATACTTGTAGGTGTACCTACGTTGGTAGTGAATATAGGCCTCCTACAGACAGGCCAAAATAAAGCTGCTTCAGGTCACTTTGGAGGTATGCTGTTTAAATGACACATGCATCTTAAGAGTCCGGAAGCCACACCAAAGCCACACTCCAGTCCTAAGGACTGGAGCACAACTTTGGCATAGCTTCCGGACTCTTAGGACGCATGCATCATTTAAACAGCATACCTCCAAAGTGACCCGAAGCAGCTTTATTTTGGCCTGTCTGTATGGGGCCATAGTTTCAAAATCCATAGATAGCCAATATCTTTGGAAGGGACAGCCTAAACGAATGTGAAAAATTATGGGTCGATTAGCGTTGAGTTTGGAAAAAGGCATGATACTGAAACATGAGTTCTGTATAGTCCATATTTTAGTATCAACAGAGGTCCAAAACACACTGCAGCAATAATCCAGTTTTGAGACCCTTTAACTGTCCTGACTCAATGCTAGGGAATTCTGGGAACTGTACTTTTGTGAGACATTTAGCCGCCTCTGTCAGACAGCTCTGGTGCCAAAATAAATTACAATTCTCAGGATTCCTTAGCACTGAGCCTGGGCAGTTAAAGCGGTCTCAAACTGGATTATTGCTGCAGTGTGTTTTGGACCAGAGTTGCAGACTTAGCTGTATTTGGCTAAAGGAAATACTGACTCACAGTGGTGTAGTGGTTTGAGTGCTAGACTGGCACTGTAGGAGACCAAGGTTCAAATCCTCACTCTGCAACAGATGCCCAACCTTCGATGCTCCAAAGCTAGCAACTAAGGTCCAAAACACACTGCAGAAATAATTCAGTTTGAGACAGCTTTAACTGGCCTGGCTCAGTGCTAGAGAATTTTGGGAACTGTAGTTATTTAGCCTTCTCTGACAGAGAGCTCTGGTGCCACAACAAACTACAATTCCCAGGATTCCCTAGCACTGAGCCAGAGCAGCTAAAGTGGTCTCAAACTGGATTATTGCTAAAGTGTGGTTTTGACCTAAGAAAATCTCTGTATTATATGTAGATGATGCCATACTTCTATCACAGACAAAAGTGGGATTGACTAGATTACTAAATGCATTTTCTGAATACAGTGGCCCTCCTTTCTAGCGGACCTGAGGTCTTGGATATTCATGGAGGGGCGACCTCTGTTATTGGGGCACAAAAATGGAGGGCCAACTGTACTGTAAAAAACTAATTTCAAGTGAACTAGGATAAAACTAAAGTATTGGTTTTCCCTACGTGTTACAAATCCCCAACATATCTTATTGTTTTGTTCTTTTCACAGACACTCACAAGAAGAATTAATTGCCCCTTTATTGTTACTCTAACCCAGCTTTTAGATAAATTTCCTCCTTGATTATGATCATATTAAAAACTGCAATTTTTAAAACAATTGCCACTAGAATAAGTTTAGTAGCTAAATTCTAAATTTGAAATTTCACAATCTTATATTTATTTATACACACGCACACATTAAAAATTAATTTAACAATCTTATTTGCATCTTAATTCCTTTGATTTACCATGCTAAAAGAAATATTCCATCATCTAATTATTATTTTTTCCAGAAGAACAAGGCTTCAAGGGAAAATGCTATTTATATTTGTTTTAATGTCACTGCTATATTTTAGATATGTCAATACAAAATAGGGAAAAAAAATAATACTATTATTAGCAAGTTATGCTAGATTGTGTCTTCTGGAATATATTGTATCTGTTATAATTGCAATGGCCATTGCTTTGATGCAAATCAAATTTGACTTAACATCTGAAGAATTAAAGTACAACCCCATTTCTAGGGCAAGGAGAACTGTGCACTCGATTTCAAACACTTTAACAGTAGACTTACATAGAATCAAAATAATATTGAACATCGTATTTGTTTCTTTTAAAATAAAATTTCTAAAATCAAACCATTGCTGTTTGCATGCTGAAACTTAGGTGGGTGAAAAAATGGCACATCAAAAGTTCTCACAAATTGTTCCTGACACAACATAATCTATACAGTCTCTGAGAAATGTGCAAAAGAAACTGCACAGCTTTGTAGTCAAAACCTAAACTTGCAGTCTTTTTTACTACACACAGAAAACTTCAGAGCTTCCCAAGGAGGAAAATCACTCACCTGCTTACAGTATATTGTTTTCCACTATATCATTGGGTAAAGTAGAGAAAATGCAACACTAAATTGCATAATATACCACTATATGAACAATTTGGTGGAACGTTCTGTATTGTGGCTGCAGCCCTTTCTAGTTTCAAAGTTGCACAACCCAATATTGCAGAGCAGGAAAAGAGCCTCAGTCAACTGAAGCTACAACCACATGTGGTTTTTGTAGTGCAGCGTTGCTGTTTATTTTATTTAAAAACCCCAATCTTGCCCAAAACACATGTGGCTGCCTGAAAGCAGTCCTTTCTGTATCAAGAGCTGCACAGTTTTCACGGTAGGCTGCACAGTTCTCAAGAGGACCGAAAACTGCAGTTTGCTGAGGAAGCTGTGCAGCTTTTCTAGACAAGCTGCGCCGTTTTCCATCATGAGGGTGAGTGGGAGTTCTTGAATGTCTTAAATCTATGGGACAAAAAATTATTCATTGTTCTCAACATGTATCAGAACTTGGAGAAATTGAGATTTACTGTATAGGCATTTAGGATTTTCTTCAATGTTCATTACCCTTTTGTTTATCACCCTTAATTGGATTTTGCAGTTGACATTTTGTTGAAGTGGAAAATCATAATTTAATGTAGATCAGTACGTAATGATACTAATACAGTGGGTCCTTGTTATTCACTGGGGATTTGTTCCAGGAACACACACACACCCGTGGATAACAAAATCTGTGGATACTCAAGTACCATTAAATACAATGGCATAGAAAAATAGTGCCCCTTATATAAAATGGAACATCAAGGTTTGCTATTTGGAATTTATAGTTTTTAAAAAACATTTTCAAGCCATGGATGGCTGAATCTTTGGATAAAAAAAATCCATGGATACGGAGGGACAACTGTATTTACAGTTCCATACTTGATGCCATTCAGATTTATAGTATGTTTTGTTTGTGGTAAAAATACCTAAAATAGAAGATTCTCAAATGGAATAGCTAGGCATGAAAAGTTCCAAAGATCAGCAAGATCTTTCACATATGCCTAAACGTGAAATCCTTCCGTGATTACCTGGGTCTTACAATGTTTTCAGCACAATTGATCATTTCTGCCTTATTGGCAGTAGTAGTACTGGGAGTAGCCTTGGGTCATATTGTTTCTGTCTTTATTATCTTTCTTCCTGTTTCCACCAAAGGGAGGTGTTGACACTGGATTCAAAGTGGTTTCCCTTATTCATAAGACTGGAAAGATTGCTTCATAATACTGCTGAACTTCAAACTCTCCCCAAAGTACCACAGCAAAGGCTCCTCCCAGAGAGTTTCCTTCGTATCCAAAGGCCAGAAGACATACATTAATTATAATTAATTAACCTTTCAATTTAAGTAATGTTTGACATGGATTCCACGTGACCTCAAGCCCATTTTTGGGCCTCTGCAACCCACCCCTCCACCACCACGAACTGAATTAACATCAAGCTGCTGCCAAAATTATCAGTAATGAATCAGGAAAAGTTTGGGAATCAGAAAATATATTTTCAAATGCAAATGCCACCAACCTTTGTCCTCCTCATTTCTTCCAAAAACACTAGGCACAGCCAATATTTGACTGTATTCATTAACTTGTGATTGCAGAGCAGCAGTTTTATGACAGAAGAAAAAAACCAACACAAGAAACTTAAAGGGAATCAAGTTTAGACTCTGACTTATTCTTATTTGGCAGAGTTGTTAACTTCAAATCTGTTATCTAACCTGTAGTAATGTATAAATTACATGGGCTTCTTTGTACTATGAAGTTCAGTCCAGTTATTTCATTTAGAATCAGACGTTATTGATAAAACATTTATGGTTACCAGTTTAATGAATAAATGTATTCTTTAATATACAGTCGGTTCTTCTTATACATGGATTTTTTTATACACGAATTCAAGCATCCATGGTTTGAAAATGTTCAAAAAAAGAATAAATTTCAAATATGAAACCTTGATTTTCCATTTTTTATAAGGGATACCATTTTGCTATGTCATTATATTTAATGAGACTTGAGCATCCACGGATTTTGTTATCTACGGGGGATCTTGGAGCCAAAGCCCAGCATATAACAAGGGTCGACTGTATTTCTGTTCTAGGTTTTTAAAAATCAAGAACAAAGCACACTGACCTCCTGTTTATCCTGCTGGCCTTTTAAACCAATGTTTCCCAAGCTTTGGTCCTAAGGTTTGGACCTTAGCTCCCAGAATTTTTGATAGTTGGCCAAGCTAACTGGGGCATCTGGGATTTGAAGTCTTAAACACCCAGGGGACCAAAGTTTGGGAAACACTGTTGTAGACAGTTGGTGTTTGTATCTTGAATATGTTTGGAACCAAAAAGAAGTTGTAAGGTTGATAGCAGCATGGCTTGATAAATGATGTGTTAGTTAGGAAAGCTGGAACAATTTTCTTGCTGCCAGCAAGCTATGCATGTTTTCCAGACTGATGTTTGTGGGATATTTCCAGTACATTCTGTATATATGCCTGAACCTAAAGTAGGAAAGAACAAAATATTTAAAACACAGAGACATCTGATGGCAGAGATTGGGCAAGGTATTATTCTTATAGATTGTATACACATAATAATTAATAGCAATATGCTTTCAACTGCCAATCTCAGTGTCAGCAGTTCTTGCATAGCTGCATCCATTTTCCAAAATGAAAAATGTCAAATGACACCAAAGGTATATTGGCCTCAACCACACCTCAGTCTCCAACATACCAGTTCGTGGTTGACTTAGTGTCAACTTCAGAGTAAAAGAGTTGCATTTTGAGTCAGCCATTCAACGCAACCCCCTTGCTTCCCCACAGCCAGATTCCAAGGTTGTTAACCATGCCCTAAAGGCAGCACTGGAGGCTTATGCTGAAGCTTTGGCCAGGAAGGGATCAGTCTTCTCATATAATAGAGAGTACCATGGTCACTAGCAGGAAAACAGACATTAGGAAGAAGTTGTTGACAATAAGAGCTGTTTGACAGTGGAACACACTCCCTTGGAGAGTGGTGGAGTCTCCTTCTTTGGAGGTTTTTAAACAAAGACTGGATGGCCATCTGCCGGGGATGCTTTGATTGTGAGTTCTTGCAAGGCAGAAGAGGGTTGCACTGGGTGGTCCTTGTGGGGTCTCCCAACTCTATGATTCTGTGGCCAGGAATAGCATGACTACTTCCATAACCAGGAGCAGCATGGCCATTATTATCACCAGTTTCAATCTCTGTTCCCCCTTCCTTCAGGGGATGAAGCACTGCACAACTGCATTTTTTGTGGGGTTTTCGGGCTATGTGGCCATGTTCTAGAAGAGTTTCTTCCTGACGTTTCACCAGCATATGTGTGGCTGGCATCTTCAGATAATGCTTGCCTGGAAAGGAGTTGGGGATATATATGCTGTGTGACCCTGGGAAGGCAGGAGTGCTGACGAAACATCAGGAAGAAACTCTTCTAGAACATGGCCACATAGCCAGAAGACCCCACAAAAAACTATGGATGCCAGCCATGAAAGCCTTTGACTCCTCAACTGCAGTTGTTCAGGCCTTTGTTGGAGAGGTGACTCCCACCACCACCACCACCTCTCTCACCAAACAAAAGCCCCTTTGAGTAATGCCGTCTGCGGAAAGTGAGCAAAAGCCTCACTTTGTAGTGTACCCTGGGAAAGATACACTGTCTTTAAACAACTTTTGGAAGCCCAGGCTACCTCTCAGTCTGGCTACAAGGGAGCCCCAGAGGCCTCTGCTAAGGATTTCTTATCAGTTTAGAGGGTTTCCGCCCTCTCCAGTAACAAAAAGACAAAAGAGAGCCATACATGTCCAGGTAATCCTTTATGCCTGAAGTACTTTCTACTTTCACCTGTCCCAAGAACTCTTTCTGCTTTCCCCTTCACACCCACAAGAAACATTATGACACAGTTTGGATATGTACAGAGCACTAAAAATTTGTGTTTGTAGAACTAGGCCTTTCCATTGCTATGACTCCTTGTTTGTGTCCTTTAATCCATCCTCATTTAGATGTAAGATTTCTCGCTCCATAATAGCCACATGGATCAAAGCATGCCATCTGTCAGGATGCTTTGATTTGGATTTCCTGCATGGCAGGAGGTTGGACTGGATGGCCCTTGTGGTCTCTTCCAACTCTACGATTCTATGATTCTATGCATTCTAATGGCATATGACATTGCCAAAATACCTCGCCCATCTAATATCATGGCACACTCAACAAGGGCAGCTGCCTCATCAGCAGTGTTTTCCACTAGTGCTCCAATCATGGACATATGTAGGACAGTTTGTTGCATGGCAGGGAGTTAGATTTGATGACCCTTGAGGTCTCTTCCAGCTCTTTTCCATCTTCCATCATTATAGACAAATTTCATTCAAAAAGCTGAAAGCAAAGAATACTACGTTTGAGAGAAGGGTGTAGCAAGAGATGGTTAAGATCAGGATGCTGTCATTTCCCTCAAGAAGCAAGTAAGGAGCTTGGGTATGTCCCAGTTATGTGGGTTCCTTCTTTCACCAACCCAGAGAATGTGGTATTGGGTACTTGAACATGTATTCTGGGTTGTTGAGAGGAGGAATCCACCCCCTTCCATTGTGTCTGCTCATCTCCCTTTTTATCTGGAATGTGAAGGGTTCTTCCTTCCTTTCCTTCCTTCCTTTTCATTCTTTGCTAATTTCTGTCTGCTCTGCATTCAAGTTTGGCTCGTATGAAACTGGTCTCTAGGATGGCTGGAGGGAAAGAGTCAGCAAAGTCTGTTTGTTTTTGGCTATATAATAGCACTGTGTCCAGTTCTGGGCACCATAATTCAAAAAGGATGTTGGCAAGATGGAGCGTGTCCAGAGGAGGGCGACCACAATGGTGAAGGGTCTGGAAACCATAAAGCCCTATGAGGGGAGGTTTAGGGAGCTGGATATGTTTAGCCTGCAGGAGAGAAGGTTAAGAGGTGACATGATAGCACTCTAAATATTTGAAGGAATGTTGTATTGATCATGGAGCAAGCTTGTTTTCTGCTGCTCCAGAGAGTAGCACCTGGAGCAATGGATTCAAACTACAGGCAAAGAGATTCCACCTCAACATTAGGAAGACCTTCCCGACTGTAAGAGCTGTGTGACAATGAACTATCCTGTCTCAGTGTGTGATGAAATCTCCTTCTTTGGAGATTTTTAAACAGAGTTGGTGGTGCTTGGATTGTGAGTTCCAGCATGGCAGGGGGTTGGACTGGATGGCCCTTGTGGCCTCTTCCAGCTTTATGAGTCTATGGTTGCAAGACCTCGGTAGTTCTTCATGCCTGTTTCTGGGTGGTGAGAAACCCAAGTTGTGTGGATTCCTCCGCTCAACAACCAAAAAGCACCTTCACAGTAAGTTTTTTGCAAAGGACTATAGTGGGTAGATTTCTCAGTGGATCATTTTTTTGCTGTTTCTCTATATTGCACTATAATGGATGTTTTTAATCATTAAATATTTATTTCTTTTAAGGTGCTTATACCGTATTAGAGAATAGACTGGATGTAAATGGTTTAAAATGAATATAATAATAATAATAATAATAATAATAAATCTTGCAGAATTTCTTTTCTCCATTACATGACTGTTACATTGTACATCATAAATATTCATAATTTCTAGTAACAGTTTCTAACAATGAAATCTGATGTCTAGGAGGACATAACTAGAAAAGCAGATTTATTCTAGTGAAGATTCATTTTTAACGAAGAACTTCTTATTAATACATAATATTAATGGATCCTTGGGGTTCTGTTCTAAAAAATATCTACACTTCTGTCTTTTTAATGTATTTCTGTTGTTTGTACAAGTTAGTCAAGGATGGCAGATGATAGTTAAAAAGCCAGGGCTCTTGACTTTTACTAATATGTCATCTATGTGTTGCTAGACACTTCTGGTCCAAAACACACTGCAGATATAATCTAGTTTGAGACCACTTTAACTGCCCTGTTTCAGTGCTAGGGATCCTGGGGAATTATAGTTTATTGTGACACCAGAGCTGTTCCCAGAATTCCCTAGCATTGAGCCAGGGCAGTTAGTGGTTTCAAACTGAATTATTTGTGCAGTGTGTTTCACCCCACCCCACCCCGAATAAGCTCCTTGGCCTTGAGAGTTACACATGTAAAATACATTTGAAATCTGCTTTGTTTTTTGCGTGCCAAAGGCATAATTCTGTTAACTAATGTAATTTTTTCTCTTCTCACTTGTAGAGTTGGGAAGTCTACTAGGTTGTCACCGAGATTTCAGGGCAAAGGCTGCCAGAGGTGGAAGTGGTGGACTGGTTCCTGGTCATGCCCGGTGGAAGGAGGGGACCCAGCCGGCAGCAGCTAAGCCGTTCAGCTTTGCCTTCTCTCCAGACATTGGTTGGTGGGAACTGTGGCAACGGCACTGGTCTGAGAAACAGGTGATGTTAAAATGTAATACTTCACGCTTGCACCTGGGAACCAGGAATTGGGGTTTTATTGCCTATCATAATCTGATAGAGTTTTGCATAACAGACTTTTGACTATTGATATTTTGTTCTTGTCTTCGGAGTTGGGGAGAGCTTTTGCCTGGAGGTGCATTTGGCTCATGCTGTGTTCTTCAGTAGGCATTCCCGGTTTAGAATTTCATTATCAGTGTGTTCTTCCTAGGGGGTCGCAAAAAGCATTATGGCTACAAGAAAGAAACAAATGAGAATTAAATCATGCTAATAATTAGCACTTCATTTGTTCATCCTGGGAGACCTAACTGTTAATCAGAACTTTGGCAGAGAATATTTTCAGTTATGCTACTGGCCCTATTCTTCCGTGTGATCTTTGAAAATATCCTAAATACTTCCTTGTACAAACTTCTTCTCACAACCAGAATATGGGTTGTGCAGAGATAAACATATTGGCCCCATGCTTTTGGGATAGTTGAAAGGCTCATAGTATTTTACTTGAATGTTCATTAGCTAAGAAAAACTATGCTGCAGTGGCTGCACTGTGAACTAAAGTCAGTTTTCACTTCTTATGAGCTCATTAACTGATCTGAGTCAGCTCATCCTCTCTCAATCTCATATTTGCATTGTAGAGAGGATAGGTTTAGAGAGTTGTTCTAAGTTTCTCTTAGGATGATTTTATTTACGCTATAGCAACATTTGAAAACAATGGCAGGAGTTACTGATGTGTGTTTTTGTTTTCAGGAATGGTAGTGCTATCAGCCTCTCAGC
Source organism: Sceloporus occidentalis (assembly GCA_023333645.1). NCBI lineage: Eukaryota > Metazoa > Chordata > Lepidosauria > Squamata > Phrynosomatidae > Sceloporus > Sceloporus occidentalis. The sequence continues at coordinate 224,137,577 of JALMGF010000001.1, forward strand.
TCCTCCTATCACAGCCTTGATTACTCCGGAGCCTGTGCGACACTGCCGAATCCCAGAGCTGCCGGTAGACGGAAATCTTCTGTTTGAGTTCCTCTTTTTCATCTATCTGCTGGTAGCCCTTTTTATTCAGTATATTAATATCTACAAGACTGTCTGGTGGTATCCATACAACCATCCTGCTTCCTGCACATCACTGGTGAGTGTCTCTTACTGATCACATGTCCTTACAGTTTATTTAGTCCAGAGATGCACATTATGTCTGACATGAACAAACTGAGCCACATCACCAGCCATCACTAAATAGTTCCTGCAGTTATACAGGAAAGAAAATTGGAGCTGAGAGAAATGCAATCCCATATTTTCTGTAGACTCTGTGTATTTATATGTTGTTTGTAGCCTTTGAAACTAAGAAACGGCAGTCCATACTGCAACACACTCTACCCTGCATCCTAATGCCTCAAAGCATAGTTCTACAGTAACCTCTGCTCTCTCTACTTCACCAGTTTACATTATCCTGTTTTCTAAACTTGGGTTTTCAAATTGTCTTGAATTATTTGTGCCAAGTGCTGCAGTTGTGGCAGAGAAGAGAGTGTAGAATCTAGGAAGGTGAGAATAAAGTTATGTAAGAATGACTGGGCATTTTTAGAATTGAAAACTCTGCAAATCTTCAGGAAACAGTGCTATCTACCATGCTAATCTATGCAGCCATAATGCTGCTGCAAATCATTGTTTTTATAAAAGAAAGTGTTGGGTCAAATGCTGCATGCTGGGCCTTGCACCCACATGAAACAAAATAGGAAAGTGATGGAATAAGGGATGGAAACAAATTAATTTATTTTAGCACAAGCTTTTTTGGATATCAATGCACTTAAGAAAGTTCATGCTAAATCAGTAGCAAAGAAGTATGTTTCCTCCATTTTTTCATTTAATGCTGTAACAAACTACAAAGCTATCTTTTTGAGCACTGTTACATGGAAAGAACCTCTTATTACAGGTCTGCCCTTCAGTAGAGATTTGATTCTAATGGTGAATTCTCAATTTTGCATATAGGTCCCAAGTAATTCACGAAACTGAGAACTGTATTTAATATTTTTAAGCAAAATGTAATATTTGACACCCAAGCAGTACATTTTCTATTGCAAATAAAGCTAAGTCCTGTGACTTTTAATACAGTGGAGTTGAAGTTGCTGCATTTCTCTTCTCTCTTACCGATGTTACATTGAAATATTGGAATCCTGTATGTAAAATTAACACCTCTAAATCTTAACTAGACTTCCTTGCCCCGGGGGGGGGGGGGGGGGGCTTCATGCTTCTGTTATGCGGACCTTTCCTTGAGGACTATTGAGCTGTACAGACCGCCTTGAAAGGGCGGCCTGCAGCCACTCATTTTTGCCCCACATGGAGGCTGCAACAGTCAAATGGCGGATTCTTTTTGTGCTACGCATGGGGCTCCATTGCCGCCCTCGCGTGTACTGATGACATACATGCAGCATGGCACAGTTTAGACACTGCGCCATGTGTACGTCATCATGGTGGCCCCCATGTGGATGATGTGGTAGAGCTCAGGAGCATACAGATGCTCCACTCTCCCGAGCACTAAAATCGGCCCCAGGGCAGCGCTTTGCACCAGTCTGTATCAGGCCTTTGTTTCTGCTGTAATAGCTGTAAATTGCTGAAATGTTCTTTCTGGAAGGACGGGGTGAGCGGGACAAAACTGGGGCAGGGGGGAAGAAGAGGTGTCCCATATGTATCATAGCATTCATATGTTCTTTGCCTCTCCATGTGAATGGAGAGTGAAGATATCTATCCTTTACGTATGAATGGAAATGGTAGACTCAAAATGCTTCCTGGCCACTTGTTCTGAGTGTATTGTAGGGTTTCTTACAAGACAGTTTCTTTTTCACTTTTTCAAGAACTTGGCACTAAATCAGTAGGTGAACAGAGTTTCATTGGTTAGTAAAATTCTGGCTGTCCTTTCCAGTCATTTATAGGTTTTTAAAATTCATTTAGAGCATTTATACCCCCAAAAGACTCCCAGAGTGTCTAATATATTGTGAATTAGACAATTCAGTGCCCTCAAGCTTACAGTCTAATAAGACACAACACACAAGGAAAAGGCAGTGGGGGAAGACGATGAAGTGAAAGGGATCTAGGAGTCCAAATAGACCATAAGCTGAACATGAGTCAACAGTGCGATGCGGCAGCTAACAAAGCCAATGCAGTTTTAGGCTGCATCAATAGAAGTATAGTGTCTAGATCAAGGGAAGTAATAGTGCCACTCTATTTTGCTCTGATCAGGCCCCACCTGGAATACTGTGTCCAGTTCTGGGCACCACAATTCAAAAAGGACATTGAGAAACTGGAGCGTGTCCAAAGGAGGATGCCTAAAATGGTGAAGGGTCTGGAATCCCTGCCCTATGAGGAACGACTTAGGGAGCTGGAGATGTTTAGCCTGGAGAAGAGAAGGTTAAGAAGTGATATGATAGTCCTATTTAAATATTTGGAGGGATGTCATGTTAAGGAGGGAGCTAGCTTGTTTTCTGCTGCTCCAGAGACTAGAGTTTGCATCCGTGTGGAACAATGGATGCAAACTGCAGGGAAAATATTCCACCTCAACATTAGGAGGAACTTCCTGACAGTAAGGGCTGTTCGACAGTGGAACACACTCCCTCGGAGTGTGGTGGAGTCTCCTTCCTTGGAAGTCTTCAAACAGAGTCTGGATGGCCATCTGTCATGGATGCTTTGATTGTGATTTCCTGCATGGCAGGGGGTTGGACTGGATGGCACTTGCGGACTCTTCCAACTTTACGATTCTATGATTCTAAGTTCATCAGATGCTGGTTGCTCTTCTCTCCCTTAGAGGCCAAAGCCTCCAAGCTTCTGTAACAATTTGACTCAATTCATGATGGTGTTGGGGAGAGTGTTTCTGTGGATTTCTACAAGGCATCTCCACTGGAGGAGTTCAGTAGAGGTGACTACTGGCCTTGTTGTACATTCTTTTTATCAGATATTATAAAAAGATGTTATTTGTCTTCATTAAAAAGAGCCTTTGGATGATTCCTACACGTGGTTTTGCATCTGTAAGGTTTTGGGCGGCGAAGGGGGGCATTCTTGGAATTGTTGCCAATACCTTTTTTGCTCCAGGCTGTGGTACTTTTAAACATGCCCTACAATAACTGCTGCAAGGGAGAAAGAATAGCTATGGAAGAAGAACAGTACAGTCTGCTTTCCTAGATATGTCTCTTTCTTGTGTGATTAGCCATCTGCTCACAGAGGAATGATACTGAATTCCAATTGGTTCCCCTTAGGAATGTTCTTTCCGGGCCCAATACAAAGTGTTGGTTATTACCTTTAAAGCCCTACATGGTTTGGGCCCGAGTTACTTGAGGGAACGCCTCTCCCTACACAATCTGCCCCGCACTCTCAGAACAACTGGAAAGTTTCTACTTGAGCATCCCAAAGTGAGATTAACAACTACTCACCAAAGAGCATTTACGGCCATGGTCCCCACACATTGGAATAATCTCCCGGAAGAGATCCGACTCATTCCTACTCTGGACGTCTTCAAGAAGGCGTTGAAAACTTACCTCTTCCGACAAGCATATCCCCCTGACTCTCTATAAAGGAAATCACTCTCAAATAGAAATCTACTTCAGGATGTTAATTGTGATTGCACACTGTATGTTTTTAGATAGAATATCATTTTTATACTTTGATTTTAAATAATTGTTATTACAATTATTATGTACTGTTGAAATATACATTGACTGTAATCCCGCTTCGATCCATCAGGAAAGGCGGGAAAATATAAATAAAACTTCTTCTTCTTCTTCTTCTTATTATTATTATTATTATTATTATTATTATTATTTTCATGGGTCATCCTGATCAGGTCATTCACTCCCTTGTCATAAGCCCCATACCCAGGCTACATTTTTCTTCAAGAGGAGTAAGTTGATTCCCTACGTTTCAAAATTTATGCAGATTGAAGAAGTTCACTCTGTGTTTTGTGTTTGGATTATTGATCAAATTTTGCTGCAGTGTCATAGAATCATAGAGTTGGAAGAGATCCTCCAAATGTTGAGGTGGAATCTCTTTCCTTTAGCCTGCATCAGTTGTTTTGAATCCTATTCTCTGGAGCAGCAGAAAACAGTGAGATTTGTAATGTCAGATTAGGTGATTAAAACTCCTTCCTGGCCCCAGAAGTGGGGCTTTTCCCCTCTGCTAGATGCTCTCCTTACATCAAGGGATGGAAAACCATATGTAAGTACAGAATGTCTGCGTTATTTGTAGGTGTCACATGTACACACACACACCTTCTGTCTGGAATAGTGCACTTAATCTCTCCATTTCTCTTCCCTAGTTATGTGGCAGGTATGGAATGATCCACAGTGCATCTCAATTCTTCTCTGTAGGGACTCCAATGCTTCTGCTATTTCAGCACAGCAGTTCCTGCCTTTGTAGCCTTTCCTTTCACCATGGTGAATCCCTTTTTCTTTTTACATTTTAGAACTTCCACCTCATTGATTACCATCTGGCAGCATTTATCACAGTGATGCTCGCGCGGAGGCTGGTATGGGCCCTCATCTCTGAGGTAAGATTTTAGCAGATACTACACCCAAATTAATAATCTCAATTTCAAGAGTGTGTGATGTGGTGTGTGTACGCACCCATGCACGCATATATGCATGTGCATGCATGCATTTGCAGTGCATGAAAATAACCATGTTCTGTTTTGGCCCACTCACCTTGGCCAAATGTCAGTTTTGATGAAGTTAAGGTTTTAGCGGCAAGATCAGCTGTAACAGCAGCAGCAAGGAGATTGACTGTAGGGAGAGGCAGCCGAAACAAGCAACAGCTAATTGCCCTAAGGCTGTTGCAGACTGGCAGAGACCTCAAGCACCCTGTGGTTATAGCAAAATAGCAGGCAGAGATCCAGTAAGCAACACTTTATTCTAGCCATGATTAACAAAAACTCAGTAATAACAGTGTTGAGAAATGGTGAAGTTGGAAATTTCCAAACAAGAAGCTGAGTGGAATATGTTGAGAAGATATCTGTTGGTCATCTATTGACAAGTCCATTGTGCATACTATCATTTGAGGTGTACTTGGTGCTCCTAATCCAAGCAATAGTGTTGAGCAAGGGAGTAAATTGAAATAACAGGATTCAGTTTGAAGTTTGTATGAGTTCATATGAAATTTGTGGTGACCATATTCAGTTTGAAGTTTGTTATGCAGTCAACCCCAAATCTCATATTAATATCAAATTGAGTTTTGCATGCTGCTCTTTTGTAGCTCATACTAAACTTTACTGTGGGTAGAATTCAGAGACGTAGCCATGTTAGTCTGACATATCAGTATGCAAATTAGTACCTTTGAGACTAAATGCCTCAAGTTGTAGCATAAGCTTTTGTAGACTTGGTCTACTTCCTCAGATGTATGGAGTGGGCAACACTTTACTTCATGCATCTGAGGAAGCAGACCAAACCTATGAAAGCCTATACTACACTGTACTATTGGCCTCAAAGGTCCCTTTGTAAACTTTACAGTGTCTGTTATATCTGCTCTTCACACGGTCCATTTGCCTCGGGGGTTTGGGGTTTTTTAGCCATACAGGCAAACCTCCACATGTGTGTGAGTGTGTGTTTTACATAGGATTTGGGCACTGAATGCTGACCTGTATAGATTAAATCTTTCCCTATAGATTGGACCTTTACTAAATGTATCCAGCAAAAGCTTATGGCAGGCTAAGGAAATGGACATCTTGTGGGAAATGCAGGAAAAAAAATATGGCACTGATGTTTCTTTGCATTTGACTTTCCAGGCTTCTCAGGTGGGCACTACATCAGTGATTCACTATATGGCACTGATCCTGGCACGCTTGGTCCTGCTCACCATGTGTGGATGGGTGCTCTGCTGGACTCTGGTCAATCTGTTCCGTAGCCATTCTGTCCTCAATCTCCTCTTTCTTGGGTACCCGTGAGTATGATTCTCTTTTATTCTAAAAAATCATTAAGAACTTCTCAGAGTACAAGACATGACAAAGGGAGAGTCTATTGATGAATACAGAATGGGAAAGAGCATGCAGGTTTCGAAGCTGTTGCCCAGATAGGTGGTTCTGAAGATAAAGATGCCTGCTATAAAACCTTTTTTCCTATGTTTGTGTTATACATTATACCGTTTTTCATTATATAAATCATCCTGCTACAAAATAGAGATGAAGTAGAGCTAAAGAAAAGACTAGCTATCAAAGTGGGTTGAAGAAGAGTGAAAACAGCTATCTGGGAAGCAGGAGAACTTCTTAGCTGTCCTTGAAGCTTCAAAATTGCCAGGTTCCTCTATTTCTGGTCTTGCTGCTTAGCTGTGGCATTAAGAAGGTATTGTAAGAGAAGTGGCACCATGAGAACAATACAGAGAAAATGTGGAACGGAAGAATGCATGTAGAATACAAGTTTCGTGGCTGGGATTCTCCTATTCAGGTGAGGCTACTACAACCTTTAATCTCACCTGAGTGCCTCTTCCTTATTTTCAGGTTTGGTGTCTATGTCCCACTGTGCTGCTTCCACCAAGACAGCAGGACACAGCCTCTTCCTGCAGACTGCAGCTATTTAATGCAAGATCAGCTGGTGGATGCTGGTTCCACAGGGGTTGGCAGCCTTGTCAAGCCCAAAGACTTCATCTCTCTGCTCAGAGAGTCCCTGAAAGAACAATTCAACAACCCTATGCCTATCCCCACGCACAGTTGTCCTTTGTCCCCAGACCTCATTCGCAACGAGGTGGAGTGCCTGAAAGCAGACTTCAACCACCGAATTAAGGAGGTTCTATTCAATTCCCTCTTCAGTGCCTACTACGTGGCATTCCTGCCGCTGTGCTTTGTGAAGGTAGCTGTTGTCTGACTCCTCCTCCGCTGCTCTTGCTGCCGCTGCCGCCGCCGCCTCCTAAATCTTGCCTGTGGATTGTTGGCACAATGGATTTCTGGTTAATTCCCCTTTTCTCTGTTTCCCCTTTGGCAGCCTGGATGGCGGAGCGTAACTGCATCTGGAGTGCACTAGTATCGCTCCTGGTTGGCGGATAGGTATTGCCATACATGTAGTGCCCTTGTGGTTTCCCCACTCCTTTTTCTCCATCCCCTCTACTAACTCTGTCCTTTTCCCCAGACAACTATAACACAACTATATTTTTTGTGCTATAAATGGGCACTTGAAACCAAGTTTTGGTCCTGATAAGACAGTGTCTGGGTGCAGCACTAAGGCTCTGAGTTAATATGGTTAGAGAATGGGGGCAGACTCACAAGAGAGCCCAGAAGAAGATCCAGATAGCTGAAGTTGTATCAGGCTGTTGTCTGGAGATGGACATTTGGAACTTCCATAAGAAATTCAGGTTCTCTCTGTACTTGAGTAACAAGCTCTTTTGGGCTTGTTATACCATGTCAGAATCCATGTGTATGCACATATTCCAGAGAATTCAGTGCTTTAGACACAGCTTGCACAAAGTGATGTGCAAACATTTCACACATGGCAAGGAGAAATGATCCCTATTTTATTGGCCGTGTAATTCATATGCGGCTGCTTAGAGCTGCTGCTATACAGCACCCTCTTTCTGTTTTTGAGATCTCTGCAATCCTGCCACTAACCTCCTTTCTGGTTTTTTACAGAGCACCCAGTACTACGACATGCGCTGGTCTTGCGAACACCTCATTATGGTGTGGATCAATGCTTTTGTCATGCTCACCACACAGCTGCTTCCTCCCAAGTATTGTGACTTGCTACACAGATCAGCTGCCCACTTGGGCAAGTGGCAGAAGCTGGAACATGGGTCATACAGTAATGCCCCTCAGCATATGTGAGTTTGGGATATTTATTTGTTTGTTTGCTTAAGTCAGAGTCAGTCCAATCAGACAAGGATATCTGAAAGTATTTATATGTTTTCCTTACTTGGGTTGTTTGGACACAAGACTATTCTTTCCATATCAGTACTTATCAGTAGCTTTGCTGTATATTGTTTCTTTTATAGAATGCACTTTGTGGGCTCTTTTTTTTTTAAACATATCTCACACTGCACAAAAATTATTAATTTTTTTCCTGATCTCTGTGAGATTTTCATCCAAATAAAATGAGAAGATGGCAAGGACTAGTCTTTGAGAACTGGTGCATCTTTCTTAATCCAGGTTCAACCTATTTAATGGTGTATCTCTTGTTCGTGTTTTCAAATAATCATTTATTTTACTCTGATTTGCGGTAGCCAGATGCCTACATATTTGGCAGACAAAGAGGATCAGCAGAGATAAGGCAGTGAATCAAGCACTTTGGAATATTTCCTAAGTATGCAGAAAAACAAGGGTCTACAGGTTTTGTCATGCTGCAGTAGTCAAAAACTGCTGGATGCCAGGACTGCCTCTCATCCTGTATATGTGTATTGAGATACAGCATCTATTTATTCTGTTCGACTTATTCCTAAGGAGTGCAGTCACACTGAGCTTATTGGGACTTACTTCTGAGTAGACATGCATAGGTTTGGGCTTTTGTCCCTGTCCTTGCACTGCACTTCTTTATGAATTTGTGAATAATCCCCGTTTCTCCTCCCTCACTGCATTGAAAGGTAGAGCCAGGATCAACAGCAGGGTTGTCGTTATTGTTGTTGTGTGATTTTAAATCTTTTGCTACTTATGGTGACCCTAAAGTGCACCTATCATGGCAAGATTTGTTCAGAGGGGTTTGCCACTGCCATCCTCTGAGGCTGAGAGAGTGTGACTTGCCCAGGGTCACCCAGTGGGTTTCATGGCTCAGCAGGGATTTGAATCCTGGTCTCCAGCATTGTAGTCCAACATTCAAACCACTATACCACATCAGCAAGGGCCCTACCTGCATCAAACTTGGCAAAGGAAATGAGGACTTCTTGCTGCTTAAAAGCAACCAAGGATTCAGAGTAATGTTAGAGCAATAGGCAGTGATGTTTCTCATAGTTTCTCTGAGCGCCAGAATTTTTTGAACCCCAACATAACTGAGTGAGATAACTGCAGTCCCTCCTCATCTCCAAGGTGGTGGGCACCTTGCTGGTCACCCTTGCCTATGGACACTTGTCAGAATGAGGTTGGTTACATGGGGATGTGAACAACTGCAAAACAGTTAAAAGAAAAAGTTGGTGAGTGGAAAATCCCAAACCGGCATGGCAAAAATTCATGCTCAGTGACTTCTGAACCAATGAGTGTTTAAGGCAGTAGAAAGAAATGGGAATGTTAGGAGCAGATGGTGTTGTCCCAGGGAAAATATTGTATTTCTGGGATAGCTTGCTGGTAAAGAAAAGATAGAATCAAAGAAATTGCAAAAGCTATAACAGGCTCCATGAGGTGGATGAATAGTATTGGACTAATATTGAAGAACTTCAGTAGAAACTCAGCTACTTGAGCTTCTAAAAATATTGTTATAATTATTTATATACCATCTTTCAACATCTAAATTGATTTCCAAATAACAGCCAATCCATTTGAGGTTGGGGGAGAAAACAGTATCAGGATGACATGTAGCAAGTTATCAGGATCCTTCCTAGAGGGGCTGGTTGTAGTCAGTATCCCTGTGTAATATTTCAGCAGAAGCTGGGCTCATTTTGTCTTTGCCTGCTTCCTCTTTTTAAAAAATGTAAGTAATGTGTTCTATAATACGTTAACAGATTTGCAAGACTCATGACAGGAACACACGTTTCAGTTCTTTCTAATTCAGCAATTTATAGTTACAGCATGATGGCTTGGATTTTAACCCACAGCCACACAGATAAAAATAAAAAATATGGCATTGTCTCTTGGTTTATTTTTTGATCCCATGGATACACTAGTGTCTTTCAGAGGACAAAAATGTTAGCTAGCCATAGGTATGTTTGTGGGTATAGAATGAAGGCCATCCCATGGTGCCCAAACACCTAGAGCCAGAAAAGATATTTTTCACATGTTTTGCTTAGCTGAGAGAGCTCTTTTTCTACCAAAAAGTAACTAAAATGTTTTTTTAATCCTAAAAATACTACTACTGTTATTTTCTTTTTTCAAAAATATTACAGTTGGCCCTCCATTTTCATGGGGGATCCATTCCACCACTCCGCGAAAACGGGTGCTCACCAATATTCAAGCCCCATAGGCTTGAATGGAGCATGTGCCTGCAAGCGAGTGCAAGGTGCACGCTGCAGGGGCATGCTGCATTGAAAATAACAGTGGTTGCCCCTCCGTGAATATTCAGGACCACGGACCTCAAGTCCACAAGAAAGGAGGGGCAACTGTAAATCCAACAATAGCAATAGCAAGTACATTTCTATACCAAGCAAGCACTCCCTGAGCGGTTTACAATGTGTAGGCCAAGTGCCCCCAACAAGCTGGGTACTCATTTTACTGACCTACAAAAGGATGGAACGCTTAGTCAACCTTGGAGCCCTCCTCTAAAATCAAACTTCACAAGGCTGTGGCTGCAGTACTGATAATTAATTATTGCACGACCAGGGATCCTGTACAAAACTATATTTATAAAACAACCAACACAAAACTATTTACAATATAAACACATTAACAACACAATGTAAAACCTAAATACCTAACTATACAGTGACTTCCTTTTCTCATCCTTCTAATTTAAATACTCTTTCACTATTTCATTAGATCCTAAAAATGTTGTCTCCAATTTTCTTTTTTATTAAACTTATGATTCAATAATGCATGTATCTAATAATTCATTTTCTTGTTTTCCATCTTGATGTTTCCCCTTGATCAATCATCTATAAATATAACTGCTGCCTTACCCCAATTTTATTTCCAAAACTGTATCATTTCCCTCCAGTCTTCTTCCAATTTGTGTATCTTTCCATCCTTAATATTATTGTTAGTTTATCTAAACTTAACATGTCATATAATTTTAACAACCAATCATCAGTAGTGGAAATATCTGAGGTTTTCCATTTATGTGCAAAACCTATCCTTGTGGCAGTAACCATGTATAGTATAATTTTTCAATATTTTCTCTCTACTTGTCATCAAGCATATGTCACATTTTAAATAAGTAAATTCCAGGACAAAATGGTATTTTTATATTCAGTATTTTTATGATTGTGTTATGAATTAATAACCAAAATTTCTTAGCCTTGGAACATAACCACCACATGTGGTAAAAGGAGCCACAAGTGTCTTCACATTTCCAGCATTTGGAATCAATATTCTTGTATATTTTCGCTAATCTTTTTGGACTACCACTGTTATTTTCAACTAAAAATAACTACAACAACAAACCTTGTGAACCCAACCCCCCCTCCTCAAAAATTAGGAAACATACATAAATCGTGAAGGAAAACAAGTGTTTCTTTATTTGCAAGATGTTAATAGTAATCAGTAAAAAAGAAAAAAAAATCCCTACTAAATGCAGTGTCGTCATTTGATGGGCCACTCTTTGTAGCAGTCAGTTTACAACCAGAGTATGTCACCTTAATACTCCTGAATGGTCCTTGCAAGCAGAGTTCCCACATATGATGTACAATAGTTTTCTTGTCCATTGAACTAGCAGTATGGTTTGAATGTCAGGATCATATTTTGACTCCATACTAGTTAAAACTTTCGTCAAAGACATATTTACTAGGCAACAAGTTATACTTGAGTGAGTGGTTGTTGCCTCTGTGTAAACATCCCTAACTTTGGGTTCTTGGCTACCTTTCCAAATGGCAAAAGTTCATATACACAATCAATTAATGGAAACAGATTAAATGTTTTTAAAACATCCTCCTTGAGCCATATGGTAACCTAATTAATCAGCGAGTAATCAGGGAGGTTTCTTAGCTCAGCTGAGAACAACTATACTCAAAATAAGTTCAAATAAGTGAAATGGAAATAAGCTTATTCTGACTCATTACCTAATGAGTAATGAAGGTGCTGAACTTCTCCCCCTTTTTTGCATCACTTGCCAGCTTACTCTTTATCCACTCTAAGAAAAATTATTGAGTCACCCACCCTTCACTGACTATTTTGGCTCCCCAACAGCTGAAGAGGAGTTGCGTGATCATTCAGGTGCCTGCAGCAAATGGCTTCTTCCTGGTATCTGTCTAAAAGAGGCTATCAACTGCTTTTCTAGTGACAACACTTCAGCTGCTGGTGGTTGTTGTTGTGTGCCCTCAAGTCCTTTCTGACGTATGACAACCCTAATGGGAACCTATCCCCTTAAGGAAAGACTAGTTTCTATCTGAGGCTGAGAGAGTATGACTTGCTCAAGTTCACCTAATGGGCTGAACCAGGATTTGAACCCTGGTCTTCAGAGTCCAGCACTCAGACCACTACATCCCACTCAGCGCATCAAAATGCAGTAGCATGAACATGATGTGCTCTCATTGATTTTTTCACACCATTAGAAGGTTGTCTTCCATTGTGCACCCACCCCCCACTTATTATTATTATTAACCTTTATAAAGCGCTGTAAATTTACACAGTGCTGTACATACAATCTTTTTAATTGGACGGTTCCCTGCCCTCAGGCTTACAATCTAAAAAGACACGACACAAAAGGAGAAGGGAGTGGTGGAGGGGAAGGGGCCTTTCTAGTAGGATAATACATATAAAATACATAGCAATACAGGAAATGATTCAATAAAACAGACAACAAAGAAACATCAAATAGCAAGTGACAGTTATGCAATGCCTGGGAAGGCTTCTCTGAACAGGATGGTCTTCAACTCCTTTTTGAAGCTGGTTAAAGAAGTGATGGCTCTTGCTCGCGGGGGAAGAAGGTTCCAGGAGTGAGGGGCAGCGAGTGAAAAGGGGCGAATCCAGGATGGGGCAGAGGAAATCCTGGGCTGAGACAGGAGCCCTTGACTACCAGAACGGAGGGCCCGAGTGGGAAGGTGAGGAGAAATAAGGTCTGATAAGTAAAGAGGGGCCAGTCCATGGAGGGCTTTAAACGTCGACAGCAGGAGCTTATACTGAATGCAGAAAGGAAGGGGGAGCCAGTGAAGGGATGCCAACACAGGAGAGATGTGGTCAGAGCGGTGGGTGGATGTGATAATGCATGCAGCTGAATACTGGACAGAAATTAGAGGACGGAGGTGAGAAAGAGGAAGCCCAGCCAGGAGGATGTTACAGTAATCAAGTTGTGAGACCACTAGGGCATGGACCAGGATCTTGGCAGTAGAGGTGGAGAGATATGGTCGGATTTTGGCAATGTTGTACAAAAAGAATCTATAAGCCTTGGCTGTGGTCTGGATCTGAGGGATACACGACAGAGAAGAGTCAAAGATAAAACCAAGACTGCGGGCTTGCTGGACTGGTTGAATAGAAATGTTGTCCACAGAGACAGAAAAGGAGTGTTGAAGGGTGGACTTAGGAGGAAAGACAAGAAGCTCCGTCTTGGACATGTTGAGCTTCAAACGCCGATGGCACATCCACTGCGAGACGGCTGTGAGACAAGACGAAACTTGCTGTTCAAGCCTTGGAGAAAGATCAGGGGTGGAAAGATACACTTCTGGATTTAATTTGCCTTTTTGCTGACCTTTCTAATTTAGGATTTAAAACTTCATTGAAATAGTAATAGCTTTAGTGTGTCTTCAGCTGATAAATTAAGATTTTTTAAGAAACTTTCTAAAGATGTTTCATGTCAATATATGGGGCAGAATCATTAGCAATGGTCATTGTTGTTTTTAAATGTGTTTGGGTGTGTTGTGTGCCCTCAAATTGTTTCCAACTTATGGGGACCCTATGGTATCCCAAGGTTTTCTTGGCAACATTTGTTCAGAAGAGGTTTGCCGTTGTGTGTTTTAAATAGGTGATAGTATTCCACCAAGTTGTCCTTTTGATGTTTACTAAAAATCTTTCTTATCCACAGCTGGTCTGAGAACACAATATGGCCCCAGGGGGTGCTAGTGCGGCATAGTCGATGCCTATACAAAGCAGTTGGGCCTTATAATGTAGCGGTGCCTTCTGATGTCTCCCATGCCCGTTTTTATGTAAGTACAATGCATGGGATGTGAGAATAATGGGGATGTAGGGGACCAGCAGTTCTACTACATTAAGAGTTCTGTGTCTGTTAGTTTGATGAAAATATATTTGTTCTCCTAACTCAAAATAGGGTGGGTTTTTTTCCTGAATTAACTTCCCACCCTCTCCTCTATTAATTTCCTGCTGGCAAAATATTCCTCTCTGTGTGTTTCATCTGAAAACATAACGGCCAAGAATTGCTTTTGTTCTGCACATGCATTGAACTGCCTTAAAAGTAGCAGAGGAGGAGGGTTATTCAGGTAATATACCCATCCTTAGCCTCCATACGTCCAGTCATTGTATATAAATCTCTCCTGTACAAACACACTCCTGTCTTTTGATTGTGTTCAGTTTTTAAATCTTAATCTCTCCTATTACAATTTGGAGCTGCAATCTCATTATTTAATAGAAAACATTTGCAAAAGCCTAATTTAGGTTAGCTAGACCAACTGAGTGCTATAGCAGTGGTCAGAACCTAAAAATTAATAGTTTTCTGTGGGTTTTTCGAGCTATGTGGCCATGTTCTAGAAGAGTTTATTCCTGACGTTTTGCCAACATCTGTAGCTGGCATCTTCAGAGAATGCTGACGTGGAAAAGAGTGGGTATATAAATACTGTGTGACCCTGGGTAAGGATGCTGGCGAAACGTCAGGAATAACCTCTTCTAGAACATGGACACATAGCTCGAAAAGCCCACAGAAAACTATGGATGCCGGCCATAAAAGCCTTCGACTTCACATTAAAAATTAAGGAATTTGGTGTGGGGGACACTCTTGAGGTTTCATTTTTAAGGGGGATGGCCTAACAGTTGTGCAGGCTGCCTTAAATCTGCAAGCAATGCCGATGTCTCTAATTGTCAGAGTTGGCGAAGCAGAATCTGGTGGGGAGGGAGTGGGAATCCACTGTCTATTTCATAACTAGCTTGTAATGAAAAAGCTGGAGTTACAGAAAAAGTTCCCCATTCCCAGTTAGTCTAACTCCTTGCTTCTGCCAGCAAATTGACAAAAGCATCCCTGACAAATTACTCCATAGCTTCTGGTTTTGAAAATTTGACTGAAGGAGAGTGTATCACCTTCCAAGGTGCAAGTTCCACTGTTCAATAAACAACTAAGGTCATCCTAATTTTGAATCACAGTATCTGCTTGTTTTCCTTCCTCTTGCAGTTCCTCTTTCACCGCCCATTACGGCTCCTCAACCTGCTGATTCTCATCGAAGGCAGTGTGGTCTGCTATCAGCTCTACTCTCTGCTTCGCTCAGAGAAGTGGAACCACACACTCTCCATGGCCCTGATACTCTTCTGCAACTACTATGTCTTATTTAAACTCCTGCGGGACCGGATAGTATTGGGCAGAGCGTACTCATATCCTCTCAACAGCTATGGGTTAAAAGCCCATTAGCTAATCATCTGAGGAAGGGAAGGATATTTTCATACAGTTCTATTTTTTTTTCTTGCAACTGTTTATAAATATTTAAAAATATTTTATATTTTGTATACTACTGTTTTTTGTGGGGTGGGGAAGGGCTAAGTGGCAATTAAATGTCGCTTTATAAACAAGGTGTTATTTTATATATAAAAATCATTGTGTATATACTGTATATCAATATATCTATGTGAAGCAAGAGGACTGTATGTGTGATCACTCCATTTACTTTGCATACACAAGCTTAGCATTGGTTTTATATACAGACAGTTTTATACTCAATGGCTTTGCACGAGGCCATCTCTCAGAGCAAGAAATGTATTCAAAGGGCACAGTGTAGCTGCTGTGGTCTCAGGCTACTTGGGATGTTCTGTTTGCTCAGAACTAGAGGGTAGGAAAGCAGCAGAAAGAGCCATGACACATCATCTGGTTTACAAATACAAGGTGTATGGGGGGGGGGGGTGCAGTGGATTGCTGTGTTCAGAACTACATTACAGGGAGGACGACCACCATGTTTTGCCCTTACCATAATGGCCCAAATGTATTCCCTCCTTTACCCAAGGAAATGAATGGAGACAATGTTAGAAACAAAAAGGCTAGAAGAGGGTGTGATTAAGCACAATCCTTCTCTCTTGTGATCCTGATACTAATGGGATCCTTCTGTATCACACCCAACTTAACTCCTGACTGTGTTTCTTGCTTACACTGACATGGGTAAAATGTTAAGTAGCTGAAAGCCATATTCATCTAGACACAGTGTTAAAAGGCTGCAGAAACACAATGCTCTGGACTACCTAAGACAGCAGTTTAACCAAAACCAGAGGCTGTGAAGAGGCTTGAAAATTCTCAGCAGTTTGATCTTTGTGAACCAAGTCTGTCCCAATAGCCTTAAGGCATTTGGCAATAAGGAAGTGCGACTGATTTGAGATAGAACAGAAATTTCTAGGTCAGTCTTGCATTGTACCATTGTAACCTTTCCTTTACTGGTTTGTTTCCTGTTAAATTGTGCCAGCTGTTTAAGCATATGGTAAGATACAAACCCATTTGGAACAGTTTTATGCATTCAGACCTGTGTAAAGGCTGCAAATTTGGTGGCTAATGGCATCATACTGAATATGTGTTGGGGGAAAAAAGTAGGGTTTTACTGCACAGCAGGCTCTCAAGTCCACTTTCATGGTTGTATCTGTAATATAGCATCAAGTGTACTTCCATGGCTCGCTAGGCCAAGGAAATTAGACTGTCAATGTCATGCTTGGCTGACAGGTAAACATGAAAACTGATCTCTATTCTGGGCCATTGGAGCAGTAACCATGTAAAGCACTTCACTCCTGGTTGCCCAACTTGGCATGGCATTGTTGCAGTTACGTAAAATCTGAACCGGTTGTAATCCCCGCTTGAGGTAAAGATCTCTGTACTTTAGACTCCCAGGGGCTTGAGTAGCACTAGTTTCTACAGCCCAGTGTAGGCATCTTTTCTGGTAGACTACTTTTTTTTGTACCTTTTTTGACTTAACAGTGTGATGCAGCAGGTAAAAAAGCCAACATAATTCTAGGCTGCATCAATAGAAGTAGAGTGTCTAGATTAAGGGTAGCAATAGTGTCACTATTCTGCTTTGGTCAGGCCCATCTGGAATAATGTGTCCATTTCTGGGCACTATAGTTCAAGGATACTGTCAAGTTGGAATGTCTCCAGAGGAAAGTGCCCAAAATGGCAAAGGGTTTAAAAACCATTCCCTATGAGGAGCAGCTTATGTTTAGCCTTTGGAAGGAAAGACAAAAGGGTGACATTATAGGCCTGTTTAAATATTTGAAAGGATATCATACTGAAGATGGAGCAAGCTTCTTTGCTACTGCTCCAGAGAGTAGGACCCAGAACAATGGATGCAAATATGCTCCTAAGAAATACCTCGGGCCTTCAGTGCTCTTGTTTACATTAATTCTTATGGCGGGTTACAGACGGGCAAAAAGGGGTGTGTTCATGACGTCATGAAGGTATAGCCTTCAGACGGCCCTTACCTGAATACCGCCATGAACACGCCGCCCGCACGCTCCAAGCGGGAAGAAGCGGCATTAAAAAGGTGCTGCTTTTCCCCGCTTCTTTTCTATATACTGCGCAGCTGCGCATCTCCGTCTGTAAGCTGCTGCACCGGTATGCCAGAATTGTTACGCCGCTAATTTAAGTTGCCCATTTAAAAGCTCCATGTCTGCTGCGTCGCATAATGAGTCGGGGTCCTGGAACATGCGCAGTTTGCACCGAGGCTCTAATTAGAGCATCAGATGCCATGCAGATGTGGAAGCTGCAGCACAGCTGCACTCTATTTTAATGCTTGTAACCCTAACCCTAACCCTAACCCTAGAGCAACATGTACGCATGCGCTGCTAGAATTGGGGAAAGTTTGGAATTTAAAGTGAACCCCTACACACATTCCTGTGCCATTTTCACCTAACAATAAAAAACCCCTAAAACTTTAAATATTTACATATGTACAAGGGAGGTGATGGGGGATGGCAGGGGGACAGCGGTGGCAGCGGCGACAGCTGTGGCTGTGCATTGCAGATTCAGCAAGAGCGTGGGGACCAAAGGAGAGGAGGCATCCATGATGCTGGTGACACTACCAACGTGCAAGCGGACAAGGATGCCAACACCAGCTGATCACCAGCTGACAGGAGACCACCATTGTTCTTGGGCAGGGTGAGGGAAAAAGTTTAAAGGGGCCTGGGCGCTTTAAATGTGCACATAGGCTTTCTGCCGCCGGTGCTGAGCACCGCAGCTGCGCAGCTGTGCATCCGCCAGCCGGCAAAAGAAAAAAAAAAGCCCCGTTTTTGGCCGCCCGTGAGGAAGCTGCCTCTCTCTTTGCAGCGTCCTCCGAGGCGGTGGTATGGAAACTGCGGGTCAGAAATGGCCCCAGGTGAGCCGTCTTCACTGCCCCCCATGTGGAAGCCCCATACACCTGAGCCACACCCCCGGGGCGGGCGGTCTGGAGGCTCCGTATTCAGCAGAATACACCTCCAAGACGTCTTCCCCTGCCCGTCTGTAACCCACCTATGTTAGTTTGAATGCAACATTTATATGACTGGTTTATCTTGTTAAAAGTTCACAAAGGCCAGATACAGACCGTCGGTTTGCAGCAGCCTGGGGCAGATTTTAGGGCTTGGGATTGCGGAACAACCGCATGGTCTTGAGCTCTAGTGAGTGGTGGTAGTGCCATGATGACGCAAGTGCAGCACAGCGTCTGCACATCGCGTTGCCGCATTTGCATCATTGACATGCGATAGTGTGCCAATGGCACACTTATGGCACCTGCTGTGGAGGGAGGCTGCACAGTTTGGCTGCTGCAACCTCCCTCGGGAAGAAAAGCAGGCAGCTCCAGCCTGCCCTTTCAGGGCGGTCTGTCGAGCCCCTAAGTTACTAGATAGCCTTTAGAGGAGACATGGGCACAGTATAGCCCATAGGTCATGTATTATCCAAGGCCTTTTTGTGACCTCATACCCACCTCCAAAATCCTTAAGTCTGCAGGATTTGTGGTTTAAGAAGACACATACCTAAGATCCTTTTAATCAGAAGCTGATATTAGGATCTTGAGCCAACTTAAAGATGCATTGTGTCTCACTGCAGATGAACACTGGTCTCCACACCTTCCACAGTTGCCCACCCTGGTTTAGAGGCACACCCAAACTTTAATCCAACATTTCTTTATTTTATAATATGCTCTGTACCATATGTTTCTTTGTACCATAGTATGCTTCTCCATACCATAATGAGACAGCTGACATTATGAGAAAGCTAATGCTTTATTCACTAAACTAGCATAATTTCATTTACCTCATTTCATTTTAAGAGAAAGTTCCTAAGTGAGAACCTGAGTTCTCTTACACAGGGTAAAAATATTAATGTTAATTAACCTTTCCACTTCTGAAAACAACAGCAAAAAGATGTTTGCAAACAGGCTTTCCTTGTACATTCTTCCAGCCATGTTTCTGCAGCTTTAAATTCAGAATTCTTCATTGCCTCTAGCTTGTAAGGAGAAGAGTATTCCAAGTAGATATTTTCAATCTATGTTCCTCAGTGTGAGCAGGTAGTCAAACCTGGAAACCTACTTCATACATACAATCCTATATCATTTAGAAACTTTTCTGCACAGAGACATGCTGTAGCCTAGTATCTTGAGAACAAATGAAGCAGTGTACAGAATTCTATGTTGGAGTTAGACTTAATTCGTTTTTCTTCTTTGGCATAAGATGTTACAATTTGGCTGAATTATTTGGAACAGAGGGGCAACTCTTTAACAGTACTGAAACCAAGGAACTATATTATATTAGGACTTTCCCAAAGTGGATTTTCCTTTAAAACTGCCTGCATGTCAGCCCTATCTTGTGTTTTGCAGAAGAAATTAAGTAGTGACAGCACTAAAGGACTGTGAAGACTATTCTTTTGAATATGAAAGTCAACAGTTCAATACCACATAACAGAAATAAAGGAAGTGGACAAAGATTCTCTTTGCTACAGAAATGTTTGTGCAGAATTTGGCTTATTGCAATATGTATCAAGATGTATGATATAAAATCTATAAACAGTCAAAATATAGCCACTTTCCTTAATAAATTCCTCCATATATGCAGTGTCCATAAAGGTTTCCTGCTTAAGACACTCAGACTATAAGAACAATCATTTAGTTTGGACTACGTGAAGCCTGCAATCCTGTAGCCGGCCTTGTTACCCAAGAATGTCATAATAAAGAACTGGTTTTGCCTTTGTTTTATGAAACTGTTCCAGCTTCAGGCCAATCCGGAACAGCAGTGCTTCATCCCACCATTTTGCCATAATCTGTGGAGATACAGTGTGAGAAGAGAATGCTAAGAGAAATTGCAGTTTGTTGTGGCACCAGAGTTGCCTGACAGAAAAGGCTAAATGTCTCCCAAAACTACACTTCCCAGAATTCACTAGCATTAAGCCAGGGCAGTTAAAATGGTCTCACACTGGATTAAATGCATGGATTAAATGGCTAGTCAAACGGACTACAGAAGGACTGAGCAACCATGGAATAAAGTCAGCTGGTGGTTGTTTGGAAGAGGACTTGCTGCATATGCTGAAGAGGTATATAAGCAGCAGGGTTGTTTAAAACTGCCCATTCCCTACACCAGGGGTAGGAATTTTGTATGCCTGCAACTGTTGAACTACAGCTCCCAAGCATTTCTCACCACTTGCAGGGGAGTTTGGCCTAAAAGACATTTTTAGCAAGAGCACCCTCACTTTAGTGTGGGATGGGCCACAGGAAAAGAAAGCTTGGAAGGGACCATGGAGAAAGAAAGCAGGTGCCCACCACTGAGGACCCAGTAAGAAAAAGTAATAGTTACCTGAAGGCTGATGGGAAGCCCTGAAACACTATATCCAACCGGCACTACTAGTGCTGGAATGCCTGTCAAGTTAGCCAGCTGCATGTACCTACAAGGTTCAATGAAGGAGGAGAAGTTACTTTTGTTTCTTACTGCCAGGAAAGTTCTGGAGAAGACTGTGACTTCTCTCTTTAGACGGGTACTCCTGATTATTTTCATTTATGTAACATATGATTTTGGTTTGCCATGAAAGTTACTCTGGAAAACTAATCACCAGAGCACTAAGCACACAAAGAATTCTCATCTACTTGGGTAGTTTTAAACACTACAATACAGTGAATATCAGTTGTTAATAACTGATGATTCAAGAAATTGATACAGAAAGAATTATTACAACTTTAAAAGGGAGCTAGACCAAACCAATACAAGTTACAGAATATCTCATTTATCCAACAGCCACTTAGCAGATTCGGCATTAGAAACAGGCAACTGCCCTGAAAGCTTAGCCTCTTCATCCTTCCTTCATACCCCTCTCCCTCAGCTGCCACTTTGCTTTGGGCAGCACACAGTCTTGTTCTTACCTCATGGTCTGGAGAGTTGTCCGGACATCGCTACATCCAGTTAGGAGATCTGAGCTCTCAATTCTGGGGGCACAACATGCAGTACCTTGCACAAGAGAAAAAAGATGTAGTGGTTTAAAAAGTTACAAGCTTTAATAATGAATTATATATACTCTAGCTCTTCACCAAATTCAGAACTTTCCAGTCAAATCATTTCCAAATAAAACTAGTTGAGTATTTTTCATACCAGAATAGCTTTTTAGGTGAACTGGCTCTGAAAACCAAAATGAATCTAAACATATTCAAGCAATAACAGACATAAAACCAGAAAGCTAAATTTCAGGGAATACCTGACAATTAATTGATTAGATACAGGTTAGTTACACGGTGATAGGAGACAACCGATTGAAGAATTGAGCACATGACTAGAAAAGTACTGAATTGCTTTCTGCACAGATGCAACATGCCCAATGGAGCTTTTAAATACATCACTTTAGAACTAAACACAACATTTGTTCCAGGAGTAAAACCCTAGGTAAACTGCCATGGAAAAAGATGAACCTTTGAATTTCCTCACCTGCATACTGTGCATTATCACAACCTGAAGCACTCACATATGTACAGGTGAATGGGCTTGTCTTCTACAAAACCAAATGTTTTATTTTTAAAACTACTCTACCTGGAGGTGGATTCACATTTCTACAGCTACTACCTCTGCAGTTTCTAATTAATCTGCCAAAAACCAAGATTTTGGACATTCTTTCTAAAACTACTGACATAATGATATTTTGTTATCTGCACAAACATGTATTTTACCTTCACATACAGGCAATGAAAATTAACATCCATAAAGCCAGGTTTTAAGTAATAAATTCTTGCATACTTTAGAGTATCAAAAGGCTGCAGCCAGAGGGAGGTCTTCATCATCATAGGGTTGTTTTTGTTTTGTTCCTTCTAGTCATTTCTTATCATAGAATTTGTTCAGCAGAGGTTTGCCCTTCCCTTCGTCTGAGAGAGTGTGACTTGCCCAAGGTCACCCAGTGGATTTCCATGGCTAAGCGAGGAGTCAAATGCTGATCTCCCAGTGCCCTAGTCCAACATTCAAACTACTGTACTATACCATGGTGGCTCTCTCATCCTAGGATCCTCCAGGAAAGTCACTTCAGGAAGGAAGTAGGGCTATATTTTATCCATCATATGGAGACAGCTCAGTGCACCCTCTACAAAAGGTGTGGTGGCACTAGTTTTCCATTTTAGTACCTGGACTTGGGGTAATTGCCTAAAATGGCCCAGAGGGTCCCAAAATGAGGTGGAAATGCCCCTCACACTCCTTGAGACAGTTTAAGGGCAAAAATAAGGGGAACATTTTATAAAAATAGACACGAGGCACACAGTCCACAGGCTGCATTTTTCCTACTCCTACTCTAGGGTTTTCTCCATACACTGTTGTAGCATGTAACACCGTCAGGTTTTCCACTGCATATGCACAGAGGTGAGGAAACAAAGCATTTAACATCAGACCAACAGAGCCCTGAAGTTATCCCAAACAAATTCTTCAACTCAGCTGAGATCAGACACCTGGAGTGATGAGACAATTCACGTTTGCAAAAGTCTCCCGTAGAACAGCCATGGTGCGGGTTCGCTGACGGTTTGCCTGTAAATATAAGAGGGCCATGTTTGTAAAACAGCAGAGTGGTAGCCCATAAAAAGACTGCTCTGAATCCAGTTCTTCATCCCAACAGACCCACTGAATCAGGTAAATGGACATTTAATGTTCACCTAACCTAGTTCCCATTGCTCCAGTGGACCTACTTTAGTTGCAACTAGCAACTGGATGTAGACCATTATGTAAAAGAACAGGAATTTGAATAGGTACAAACAAAAAAGGATCAATTAACAAGCCAAATAAAACCAACATTCACTCCATCCCCCTCAGGAGAGAAAAGACAAAATCTAAAGAATAGATTGTTTCCTGCCTCCAGGAAAAAGAGAGTAACTTGAATTGAATTGAAAGGTAAAAAGAGAAACCTGCAGACATACATACTATCAAAATGCCTCCAATTCTAATAAATTTAAAATCTAATCCCAAAACTCTTTCATCAAGCAGAGTAAAGGGAATATTGGCTGAAACATGTTAAACAGAAGAGTAATGTTTGTGCAAGATTTTTTTTAAAGTAGAGAGAGAGAGCGAGCTGCTTATCATAGGGGTAAAGTAACATGGTGGTTACAATCTTCAAATACGAAGTAGATATGTCTGAAAATTCTTGTTAATTAAATTCCATTTCAAATAAATATTCTGTGCTACTGTTCAAAGATAGTTTCTTAGCAGCAACAATCCTCTTCTGCTATAGGTCACATGTTTCCCATCCTCTCCTCTTCAAGTAAGGACTGAATGATCTACAGTGTTTTTTGGCCCAGCTCTTCTTTATCCCGCAGTAAACTCTTTTTCACCTTAATGTAATCCATAGCTGTCAACTGAGATGCAATTGCAAGGTTCAGACGAGTCTCCAAATTCTAGAAAATAAAGATATCTGTGTAAGCTACAGTTTTGGGAGAAAAAAGCAAAACAGAATCACTGTCTAGTTCACACCTTGAAGAGATCTTAAAGAGAAAGCTGCAGAGCAACAGGCAAAAAAGCAAAAGCAAAAACCCACAGATGTGGGCAGTTAGGCAAAAGTGTTCCCTCCTCCTGATTTCTGTTCCTGTCTAATAACTCATTTATGTCTGAACTTACAATTTATGTTGCTCTCACATCTGTAAGCCTCTCCCATGAGATGACTTTTTAAAGGATAACAGCGGGAATAGATTTTTAGAAAAGAAAGTTCTGTTCCACTTGCATAGTAATAGAAACTGAACCACACAACCAAATAAGTGGATGAACATATAATACAGACAATAAGTTTGTAGGACAAAAAATTCTATCACTGTTGGGCTAGTTTAAATAAACAACTTGAAATCATGGAGTTGGAAGAAACCTCAAGGGCCAACCAGTCCAACTCTCTGCCATGCTGGAATACAAACACCAAAGAAGTATCCCAAACTGATGGTCATCCATCCTCTTTTTAAAAACCTCCAAAGAAAGAGACTCCACCATTCTCTGGGGCAGCATCTTCCACTGTCAAACAGCTCTTACCGTCAGCAAGTTCTTCCTAATATTTAAGTGGAATCTCTTTTCCTGTAGTTTGAATCCATTGCTCCATGTCCTAGTGTCTGAAGCAGCAGAAAACAAGCTTGTGCCATCTTCGATATGTCAGGGACTGACTTACCAATAAAGTGAAGAGGTCAACTATTCTACGCTGACCTAAGAGTCAACAGTGTGATGAGGCAGCTAGAAAGGCCAATGCAATTTTAGGCTGCATCAACAGAAGTGTAGTGTCTAGATCAAGAGAAGTAATAGTGCCACTCTATTCTGCTTTGGTCAGGCCCCACCTGGAATATGGTGTCCAGTTCTGGGCACCACAATTCAAAAAGGATGTTGAGAAACTGGTGCGTGTCCAAAAGAGGGCAACTAAAATGGTGAAGGGTCTGGAAACCATGTCCTATGACGAACAACTCAGAGAGCTGGGGATGTTTGGTATGGAGAAGGTTAAGAGATGATACGATAACCCTGTTTAAATATTTGAAGGGATGTCATATTGAGGAGAGAGCAAGCTTGTTTTCTGCTGCTCCAGAGAACAGGACCCAGAGCAATGGATGCAAGATCCAGGAACAGAGATTCTACCTTAACATTAGGAGGAACTTCCTGACAGTAAGGGCTGTTCGACAGTGGAACACACTCCATTGGAGTGTAGTAGTCTCCTTCCTTAGAGGAGGCTGGATGGCCATCTGTCAGAGATGCTTTGATTGAGAGTTC